>CM038680.1:231254717-232454717 GCA_021605205.1 Aegilops longissima
GGTCTCGTGGCTTTCCTCAACAAGGATCCCGCGAGGGTCGTCGTCTTCTGGTCCTCATCTGATCTCATATATCTATGGTCTTCACAAAGATCTGCATGCCACCACAGAGGTGCCTCCCGAGCCATGGTCCAATCGTAGTTGGTTTGGTTGGAACCTGTGGGCTCAAGGGCGGCTCGCTCTGTTGGTGTTTGGGCAAGTTGCCCCGGCAAGGTTCTCGCCGGGGCCGCCCCGGCAAGGTTCTCACCAGGGCCGCCCCGGCAAGAGCCTTGCTGGGGGTCTCCACCTTGTCCCTTTGCTGTCTTGTGTTTCTGGCCTTGGCGTTGCCTCTGACCATCTTGTTCCTCTGGCTTCTCTCCAGCTTCCCTCCCCTTTCGCTGTAGTGTGGCCATGGGCGCGGCTCCGACTGTCCGTGCACAAGTAAAGGGGTCAAAAGGAGCGCCCCTACTTTTGTACACCGACACACCTGTCCAGCCCCCTCGCGAGGTATGCGAGAGAGACTACAGGCTAAACAGAAGACGGAAATAGAGGCAAAAGGAGACGGAACCAAATCAGCAAGGAACACCAGAAGCAAACTTCAATTAAAGAGGGGCGAGCCAACTACAGAAAGCAAATGAAAAGCCGCGTCCGGCACCTAGTCTAGTCTTCGTGTCTTCACACCAGCGCGGAGCTAAGTGCTGCCACTAGGACGTGGGAGGGAGCCCCCGAGGCCCGAGGGCGGCACTCCTGAGACTTCTTTTATTTTGGAGAAGTCATTTTTTCTCCCCTCTTTTATTTTTATATTGGAAGTATTTCAGAGAGAAATATATTAAAACCAAAATAATCCTCTTTTCAAATTTGAGAAAAAATTCAAATATGAAAATAATGATGTCAGGACCCCGATTCCAAGTCACATCGACCTGGCGGTAACACCTCATATCACTTTGCGGCCTCATACGGTATTCCCACAGTGTGTCGCCTTACCATGGCCGGGACCGTTTAAGCCTTTTGGCTCACGTATATGATGTGTCGCTAGCATCCATATGACAAAGAACCGGGCCGACATGGCTAGTCGTGAACCCAAAGCGGCGCTAACCCATGGGGACGAGCATACATGAATCACATCGAGCATGTCGGTCATCAGCGTATGAATTGGGCTGTAGCCTTTGGCTAACAGGACTCCGGTATCCCGGGCTATAGCGAGCTAGGCAGGACTCGAATATCACCGCGTGACATTTCCCGAAGGACAGACATAGGAGCGAAGTGAAACACATGCCGGCCAGTCAAGTGTCCAAGCAGTAGTGCTGGGCTAGTAGGACTCGGTGAACCGGGCATGGCGGACTACTATCGCTCGAAGCACGAGACTACATTTCCCCATATGAGAGGCTGCCAAGGATAAACAACTAGTTTGTCGGATCCCACTCATACCAAGCATTTCAATCATACATAATATGCCCGATATGAGTACATACAACATGGCATCACAACAAAACTCTACAACTCAAAGTACTTTATTTAAGAGGCTCAGGAGCCATACATAACATATCCATACAGATAGGGGTCACATGACCCAACACTCAAGTCATACAAACATACAAGCACATGCGGAAGCAAACTAGTCTGAGTAGAGACTCTAAAAAGAAAAGAAAGCTTGTTGAAGCCCTTCTATCTACAAAGGCCCTTCACAAGCCTTGGATCACCACACAGGTGGCTAGTTCACTCGTCGATGTCAAGGTCTACATAAAACCCATCGGAGGCGGTGTTGTCGTTTGAAAACATTAATTAAGCAAACATGAGTGCGGAGGTACTCAGCAAGTCTTACTACAGAATCCTATCATACATGCACATTCTCAAGAAGGTGGTGGAGTTATTGCAGACAAGCCAGCTTTGACTCTTGGCTAAGCTATCCTCGTGACACCACTTGAAAAGCATTTGTCGCACACGCAGTCCACTAATCACCATCACAATACTCCACCGTGGATCCTCTCTCGTCAACCCACGAGAGGGCCATCCATGACACTCACACTTATCTTGAGGCTTTTAGTAGTATCCATTTACTTGTCTATGAACTGTATAGGTAACCCGAAGTCCTTCTCCATGGACACGGCTATTCGAATAGATCATATTAACCTGCGGGGTGTACTTCTTCACACGCTCTCACCACTTACCGCCGTTTACCACGACATGTACTCGGCAACCTTCAAGCGGAAGCCCAGCGTGGGTGTCGGCCACGACCTACCTAAACACTCAAGTCCCTAGTCCAGGGTTTATCGCCTATTCGGGTTCCATCCATGAGGAGTCCGGCCGAGGTTTCCACTAACGGCCCCGAGCGATGTGTGCAGGGTTCCCGAGATACCAAACAGGCATTAATTTTGCTTTGGGCCCACGGTGTATCTACCGCATCATAGCCCACCCCTAGGGTCAGCGCCACGCACGGCCTCCAACACATATCCTACAAACACGAAACTAGTTGCAACTCCGGACAGAGAACAAGGGTGGTTAAGAAGCGAGAGGGTCCATTGGTTTGGGCCCAATGCGTGGTAGTAACTGTTTCATGGATCACAAACACAGAACTCAGTTCTTGGGGCGGCTTCAATGAAACAACCCACCATGTACTCCTACATGGCCTCTCATCGATACCTTTACCAAAACGTGTTCAACACTTTCACTCTCGAACCCGACACAACCTTTCACTCCAGTTCATCATCCCGATGAGCCAGACACGACACAACTCTAAGCATAGCAAGCATAGCATGGTAGGAATCACAAACATGGCTCAATCAACTCCTACACATACTAGTGGGTTTCATCTAGTTACTGTGGCAATGACAGGTCATGCAAAGGAAGTGGGTTCAACTACCGCAGCACACAACAGTTTGAATCGCGTTGTCTTAATGCGATAAACAAGAGCGAAGCGAGAACATGGGTTTGTATCGGAATGATCAATGGGTTGCTTGCACGATGTAGTGGTGGTAGGATACGCCCTTGAGGCGGATATTGAGGATTATCCTCGAGGCGAACCTATCACGAAAGACACACGAAAATAAACACACATGGCAATATGCAACAATATGATGCATGCTATGACATGGCAATATGAATGTGTGTTGGCCTAATGCAAGCTGGAATAAAAGGGATGAACTCATTTGAATCAAAGATTCAAATGTTAGCTCATTAACATAGCCATAAAGGTGCATTATCTTAATCTGCTTAAACAGCAAGGTTAACTTGTTCTATCATGCATGAAACCTTTACCAATGGATAGAATGGATTTTTCTGATCATTTTCATATATAAATCTTTGCATTTGGAGTTCTGATTAATTTCTATGAATTTTTGAAGTTTGAACTATTTTAAAATTTCCTATAACAGAATAATTCGATAATTCATTTCTTGCGTCGACCAATCGTCGAGGTGACGTCGAGAGGTCAACGGGGCGTCGAGGTCAAACTGACGATGGGTCCCGCATGTCAGCACTTAATTTAACTAATTAAAATTAGTTTAAACTAGCTAGGTTAATTAGCAGGGGGGTGACCCACCTGTCATGGACTCAGGAGAGTCAACCAGGGCCCGCCCTGGTCAAAGTCAGAGTCAACTACGCCAGCGTTTAGCCGCCGGCGAGCCAGACGCGGCGGCGAGAGTGGTTTTGATCGTTCCGGCAACCAAATGAGCCGCGGAGGGCGTCTATGTGTAGCTGGGAACAACCCGCAGCTCTTGGTGGCGTTGGCTGGGCTCGGGGTGGCCGGAAACGGCGCCGGCGACGACCTTAGCGGCCGCCGGAGTTCGGGTGATGACGAACTCGTGGCTACGGTGTGCGGTGAGGTGCGTGAAGTGGTGGTTAGGCGCCACGCGTGCGGTGAGCATGTTAGACACCGAGGGTGACGGTGGATGGCGGAAGCACGTCGGCGACGAGCTCATGGCGGTGCGCGTCTTGGTGAGCTCGTCTGCGCATCGCTACGAGGCTCGGGAGCAAGAAAGGAAAGGAGGGGGAGGTAGCTAGGCTCACAGAGAACTCGAGGAAGCAAGCGGTGCGGTCGGGGACGAGTTGGTGCGGCGGTGACGTCGAAGGAGATCTCCGGCGACAGCGGGGTCGGGCGAGGTCGGTGTAGAGGCCTCGGGCCGCGCGAGAGCTCGGTGCTCAGCTAGCTCGAAGAAGAGGAGGGCGGTGGAGCTCCTAGACACGACGGGATGGCGCAAGGACGACGGAGAGCGCGACTACGGCGACGGTGCGGCTGCGGTGGCATCGGCCATGGCGTGGGAGAGCGAGGGGGAGGAGCTGGGGAGGAGGAGAGGTGTCTGAGGGCTAGGGGGGAGAGAGAGTGGGCGTTTCGCGTCGGAAGCTCGGTGAGGGAAGCGGCGAGGCGGCGGCCAGCTGCGTGCACGCATGCTTGTGCTCGCCATCGAGCACTGCTACTGCTGGCCAAGCCAAGCAGCTTTTTGGCCTTGGCGGTTGGGCTGGGCAGCAGGTGGGCCGGTTGGGTGGCGCCAGGTAATGTTTTTCATTTCTGTTTCCTTTTTCTATTTTCTGTAACTTTGTGGACTTTTTAAAAATACCTAGACAACTTCAAAATTCACCAAACTGCACCTGGTCCTTAGTTGGAATATTTCCAGCATGGAACATTTTAGTTTGAATTATTTGGGCATTTGAAATATTTTATATAATTTAAATGCCCAAACTCAAATACTTATGATTTAATTCAAAACCTTAGGATGACCTAGAAAATTGTGCACCACTTTTGGCGGAGGCTCGAACCAAAGCAAAGGTGATGAGCATTTTAGAAGGGCATTTCAGGTTCATTGAAAATAATTTTAGTAAGCCCTAGTTGGATTCAAAAGGGGTTCTGGGGGTTCTGTCTTCCCCATTTCAAATTTCTGATGAAATTTAAACATGATGCAACACACTAATGCATGGACTAGCTAGGATGTGACAACTCACCCCCACTCAAAAGAATCTCGTCCCGAGATTTAGGATCCGTCGCGAAAAAGGTGGGATACTCAAGTCGAAGACGATCCTCCCTTTCCCAAGTTGCTTCTTGCTCGGAATGGTTTGACCATTGAACCTTGAGAAACTTGATATTCTGACGTCGAGTGGTACGCTCGGCTTGATCAAGAATATGAACGGGATATTCTCGATAGGTGAGGTTATCTTGGAGATCAAGCGTTTCGTGGTCCACTCCACGGATAGGATCCGAGAAGCAACGCCTGAGTTGGGAAACGTGGAAGACATCATGGACTCTGGAAAGATGAAGAGGTAGTTCCAATTGGTAGGCAACTTCTCCTCGTTTGGCAAGAATGCGAAAGGGTCCAATGTAACGAGGAGCCAACTTGCCTTTGATACCGAATCGATGGGTTCCTTCAAAGGAGTAACCCAAGGTAAGCCTTCTCGCCAATTTCATAAGCCATAGGCTTATGCTTGCGATCATATTGGCTCTTTGACGAGATTGGGCTGTTTTCAATTTCTCACGAATAACGCGAACCTGCTCTTACGCTTCTGGATCATATCCGGGCAAAGAGTTGTCTCTCCCGGTTTCGACCAGTTAAGAGGCGTTCGACATTTCCGTCCATAAAGAACTTGAAAGGAGCTTTGCCCAAGCTAGCTTGATAACTATTGTTATAAGCGAACTTCGGCGAATGGAAGGCATTTCTCCCAATTCATGCGAAAGAGATGATGAAGCTCAAGCATATCCTCCCGATTTGATTGACTCGTTCTACTTGACCACTTGATTGAGGATGGAAGGCGGTGCTAAAGGAGAGACGAGTTCCCATAGCATTTTGGAAACTTTCCCAAAATCGAGAGGTGAAGAGACTTCCACGGTCTGAGTTATTCTCCAATGGAACACCATGAAGAGACACTATTCGAGAGATGTACAAATCAGCTAGCTGGCTAGCGGTTATACTCTCACGAACGGGTAGGAAGTGGGCTACTTTGGAAAGACGATCGACGACAACGAAGATAGCATTATTCCCTCTCTTGGTCCTGGGAAACCCGGTAATGAAATCCATACCGATTTTATCCCATTTCCATTCAGGAATAGCCAAAGGTTGAAGGGTACCAGCAGGCCGTTGATGCTCTGCTTAACTTCGACGACGACGCGTCGCGATTAGCAATGTATTGAGCGATTTCTCTCTTCATCCTAGTCCACCAAAACCTCCGGCGTAGGTCTTGATACATTTTAGTACTACCGGGATGAATGGTGAGAGGAGATTCATGAGCTTCCTTAAGGATCAATCGCCTCGAAAGTTGCGCACCTTGGGAACCACTAGACGGTCTCCAAAGAACACGACACCTTGTTCATCGATGGAGAAACAATCTGCGACTCCTTTCTTGATGTTTCTCTTGATGCGGGAAATTCCCGGATCTACCTTCTGTGCCTTGATGATCTGATCCGTAAGGGTAGGTTTCGCCACCAGGGTGGAAAGGAATCCTCGAGGAACAATGTGAAGGTTAAGCTTACGAAATTCCTCGTGGAGAAATGGTTGACTTTGTTGTAACATCAGATTGTTACAATAAGATTTGCGACTTAGTGCGTCAGCCATGACATTGGCTTTGCACTCGGTGTAAGATATTCCTAAGTCGTAATCTGTAATCAACTCGACCCAACGTCTTTGCCTGAGATTCAAATCCGGTTGGGTGAAGATATATTTCAGACTTTGGTGATCAGTGTAAATTTCGCAACGATTACCAAGAAGGTAATGTCGCCAGGTTTTGAGTGCATGGACCACTGCTGCAAGCTCTAGATCGTGTGTGGGATAGTTATCCTCATGTGGACGCAACTGTCGAGAAGCGTAGGCAATCACATGACGATCTTGCATGAGTATGCAACCTAGTCCTTGTCGCGAGGCGTCGCAATAGATAATAAAGTCCTTAGAAAAATCTGGTGGAACAAGTACGAGAGCAGATGTCAGGCGTCTTTTCAGTTCCTGAAAGCTGAACTCGCACTGTGGCGTCCATTCGAACTTTTTATCTTTCGTGAGGAGTTCGGTTAGAGGCTTAGCAACTTTAGAGAAATTCTCGACGAAGCAGCGGCAATAGCTCGCTAAACCGAGGAAACTCCGAACTTGCTTGACCGATTCAGGTGGAGTCCAGTCAAGGATGGCTTGAACTCGCTCGGGATTGACAACAATGCCCTTACCAGAGATTACATGGCCTAGATAGGTCACTTCTGGTAACCAGAATTCACACTTAGAGAATTTGGCATAAAGGCGATGCTCTCGAAGTTTCAACAATACTAGCCTTAGATGTTCGGCATGTTCTTCCTCATTCTTGGAGTAGATGAGTATATCATCGAGGTATACCACGTCAAATTTATCCAAATACTCCATGAAGATTGAGTTCATTAACCGAGAGAAGGTGGCTGGAGCATTGGTTAATCCGAAGGACATGACGGTGTACTCGTATTGGCCATAACGAGTAACAAAGGCCGTTTTAGGAATGTCCCCGTTCTTGACTTTGATTTGATGGTAGCCCAACCTCAAATCCATCTTTGAAAAGACTGAGGATCCAGTGAGCTGATCATACAGATCGTTGATCCTGGGGACCGGATACTTGTTCTTGATAGTGACCAAGTTGACAGGTCGGTAATCTACAACCATCCGATCCGTTCCATCCTTCTTCTTGACGAAGAGGACGGGGCAAGCCCATGGAGATGAACTAGGACGGATGAAACCCTTTTGCAAGGACTCATCGAGTTGTTTCTTAAGCTCGGCTAGTTCTAGGGGTGCCATCTTATAAGGTCTTCTAGAGATTGGAACGGTTCCGGGAACAAGATCTATCACGAACTCGACATCCCTGTCAGGTGGAACACCTGGCAGTTCTTCTGGAAAGACATCCGGAAAGTCACGGACTACCGGAATATCCTCGAGGTCTGGAAGGGGGTTGGCATTTAAGGAGTATAGCTGACGCTTCGACACTCGGGTTAAAACATTAACTGTCTTGCCCGAAGGATGGGTGAGTTGAACAGTTCTAGTAGAGCAATCAGTCTTAGCATAATGGGCTGACATCCAGTCCATATCCAAGATGATGTTTATGTCCGAGGACTTGAGAGCTATTAGAGATGCAAGAAAGACTAATCTGTCGACAAGAATTTCATTCCATGACTTATTCTAGAGGTTTGCCATCTAGAACCGTGGAGACTGAATTTCCATGGAGGTGTGCATGTCACGTAATGTGGTGTTGTGCAATCGAGCATAGCTCTCGAAATAAATGAATGAGATGCTCCAAAGATCAAAAAGAACAGTTGCGGATGACAATTAACAAGGAGCGCATCGAGAACGATGTTGGGATCCTCATGGGTTTCCTCAGCTGAAACATAGTTGACGTGGCCACGGCAAGGGGCAGCTGGTTTGGCGAGAGCACCTTTCTGCTTTGGCTTACCACGCCAATGCATTCTTTCCGATCCGACCGGGATTGTTCTGGGACACTCACGGATGTAGTGGCCCGTCTCTCCACACTTGAAACAGGTTATCATATTGGGACGTGGAGCAGCATTAGCAGCGGGGCCACCATAAGTCTTGGGCGGTACATACTGCTGGTTGGGGCGAGGCGCCTCAAAGGATGACCTCGGAGTGAACCTGGGTGGCAGAGCAGTGTTTGGAATCCAGACCCGGCGCTTCTGAGATCCAGAGACGAATGAAGAACCAAAGTCATGGGAGTGCCTGCGTGAAGCTTCAAAGTCAGACTGTCCAGTTTCAGCACTGATAGCCTTGTTGACTAACTTCTGAAAGGAGGTGCACTCGTGCAGACGAAGATCACGGCGAAGCTCGGGGCTAAGTCCCTTGCGGAACCTTGCCTGCTTCTTGGCGTCGGTAGAAACCTCTTCAGGAGCATGTCACTCACGGTCTCTCCTGGCTGCTGCTTGATGCAGCGCATGTCACTCACGGCAGGAGGCCGGTCGCGAGTGCCTTGGAAGTTGGCGATGAAGCGGGTGCGCATCTCGTCCCAGGAGGAGATCGTGCCAGGAGCCAGGTTCAGGAGCCAGGTGCGGGCACCGTCCTTGAGCGCCATGGGAAACCAGTTCGCCATGACCTTCTCGTCCCCATTGGCGGCTTTGATGCCCAGCTTGTAGAGCTGAAGGAACTCCGCAGGGTCGATCGTGCCGTCGTAGCGAGGAGACAGGTCTGGCTTGAACTTGCCGGGCCATGCGACGCTGCATAGCTCGGTGGTGAAGGCGTGGCAGCCTGCAGTGGCCACAGGAGGCCTTTGGTGACGGAGGGCTTGATCTTGCGGGTCCCCGTGCGCTGCCGTTGTGAGCTGTGCGGGGTCTTGGCGTGCTGGAGCAGGAGCGCGGTCGTGACGTGCCGGTGCAGGGAGCACTCGGGCAGCTTCTTGGGGGCGAGGGACCTCTTGGCAGCTCTGCTCTTGCTGCGCTAGTGCCGGATGGAGTGGGTTCCGCCCAGGGGCCACACGCCTTGGGGCCAAGGCGCCTTCTTGAGGGGGAGGCGGCTGAGGCGCCCCCGGAGCTTCATCGCCTACGCAAGGCGGGGCGCGGTGCAGTGAGAAGGACGGCGTGGGGGAGCCCCCCGCGGCTCGGACGAGCTCGGCGACACGGTCGAGCCACTCCTCGTAGACGATGTCGACGGGGCGGTAGCGCAGGAGCTCGTTTGCCGCGATGAGCGCGGCTCGAGCCTCCATGGGCGTGCGGAGCGCGCAGGACGAAGAACCAGCTGGGGCGAGCGAAGGAGTAGCGGTGCGGCCGTCTCGCCTCAAGGACGGATGCTGGGACTATGCCTGCTGCTCCTTCCCCGCCGGGCCGGTGGCGACGTTGACGGCAGGCGACGGGGAACGGCGGTGGAGGCCGTCGATGGGGGCCGTCTGGGTGACTCGAGTAGCGAGAGCGGCCCGACGCTCGGCACGGGCTCGACGAGCGTCTGACATGGATGCGAGGGGCGGCGAAGAGCAGGGCGGCGGAAGGCGGATGCCGGTGCACCCCTACCTAGCGCGCCAAATGTCAGATTTCGGGTTCGGGCAGACCCTCTAGGTTTGAACTCTGGGGTGCACGCAGAGAACGCACCTCCAACCTACCTACACCTCATCACCTCGCAAGGATCTAAACTACACAAAGAGCAACACGGGGGACACAAGGTTTATACTGGTTCGGGCCACCATTGTGGTCTAATACCCTACTCCAGTGTGTGGTGTGGTGGATTGCATCGGCGCTGATGATGAACAATACAAGGAAGAACAGCCTCGCGAGGGTCTGTTCTTCGCTGGTGCGATAAACTGCTAGGGGAAGTTCACTCGCTTCTCTCTCTCTCTCTCTCTCTCTCTCTCTCTCTCTCTCTCTCTCTCTCTCTCTCTCTTCGATCGATCCTACATTCCGATGTCTCTCTTCTGGAGCTCATCCGGCCTCTACGCTGTGAGTGGCTAGTCCTATTTATAGGCAGAGGCCCTGGGCCTCTTCCCAAATATTGAGCGGGAAGGGCACCAACAATTGGCCATTTTGAAGGGGAACATCTAGTACACTTATCCTGACTAAAGTCGGTCCTCACCTGCCAAAGACTCTGACGGTGACGCCGGCTTGGGGTCCACGATGACCTCCTTCCTACCATTCAACTGGTCTTGGTCTTGTTGCACCGAAATGGTTGCCTTTGCTTGATGCTCTCGCCTGCACTTGCCTCCTTTGCACCAAAGAGGAAATGAGGACACTGCGCGGGCTGGCGCCCGCCTGGCGCCCTTGGTCGTCATGGCTTGCTTCATGGGCACATCGTGAGGTACCCCGCCTTGATCTCTCCGCCTCCTCGCGAGCCAGCCTGACGAGGCCGTGCCTGAGGAAGCTCCCTGTCGTCCGCCCTGCGAGGCTTGGCCCCTCTCAAGGGTGTTGAGCTTGTGTTGATGAAGATGGGCCGTACTGGGCCACCCCTTGAGCCACGCCGCAGGCCGCAGGCAAGCAAGTCTGGGTACCCCTGTTCCCAGAACGCCGACAGCGCGGACACGCTGAAGGCAGCGCATCATCCGATGAGCGGGCCGAAGACGAGCCTGGATGCTCAGAAGTTGCTCGCCAAAAGTGCGGGGGGCCTCGGCAGCGATCTACTCGCCTTCTGCCCTCCGTCCTTCTCGGTCGGCCACGATAGCCTGGTTGGCAGCACCAGAGTGACCCGGGAAAAAGTCTTCTCAGACAAAAAAGCTAAGAGTCAGATCAGAAACAAGAAGTCAGCTTGATCAGAGGCCGGCAGTTTGAAGAAAGAGTAAATAAGGCAGCTTACCGTCGACCATGTCTTCAACCTCGCCGAGGCTAGCAGTCAGCATCGCCTCCTTGTCGGTCCAGGCGGAGCGTTCGGCCGCGAACTCAGCAAGGAGGCCGGTCTCTTTGTCTTCCGCCTCCTTCTGGGCCTTCTTGAGAAGCTCCGCCTACTCCACCAGCTGTGTGACCAGCCGGTCACGCTCCTCGGCCAGCTTGTTAAAGTCCGTCTCCTTGGTGCGCAGCATGGTGTTGGCTTCTCCCAGCTGCTGCTACAGGGTGGCGTTGGCTTCTGCAAAAGAAGAAGAAGAAAGGACGTCAACAATCAGCGAAGAAAGATGAAGTTGCCAGGAAGATCCGGCCCGACTGCTCAACAGTCGGCCCGAATCTCGGGGACTACAGCCCGCGGGTGCGCCAGCGCGCCCCTGCAGAGAAAGAGGAAGACTTACTCTGTCTATCCGACATGTCGACGGCACGTTGATGCATCTCCTGGACTTTGGAGTTGAAGGCGGTCTCACGGAGGTTATGATAGTCCTGCAACAAAGATATTAGTACTCAGAGCTTGCTAATTAAAGTTCGAGCAGCCGCTCAAAGAGCCGCCCAAACTCGGGACTACACCCGTGGGAGGCTTGGCCGCCTCAATAATAGAAGAATTAAAAACGAAGAAGCAAGAAGCGTACCCAGATGGCCTCTCGCGATTCCAGGAACGCCTTGTTGCAGTGCTTGAGAGCATCGGCCTCGGCGCGGAGTTTGGCTTGAATGTCCAGGATTGCCTTGTTCAGAGGGCCCGTCCCGCCTCCCCGCACCCACCCAGTGGGCGCGGCGCTGGTCGCCTCGGTGTCCGGGATTGAGGAGCTTGCGGCGTCGGTCTCCAGCGGGCGTGGCGCTAAGGCCGCCTTCGCGAGCCGGTGGCGTAAGGGTGTGCGGACCCCGGGAGTCGGGCCCGTCTGTCACATCCCTAGTTCTGGTATGACCTAGACTAGCTAGTCATGTGTGCATCATGTTTAAATTTCAATGAATTTGAAATGGGGACATGTGAAAGCCTCAGAAATCATTTCTGAAAATGACCAAGATAAAAATTGCTTCAAATAGGTCCTAGAAAATGTTCATGTTTCTCCCTCAAAATATTGGTCAGAGGTAAAATTCAAACCAATATTTTAGGAGCTCTGAAAATATTTATTTTGGGCATTTGGAGTTAATGTAGTAAATATTTGCATTGGATTTATATTTGCTATATATTTAATATAAGTCCAATAATTCTGTAAACTTGTGTGGGGCTCTGGAATGGCTCAACTAGCCCACACAATATTTATCAGAAGCAATAAATTTGATTTAGTTTGGAAACTAAATCAAAAACAAATTACAGAAAATAGAAAACAATAGAAACAAAAAGGAAACACGAGCTCACCTGAGCAGCCCACCCACCTGGCCCAGGCGAGAAGTCGGCCCAGCCCACTTGCCTCCTCGCTCATCGTCTTCCTCCTGCAAGTAGGCAGGAGCGAAAATGCGCGTGCACCCGCGGAGCCCTCCACCTCCCACTTCGCGCTGGAGGCCGCTCCTTCGTCCTAATCCGCGTCTGGAGATGCGCGAGGCCCCACTCTCACTTTCCCCTCACTCTCTGCTTTCTCCCTCACCCTCTAGCCCCTCCTCTGAGCGTCACCAAGAGCTTCCGTTGGCCGCCGTGCCTCGCCCGCGTGGCCACCCACGACAAAACGATGCGCCACCGTGCTCCCGAGATCGTCTGTATCGCGCTGCACCTCCTCATCGCACCAAGAAAGGCCGGAGGCCCTCCAGCGTCGCCAGTCTTCTTCCTCACCGCCTCGGCCACCGGACGCCGTTGTCGAATTCGCCACCGCAGAGACCTCCCCGCCGTGAGCTCCACACTATTTCCACTCCTTCGTTTTGCTCGTTCTCGTGCCGTAGTACCCTCGCCCACATGCCCAAGCACCGCCGTCCGCCATGGCCGCCAAGCTTTCTTGACCCGAGCCCCTCCGCTCGAACCCGTGGCACCAGCGTGCTTCTAGTGGCTCGTGGATGCCACCTAGCCCATTAGATCCTCCCCTAGCGCACTGCAGCCCCACGCCCGCATCTAGCCGAGCTCCGGCCACCGCCATGGTTGCCGTGGCCATCGTCTCCGGCCACCCCGTAGCCTCCTGCATGATCCCCTGGATGCGCGCGAGGATGGGCATCCCTCTGGTGCCTCCAGCGCGTCGAGCCGACCCCTGTATTGCCGTCCCGAGCAACTCCGGCGATCCTCCGCCGTCGGGTTTGGTCGCCGGCGTTCAACTCTGGCATGCTGACGTGGCAACGTCATTAGCGGCTAATGAGGCCACTAACTAACCCACATGATCACTGACACATGGGCCCACATCCTAATTAACCCCTGTTTTGTTTCTGTTTAGATTAGTTTAAAATCCGGCGGAACCCACACGCCAGAGTTGACCGCGCTGACGTGGTTGTTGACTAGGCCCACCTGTCTGTGACACTAGCCAGCTCTGTGCCACTAACGTGTGGACCCCACACGTCAGGTTTGACCTGGACCGGTCAGCTGACCTGCTGATGTCATGTTGACACAGTAAGCATTTTCTGGAATATTTCTAATTCAAAAATGATTTGGAAATTTCAGAAAATGTTGCAAACTTGAAAAATCATAGAAATTCAACCGTAACTCCAAATAAGATAAATTATATATGAAAAATGATCAGAAAAATCCAGTCTATCCATCTGTACCATTTTCATGCATGTTAGAATAGCTTATAGCTACTGTTTAGGACAAATCAAATGAATGTCATTTAAATATGTGGAGTTTGAATTTGAACCTTGGGTTCAAACCAACTACACTTAATTGTGTTGCTAGTTGCATTAGGCCAAATCACATCATATTGCCATGTCATAATCATGCATCATAATTGTTGCATTGCATTGATTTTGTTCTTCCATGTTTGTCGGTGTTTTTTCCCTCTCGATAGACGTGGTTCCGATGATGTGATCGATGACACCGATGAAGAACTATACTATCTTCAGAAGTGCCAGGCAAGCAAAACTCCCTTGTTCATTCTGATACAATCCCACTGTCTCGCTCCTGCTCTCTTTTAATGCATTAGGACAACAACGATTCAACTGTTACATGCTGCGGTAGTTGAACCCCTTTCCTGTGCATGACCTATCATTGCCACAGTAAATAGATGAAACCCATTAGCATGAGTAGGAGTTGTTTGAGCCCTGATGTGCCTACTCATTCATGCTTGTTTGTCATGCCTGCTATTGCTTAGACTCGTGTCAGGTCTAATTCATCGGGAATGAATTGGAGAGTTGTGAACATGTCCTGCTGTTGAGAGCTAAGTGTGTGAACACGATTTGGTAAAGGTAGTGGTGAGAGGCCATGTAGGAGTACATGGTGGGTTGTCTCATTGCAGCCGTCCTCAGGAACTGAGTTCTGTGTTTGTGATCCATGAACAGTTACTACCACGCATTGGAATGCTTAAGTGCCCCTCTCGACTTATTAATGAACCTGATCTCTGTCCAGGAGTTGCAACTAGTTTCTGGTGTTTGTAGGTAGTGTTAGTAGTCTACCAAGTAGCACCCGGTACAGGTGGGCTTGGGACAGACTAGGCACAGTGGCACAGTGTACCAAGTGGCACCCGGATGGTGGGCTTGGAACCCTACTCACATTGTGTGGGGCCGTGAGCGACACCTGTCCGGATCTCCTTGCGGATGGAACCCGAATAGGCGATAAACCTGGACTAGAGACTTGTGTCGTTAGTCAGGTCGTGGCCGACTCCCTCGCCAGGCTTCCGCTTGAAGGTTGCCGAGATACATGACGTGTACATGGTGGTAAGTGGCGAGAGCATGTGTGAAGTACACCCCTGTAGGGTTAACATCATCTATTCGAATAGCCGTGTCCGCGGAAAAGGACTTCTGGGTTGCCTGTACAGTTCATAGACAAGTGAAAGTGGATACTCTAAAATGCGCAAGATAAGCGTGAGTGCTATGGATGGCATTTCGTAGGGAGATGGGAGCGGATCCATAGTGGTGTATTGATATGGTGAATATGTGGACTCGTGTGCGCCACCTCAAAAGAATTACTTGCAGTCGTAGTTCAGGTTAGCCACTGAGTCAAAGCTGGCTTGCTGCAGTTAAACTCCACCACCCCCTTTATTGATACCGATGCATATGTAGATAGTTCTGATGTAAGTCTTGCTGGGTACATTTGTACTCATGTTTGCCTATTTATGTTTTACAGAGAGACGTCAGTCTCGCTAGTAGTTCTGTGTGGACTTCGACGTTTAGCTTGATACCTCAGCTATGATCTTGTGCCCTCGACAGGATCTGGTAGATAGTCAGGCTTCTCAGCCTTTTTCATTTGTAGATGTCTATAGTCAGACACATTAAGCTTCCGCATGTGCTTTGACTTTTATGCTCTGAATGTTGGGTCATGAGACCCATGTTTGTAATATCTTGCTCCTCGGAGCCTAATGAATAAATACTTTGAGTCGTAGAGTTTTGTTGTGATGCCATGTTGTATTTACACATATCGAGCATATTGTGTGTATGATTGAAATGCTTGGTATGTGTGGGATCCGACAACCTAGTTGTTTATCCTTGGTAGCCTCTCTTATGGGGAAATGTAGTCTTGTGCTTCCATGAGCCATAGTAGTCCGCTTCAGCCCGGTTCACCGAGTCCTGCTAGCCCAAAGACTACCGCTCCTAACACTTGGTGGCGGCATGTGATTCACTTGTTCTGTGTACATCCTTCGGGAAATGTCACGCGGTGACATCCGGAGTCCTGCCTAGCTTGCTACAGCCCGGTTTACCGGAGTCCTGTTAGCCCAGTGCTGCAGCCCGGATTCGCACGCTGCTGATCGACATGCTCGATGTTGATTCATGTATGCCTGTCACATAAGTTAGTGCCACTTTGGGTTCATGACTAGTCATGTCGCCCCGGGTTCTCTGTCATATGGATGCTAGCGACACTATCATATACATGAGCCAAAAGGCGCAAACGGTCCCGGGCCATGGTAAGGCGACACCCGTAAGAATACCGTGTGTGAGGCCGCAAAGTGATATGAGGTGTTACCGGCTAGATCGATGTGACTTGGAATCGGGGTCCTGACACCGTCACCATCTCATTTCGGGCTGGTGGCGCCGGCAGGTCAGCTGGCTACTTGTCTCGTGCCTCCTCAGAAGGTGGTGGTGGCAAAAATAAAGAGAGAGAGAAGGAAATGAAATTTACCATAGGCGGGGGGTCGGCGCGAGAATACGGCTCCTGGCCAAACCGCCACTCTTCCATGAGCTTGCAGTTCGCATGGTAGTTCACCATATGAGCTACCTCTGCGTGAGGCATCTCCTTGGTGCACAGCCGGCTTGGGTCCCGATGCCCGCTCATCTGACAGATCATGTGAGGGCGGCCCTGGAGCGGGAGCACCCGGCGCGCCACGAACTCGGACAGCAAGTCGGGCCCGGTTAGGCCCTCCGACTGTACCAACACCCGGAGCCGCGCGATGGCGGCGGCTCCAGAAGGCGATAGTGTCTTGGCCCGTGCGGCGGTTAGCCCGCCGCCGGGGCGGCGGCAGCGTAAGCCGGCAGGTTGACCCAGTCACCCTCCGCGAAGATGCTCTTCACGTAAAAGTACGACTGATGCCACATCTTCACCGACTGGATCAGCGTGATGGGAGGAAATGTATTGTCGCCTCCCGGCCTCCGCCCCGCGATGAAGGCGCCGCATTGAGCCGGCACGCCCGCGACGACGGTGCCGAGCTTGGTGTAGAAAAACTCCCCCAAAGCTCGATAGTGGGGAGGACGCCAAGGAAGCCTTCGCACAGAGTGATGAAGGCGGACAGCAGCACTACCGTGTTCGGGGTGAGGTGGTGCGGCTGGAGGCTGTAGAATTCGAGGAAGGCCCGGAAGAAGCCACTCGCCGGAAGGCCGAGGCCGCGCAGGCAGTGCGAGCGGAAGACGACCCGCTCGCCCTCCTCCGGCGCCGGCGAGATCTCCCCCTCCGGCGCGAGGCGAACCCTCACGTAGTCCTTGCTGGGCAGCCGCCGCGTCTGGCGGGGGAAGTCGATGTGGTCTTCATGAACTGTGGAGCCATCTCAGGCTCCGGAGCGCGCCATGGGGACGAGAGGTTGACGGACGGGCTCGACGGAGACGAACTACGGCAGCTCTTCGGCGGGGCTCGGGGCACTGCGGCGAGAAGAAGAAGAAGGAGGGAGAGTGGGGTGGAGGGGCGTGCGTGGTTCGCCGCTCCCTCTCCTCCCCCTACTTATAGCCTACGGGCTACGAAGCCGAGGGGTTGGGCGTGGGATCATGGGATTAACTGTGCCCACGACCCCACGCTCCCGCCTTTACCGCGTGGGTTACTACGCGCAGTAACTCCGTGGGGAAACCCAACCGCCCGCCTTGGCCGCAGCTCATCCGCTTGCAGGCCGAGGCCCGGTGGTGGCGGGCTCGGCCTGCGATCGCGTCCCGTCATGCACGTGGGTTGGCAGGCCGACCCGGCTGGCCGGCGCCATGTGGCACGCCCACGACGGGCGGCGGCGGTCGAAACCCCTGAAGGATCCGACTGGACGTATCCAACTCCTGCCGACCGGCTCCCCAGAAGTCGGATGGAGCTTCCTTTAGAGCACCCGGAGGAGGAAACTGTTGAGGCTCCCCGACTCCTCGAATCGTGGCCCTTCACCAGCTTCGGGGACTACTGTCAGAGTAATGGGCCACGGGTAGCCTAACCCGAGCCCCTGAACCTTTCAAGACAACGGGGCCGGCTGTGCCCGTCAAGACGTCAAGATAGATCTCTGCCTTCTGGCGGCCGGTTGGTCGAGTGGCCGATTGTCAGAAGGAAGCCGAGTTCTAGAAGACGGCATCACGACAGGCCGACTCCTAGTGAGCGACCTCCAGAGAGGCCGGCCCCTAGCAGTCGGCCCGTGGCGCCCTCAAAGTCTGCGCCCTCATCAAGGAGACAAGACAGGGTATGGCTATAGCGTAGCCCATCCCCCTGAATCCAGGGCCGGGCGGGGCCACAGTGCCCCATACAGGTGGAGATCTCCGCACGACGCGACACTGTTGCCACTCCCCCCCAAAAGTCACTCCTGACAGGCGGAGCCCTGTTCCCACGACGGCCTGCCGGTATGGCTTGCAGGCGGCAGGCCCTACCAGGCAGTGAGAGCCCTGAAGACGGAGGAAGCCAGGGCACCCATGCAAAGGGTTCCAACCTATTAGAACTTGACTCACACCTAGAGGAGGAGAGAGCATGCCTGCCTTCTTCCACCTCTAGCAAACAGCTCAAGGAGCACCATTGGACCACTAGTGCCTTAGTGATCATGCGGAGACCCCGCAGAGCAGGACTAGGGGTGTTATCTCCACGGAGAACCCCGAACCTGGGTAAAGTTAGCCGGCGTACGTGTCTATGCCTCATCCCACTTCTAGGCACCGGCGACGTTCTACTCGCTCCCACCATGATAAGCCATCCTTTGGCATATGTTGCACCCAACCCCCGACACAATACTTCCTTTTGCGGCTCTCAATCTGCTGTTGCTTCCCTTCAATCATAAGTGCCCTATCTACCAACTCCTGGTAGTTAGAAAAGGTTGCTACCATCAACTGCATACTCAACTCATCATTCAGCCCTTCCATAAACTTCTCCTGTTTCGCGGCGTCTATGGCCACATCATCCGGGGCATAACGAGCTAAATTACTGAACTCATCCACGTACTGCCCCACAGTATGATTTCCCTGGCTTAAGTTACGAAACTCACGCTTCTTCATGCTCATAGATCCAGTTGAGACGTGTGAAGTGCGGAATGCTTGCTGAAACTGATCCCAAGTGCTATTGGCTATGGGGAAAGTGGTTGTGTAATTCTCCCACCATGAGGCTACGGGTCCATCCAATTGATGTGCGGCATAATGCACCTTCTTAGCATCTGTGCAACCTACGGTGGTCAACTCCCTTCCAATCCTGCGTAGCCAGTCATCAGCAACAATCGGCTCGGTGCTACTGGAAAACACCGGCGGATTCAACCTCAGAAAACGGGCTAAGTTATCAACTGGAGGGGGTGGCGGTGGGTTGTTGTTGTTGTTGCCTTGGTTCTGAACTAGTAGCTGCATCAAGGCATTCTGCTGTTGGATTAACTGAGTGAGCTCCGGTGGGAAGACAAATCCGGGGTCACGTCTCTGAGGCATCTGATGGTTTTAGAGGGAAGAGATTAGAATAGAGTGAGGTCTAGTGAGAAAGCACTACCCATATGCACATGATACAAACACATTCATATCACACCACTCAATTCAAACAAGGGCATACAATCAATCTAACTACCGTTACAAGATACTCGGATTACTACTATATACATGGGGGAAATACTACTGATAATATGGTGGTCATCTAGAAATTTTAATCGGTGGAAGACTCCATGATATCCACTCCAGCTTCGTCTTCGTAATCATCATCACTACTGTAAGGGTTGGATTCGGTGTCGTCGATGATGATGTAGTCCTCGAGATGGTCGTCATCTCCTCCTGGCGCGGGGTCTCCCATGAATACTCCTAGCTTCCTTGTTAGGTCGTCATTCTTTTCTACTAGTATTGTGATTTCCTCCTCATATCTGTCGCGTGTATACTTGAGTTCCTCTTCAAGCTCCATGTTCCTGGTCATCACCTTCTTCAGATCTATCATGCTTGTGCACATTTGGTTCTCCTGGTGACGACTGTGCTGGTTTAACTCCTGGATGAAAGCTGCAATGGACCTGTCCCTCCTGGTGCTGATCATCTCCCATTGCTCATCTCGGCGCCCACATATCTGGTAGATGGTGTCCTTAAGATCCTTGTGATAAACTTCGCGAATGCGTCCCATGGCGATGTGGGCTGCCATGCTCTTTCCTAGACTCCAGGTTGGTGCATCAAAGGAAAACATTGTGGGCTCAGTAACTGGCGTGAATGTCCTTCCTGGAACTTGAACTCGAATCATCCAACGCTCCTCTTCTGGTAAAGTGGCTGTGTAGGTCCCGGTGAAGCTTGGTATTCTGATGTTCAGGTACCTAGTGACTTCCTTCAAGTGTCGTCCAAAAGGTGTGTCTTCATCCGGTTGTGCAAACTTGTTCCTTGAGTCCGCCATCTATAGAGTGGGAAATGGAGAGCAGTCAGAAATGAGTAGACAAGAGTGACCTATGGCTTTTCTTAGTGGTCGTGTCCTACAATCAGCGTGTGCTCTGATACCATCTTGTAGCGATCCGACCTCAGACGGTCAAATCTTTGTGCATAAGTGTCATCCATGGATCGGTAATGCTGACACACACAGTAGCCGAAGGATTTATAACAGAGTGCAATCACACACTTATTACATCGAATGTCTCAAAAGAGAACTTATTACAATAATATGGCTTAAGGCCATCTAAACAAAATAACTGCGGAAGCATCGAAGGTAAGTGAGTCCATCTACTCCAACGGCATAGCTGAGTGCACGACAATGACCTAGCGCACCTTACTCTTCGTCTGAAAAGTCTGCAACATAATACGTTGCAGCCCGAAACGGATCAGCACATGGAATATGCAGGCAAAATAACACTATAGAGCAATGAATAGGTAAATGCTATCACTACATGCATATATGGCTGGTGGAGGCTTTACGGTTAACATGTTTTTGCGAAAAGCCAATTTTTCCCTACAACAAAGGAATATATTTTGTTTAACTATCGTGGTAGTTGATAAACATTGAGAAGGTTACTCCAACTCAATCCCAATTAAACATTATTAATTACCCAACAAATTAATTTAGAGTGATGAGATCAACACGATAATTCAGGAACCAGATACTCAAGATGTCCATAACTCGGGACATGGCTAACCATGATTATGTTGTACACTCTGCAGAGGTTTGCACACTTTTCCCCACAAGACTCGATCTCCTCTGTTGGTATTGTCGCACTACATGTTGTTTGAGAAACAGATGACCGAGACACAGACTTTCAGAAGCATTAACTCTTTACTCTGGGTAGACAGTTACACCTACTTTCCCCTACATCTGCTAGCCTACCACTGAAAGAGGTCACACAACATACTCAACTATGCCAGAGCCCATAATGGCTTGTGGTTGCACACATAAGTTTCTAGCATGAATAATCTTATGAGCCCTTTGAGCCTGGGTGGCGAACTGTAGTATGATCACACGGGTACTCCGGGATATCATAGGACACCACTGGATTCTCCAGGTGCGCGCAACCAATCCACCCAGATGTGTATTTAAGTAGCCACCTAAAGTTAACCATTAATTAACGATGTCACATCTGTCATTGATACACTCAACTAATCCACGTCTACTAGCATAGCATAACAGTATAAGCATAGCGTAGAAGTAACTCCCAGGGTTTAATAATATAAGGGCAATAGGTTCTACCTCATCATCTACTTCCCAAACCCACATGTTAGGAGATCCTACTCATGCCATGGTTGACGATTGTATCTAATGCATAAAAACTGGGCGGTAAAGGGGTATGGTCAAAGTGTTACTTGCCTTGCTGATGATCTGCAAAACCCTAGAGACTCGTAGTAGCACGCTTCGCACTCCGGGAATTCTATCGCAAAAAACAATAGCGCACACAAGCACTCAAGCATAGATGCAAGGTTGAAACTCAGACGAGAAAGATCAAATCTGAAAATTCAACTGAAGAGCTTCGATTTGCAAAACGAATAAATCAAATCGGAGCTACGGAACTGAAACTATGATCAAAAGAAATTCTAATACAAATCTGCTAGAAACCAAATTTGAAATCGTCTAAAATCATGTTCAAATTGATTAACTGGAAGGGGTTCGATAAGAAGATTTTGGTGTTGGTTTCACTGGATTTGGATGAACGGTTAAAAAGTTGCGAGGGTTTGAATATCAGGGGCTAATCTGTGATAGAAATAATCACGGATAGGTCCCTGGCCGAAAATAAAATAAAAAGAAAAAGACTACGACGCGAACATCTTCTAACAGAGACAAATGAATGAATTCGTTCGTTATAAGATCTAAATGAACAAACGTTTGCAAAATAGCTCTAAGCCGAGAAAACAGATCTAATAAAAAAAATCGATCTAGGGTTTTAAAAAAACGGCGGTGGCTTTTGCGGTTTTAACGGTTCATGGACAAAACAGTGGCGGCGGCGGGATCCGGCCGAGGCGGGCGGCGTTGGCGGCGGGCTCAGCGGGCGCCAGTGAGTGAGGCGGCGGCGCAAGGCAATGGCGCGTTGTGGGCATTTATAGATGGGGGGGCGCTGGCTTGGGGGAGGGGTGATGCGGGGCGGTTCGGGATCGGACTCCGACCAGAGTCCGTCGCGCGCATGGCGGGGAAGGCGGCGGCCAGCGGGCCAGCTGGGCCTTCGGCCTAGTGTGGTCCGAACGTTTTTTTTAATAAATTCCGCCGAAAAGGAAAATCCTAAATAAATACATAAAATATTCTAAAAATGCGAAAAACAATTTTGATTGTCTAAATAAAATATTTAGAACAAAGTGAACATTTTTTTGGCCTAAAAATGCAATTTTGAAAAATGCATTTTTTCTAATTCAAATAAAATCCAAATAAAATATTTTCTTGATTTTAAAATCTTTCCTCCAATATTTCTTTTATTTTGTAGAAGTCATTTTATCTCCTCTCTTTTATTTTTATATTGGAAATATTTCGGAGAGAAAAATATTAAAACCAAAATGACCGCTTTTCAAATTTGAGAAAAAAATCAAATATGAAAATTATGAAATCCCCAACTCTCTTGGTGGGTCCTTGAGTTGCTTAAGATTTCTAGGATCAAACCAAAATGCAAATTAAATATGATATGCATATGATGACCTATGTATAACATCCAAATTGAAAATTTGGGATGTTACATGAGTGGTTTCTCCAAGATTGGTTAGGTGTCACTTGGGAGCCTCCGACAAGATTGTGGAGTTGAACCAAAGAGTTTGTAAGGGCAAGGAGATCACCTACTTCATGATGATCTACCCGAGTGAGGCAAGTCCTTCGTGGGCGATGACCGTGGTGGGATAGACAAGGTTGCTTCTTCATGGACCCTTCGTGGGTGGAGCCTTTCGTGGACTCGTGCAATCGCTACCCTTCGTGGATTGACGTCTTCATCAAAATGGACGTACAATAGCACCACCTACTGGAACCTAAATCTCCGTGTGTTCATTGCATTTGCACAATCCAATCCCATCCCTTTACTTTCTTGCAAATAGCATGCTTTACTCTTTCCGCTGCCTATACTCTTTCCATGCTTGCTTGAAATGTATTGTGAATGCTTAAACTTGTGCTAAAACTCCACCTCAACTTGAAGAACTTAAAAACTACTACTTTTGCTTGTTGACGGTCTAATCACCCCCCCCCCCTCTAGACACCTCTGCTCGATCCTTTCAAATTGACATCTGCTTACTTGCTTAGTATATAAATCATATATCTGAATTTATCATGTCATGATGTTTACATAGACAACATGTATCTGAATTATGGCATGCCAAGCCATTTTCTAAAGACATTATATAGTTATATCATCTCATTCAGTTTACACAGTCGTCATATTTTGAATTATGTCATTCTATCCTATTTAGTTAGCCATCATATCTGTAAAATTGTGTCATGATATCCTGTTTAGTTAGCCATCATATATGTGAAATTGTGTCATGCTATCTTGTTTGATTAGACAACATAAATGTGAATTATTTCATGCCCTCTTTTATTCCCTACTATCCATTTCACCTATCTATCACAAATTGTGTGTACATTCGATTACTTTTCTTGTTTATCAGCCATTTGAATTGAAGGGGATGATGGCAGTATCTATGGGCATAAAATCACGATCGTCGGAAAAGATAGTGCTACCCGTCGATGCAGATAGAACCACGGTTGTACTTGCCCAAGAACCATCCACACCACAAATAACCCAGACTCTCGTAGATTGTTCCCCTACCCGGTTGGATAGAGAACCAGCTACGCCCCTTCTAACCCCAACCCCAGCACTCGTTAACCTAGTTCCAGTTGACACAACACCGTCTCCACCACAGAGCACCCAAACACGAGGAATTATAAGGCAACTGCATTGGTCAAAGCACGAGGACCACCACTCTGAACCCCAATTCAACACTTAAAGTAGAAGGGGAATTGTTCTTAGGTCAGGTTCCGTAGCTATGGTTCATACTCCTTTGCTCCTGCATAACTGTATTTACTCATACCAACTAATGCTAAAATTGAAGGATGCAATTGAAACTCCAATGGCGCAATAGGTATGTTCTTGCTCTATCTTGATTCCTGTTTCAATTGTATAAATAGTTACGTTCTCATGTCATGCACATTACAATTGTTGTTAGTGTTGTGTAGTTTCCCACACTTATATTCTGTCTATGCTGCTTTCTGTTACACAGATATGATTTGAAGTGTGTCTCTATCTTCATTTGGTAACATAAACTAGAATGAAATAGACAATACAGTGACCGTAGTACATAGATATATGTTTGTTTCATGTTGTTATCCTATCCACCTTAGTGATAAACCGGTTTAACAAAATGAGTTTCACATAGTACTCCCTCCGTTCCTTTATGTAAGGTGCATTATTTTTGGCACGACGACCAAGGCACATAATTATAGAGGTGTTAGGACAAAATTACCCTTGCAAATTTGTTGGTTAGTGGCAAGTAAATCAGTGAGTCCAGGAAAGTAAGGGATACATGCAATCGACAGAGATATAGTTTCCTTCTTTTGATACAAGGAGAGATACAGGAAATCATGAGAGAGATACTGTCCTCTTTTTAGACGGATAAAAAGGGAAATATGTGGATTTTGAAGAAATGCACCTTACACTGTGGAATTTTATTAAAAAAATACACCTTATATAAAGGAATGAGGGTGAATGCTGACAGAATTTCTGAGAAGAGCACCTCATTATGCAATGGTAGAGAAAGTAATGCAGATAAGGTTCAAGATAGTGAGACAACCCTGTTGGTCTTCAAGAAAGGTGAAAAAACTATCTTGTAGACAGTGAGACAACCCCAAAGTCCTACCTTGATGTAGTGTTTGAGTTACTACCGCTGGCACAAGCTCTTTGAACTCGCTGCCTGAATCACTTTGGCTTCTTGAGTCTCAGCTAGAAGCTGAAAGGCATCAGTCAGCTGTGATGTGACAAGAAGCCAAAGGACTGAGGAAGTCCCTGCAGAATTCAGATGCATACTTTCTGGTGCAACAGCAAGCGTTGGAGGATTTTTTTGCCAAACAAGAGAAAGCTAATAAGCTTGCGAAGCTTCTTGCCAGCATGGTGGGTACCCAGGATATCGTGTCTTCAGCTCTTCTAAAGTGGTTTCAGTTCTGGACTTGTTTTGCTGTTGCGTTTATTTGCACTAGTGGCCAATTCAGACGCCCAGTGTATGTAATATGCTGCTTTGTTCACTATATTTGCACTCGTGGCGAACTTTCATGCCCACTGAATATAATATGTGTAATAGGCATAATAGCCTAGCGTAAGTTGCTTGCTTATTTACTTCCTTATTGTCTTGTTTATTTGTTTGCTTGTAGTTACTGCAGTTCTTTTTTCGCGGTTTTGCTAGTGGCCATAGTAACCTACTTTTTAAAACTAGGCCACAATAACCATGGGCAACATACGAACTATTATAACCATGGTCCTGCTACCTGCTGTAGTGACGATGGCCTCCTATGGGCCTTAGGATCCATGGGCCTTCTAAAGGCCGTAGAATCAATGGACCTACTATGGTCCATATGATTGATTGGCCAAACATGGGTCATACTATTCGTGAACTAATAACGGACCACAATATGGGCCATAAACATACTAGAGTGGGAATCGTCTATTTATGGGCCAACCATAATGAGCCCTTAATAGGCCAATATATATAACGGTCTTAATTCTATTAACGGGCATAACGAGTCGTTAATTGGCCGTATTTGATAACGCTATGAAAATGGCCCAAAGGATTAACGGGCCATAAACGGGCCGAGTGTAACCACGGGCCAATTTTGGCCCACAAGCAGAATAGACCAGTAACGGACCATAAGTAACCGAATTCTAGAAATGAGCCCAACAATAAATGGGATGTTAGAAAGCCAAAACATAACACGGGCTGGAAATAGCCCAATGGAATAGTTGTTCCTTATGGGCCAGTTTCACTACGGGCTTTTAATGGGCCCAGAGTTGCAAATGGCTTCATATGGGCCAAAAGATATCATGGGCCATACATGGGCTGGAAGTTACAACAGGCGCAAATCATATTGGATGGCCCAGATGATGCTACTGCGCCTAATTCAGATAGGCCATAATGGGTCGTGAGTTAACGAGATGTAAATGGGCTATATGCGAACATGCCGTTAACAGGCTTTCCGTGGGCCGGCCTGCTACGTTTTGACAAAGTCAAACGGGCCAATTTTTGTCTTGAATGGGCCACTGTTGGGATGATCCACGTGTCGACGTATCATAGGCGCGTCCCATCCATTCGCTAGATGACATCTGTCCCAACGCGGAGTTGACACGTGGTTCTTTCGCCCAATGAGAATTTTACACGTGGAAAATCACCATTGGTCATTGCTGATAATGGTTTATTGGATCCAAAACCAGACCTGATAGCTTAACGGTGACCTGTTATGGTGGATGCCACCTGTCGGTTATCCTTGACAAAAACACTTCCATGATGCGCAATTTATCGTCTTGGAAGTGGAACTTTCGTGATGAGAATTTAAGTTTTGTCATGGAACACATTTTCGACAGTACATGTATGACTATCTTGGTTTTATCATAAAATTGTCATGAATGTACATGCATGACAGAAAATGGGACCTATTGTGACAAACATGTAAGTGTAGGTGCAGATAAATTGCAAGATAGGATCAAGAACACACATATATTCATGAAAACATAATAGGTTCGGATCTGAAATCATGGCACTCGGGCCCTAGTGACAAGCATTAAGCATAGCAAAGTCATAGCAAGATCAATCTCAGAACATAGTGGATACTAGGGATCTAGCCCTAACAAAACTAACTCGATTACATGATAGATCTCATCCAACCCATCACCGTCCAGCCAGCCTACGAAGAAATTGCTCACTCCCGGTGGTGAGCATCATGAAACTGGTGATGGAGGAAGGTTGATCATCACGACGGCATCAAATTCCCATCTCCGGAGACCCGAACGTTCTCCATATCAGCCTCCCAAAGAAGAATAGTAGGTGGCGGTGGCTCCGTATCATAAAACACAATGAATCCTTCTCTCTGATTTTTTTCTTGGCGAATAGGTATACACTACTGAAGGATGGTCCAAACGCGACAGTCCAGTCAGAGACCCTTCACGAAACTGTGTGTGGTGCACTAATCGCAAACGGTGATGTAAAATAATCGTAAAAATGGTATGAAACGTTAGTGATGGTGGAGACATAAAACACGATCCAAATTTTAGTTTCATATGTGATGCGTGGCATACGGTTAATCTAGACGAAGTGTTTGCGATGGGCCAAAACAACAAAAACATGCAGCCATATCAACGTGTGTGTGTGATGTAGGGAACGTGACATACGACATACAATTCACTCAGATGAACTATTTGCAATTAGGGAATGCAACAAAAACGGTCAGCAAGATCAATGTGTGTGCGATATACGGCAAACTGTTCATTCAGATGAACTGTTTCCGATTAGGCAACACAACAGAAACGGTTCAACTCAACAAGATGTGTGTGATATACGGCATACAATTCACATAGATGAACTGTTTTCCATGAGCCAAAAGAACACATATGATTCGTGTCAACAAGATGTGTGTGATATGAGCTAAACAACCTACTCGGATGAACTGTTAGCGATGAGAAAATATAACACAAACGGTTACTAGAGTTAATTCGTGTGCGATTCTGTAGAAAAAACATTGAAAAATTCAAACTAGTTGCTTGAGATGACTAGGAGTATCGCACACGATGCGTGTGCGAGTACTAGTGTGCGATGTTTAGTAAGTTACACATACGTTTCCTTATATTAACACGTGTGTGGTAACACGTGACACCGCATACAGTTATCAGGTTGTGTGCTCCACTTAGTCTTCCCGCGCTCCAGCGAAGGCTTCCCGCACTCCACAGGGGTGAATTGTAAAATCCCCAATCCGCTAGCCAGTTGCTAGCTATAAATAACCACAGCAATGGCCGGCGGTGGTGACTCGCTACTGATTCCATTGCTAGCTAGTTGCCCACACATACCAGCATACCACCAACGGCCGATGACGGGATGGAGTTGCGAGAGGCCAGAATCGAGGCTGAAGGCATGATGGTCGGCTTGTCGGTCAACGGTGATGTCGCCGCCTCTCCCGACGATGGGCAGAGGAAGTAGGAAACACGGTACGAGCAAGCCGCTGTGTTAGGTAGGGTCATCCTAAAAGCGGACTGGGATCGTCAGCGAGCGATAATGCTGGCTCGGCATAGAGTGCGTCGGATGGTGCGGGTGGCGGAGCAGGAATAGGGACAACGCAAGGACAACTGCGGCAGTGGCAGCCGCCACACGAGGCATAGGCTTATGTCCCAGATGGAGAAGGGCACAACACCAGGTGTCATCGGGGCATGCCTGGGGGGCGTCACGGCACCCCTGGTTAGAGCCAACATCGTCTCGCTAGACGTCGCCGGGGCAGACTGGTCAGTCGTGGTAGCCCTGGTGAGCGTTGCGCCCGAGGCAGTACTGGTGATCCCCGATGTCGAGTCTGCCCTAGCTTCGATCAATCAAGGTTTGTAGGTCCTTGACTTGGTGGCCTCCTGTCGCGAGAAACCACGGCCACCTGTGGGACCAAGAGTCCCTTACTGGTTCTGCGGGGGAATGGCTTATCACACAAAGAGCAGAGGAGCGTGAGACACCACAGCAGAGGTCACACAGGCAGTTTTACCCAGGTTTGAGCCGCCATGAGGTCTAAAACTCTATTCCTGCTTTGGTGGATTGATGGTGGAAAGATGGTGGATTGCGCAGCACGCTTTCCCAACAGGGTTACCTCGGGGCAGAACGGCTACGCGCGTATGAATATGTGAGGGAGTGGATTCACCAACTAAGGGTCCAACCCTTTCTACTATTGCCTTGGGCCTCCTTTTATAGACAAAGGGGTCACCACAGTGGCAAATCAGTCATACCTAACTCTGTAGGCTGACAGAGCGCATTAAGTACGCCGCTCAACATCACATCGTAGCTTACCCGGCAGGCCCTGTCGGGCTGTTTTGCCATCTTCACATCTGCTCACTCGACACGTCGCAGGACGGGTGTCGCCTATAGGCATTTCTTGTAGAAAGTGACAGCCATGTGGCAAATGGTTGCCACTCAGCCACTTTGTGGCTTGACACCGCATCGATCGACAACGTTCGTCGTGGTGAGGTGGGGTGGTGAGGTGGTTCTGTCCTCGGGAGTCCCGGCAGGCACTGCTGGGGCGTTTTGGAGGTTTGCTTCCGGGGGTAACCCCGTCCTTGCCAGGCTCGCCTGCCCAGGAAGGGAGGCTTCTCTCTTGGTAGTATCTTACTTCTCTGGCTTAGTCTTGGTCCTCCTAAGCTGCACGTTGGTTCCTTGAAGATCTGATCTCTTATGCTTTGGCCTAACCTTGGTGCACAGTCTGGGCAACGGACCCAGGGTTTGTTGCACCGACAGAAGCCCCCAGGCCTGACCCGAACGCGTTGCCGAGCATTGTCGGGGTATGACCTAATAAGTTCACAGGCAGGGGTGAGGAAGTGGCTGGCCCCTAGATATCTTCTTTGCTTCTTCGTTAATCTTGAGCCCGGGCTAGTTTCCGGTTTGCCTGTGCATCGTGTCAAGTAAATCCTGGTGGAGGTGTTCTTGTAATGGCCCGTGAATGACTTTGACGCACGGGGGAGAAACTTCCAATTCATTCTTCCCACCACGCCCTTATCCTCAGCCATGTATGCGGCATGCATCACGCGGGGTAGGTAATGGTGGCGCGTGGTGCGGGAGAGCATCAAGGCGAGGGCCCGACTTTCGTGAATTGGTGGAGGAGAGCGGCGGTCGCCTGTTGAGGGAGCAGCTCTCCTCCCCAGCCCGCCTATAAAAGGAGGGGCGGGGGATGAGCGGAGGCATCCATATCTACTTCCTTTCTCCTCCAAATCCTGAATGAGGGTTGATCTGTCCTTGGTCTTGACCACAATATCATCCATAAAAGCCTCAATGTTCCTGTGCAACTGTGGCTAAAAACCAATCTGTACTGCTCTTGCAAAAGTGGATCCAACACTCTTTAACCCGAAAGGCATGTGCAGAAAGCAGTACGTACCACATGGGGTGATGAACGAAGTCTTCTCCTCATCTTCTTTGGACATGAAGATTTGATGATACCCTGAGTACGCATCCAAAAAAGGAGAGTAAATCACAACCTGAAGTGGAGTCCACAATCTGGTCGATGCGCGGCAAGGGAAATGGGTCTTTCGGCCAACCCTTGTTGAGATATGTGAAATCTATGCAAAGCCTCCATTTCTCGTTAGCCTTGTGCACTACCACTGGGTTTGCTAACCATGTAGGATGCAGTACTCCTCTGACCAGACCAGCTGCCACAAGCGTCTTGATCTCCTCTATAATGAAGTACTGCCTCTCCAAGGCCTGCTTTCGAACCTTCTGCTTGACGGGTTGGGCATGCGGGCAGACAGCAAGGTGGTGCTCAATTACCTCCGTGGGAACAGCGGGGATATAATATGGTTGCCAAGCAAACACATCGATATTCGCCCGCAGGAAGGCAATGAGCACGCTTTCCTATTTGTCATCGAGGGTGGCGCTGATGGTGAAGGTACCATCAATGCCAGCCAGCCCTGTGGGACCTTCTTCACATGTGACGCAACAATCTTGGATCTCTTGCTGTTGGAACTTTCTGGCAAGTCATCGACAGGCGTAGCGTACTCCGAAGAGGTACGCTTCCTGGATTCCTTGCTGGTGTCCCTGCTATCCTTCTTCTTTCCTTTGCTTTCCTTCGCGGGAACTGCTGCTACTGCGGCCTCTACCATGACTGTGTCCCGGTACATCTTATCCATGCAAATGATTGTGTCCTTCTCGTCTCACTGGATGGAAATGACTCCTGCTACCTCTTGAGCTTGCGTTGGTTTTTCCCTTGAAGAGGAAAGGGTGATGCAGCAAAGTAGAGTAAGTATTTGCCTCGGTTTTGAGAACCAAGGTATCAATCTAGTAGGAGACAACGAACAAGTCACTGAATACCTTCACAAACAATCAACAACTTTCACCCAACGCGATAAAGGGGTTGTCAATCCTTCACGGTTAATTGCACAAGTGAGATCTGATAGAGATAGATAAACGGTAAAGTAAATATTTTTGGTATTTTTGGTTTATAGATCGAAAAGTAAAAGATTGCAAAGGAAGTAAATAGGAAACTAATATTGTGGATCAGAAACTTATATGATGGAAAATAGACCCGGGGGCCATAGGTTTCACTAGATGCTTCTCTCAAGATAGAAAATATTATGGTGCGTGAACAAATTGCTGCCGAGCAATTGATAGAAAAGCCCAAAGTTATGACGACATCTAAGGCAATGATCATGAATATAGACATCATGTCCGTTTCAAGTAGACCGAGTAATGCTTTAAGTAAGATGACATGATGTAGCAGGATAAACTCAAGCAATATGATGAAAACCCCATCTTGTTATCCTCGATGGAAACAATTCAATACATGTTGATTCCCCTTTTGTCACTGGGATCAAGCACCGCAAGATTGAACCCAAAGCTAAGCACTTCTCCCATTGCAAGAAAAACCAATCTAGTTGGGCAAACAAAATCGATAGTTTGAAGAGACTTGCAAAGATATCAAATCATGCATATAAGAATTCAGAGGAGATTCAAATAATATTCATAGATAAGCTGATCATAAATCCACAATTCATCGGATCTCAGCAAACACACCGCAAAAAAGTATTACATCAAATAGATCTCCAAGAACATCGAGGAGAACATGGTATTGAGAATCAAAGAGAGAGAAGAAGCCATCTAGCTACTAGCTATGGACATGTAGGTCTGTGTTAAACTACTCACGCTTCATCGGAAGGGCAATGGTGTTGGTGTAGAAGCCCGCCGTGATTGGATCCCCCTCCGGTAGGACGCCGGAAAAGGCCCCTAGAGGGGATCTCACGGGTACAGAAGGTGTCGGCGGTGGAAAAGTGTTTTCATGGCTCTCCTGGTTCGTTTTGGAATATTTGAGAATATGTAGGCGGAAGAAATAGGTCGGTGGAGTCACAAGGGGCCCACAAGGGTGGGAGGCGCGCCCTACCCCCCTGGGGCACCCTCCGTCGTTGTGGCCATCTCGTGGCTTCCCTTGCTTGCACTCCAAGTCCTCTGGTTGTCTTCTGGTCCAAGAAAAATCATCACGAAAGTTTTATTCCGTTTGGTATTCCTTTTCTCCGAAACTCTAAAACAAGGAAAAAACAGAAACTGGCATTGGGCTCTATATTAATAGATTAGTCCCAAAAATAATATAAAATAGCATATTAATGCATATAAAACATCCAAAACAGAAAATAAAATAGCATGGGACAATAAAAAACTATAGATACGTTGGAGACATATCAAGCATTCCCAAGCTTAATTCTTGCTCGTCCTCGAGTAGGTAAATGATAAAAACAGAATTTTTTATGTGGAATGCTACCTAACATACTTATCCATGTAATTCTTTTCTCTCTTTTTTGTGGGCCTTCTCTTTTTTATTTGGACTTTTCTCTCTTTTCTTTATTTCCTCACATGGGACAATGCTCTAATAATGAAGATCATCACACTTTTATTTACTTACAACTCAAAAATTACAACTCGATACTAGAACAAAATATGACTCTATGTGAATGCCTCCGGTGGTGTACCAGGATGTGCAATGAATCAAGAGCGACATGTATAAAAATGATGAACGGTGGCTTTGCCACAAATACGATGTCAACTACATGATCATGCAAAGCAATATGACAATCATGATGCGTGTCATAATAAACGGAACAGTGGAAAGTTGCATGGCAATATATCTCGGAATGGCTATGGAAATGCCATGATAGGTAGGTATGGTGGTTGTTTTGAGGAAGATATATGGTGGGTTTATGGTACCGGTGAAAGTTGTGCGGTACTAGAGAGGCTAGCAATGGTAGAAGGGTGAGTGTGCGTATAATCCATGGACTCAACATTAGTCATAAACAACTAAACTTATTGCAAAAATGTATTAGTCGTCAAAACGAAGTACTATGCACATGCTCCTAGGGGGATAGATTGGTAGGAAAAGACCATCGCTCGTCCCCGACCGCCACTCATAAGGAAGACAATCAAAAAATATCTCATGTTCCGACTTTGTTACATAATGGTTCACCATACGTGCATGATACGGGACTCGCAAACCTCAACACAAGTATTTCTCAAATTCACAACTACTCACTAGCCTGACTCTAATATCACCATCTTCATATCTCAAAACAATCATAAGGAATCATACTTCTCATAGTATTGAATGCACTTTATATGATTTTTTTTATTATATCCCTCTTGGATGACTATCATATTAGGACTAATTTTATAACCAAGGCAAATTGCCATGCTGTTTAGAGACTCTCAAAATAAAATATAAGTGAGGTACGAGAGTTCATCAATTTCTATAAAATAAAACCACCGTCGTGCTCTAAAAAGATATAAGTGAACTACTAGAGCAATATTGCCTAGCTCAAAAGATATAAGTGAAGCACATAGAGTATTCTAATAAATCACGATTCATGCGTGTCTCTCTCAAAAGGTGGGTACAACAACGATGATTGTGGCAAACTAAAAATCAAAGACTCAAATCATACAAGATGCTCCAAGCAAAACACATATCATGTGGTGAATAAAAATATAGCCTCAAGTAAAGTTACACATAGACGAAGACGAAAGAGGGGATGCCTTCAAGGGAATCCCCAAGCTTAGGCTCTTGGTTGTCCTCGAATATTACCTTGGGGTGCCTTGGGCATCCCAAGCTTAGGATCTTGCCACTCCTTATTCCATAGTCCATCAAATCCTTACCCAAAACTTGAAAACTTCACAACAAAACTCAACAGAAAATCTCATAAGCTCCGTTAGTATAAGAAAATAAATCACCACTTTTGGTACTGTTGTGAACTCATTCTTTATTTATATTGCTGTAATATCAACTATATTCCAACTTTTCCATGGTTCATACCCCCCGATACTAGCCAGAGATTCATCAAAATAAGCAAACAACACATAGAAAACAGAATCTGTCAAAAACAGAACAGTGTGTAGCAATCTAGATATTTCGAATAATTCTGTAACTCCAAAAATTCTGAAAAATTAGGAAGACCTAAGTAATTTCTTTATTAATATTCTAATAGAAGAATCAACTCAAAAGCACGCTTCTGTAAAAAATGAGGATTATTTTCCTCAGCAAGATCAAATCAACTATCACCGTAAGCTATCCCAAAGGTCTTACTTGGCACAAACACTAATTAAAACACAAAACCACACCTAACTTGAGGCTAGATGAAATATTTATTGCGAAACAGAACCTAAAAAGCAAAAACAAAAAGTAAAATTGGGTTGCCTCCCAACAAGTGCTATTGTTTAACGCCCTTAGCTAGGCATAAAACATGAATAGATCTAGGTATTGTCATCTTTGGTATGCAATCCATAAGTGGCTCTCATAATTGATGATGACGCGCGCGTCTCCCCTCTTCCTAACCTCCGGGGCTCGCCATTGACCTGGACGTGCTTGAGGATCAGAATAGGCCATCGAGACGTCGTCGGCTTCCTCATTCTGTCGCGACCGCGCTGGTTGCCGCGGTGGGGACTACACCATGGGGGTGGCTCCTTCCGTACGACCAATAGTGCGAGCCGTTGTCGTTGCTTGGGGAGGCCGCGACGGACCATCCCGCTGTGAGCCCCCAGCTTCAGCGAAGCCAATCAGACTCTTAATGATGGCTCTCCATTCATCTATCTGATCGGCCGCCGGGGGAAACCTCAACAGCAACTGGGCAGTGCCATGGCCTCCGTAGCGGTGCTCGGCATCGATGGTGATGATGTAGACCGCACTGTCGCCCGACTTCTGATGGTGCCGGTGGTGACGGTGTCGCGCCCTCGCTGTTGCGGGCCGGCCACTTGGATGGCACGGTGTCACGGCGAAAGCGCTTGAGGGCCAGCGGCTCCGTTGGGCACAGTGGCTGGGTCGACCCGTCCCGGGGGTGGCACACGCCCCGCGGTCGCGCACGGGCGGGGGAGGCCGAAGGGCAGTGATTCGCCCAAGTTCAGGTGTCACCACTATGGTTGTGCCCTTCGGCGAGGGGAAGAGGTACATATGGAATAGCCCCTTCGCTCATACCTCGTGGAGCATGGCCACCTGGATGATGCTGATGCTGCTCTCCTCGGTGCCTCCCGCTCCTGTTTCGGCCGCGGGGGAGGTGGTGATGACGCTTCCTGCATCGACCGTGTCTCCCGCAACGCCCGCATCCTCGTGAGCCTCCACACCTCCTGTAGCATCGGTGGCCGTGGTCGGCGGAGCCTTCGAGGTGGACGGGTGAGCTGTAGCACCATGCCTCTTCTTGGGCGCCATAGTCGATGGAGCCGCAAGATGATGAACACGGCGATGAAGATGATGTGTTGTTCACGCTTCCAGGTTCGCGCAAGCGATCCCCCTACCTGGCGTGCCAAAGATATCGCGGGAAACCACGGCCACCTATGGGACAAAGAGTCCCTTACTGGTTCGGCTGGGGGATGGCACGTTGCAAAAAGAGGAGAGGAGCGTGAGACAGCATGACAGAGATCACATAGGCAGTTTTACCCAGGTTCGGGCCGTCGTGAGGCATAAAACCCTACTCCTGCTTTGGTGGATTGATGGTGGAAAGATGGTGGTATGCGCAACACGCTTGCCCGGCAGGGTTGCCTCGGTGCAGAACGGCTACGCGCGCATGAATATGTGAGGGAGTGGATTTACCAACTAAGGTTCCAACCCTTTATATGGTTGCCTTGGGCCTCCTTTTATAGACAAAGGGGTCACCACAGTGGCAAATCAGTCATTATACACTGATAAAATAGCAAATAGTGCTATCATACCTAACTCTGCAGGCTGATAGAGTGCATTAAATGCACCCCTCAACATCACATCACAGCTTGCCCAGCAGGCCCTACCGGGATGTTTTGCGAGCTTCATATCTGCTCGCTCGACACGTCGCATGACGGGTGTTACCTATAGGCATTTCCTGTAGAAAGTGGCCTCCATGTGGCAAATGGCTACCACTCAGCCACATTGCGGCTTTACAATGCACCGATCGACGACGTGCGTCGTGGTGAGGTGGTTCTGTACTTGCGAGTCCCGGCAGGCCCTGCCGGGGCGTCTTGGATGTTTACTTCCGGGGGTAACCCCATCCTCGCTAGGCTCGCCTGCCCGGCAAGGGAGGCTTCTCTATTGGTAGTATCTTACTTCTCTGTCTTAGTCTTGGTCCTCCTGAGCTGCACGTTGCTTCCTTGAAGATCTGATCTCTTGTGCTTTAGCCTGACCTTGGTGCTGGAATCTTGCTCCCGTGCCTGTGCACAATCTAGGCAATGGACCCAAGGTTTTTTGCACCGACACCTCCGCTCCCACTGAGCCCATGATTGACATGCTAATGGACGATGGCTGCTGTTGTGGGAAACCACGGCCACCTATGGGACCAAGAGTCCCTTGCTGGTTCGGCGGGGGGATGCCACGTTGCACAAAGAGCAGAGGATCGTGGGACAGCATGACAGAGATCACACGGGCGGTTTTTGCCCAGGTTTGGGCTGCCATTGGGGAAAAAACCCTACTCCTGTTTTGGTGGATTGATGGTGGAAAAATGGTGGTGAGCGTAACACGCTTGCCCGACAGGGTTGCCTGAAGACGAAGCAGTTATGCGTGTATGAATATGCGTGGGGGTGGATTCGCCAGCCAAGGGTCCAACCCTTTCTACGGTTGCCTTGGGCCTCCTTTTATAGACAAAGGGGTTACCACAGTGGCAAATCAGTCACTATGCACTGATAATATAGCAAATAGTGCTATCATACCTAACTCTGCAGGCTAACATGGCGCATTAAGTGCGCCGCTCAACGTCATTTCGCAGCTTGCCCGGTAGGCCCTGCCGTGCTTTTTTGAAGGAAATATGACCTAGAGGAAATAATAAAGTTTTTATTTTATATTTCCTTATATCATGAGAAATGTTTATTATTCATTCTAGAATTGTATTAACCGGAAATTTGATACTTGTGCGGATACAATGATTGTTAAGTTTCCTAACCATAGAAATGTGTTGTCATTTGATGAATGGGAACACATCATTAGGAGAATGATGTGATGGACAAGACCCATCCGTTAGCTTAGCATATTGATCATTCAGTTTTATTGCTATTTCTTTCTTCATGTCAAATACATATTCCTTTGACTATGAGATTATGCAAGTCCCGAATACCGGGGGAATACCTTGTATGATATCAAACATCACAACATAACTGGGTATAGGTCGAGATTAGGATTTGTCACTCCGAGTATCAGAGAGGTATCTCTGGGCCGTCTCGGTAATACACGTCATGATAACCCTTGCAAGCCATGTGACTAATGCGTTAGTTACGGGATGATGTATTTTGGAATGAGTAAAGAGACTTGACGGTAACGATATTGAACTAGGTATGAAGATACCGACGATCGAATCTCGGGCAAGTAACATACCGATGACAAAGGGAATGATGTATGTTGTCATTATGGTACGAAAGATAAAGATCTTCATAGAATATGTGGGAACCAATATGAGCATCCATGTTCCGCTGTTGGTTATTGACCAGAGAGGTGTCTCGATCATGTCTACATAGTTCTCGAACCCGTAGGGTCCGCATGCTTAACGTTCGATGACGATTTTGTATTATATGAGTTATGTGATTTGGTGACCTAATGTTGTTCGGAGTCCTGGATGAGATCACGGACATGACGAGGAGTCTCAAAATGGTCGAGAGGTAAAGATTCATATATTGGATGATGATATTCAGACACCAGAAGTGTTCCAGGGGTACCAGGTACATATCGGGTCACTTGAAGGGGTTTCGGCATCCCCCGGGCAACTACATGGGCCAAATGGGCCTAGAGGAGGATGGGCCAGCCCCTAGGGGGCTGGTGCCCCCCATGTAGGCCAAAATAAGGGGAAGGACCAAGGGGAAGAGAGAAAGGAAGGGGACCAATTCGGCCTCCCCCTTCCTTCTCTCCTCCCTCCTCCTTCCTTCCCCCTCCGGATGAATATGGAAGGGGGAGGCCGAATTGGGAGGCGCCCAAGTAGGATTCCTCCTACTTGGGGTGCCCCCTTGGGTGCCTCCCCTCCCCTCCAACCTATATATATGTGAGGGGTACCGCTAGAACACACGACAACATCTGTTAGCCGTGTGCGGCGCCCCCCTCCACAGTTTACGCCTCTGGTCATATTGTTGTAGTGCTTAGGCGAAGGCCTGCGCGAATCACTTCACCATCACCGTTACCATGCCGCCGTGCTGACGAAACTCTCCCTTGACACTTTGCTGGATCAAGAGTTTGAGGGACATTGATACGTCCATTTTGCATCATATTTTCTTACTGTTATTTATGATGTTTTTATCCATAATAATGCTTTTTGGAGTAATTCTAATGCCTTTACTCTTATAATATGCAAGGTATACACAAAGAGGGAGAATTCTGGCAGCTGGAAATCTAGACCTGGAAAGGCTACATCAGCCTACCTATTCTGCACAACCCCAAAAAAGCTGAAACTTCACGAGAATTTTTTATGGAATATTTGAGGAATATTGGAGCAAATAGCAACCAGAGGGGGCCCACCAGGTGGGAACAACCCACGTGGGCGCGCCAGGGAGCCCAGGCGCGCCCTGGTGGGTTGTGCTCACTCAGGCCCACCTCTGGTGCCCATCCTGGTATATAGGTCATTTTGACCTAGAAAAAATAAGGAGAAGACTTTCGGGATGGAGCGCTGCCATCTCGAGGCGGAACTTTGGTAGGAGCACTTTTGCCCTCTGGCAGAGCGATCTCGCTGGGGGAACTTCCCTCCCGGAGGGGGAAATCATTGTCATCATCATCACCAACGACTCTCCCAACATGGGGAGGGCAATCTCCATCAACATCTTCAACAACACCATCTCATCTCAAACCCTAGTTCATCTCTTGTGTTCAATCTCGTTACCGGAACTATAGATTGGTGCTTGTGGGTGGCTAGTAGTGTTGATTACATCTTGTAGTTGATTACTATATGGTTTATTTGGTGGAAGATTATATGTTCAGATCCAATATTGTATATAATACCAATATGATCTTGAGCATTATTATCATTTGTGAGTAGTTACTTTTGTTTTTGAGGTCACGGGAGAAATCATGTTGCAAGTAATCATGTGAACTTGATATGTGTTTGATATTTTGATAGTATGTATGTTGTGATTCCCTTAGTGGTGTCATATGAACGTCGACTACATGACACTTCACCATATTTGGGCCTAAGGGAATGCATTGTGGAGTAGCAATTATATGATGGGTTGCGAGAGTGACAGAAGCTTAAACCCTAGTTTATGCGCTATTCCGTAAGGGACCGATTGGATCCAAAAGCTTAATGCTATGGTTATAATTTATTCTTAATACTTTTCTCGTAGTTGCGGATGCTTGCGGGAAGGTTAATCATAACTAGGATGTTTGTTCAAGTAAGAACATCACCTACACACCGGTCCACCCACATATCAAATTATCAAAGTACTGAACACGAATCAAACCAACATGGTGAAAGTGACTAGATGAAATTCCCGTGTACCCTCAAGAACGCTTTGCTTATCATAAGAGACCATTTTGGCCTGTCCTTTGCCTCGAAAGGATTGGGCTACCTTGCTGCACCTTTTTTACTACTATCGTTACTTGCTCGTTACAAATTATCTTGCTATCAAACTACTCTGCTACTTACAATTTCAGCACTTGCAGACATTACCTTGCGGAAAATCACTTGTCAATTCCTTCTGCTCCTCATTAGGTTCAACACTCTTACTTATCGAAAAGAGCTACCATTGATCCCATATACTTGTGGGTCATAAAGGCTATTTTCTGGTGCCGTTGCCGGGGAGTGAAGCGCCTTTGGTAAGGAAACATTTATATAGTGTGCTGAAATTTATTGTCACTTGTTACTATGGAAAACAATACTTTGAGGGGTTTGTTCGGGGTATCTTCACCTTGACCGGAAGCACAATTATCTACCCCTCAACCTACTGCACCTACTTAAAATATTGAATATGATATTCGTTCGGGTATGATAGAACAACTACTAGCTAATCCTTATATATGGAATCATTTAAAATAGGAGTTCCATATAATTTTTGGCCTCGTGAAGGAGAAAGTATCGCTCTAGCTTGGGGGAGGCTTAAGTCAATGTTATATTCACGCCCCAATCATGAGCTCTCAAGAGAAATTATTATACAAAAAATTTATGCTCACCTTTCTCGTAATGATCAAACCATGCTTGATACTTCTTGTGCTGGTTCTTTTACGAAGAAGACTATTGAATTCCAGCGGGATCTTTTGGAAAGAACTAAATGCAACTATGAAGATTGGGAAATCAAGAAGCTAAAGAGTCAAGTATTAAGCTTAAGTATGGTTGTGTTAAATCTTTTATGGATACCGATGCTTTTCAAAAGGTTAGCACTAAATATAGACTTGGCTCTGAGATAGTAGCCTCCTTTTGTGAATCATTTGCTACTCATTTTGATCTCCCTAAAGAGAAGTGGTTTAAATATCACCCACCTATTAAACAAGAAATCAAAGAACCAGTGCCACTTAAAGAAGAAACTATAATTTACAATGTTGATCCAGTTGTTCCTTCTGCTTATATTGAGAAACCACCTTTCCATGTTAGGATAAAGGAACATGCTAAAGTTTCGACTGTGGTTAACAAAAGCTATATTAGAACACCTAAACCTGATGAACAAATCAAAGTAGAACCTAGTATTGCTATGGTTAAAGATCACTTGGAAGAAGATATGGATGGGCATGTTATTTACTTTTGTGAAGAAGCTGCTAGAATTGCCAAACCTGATCAAAAGGATAAACATAGAACTGTTGTTGGCATGCACGTCATCTCAGTTAAAATAGGAGATCACTGTTATCATAGTTTATGTGACATTGGTGCTAGTGTGAGTGCTATTCCTTACACCTTATATCAAGAAATTATGAATGACATAGCACCCGCAGAGATAGAAGACATAGATGTTACTGTTAAACTTGCTAATAGAGACACTATATCACCAATTGGGATTGTTAGAGATGTTGAAGTCTTGTGTGGGAAAATAAAATACCCCACTGATTTTCTTGTTCTTGGTTCCCCACAAGATGACTTTTGCCCCATTATCTTTGGTAGACCCTTCTTGACAACCGTTAATGCTAAAATAGATTGTGAGAAACAAACTGTCGGTGTTAGTTTTGGTGATGAGTCTCATGATTTTAATTTTTCCAAGTTTAGTAGAAAGCTTCATGAAAAAGAATTGTCGTGTAAAGGTGAATTAATTAGTCTTGCTTCTATTGTTGTACCATCTACTGATCCTTTAGAACAACATTTGCTAGACCATGAAAATGATTTACATATGCATGAAAGAAATGAAATAGATAAGATTTTCTTTGAAAAACGTCCTCTGTTTAAACACAGTTTGCCTATCGAAACTCTAGGAGGTCCTCCTCCACCTAAAGGCGATCCTGTGTTTGAATTAAAACAATTGCCAGACACTTTGAAATATGCTTGTCTTGACGAAAAGAAGATATATCATGTTATTATCAGTGCTAGCCTTTCAGAACATGAAGAAGAAAGATTATTGAAAGTTCTTAGGAAGCACCGAGCTGCTATTGGATATACTCTTGATGATTTAAAGCATTAGTCCCACTCTATGTCAGCACAAAATTAATATGGAACCTGATGCTAAACCCGTTGCTGATCACCAACGTTGGTTAAATCCGAAGATGAAAGAAGTGGTAAGAACGGAAATATTAAAACTTCTAGAAGCAGGTATAATCTATCCTATAGCTGATAGTAGATGGGTGAGTCATGTTCATTGTGTCCCTAAGAAAGGAGGTGTAACTGTTGTTCCTAATGATAAGAATGAACTTATTCCACAAAGAATTGTTACAGGCCATTGAATGGTAATTGATTTTAGAAAATTAAACAAAGCAACTAGAAAAGATCATTACCCTCTGCCTTTTTTGGTCAAATGCTTGAAATATTTATCTAACCACACACATTTTTGCTTCCTTGATGGATATTCTGGTTTATCACAAATACATGTTTCTCAACCTAATCAAGAAAAGACCACTTTTACTAGTCCCTTTGGAACTTATGCTTATAGATGTATGCCTTTCAATCTATGTAATGCACCTGTTACCTTTCAAAGATGTATGATTGATATATTCTCTGACCTTTGTGAAAAGATTGTTGAGGTTTTCATGGATGACTTCTCTGTTTATGGGATGTCTTTTGATAATTTTTTAAGCAATCTTGTTCGAGTTTTGCAGAGTTGTGAACAAAAAAATCTTCTCTTGAATTGGGAGAAGTGCCACTTTATGGTTAATGAAGGCATTGTCTTGGGTCATAAAATTTCTGAAAGAGGTATTGAAGTGGAAAAAGCTAAGGTTGATGCAATTGAGAAAATGCCATGTCCTAAAGATATAAATGGTATTCGTAGTTTCTTAGGTCATGCTGGTTTCTATAGAGATTTATCAAAGACTTCTCTAAAATTTCTATGCCTCTTACGAGTCTTTTGCAAAAGGATATTCCTTTTGTTTTTGATGATGATTGTTTAGAAGCCTTTGAAACACTCAAGAAAGCCTTAATTTCTGCACCTATTGTTCAACCACCTGATTGGAACTTGCCTTTTGAAATTATGTGTGATGCTAGTGATTATGCTGTTGGTGCTGTTCTAGGACAAAGAGTTGATAAGAAGTTGAATGTTATTCATTATGCTAGTAAAACTCTAGACAGTGCTCAACGAAATTATGCTACTACTCAAAATGAATTCTTAGCAGTGGTGTATGCTTGTGATAAATTTAGACCTTATATTGTTGATTCGAAAGTAACGGTTCACACCGATCATGCTGCTATTAAATATCTTATGGAAAAGAAAGATGCTAAACCTAGACTTATTCGATGGGTTCTCTTGTTACAAGAATTTGATTTACATATCATTGATAGAAAAGGAGTTGAGAACCCCGTAGCTGATAATTTATCTAGGCTTGAAAATGTGCCTGGTGACCCACTACCTATTGATGATAGTTTTCCTGATGAGTAGTTAGCTGCAATAAATGCTGCTCATAGTACACCTTGGTATGTTGATTATGCTAATTACATTGTTGCTAAATATTTACCACCTAGCTTTACATACCAACAAAAGAAAAAAATCTTCTATGATTTAAGACATTACTTTTGGGATGACCCACATCTTTATAAAGGAGCAGATGGTATTATTAGACGTTGTGTACCTGAGCATGAACAGGGACAAATCCTATGGAAATGTCACTCCGAAGCTTATGGAGGGCATCATGCTGGAGATAGAACTGCTCACAAGGTATTGTAATCTGGATTTTATTGGCCTACTATCTTCAAGGATGCCCGTAAGTTCTTCTTATCTTGTGATGAATGTCAAAGAATAGGTAATATCGGTAAGCGTCAAGAAATGCCTATGAATTATTCACTTGCTGTTGAACCATTTGATGTTTGGGGATTTGAGCACATGGTACTTTTTCCTTCCTCTAATGGGTATACAAATATTTGGTTGCTGTTGATTATGTGACTAAATGGGTAGAAGCTTTCAACCAGTAGTGCTGATCACAACACCTCTATTAAAATGCTTAAGGAAGTTATTTTCCCAAGATTAGGAGTCCCTAGATATTTAATGACTGATAGTGGTTCACACTTTATTCATGGTGCTTTCCGTAAAATGCTTGGAAAGTATGATGTTAACCATAGAATTGCATCACCCTATCATCCTCAATCTCATGGTCAAGTTGAACTTAGCAATAGAGAAATAAAATTGATTTTGCAAAAGACTGACCATAGCTCCAGGAAGAATTGGTCTACGAAATTAGATGATGCACTTTGGGCTTATAGAACAGCATATAAAAATCCTATGGGTATGTCTCCTTGTAAAATGGTTTATGGAAAAGCTTGCCATCTGCCTCTTGAGTTAGAACATAAAGCATATCCGGACTCCATTTTTCTACAGCTTACTTGTCCCCCAAGATAAAAATCTATATACACTTCCCGAACCTGTTAACCACCATATCATAGAGAAATCCTCTGTTCTCTTTTCTTGCTGTTTTCCTATTAGATCTTAAAATACGTCTTCCCAAGACTCTAAGGGCGAGAGCTATGTTGCTGATTTCATTGCAAACCCCAAACCCTATGGGGATGAGAGGCACTATAGCTATATCTCCAAAGAAGATGAAGATGAATCAGTTCCTCCCCGGTTCAAAAATGAAAGCATGGAGGCGTTATGCAAGACGATAATAAAACTGGAGATAGATAACGACGAGTTGAGGATAACTAATTTTATTCTCCGTCAGAAACTAGAGGAAGCGAGGGGCAAACCTTCTACTTTTTCACCACCACTACCATCATCTTCTTCACCACCAAAGGAGAATTGAGTATCGGGTATGGGCACTCCCCTTGGCTTCTGCCAAGCTTGGGGAAGGTGCCCCGGTATCCTATCACCCCCCCTATATTTTTGCCTTCACTTATTTTAGTTCGATCTTTTGCTTTAGATAAATTAAAGTTTAGTTTGATCCTTTCTTCGTTGAGAGTTTGCTTAGTGATCTATCCTTGTAATCGTGTGCAAGTTATAAAATAAAGTTTAGTTTGAGTTTTTGCTTTCTTTACTTTCATGTTGCAAATAAAAGAAAAGAAAGAAAAAGAGAAAGGAAATAAATAAAAGGAAAGAAATAATGAAAAAGATCATATACTAATCCTATGGTAGGTGATGACACCACATAAGGAAAATTATAAGTAGAAATTTTTATTAGAGATTGACAAACATAGCACTAGTCAATGATGCAACTCATGAAATAATTAATAAGGGAAGAGAAGATTCAAATATAAATATACTATCCTAGAAATCTTTTGTGATTATGAGCCCTCATCATAATATTATATGCCAAAGTTTTTAACGTTGGACAAGGAAGACAACTTATTGGTTTATGTTTGTTTATATTCACATAGATGTCATATTGTCATGGATGCTTTAGCATGTGGTGCTAGCCCCCCTATCTTTCTAGCCAAAAATTCCGCACTAAGTAGAGATACTAGTTGTGCATTCAAAAGACCTTAAACCCAAATCTTATTTTCAAGTGTCCACCATACCTACCTAGGGATTGAGCAAGATCCCTCAAGTAAGTTGTCATCGGTGCAAAAAGACAATAAAAATTGCTTCTAAATGTGTGAGATCATTTAGTGTAAGAGAAAATTGAGCGCTGGATGAAGTTGTGATGGTGAAGAATAAAAGCGACAGACTGCATAATAAAGGTCGCTATCACAAGGGGCAATGCAACATGATGTTCTTTTGGACTAAGGGGTTGAGCGTACAAAAAAATAAGCGCATGGCAACTTCTGCTTCCCTCTGCGAAGGGCCTATCTTTTACTTTTATGTATTTACTTTTATGCAAAGAGTCAAAGTTTTCCTTCTATTCCTTTTTATTTTTCTGCTTTGGCAAGCATCATGCGGTGAGGAAAGATCTAGGCACATATGTCCAGTTGAATATAGATAGCATGAGTTATTATTTTTGACATCACCCTTGAGGTGAATACGTTGGGTGGCGAAACCATGAGCCCCTATCTTTCTATGTGTCTGGTTGAAACGTTTTGCTCATGTGTACGCGGTGAGTGTTAGCAATCATAGAAGACTATATGATGGTTGAGTATGTGAACTTGCCTAAAGGCTCCGATACGTGAGCCGTCCGAAAAAGATGATGGATTGTAGTTGCAAAGTTGACTAAGAACATAGTTTGTTGGTTTTGAATATAGTTTTTGCTTCATACTTCAATTGTGTGATGAATTGTTACTTATTCATGACAAGTATATGATAGAAGTTCTATGATAAAATTCTTATGTTTAATTTTGTTGTTGTTATAATAATGAACATGATGCTTCTATGTCCGTATTTTTTTTATCGACACCTCTCTCTCTAAGCATGTGGACATGTTTTTCGATTTCGGTGTTCGCTTGAGGACAAGCGAGGTCTATGCTTGGGGGAGTTGATACGTCCATTTTGCATCTTGTTTTCTTACTGTTATTTATGATGTTTTTATCCATAATAATGCATTTTGGAGGAATTCTAGTGCCTTTTCTCTCATAATATGCAAGTATACACAAAGAGGGAGAATTCAGGCAGATGGAAATCTGGACCTGGAAAAGGTACATCAGGCTACCTATTTTGCACAACTCCAAACAAGCTGAAACTTCATGAGGAATATTGGAGCAAATAACTTCCAGAGGGGCCCACCAGGTGGGCACAACCCACCTGGGCGCGCCAGGGATCCCAGGCGCGCTCTGGTGGGTTGTGCCCACCCAGGCCCACCTTCGGTGCCCATCTTCTGGTATATAGGTAATTTTGACCTAGAAAAATAAGGAGAAGACTTTCGGGACAGAGCGCCGCCATCTCGAGGCGGGACTTGGGCAGGAGCACTTTTGCCCTCTAGCGGAGCGATTCCGCCGGGGGAACTTCCCTCCCGGAGGGGGAAATCATGATCATCATCATCACCAACAACTCTCCCATCTTGGGGAGGGCAATCTCCATCAACATCTTCAACATCACCATCTCATCTCAAACCCTAATTCATCTCTTGTGTTCAGTCTTGTTACCGGAACTATAGATTGGTGCTTGTGGTTGACTAGTAGTGTTGATTACATCTTGTAGTTGATTACTATACAGTTTATTTGGTGGAAGATTATATGTTCATATCCAATATGCTATTTAATACCCCTCTGATCTTGAGCATGATTATCATTTGTGAGTAGTTACTTTTGTTCTTGAGGTCACGGGAAAAATCATGTTGCAAGTAATCATGTGAACTTGATATGTGTTTGATATTTTGATAGTATGTATGTTGGGATTCCCTTAGTGTTGTCATGTGAACGTCGACTACATGACACTTCACCATATTTGGGCCTAAAGGGATTCATTGTAGAGTAGCAATTAGATGATGGGTTGCGAGACTGACAGAAGCTTAAACCCCAGTTTATGCGCTATTCTGTAAGGGACCAATTGGATCCAAAAGATCAATGCTATGGTTAGAATTTATTCTTAATAGACTTCATCGAGCTGAACGTGTGCAGAACTTGGAGGTGCCATACATTCGGTTCTTGATGGGTCGGATCTAGAAGAAGTTCGACTACATCAACCACGTTGTCAAATGCTTCCGCTTTCGGTCTACGAGGGTATGTGGACACACTCTCCCCCTCTCGTTGCTATGCATCTCCTACATAGATCTTGCGTGAGCGTAGTAATTTTTTTGAAATTACATGCTATGTTTCCCAACAGTTTTGCAGGCTTTGCATCAGCTCACTTGACACGTCGAAGGACAGGTGTCGCCTGTAGGCATTTCTTGTAGAAAGTGGCTGCCATGTGGCAAATGGCTGCCACTTAGTCACTTTGCGGCTTGACACCGCACTAATCGATGACTTGCATTGGGATGAAGTGGTGTGGTGAGGTGGTTCTGCTTCCGCGAGTCCCGGCAGGCCCTGTTGGGCTCGCCTGCGCGGCAAGGGAGGCTTTTCCCTTAATGATTCTTGCTTCTCTGGCTAGTCTTGGTCTCCTTGTGCTGCATGTTAGTCCTTCAAAGGCCTGATCTCTTATGCTTCGTCCCGACCTTGGTGTTGCAATCTTGCTCTCGTGCCTATCTCATCATCGTCCATCAATGAGTCAGGGGAAAATATACACCCCTGTTTATTTCCCCCGACAAAAGCCCCGGGGCCTGAGCCATACGTGTCGCGCGGAACGTTGGGTTAGGCCCCAAACAGTGCATGAACACGTGGCGGGAGATAGCTGCGCATGGCGGTTCGTCATGATGACCAGTCTATCCAATGTCCACTTCACGCAATTACTATGAGTCGTGGGGTCGTGGGACTGTTGCAGTTAAGGTAAAACGGTAAGCTTCTGAAGCGTCGCGCCCCCGCTCCATGTCTTTTCCCCTTAAGATAGGAAAAAGTGGAGCGACACGATTCACTTGTCGTGTGCCCTGCCTTCCATCATCTTCCTCCGCAAGACAAACAACTGCCCCCTTCTCCTCCCTTTCTCCTCTGCTCGCCGCCGTCCCTCCACTCGATTCCTTCCCCATTTGCACAAGTACTTGCGGGGATGGGGAAGAAAACTATAGTGAAAGGAAAGCAGACGACTGCGGCGAAGGAGGTGGTCACCAAGGGAAGCAAGAGGGCGGTGGAGCTGGACAGGAAGCAGCAGGGAGATGTCGTTTTCTTTTCATCGAATCTGGACGCCCCGATTCTACAAGCAAGGTACAGGTACCTGTGGGTGAGGATGTCCCTAAGGGGCATGGCGCTCCCAATGTCTTGGTGGAGGAGAAAGAGGATCAGCCGAACTCGTACCAATTCTTCTGCGCTTATTTCATCTACGACCTCTGCTCTCCTTTTTCTGAATTCTTTGAGGCAATGATGACGATCTATGGATTCCACCTTCTCGACTTCACGCCGAATACGATTGGCGACCACGGCCATTTTTGCTCATTTGTGCGAGAACTTCGTCGGAGTTGCCCCCAACATGGATTTGTTCCAACATTATTTCGTTCCGCGAGTGGAGAACAAAACTCATTGCTCCGGGAATATCAGTTGGATGCCAAGGGTGGCAAGGAAGTCTTGGGGCTATTTCTCTGGTCAGCAGCGCGAGAGGTGGGATGAGTGGAGAGGAGACTGGTGCTAGATCCAGGATGAGGCAGCCCAGAGTTCTGCGAGGTACAGACGGAGTGTGTCGAGCATAGCAATGAATGGAGCACATTCGGCCTCGCTAATGACAGGCTTCGTCCGGCAATCAACAGGATCGCCCGCTTGAAAGCTGTCGGGCTAACCATCGAGCATGTGGGGGCCAATTTCCTCATCCGCATCATCTGCCACTACAGAAGAGGGACAGACTTCCCTGGCTATATGGCGATGCTGGGGATAGGATGAGATTGCTCCCAGGTTTGTCCAATAACTTATCTGTTTATGGCCATTCCTGGCTATGTGATCAGCTGTTTGGCCGCTTCAAGTTATTCAAGCTCCCGGCAATCGTTATCCCTCTGAACATCAATTCTACCTGGGATCAGATATTGAAGTGGATGCTGGACTGCAATGCTCACGGAGTGGCAGGCGATTGGCGGCTGCCCTCTCTTGATGAGGAGCTTGCATGGTCCATTGCCCTGGTGGAGAGGGTCACCAGGGTTGAGACTGGCATGTACAAATGCACCTCCTCTATGGAGGCAGCGTTTCTCAATAGGAGAATCGAGGATGACAAGGCCGCCTGGATTGCTACAAGGGCAAGGGCTGCGAAGGCGGGGAAAATCAAAGGGAAGCCTGAGGACGAGGATTCCTCCCATGGTGGCAATGAGGTGCAAGCCACAGAAGAGGTTGCCGGGGAAGGCCTTGCCGGGGGAAGAAACTGTCGGGCTTGATGCCCTAGTCGCGGCAATAGAGCTCCAAGAGGAGGAGGAGGTTGGTTAGGTGGTGGATCCCGGGCAGATTGGCTTGCGGCCGGACCCCAAGCCCCTGGGCCGATTCTGGATCAGCGTCCCCGCAGACATGCGTCTAATCGGGGAGTGGAGGTCCCGAATCTGGCGCCTGTCGCCAAGAGGGTGAAGAAGACCACCACCAAAATCACCAAGACACACGTGGCGTGTCGCCAGTCTCCTCGCCTCGCCGGGATCTAAACTTCCCCCGCCAAGCAATCGACGAATGTGTAAGTTGATTCCAGCCCCCACTATGGCTCGAGCTCTTCACAGAGCTCATCTTCATCGGAGCTCTGGCGCCTAAGCTGGTGTCATTGCTGCCGGAGAGCTCCGCCCCTCCATCCCAAAAGAGAGCAAGGGCACCCTCGCCTCTCATGGAGTTCTACTTGAACTCCATGCTCATTGAGGAAGAGTAAGGAAGATTTCCTTTCATGTAAATAGTTGCAGTATACTTGATTATCTTTGCTGACTGACCTCTTGTTTTGCTTGGTGCTGACAGGGAGCTCGAGGAGGATACGGAGACCCTCATACACCATTCACGGAAGAGGCTCCGGCGCGCCGGGTCGCCAAATACCGTGGAGACCCTTGGCTTGGCGGGGAGCAATACGGAGAATTTCGCACCGAGCCCCCAGCCCAGCCATTGCCTGAAGGTGGAGGGCTGGTCCCCTTTACCGGAGACGACGGAGACGAGCTCTGCATCCCTTCAGCTAGAGGAGACGGTGAGATGACGGAGGATGAGTCCCCCTCGGGAGGGCAGGTTACTCCCACTGCCTCAGCCGAAGAACTCCTGGTGAGGCCCTCTGCGGCCAGGACCGAATAGAGTGCTACCTCGACTGTCGCGGCAGGGGGTGAAGCTCGTGATCCGGGAACTGGCATTGCCGGGGAAACTGAGGCTCCTACACGGCAGACTTCTCTAGCTTCTTAACTTCTGCTCTTCCTCCTTCTCTTTTGTACATAGTGCCTCTCCCTATATCCTGGTAATCTCAAAGCTTCTGCCCTTTTTGGCATTCGTTTGTTGTTTCGTCTCCAATCCTCCAAGCGGAAGAGCCAGAATTATCTGAAGAGGTGGCCAGCATAGGGAGAGCTACCGCGGACGAAGCTACCAAGATTGCCACCATGGAGGAATAGGACCTTGTTGTCGAGCCTGCTAAGGATTCCTCGGCGGTGGTGGAGCATTCTTCGGAAAACGCCCTGGAGGAGGAAGTGGTGGTTGAGGGGAAAATTCCTCTCCAAACCATGGATCCCCTTCCCTCCTCTAGGATCATTATGGATACCTCGCCACCCCCTCAAATCAGCTGGTGCAGTCTGGGACTGGAGCCCCGGCCCGTCTATGATGACGGGCGCAGAGATCGATGAAGACCTTCAACGCATCCTGGCACCACTGCACCCAGGGGCTGGAGAGGCGGATGATTCAGTTGCCATCGCAATGGACTTGTCTTTTCTGGAGTCCATGGCGACGGGTGTCAAAGAAATACAGGCCCGACACGACCAGAAGTGGAAGGCGCTCAAGGAGCGGCGCGAGTCCGCTGACAGGGAGGACCAAAATCTGAAGGACAAGTGTCTGGAGCTGCGCGAGTTTCACGACAAGCAATTCAAGGTGCTTATGAGGCAGCAAGAGGCGCTCCTGATGACGATGGAAGATGTCATGGCCCATGAAGCACGCCTGGTGGACCACAAGGCGCGCTTGGATGTCAGAGAGCAAGAGATCTCCCTCCAGGAGGAGAAGCTTTAAGCTACCCTCGGTGCCAAAGATGATGATCTAGAGGCCCTCATGCAGCAACGCATCAAGGAGTTTCAGGACAAGCACACAGCTGCCCTGGATGCCCTCACGACTGATTCTGCCACCTAGTTGAAGAAGATCACCGATGATCTAGCTGCTGCATCCGCTGCCAAGGCTGGCTTCGACCACCAGGTGACAAAACTGACCGAAGAGCTTGCCGGGAGCACCAAGGGGATGGAGGCCCTCAAGGAGGAAGCATGAAAGGCAATGGTTCTTCTGACTGATGTGCAATCATAGCTTTCTTCTAGGACCCAAGGTCTTGAAACTGCCAATGGCACCATCACTGATCTGAAGGCCCGGATCGGCACCTTGGAAAGCACGGCAGAGTCCAGGGGAACCCGCCAGCAGCAATTGTCCAGAGATCTGGACAATGCCCAATGTCTTCGGAAGGAGGCAGAAGACCAGCTGGTGAACCACTCTGAGCAAGTCAACCTCTGGATCAGGAGCCTGATTGATATTGCCATGCATCTTGCCGCCCATACCGTAGTGACGGGTATGCATGGGCCAGATTTTTCAGTCGGCCGACATGAAGTCCCCAACATCAAGCTAGGAGTTTTCTTCAACGAGCAAATTGATAAGCTGAAGGTGCACGAAGAGGGGAGGGCCAAGCGTTTAGAGGTTGAGTCCCAGAAGATTTCCCATGACGTCCTCCTCATGGTCTTGACTAACATTGCCTGCCGCCATCCGGATCTTGACCTTGATGAAGGGTTCAGGAAGCCGCCAGCGGGTGCTGACGTCACAACTGCCAAGGAGAAAGCCGCCCCTCGGGCCGCGAAGGTCCTCCACGTCCCAAGGGCGTCACGCAGTCGTCAGACCAAGTGATAAGCCGTTGTCATTCTCATGCTATCCTGTAACAAGATATGACATATGCTTTGTGTTTAGGTACCATACTATTTGATGCTTGTGTGGAACTGCTGTCCTTTGCTTAATCTTAAATGCACATTTATCCCTCTGAACATGTATCATTGTGTTCATAAAACTGGTCCTTATGTATGTTCTGGTTGCTTGCCGGTATCATATTGCCGCGATCGTCGTAAGGGTCTGGCCCTTAACACCCAGCTTGGCGTGGATGCGTCCCGGGAAGTTTTTCCTAGGTAGGTCTCGATGCAGCCACTCATTCTATGAGCAAGGCTATGGACAGAATGAGGGTGCAGACAAAGAACTAGCCAAGGTGCCATCACATGAAGGATTTTATAGAACAAACACTTTGCTAAAGCCAAGAGATAAATGAATGGAAAAATCTAAGATGCATCAATAAGAAATGATGGCGTGGACTTAGCTTTTGTTCTCGTTCCTTTTCATTCCTCCTGGCTACGTGCATTTGGTATGCTCGCGGTGTCCAGAAGGATGGAAGTCAAATGCATAAGTCTCTGGTTCCCTGCAGGGATCAATACACGTCATGCGTGTCTGGCGGGCAGTGGGATATGGTGTCGGGCTCTTCCGGTCCCTCTTCCTTTCCCCCACTCCTTTCGAGCAACCTGGCAACAACTGTTGCATGGATTACGCCAATGCAGATGGCCTTGCCGGAGCACACTTGCCGGGGCATTAACCAACGGATTCATACCAGCGTTTTACTCAGGATCTCCCCAAGCAGGGTAAATGCTGAACCAAGTATCGCGCGGTACTCATCGACATTGACGACGCCAGGGCCAAAGAGGCTCAATTGTTGGCAAAGGAAAGAGATGGAAAAGAGGAACCTCACGCCCGCGCGCCTTATCGCTTCTCCCCGAATGGTGCCTGAACAACGGTCATGCTGCATAGACCATTGGGAGGAGCATACCACCGCCGGCAATGATTGATAGAGGCGAGGGTGTCCCGATCTTTCGATGAGATGATAACTATCGATTTGGTGGAGACGACTTTGACGATCCGACTACAAACGTGCACGACGTTGCGCCTTAGCAATCGCTAAACCAACTCCGAGAGGTTATTGACCACGCTGGAGCACGATCAACCTGACCACGAAGGTCTATTCCTGCAAGCAATCGAAGAACAAGCAAGAATATGATAAAGCAATCTGAATATTGCGAATATATATGAAGTATTGATAATGGTGGGGATCCGTAAGCGGTCTTGGTCTGGTCGTTGGACACAAACAAAGTACACGAAGTTGCAATGGCTAACTTTTAACTAAACAAATCCCCAGGAAAAAGCTACTAGATGGATCTACTTATATAGGAGCAAGGGTGGCGGCCAAGGAGGTGGGAGGACGTCCCAAGGCAGCCTAAAACTAACCCTAGGTCGTACAAGGCCAATGGGCCCAAGCGGAGGTGACATAACACCTTTGGACTTGTAGTTTGACTCGGATTCTGCTACAGCATCAGATTGTTTCGTCTATAACTCAACGCTCCGGACGGATTTTAAGGTGATTCCAATTGGGTTGGAAAATGCACGAAATCTATTTTCCAACAAAAAAAGAATCAACCAATTTGGAGTCCGTATGAAAAAGTTATAGACGTTTTGAGTCAGGTATGTCTGTGCAGTCCGAATCTGAGTCCAGAACGTGAGAGACTTGGACTCTATCTTCTCTTGGGCCAAAAGTGACGTGGGAGAACTTTTGAACAGTAGGTAAACATCTCTTTCTCCCTTATCTTCATATGTGGATTGTACAAATGTCCCATACACCTGCAATTAGACAAAACACAAAAGTATGTGAAGTATTTTGTTCTGGATAACATAAATATATTATTGAATAGTTTGCACTAGAAATCACCTGAGAAATATGCATGTATGCAATATTTTTGGTCTCATCCAAGGTAGTCATGTCCTCATCATCCTCCCCTTCTTGAAAACAAAGCCGTCCTCGGCGTTGCTTAATCTGAAATGTGGCTAACAAAAGAGACAAGGTGTACATGTTGTATATGTATACGTCATCCATTTTACTTCCTTGATTTTTGCATATATGACACATGAATAGATGAGTAACTTGCATAGTTCATAAAATCTAAAGCCAACAAATTAGCACAAGAACTAGAAGGCTTGAAAATACTGCAACTCAGTTTGCACATATAAGTGAAGCTCTTATTTATTTCAAGAGATTGACAATGTTCATCATTAAACCATCCCAACATTGGTGAATAAACCTTATTTGAATCAAATTTACATGCTACAACATGCTTAGATAAGCAAACATGCAATGAGTCATTCGACACAGAATCATCACCAAGATTAGAGGTCGTATCAAAATGATTAAACATTGATTCTTTTGCATCAATAGTTAATTCAATGGGTGCTCTCAAAATTGTTGGTATTTCAGTTGTTTGATCACATGGCAAAGTCAAATTATCAATATAATCCTCTAAAATAGGTGGTGTGATCAAAGTAGTGGGTAGCTCAACACATGATGTATTCAAGTTAACTAGGCATGCATCATTCTCATGTAAAAGTGGAAAATCTGTACCTTTGTCATTACCTCTTATAGTCAACTCAGATGATGCAGGCACTCTCGATGGTGATGTGTCACATGGTGGAGATGATGTAGTCCTCGCAACAACGGATGTGGTTGTCATAGCACGCCTAGTAGTTGAATAAACATCTGTATCAACAGTTGGAATGTGCACCGTGCGCTTGTTCTCCTTGTGGGCAACACGTCGTTTTATTTCCTGTTCAGCTTTGCAAGCAAGACGAAACAAATGGTCCATAGGATAACACTCTTCATGAATTAGTATCTCCTGAATATTATGGTTTAATCCTCCCCAAAATCTATCCATAAAATCTTCTTCACTTTCTTCTAAAAATGAGTGCAACAAGGTAGTTTGTAAATCATCATAATATTTTGTTACGGTGTCACTACCTTGTTTTAAATGTTCCAGTTTTTAATCATGCCACGAGTATAATAAACATCGATTTAATCTATCTCTCATGACATGTTTTAAATCATCCCAAGTATTAGGTACATAATCAGGGTGTAACCGACAATATTCACTCCACCAAACTAGAGCATAACCAGTGAAAGAACCAACCGCAACCATAACTTTTTTACGTTCATCAAAATTATGGGAAGCAAATATATTATTTATGTCTAACTCCCATTCAATATATAAAGGAGGTCTAAAACGGCCATTAAATGGTGGTATAGAAACATGAACCTGATCATGTGCATTTGGATGTTTGTGCACCTCTCGTGACGGTTGTGGTATTTGCATAGGTGGTGGCATGTCTCCGCGATCGACAAAGCCCATGAATTGACTCTGGATCCTGTCATGATTAGTAGAACAAGAAACAAAATCCAAAAATAATGTTCCTATAACTACTAGGATGTGGTGGTAAAACGCTCACAATAAAGCAAATATCAATGTCTTACAAGTTCTTACCATGCAGCAGGCGGTGATCGGCAACCAGCGGTGTCAAGTAACTCCGAATATTGAGTAAAGCGATTGCCAGGGAGCGTCGATACACGGTGTAGAAATATGTGGAGCTGGGTTGGCTATATATGGTAGCAAAAGATTAGCAATAATCAATTCAAAGATGCAATGTTGAATAAACGCTCAACGACGGTACTGTGCTGGTCCTAGGCTAGACCGGACTAGAGACGCGAGCCTAGAACACTAATGAGGTCACGGCATAGCACAACTAGCATCAATGAAGGATACTAAGTAGCTCTTGACAGCAAGATATAAGTGAAGATCACAACGGCAGTGAAGATAATGATGAAAACAACTGCCAAGCAGGACATACAACAACTCTCTCTCAACTTTCCTCTTGAAAAGTTTGAGCCAATTTTCTGATAAATTCTTTCAAAGAATGCTACTAACTCAAGCTTTCCAATGCAAAAAGAATCACTCAATTCGAGTTGATATGAGGAGTCAAAGAATTCTAAAACTGGCCTGAAAAATTGGAACAAGCTGTGTTCACGAACTTCAGAGGGCAAAAACACCTATTTAGAAGCCGATTTTGAGGTGTCAAATATTGAACTAGCTTCTGCAACTATTTAGATGCGCATCGTCTCTAGCTTTAATTTGAGTACTCACGGAGTCAAAACGGACTTCGTATGAGGAAGATACACCTGTTTTACTGAACAGTGCGCAAAACAGATTCCAATCCGAATTCAGGTACGAGATTGATTCTAGATAGATCCCGTTTTTTTCCTCTCTTTTTTTCACGCTTTTTTTTTTTCTTCTCTCTCTTTTTTTTTTTCTTTCCTTTTTCTCTTTTTTTCTCTATCTTTTTTTCTCCTCTTTCCAAGACAAACTGGATAAGATGCAGATTGGATCAGGCGAAGATGTGAATGACCTCAACTATGATTATGACAATGAACAGTGCGTAGCACGTGATGGAAATTAATGGATGGGATGGTGGACAGCGGAAGGGATAATGATGCAGCGGCGGCGTGACTAATGTGAACAGAACTCGAAACTCTAAAGGAACAAGACACTAAGACCAGCAACTCGACACGACGATGCAACCGATAATTCAATAATGCAAACAATGAAAAGAAAATTGCAAAGGCTTGGACTGGCTAGGACAAATGATGAATAGATCTAACTTTTTTTGTGGCTTTTTCTTGGACAATTGGTAAGAAAATAAATCGAATCTAGGGATAACTGGAAAATCTCACCGAGCAACCTGAAAACTGATACCACTTGATAGAGGCGAGGGTGTCCCGATCTTTCGATGAGATGATAACTATCGATTTGGTGGAGACGACTTTGACGATCCGACTACAAACGTGCACGACGTTGCGCCTTAGCAATCGCTAAACCAACTCCGAGAGGTTATTGACCACGCTGGAGCACGATCAACCTGACCACGAAGGTCTATTCCTGCAAGCAATCGAAGAACAAGCAAGAATATGATAAAGCAATCTGAATATTGCGAATATATATGAAGTATTGATAATGGTGGGGATCCGTGGCGGTCTTGGTCTGGTCGTTGGACACAAACAAAGTACACGGTTGCAATGGCTAACTTTTAACTAAACAAATCCCCAGGAAAAAGCTACTAGATGGATCTACTTATATAGGAGCAAGGGGTGGCGGCCAAGGAGGTGGGAGGACGTCCCAAGGCAGCCTAAAACTAACCCTAGGTCGTACAAGGCCAATGGGCCCAAGCGGAGGTGACATAACACCTTTGGACTTGTAGTTTGACTCGGATTCTGCTACAGCATCAGATTGTTTCGTCTATAACTCAACGCTCCGGACGGATTTTAAGGTGATTCCAATTGGGTTGGAAAATGCACGAAATCTATTTTCCAACAAAAAAAGAATCAACCAATTTGGAGTCCGTATGAAAAAGTTATAGACGTTTTGAGTCAGGTATGTCTGTGCAGTCCGAATCTGAGTCCAGAACGTGAGAGACTTGGACTCTATCTTCTCTTGGGCCAAAAGTGACGTGGGAGAACTTTTTGAACAGCAGGTAAACATCTCTTTCTCCCTTATCTTCATATGTGGATTGTACAAATGTCCCATACACCTGCAATTAGACAAAACACAAAAGTATGTGAAGTATTTTTGTTCTGGATAACATAAATATATTATTGAATAGTTTGCACTAGAAATCACCTGAGAAATATGCATGTATGCAATATTTTTGGTCTCATCCAAGGTAGTCATGTCCTCATCAATGATCTTCGCCATAGCTGCGGCTACGGCGGAACGAGGTAATGAATAAAGCGGGCGCGGTGACGGCTCCAATCCCTCGCTCTGTCTTCGTACCTCCGCAGGCACCACCGACGCCAAAAGCTTTGGTTGGACTACCATGGATATGACGCGCTGCTCGCACCTTCAGGTTCGCGCAAGTGATCCCCCTACTTGGCACGCCAAAGATGTCGCGGGAAACCACGGCCACCTATGGGACCAAGAGTCCCTTGCTGGTTCGGTGGGGGGATGGCACATTGCACAAAGAGCAGAGGAGTGTGGGAAAGCACGTTAGAGATCATACGGGCAATTTTTACCCAGGTTCGGGCCGCTGTGAGCCGTAAAACCCTACTCCTGCTTTGGTGGATTGATGGTGAAACAATGGTGGTGGGCATAACACGCTTGTCCGACAGGGTTGCCTCGGGATGAAGCAGTTACGCGTGTATGCATATGCGTGGGGGTGGATTCACCAACCAAGGGTCCTACCCTTTCTATGTTTGCCTTGGGCCTCTATTTATAGACAAAGGGTTTACCACAATGGCAAATCAGTCATTATGCACTGATAAGATAGCAAATAGTGCTATCATACCTAAATCTGTAGGATGACAGGGCGCAATAAATGCGCCGCTCAACGTCACATCGCAGCTTGCCTGGGAGGCCCTGCCGGGCTGTTTTGCCAGCTTCACATCTGCTCGCTTGACATGTTGCAGGACGGGTGTCGCCTGTAGGAATTTCTTGTAGAAAGTGGCTGCCATGTGGCAAATGGTTGCCACTTAGTTACTTTGCGGCTTGACACCGCACTGATCGATGACTTGCGTCGTGATGAAGTGGTGTGGTGAGGTGGTTCTGCTTCCGCGAGTCCCGGCAGGCCCTGCCCTGGCGTCTTGGAAGCTTGCTTCCGGGTGGGGGGTGACCCCGTCCTTGCCGGGCTTGCCTGCGCAGCAAGGGAGGCTTTTCCCTTGATGATATCTTGCTTCTCTGGCTAGTCTTGGTCTCCTTGTGCTGCATGTTAGTCCTTCAAAGGCCTGTTCTCTTGTGCTTCGGCTTGACCACGGCGTTGCAATCTTGCTCTCGTTCCTGTGTCTTCATCATCCATTTACGAGTTAGGGGAAAATATATACCCCTGTTTATTTCACCTGACAGCTACTGTGCGTGGTGGATCGGCGTCTGGTGCATAGTAGCTCTTTTACACGTGCGCGATTTGTTATATTCTTGTAAATTAGCAAGCTAATGGTTTGTAAATTACTCGTCGAACTATTGATTTGTTCATGCATGTCAAATATGTTAATTGTATGGGCTGGCCTATCCATATATTATCTCAATTTGCAATATGGCAATTAATATACAAATTCCTTCTGGACATCGGTGTTGATCACCACGTCGAAAACATGGACATCCTCTACTCTACAGGGCACACACTTAAACTGAATAAACTGTGTACGATACTAATACTTTCCATGAAAATTTAAGAACTTGGCTAACAAAATTTGAGTAACATATATATAGTGGTGACACTATTCAACAAAAGGCGGATCTTGGTAACACGACACTTAACAATTTTGACAACCATATGGTCCATATCTACATACTTAACATAGTAACAACTAGCACATTTTAAGAGGCTGAGGGCCAACAACCACAACTATCCGCAGGAAGAAGCTTGATCACAGCGACTCGGCATCTCGTCAATGAAAAGGAAGAACCCTCATGTGCCTTGGTAGAGCATGTGCAAGCTGTTATGAGTAGAATAGTGTCTCCAATTTTCCAATGTGGATGCATTGCCACGACAAGCGAGAACTTGTTAATTTGAATGGTTCCATTTCTGCGGGAAATGCAGTACCTTGCAATTACTTTGGCGTTATTAGCAGGCACAAGTGTAATTTGACCACGCCGGGAAATCGATTCAGGAACACCTACAACGGGAAATTTCTATTGCAATGTAGAATAAAAACCAATTGTAACATACGTTGAAGATATATATAGTTTATGACCATCAACATAAAAATAAGACTTTGTACGAGCGTTTTTTGCAAATAATTGGTCTTGTTCAACGCGTGCACCATAGGTAGAATTAATCCAACATAATTTGGTATGCCAAGAACATACAGATCGTTAATTATGCATCCAACATATCCTGCTTAAAAGCTGGAAAGGCATTATTTATTCAGAACATGGTAGTAGAATATATAGTGGGCATAAATTAGTAAATAGAATTTGCTACTGCCTAGGAACGGAGGTAGAAAATGAAATCACAAATGTTGCTTAAATAGTGATCTGTTAGTCAGAACAAATACCGCGATTTGCTAAGTTATATGCCAACATGGAGAAAGTTGAAAGAACACTATCCTCGATCAGACTGTGATCGGCTGATGACATTGGGGAAGTAAACATCCATGTTAATTAGACCAGGCTGTGGTGCACGTACTAGAATTTTATTGCCAGCTTTTAGTTCATAAAACTTGAGTTTTTTCTTCAAAGGTTCGGACAAAGTAGGAGTGACCATCTTTATCATGTCTTACTCTAAGTGTTATTGTAAATCCATGTGTTGTCAACATGACATACATGGAGTCATCCACAAAGCAAAGCCAAAGATTTCCTTCTACTCGTGTTCTTGCAAAGAAAGGGATGTACTACTTGAAATGAAAATTAAGATCGTAAATTAGATATATTGAAATAATAGAGCAACATGCAAATATGGGAGTAACTTAGAGAACGGAACAATATATAGCTGAAAGCAAAGTTCAAAAATATATAATTAAAAATAGATAATGTAACAAAGATTCGATGCAAATATGAGAGTAACTAAATAAACAATACATCATTAATTTCCTAATTTAGAAAAAAATTATCTTCGACGCCTAGGCTGCATGTGGCACCGTACCTTTTATCCAGATGTAGCAATATAATGTATATGTTCATAAATTTAGCCATGCCGACCATGGTAGGGTGATATTGGACATATTGAGCGCTCTATGAAATCATTTGGAATGGTGAGATAGAACTTCGTTTCCGACTAGCTGCGGCCACACTTGCCCGATGTGTGCTCGCACTGTGGACACTTGAATGAAAACCCTCGAATGAGCTAGAAGAAACATGAATCAATAGCGATTTCCACCGGTTGGTTAACAACGACAGACGGAATGCGATAAGAGATCAGTGAATAGTTTGCTAAATTAATTATCTTCTCCGTGAGAAAAATCTCCGCCCAGTCCAGCAGAAAACCCCAATCAAACAGAGTCCAGAAAGTCGATGCGAGTCAGTGCAGATAGGCGGCGGCAAGTGGAAGGGGAGAAATCACATGCCATTTGGAGCACGACCTCTGCCCACCGACAATAACCGTCGAGCTTAGGGTGGCCGCCGTGATAGAAGTTGATGAGGTGCAGAGTTGCAGAGGAGTGCACGGCGAGTGGGTGGGGACGAAGTGGGCAGGGGGTGAGGGTTTTATTTTTCATTTTGGATGTGTGGGTGAACGCACACGGTTCGCAGAGGCGACGGAGATGAATCATGTGCGATAGTAAATCACCAAGATTGAGGGGGAATCCAAATTTCTTTCCTACTTTGTCATTCAGTTTTTCCTATGATTACCATACCGCCACCAATGCAACGTGTTCAAATTTGGCATTTTTCTGGGCTCATTTACCATATTTAGACAATTACGTCTCTTTTCTAAGCATTAATGAACATAATTTAGATTCAAACAATCGGTGCATGAAAAAGTGCAAAAAACAGTCTGGAAAACCATGAACATGGTATTTAGTAAATTCCCATGCCTTTTACAAGGAATGGGCACATATTTCAAGGATATGTGTGGCAAGAGTTAACCACAAACATGTCATTTATCGGGTTTTCAAATATATAAAAATGAAACACATGCTTGAAAACCATGACGCCTAGCATGGTGCCATGGTAAGGCCTCACCATGCCCTGGTGAAAATTTGAGAATGTTTGGCTTATGTTCTCATGCACGCCCTTGATAAATCAAACCATCACCGAGGAAGTTTCATGGTTTTAAGAGGGAAATCACCAAGATTGAAGGGGAGTCAAAATTTCCTTCGTCCTTTGTCCTTGTCTTTTCTTTCTAAGATGAACATACACCCTGCAAATCACCATGTTGAAATTTGGCACTTTTTCGGGCTCATTTACCATATGTAGGGGATTATGTGTGTTTTCTATGCATTAATGCACATAATTCATATTCAAACAATCGGTGCATGAAAAGGTGCACAAGAACAGTCTACAAAACCATGCGTGTGCTATTTAGTAAATTCGCATGCCTTTTACAAGGAATGGGCAGAGATTTCAAGGATATGTGTGGCAAGAGTGAACCACAAATGCGTCGTTTATTGGTTTTTCAACTATAGAAAAATGAAATATGTGACGCCTGGCATGGTGCCATGGTATTGCCTGACCATGCACTGGTAAAAATTTGAGAAGGTTTGGCTTATGTCATCATCCACGCCCTTCATAAATTGAATCATCACAAAGGAAGTTTCATGGTTTCGAGAGGGAAATCACCAAGATAGAAGGGGAATCCAAATTTCCTTCGTCCTTTGTCCTTGAGTTTTTTTCAATGATGAACATACACCCTGCAAATCACTGTGTTCAAATTTGGCACTTTTCAAGGCTCATTTGCCATATTAAGGGGATTATGTGCATTTTCTAGGCGTTAATGCACATAAATCAAAGTCAAACAATCAGTGCATGAAAATGTGCACAAGAACGGTCTAGAAAAGCATGCTCGTGCTATTTAGTGAATTCTCATGCCTTTTACAAGGAATGGGTAGGGATTTCAAGGATATGTGTGGCAAGAGTCAACCACAAACGTGTCATTTATTGGTTTTTCAACTATATAAAATGAAATACATGCTTTAAAAACATGACTCCTAGAAATTTGAGAAGGTTTGGCTTATGTCGTCACGCCACACCCTCCATAAATTGAACCATCACCGAGGAAGTTTCATGGTTTCGAGAGGGAAATCACCAAGATGAAGGGGAATCCAAATTTCCTTCGTCCTTTATCATTGAGTTTTTTTCTATGATGAACATACATCCTGCAAATCGCTGTGTTCAAATTTGGCACTTTTCCGGGCTCATTTACCATATTTAGGGGATTATGTGCATTTTCTAGGCATTTAGCGCAGATAAATCCAATCCAGCTACAGCTGCACGGGTGTGATGAGTTGGACATGGATTGTCGTTCGATCGCGGTACATCCTACGATGTATGCACGCGATCCGCATGGCTAGGGTTCCGACCAATCATAATGCAACACAAAATAGGCTCGGCGCACACTGTTTCTGAAGGCGACGGAGACGAACCGTGTGCGATAATGAATGACCAAGATTATACGAGAAGCCAAATTTCCTTCGTCATTTGTCCTTGAGCTCTTAAAAACCACCGCATTGTATGGCTGTCTGGCCACTCCTCCCTAGAGCTCTCTCCAAGCGTTGTTCATTGCACCACGCCACACAATAATTCGTAAGGAAGCGATGGCATCCCGTCGTGCCGAGTTCCTCGCCGCCCGCGACTGCACATGTGGTAAGGAAGCGACAACATCCCTCCGCGCAGAGTTCATAGCTACCCGCGACTGCACAACAACGTGGGCGGACTTTGATGCTGCCATGGCTGAATGGGCGGTGGATCAAGAGGCGGCCAAAGCCGCTGAGAAGGAGCAGAAAATGCAGAAACAGTCAAGAAAAGAGAGTCCCGTCACCGCAAGAAAGAAGAGGCCGCACGTCGGGCTGAGGAGAGCTCAGCGAAGATCCAAACATGGTGGGCTGCTGCTGACAAGGCCGAGAAGGAGAACAACAGTGTCTAGCTAGCATGCCATGATGCCAGCATGTGAGAAATAGTTATTACGTGTGTCGCCCTTAAGTTTGTATAATTAATTATGAGCATCTACCAATACTACATACTAGTTTTAGAACAAATTACTAGTAGAACTTTAAGTTGTTACTATCTATTATTGACATACAATGTCGATAAGCACGTCCTTTGAGGGCTTTGAGCATTGATTAGCTTGTGTTCACTGAAGTTTTGTAGCCACACCCCAGCCCTAAATCCTCTCGAAACGTCCGCCCGCAGCCACCCGCAGCCACCCGCAGCCACCGGAGACTAGAGCTGGCCGCAGCTGGTTTTTAGTCCCACCTCGCCGCGCAAGTTGGCCACACCCGACTTAAAAAGCTGCACCGGTGGATGGCAGCAAGCTTCTCTTTTGTGGCATAAGATCAATTCTGGCTATGTGAGCAAGGCAAGTTGACACTTGATTGCATTTCATAAACCGATGATTGGTCATCGAGTGTCACCTTTGCCTCATTCATGTACATTGGATAACCCTGCTGCAATGAAAGACATTTTTAAATTTGCAGGTGCAGCTGTAGATGCTAAAAGATATAAGAATTATTAGAAGATACAAAAACACATGGTTTCTATGACTTACCCGTGTGGTTTTTTCGTTAATGATCCATAAGTCAGTTACCTGTTGCGCGATGAATTTTCATTAGCTTCGCGATTTCAGAAACTTTTTCTCCCACCACATCCCTGCCCATCACATTTCCGCAGTATCTCTCCCTGCCCCCCTCCCGGTAGCTCAAACCGCCGCCGCCGCAACCACAGCTTTAACCACATCTACGTTCTTCTCGAGCATCATCGATCTAGTTAGTTAACCCACTGATCTCTATTACGCCCCCGGCTGATTGCTTTAATGGCGCCTGTGGAACATCCTCATGCGTCCAAATCACCATCGCCTCTACCTCGAGAGCATCGCCGTGCAAGCCCAACCACATCAACGTGGAGGTCGAGGAGATGATGGTTGTTGATGGCTCAATAGCCGCTGTGCGTGTCGTCCTAGAGGAACACATCACCTCCGCCGCCTCTGACTTGGGGAAGGCTCTGGCCTAGATGAAGTGCCCAAGCGACTACCCCCGAGGACTTACCAAGTATGATATCACCAGCTCAATCTTACCAATACCAGTTGCAATGGCTATGTTTTGAATGGTTGATTTATCAAGCATGTTCGTGCCTTGTTATTTTAGTACTGCACACTATGTGATGTTCAAGTATTAACTGTCCAGCTCAATTTAACCAATACCAGCAACAGACTTACAATAAATTACTCAGGATGTTGTTAAGCCTTTTATAATTAACAGTTGTATCCATTTTTTAATATGTCCCTTTGCTACCGTCCGACTCTCTACAATGAAGATATACCAGAGATGTTTTCCTTCTATTTCCATTTGGAATTTTTGGTGGATACTAACCCTGTTGCACTTAACATGCCTTTCCATGTACTTACCTAGGGCCATAACGGGTGGTGATGTTGTTTACCTCCGGGGTTAGCTGCACCCCATGTATTACAGTATTTCACATTATTTGTGCAATTGCAGTTTAACTTCTAACATTTACTGGTTGCCTGTAGGTACACATGTCAGTGGCATTCACTACAAGAAATATGTCAACTTGCGACAATCAATATTGGTCACTGAATAGTCAATGTTTTCCATTTGTGACCTTTTTGTGACCAAAAATAGTTGGTCAAAAGCTGACCGTCTTTAATGAAACTTAACGACCATTCTTCTGAAATGGTCGTAGACATTTACGACAAAAAAAGGTCGTAGGTTCTATGACCAATTATTTGGATCACTAGCAATCCGCCGACACCACGTCAGATCCACCGTGGCAAGCTGACGTGGCAGAATTATGACCAAATGAAAAGGTCGTAGTTTAGAATCAGCCCGGTCCATTTCGGCCGTCTACCTGGGCCAAGCCTGCTAATTCATCCCACTTAAATTTTCTCTCTCTTTATTTTTCTTAGCTTCATGGGCCTAGCCCAATAATTTGGCCTTCAATTTTCTAGGATGGAGCCTTTTACAGACCAGTTTTTTTATAGTCAACTCTTTTTTTGGGCCACAACCTTTCTAGTCTAGTTCTTGTTTGGGCCGTGGGCTTTTATTTTCTGGGATGCAGCCTTTTACAGACTAGGTTTCTTTTATAGTCAACTCTTTTTTAGGCCCAATCCATTTTAGTCTAATTCTTGTTTGGGCCTCGGCCTTTTTGCGGTCCAACTAAGTGTCGGGGAAAACTGATCCACGAACACCTATGGGTCCGGCGGACCGAGCCCCTTTCGGTTCGGCGGGGGGCGGAGATCGCACGAAGAGCAGATCGAGGCGAAGCACACGAGCAGTTTACCCAGCTTCGGAGCTCTCCGGAGAGATAATACTCCTACTGCTGCATGTCTGAGTGTATTGAATTCTTGCTCGGGAGCGCTGAGTGCTGCAGTACACACGAGCAGCTAACGAGACCGAGCGTGAGTGTTTTCTGCCTTCGAACCCCCCTCCACGTTGTGCATGGGCCTCCTTTTATATGCTCAAGGGGTCTCCGACAGGTGGCAACGTAGACAAGGGTAAAAATGGAAAAGGGAATTGCGGTTGGTACAACTATTTGTACAGTGTATCATACCTAACCCTGACGGCAGGGGACAAAGGCATTAAATGCCCGTCTACGTCGCCCAAAAAGTGCAAAAAGGGACCGTCAGGGACGCCACCGCTTGCCACGATGGCAATCTTGTCAGCACCGCTTGCCACATCACAAGACCGCCGCAGCACAGCCTCTTGCCACGCCGCACCGAAAGGTCCGAGGCGACACGTTGGTGGATCTTGCTGGAGTCTTGCAGTGTGAGTGGTCGCTTGCCGCGGCAAGCGCCTTGCCGCGGTCGTTGTCTTGTCGCGTCCGGAAGCTTGTCGCTCGCCGGGCCCCGCTGGGACGCGTGGCGCGTCGCAGCAAGTTCCTTGAAATGCCTTGGTTGGCCTTCCCGGCAAGCTCCTCTTGCCGGGGCCTTGTCTCCTTGGCTTGAATACTTTGTTCTTGAATGGCTCCAAAGGAACCACAGACCTTCCCGGCAAGCTCCTCTTGCCAGGGCCTTGGCAGTTCACCGCGGCAAGCCTTGCCGCGGGGTGCTGCAACTGCCCGCGCAGCACTTCAGCATTCGCCCTCTCCGCTTGACCGTTACTTCTCGGATGAGCAACAGAAGCGAAGCAGACCTTGGCGCCAAGATCTTTGACGTACTGCATGAAGGTGCAGCTCGTGAATTGCGTGCCGTTGTCGGTGATGACCCTGTTAGGGATCCCGAAACGGCAAACAATCGACCTGAAGAACTTGACTGCTGACTGTGCTGTCACCTTCCTCACTGCTTCCACTTCCGGCCAGTTTGTGAACTTGTCGATTGCAACGTACAAGTACTCAAAGCCCCCGACAGCTCGGGGAAAGGGGCCGAGGATGTCGAGCCCCTAGACCGAAAATGGCCAGGATAAATGGATCGTCTGGAGAGCTTGAGCTGGCTGGTGTATCTGCTTGGAATGGAACTGGCACGCTTCACACTTGGTTACTTGTGCAGTTGCATCCTGGAGGGCTGTCGGCCAAAAGAAACCTTGCCGGAACGCTTTTCCGGCAAGTGCTCTTGCGCCAATGTGGTGACCACATATGCCTCCATGTATCTCTACCAACAGCTTTTGTCCGTCTTCCCGGTGAATACACTTCAATTTCACGCCGTTGAATCTTCTTCTGTATACTGTGTTGTCGACAAACTGGTACATACTTGACTGCCGGGCTACTCTTTCCGCTTCTTCTTGCTCTTTGGGAAGTTCTCCTGTCTGAAGGAAACGGACAATCTGCTGTGCCCATGTTGGAGCTTGCGGCTCGACAACAAGGACTAAAGGCACATCTGCTGCTGCGGGAACATCCGCTTCTACGGCGAGAATCTGAGGCTCAGCCGGAGCTTGACGTCCCCCGGCAAGCTTGCCGGAGCAAAACTTGTCGGGAGCGTCTGCTTCAATGGAACAAACCCTAGGGCTTGCCGGAGCAGACTGCTCCTCAGCATCCTTGGTGTTGATCCTGAGGACCTTCTTGGCGGCGGCTTCGGGGAGCTTTGCCGGAAAATAGTCACCAGAAATCAACTTCCTTTTCTTGTTCTGTCCAGTTGATGGCGTTACAGACGGTTGAGTCCGCTTGAGCACAAAGATCCCTGGTTCCACAGGTAACTTAAGTGCAGCGCACTTCGACAGGCCATCGGCAATGTCGTTCTGAGCTCTTGGAACATGTTCCATCTGTAGGCCGTCAAAGTGCTCTTCTAGCTCTCTCACTTCATCGACGTAAGCTTCCATCAGCGGACTCTGATAATTCTTGTTCACTTGGCGGACGACAAGCTGTGAGTCACCCCTGACAATGAGCTTCTTGATCCCAAGGTCTGCTGTGATCCTGAGACCAGCAAGCAAACCTTCATACTCTGCAGTATTGTTCGTTGCTTGCTCCTTGGGAAAGTGCATCTGGACTACGTACTTGAGGTGCTCTCCGGTGGGTGCAACAAGTAGCACGCCCGCACCGGCGCCTTGCAGCGAGAACGCACCATCAAAGTACATCAGCCACTCTTTGCTTGCCTCCTTGACGGGGATGCTCATTTCTGGAATTTCTTCATCTTGTGTTGGCGTCCATTCTGCTATGAACTCCGCCAATGCTCTGCTTTGGATAGTTGAGGTGCTCTCAAACTTGAGGCCAAAGCTTGACAGTTCCAGTGCCCACTCGACAATCCTTCCTGTTGCTTCTGGATTTTGCAGTATCCTCTTCAGCGGAAAACGAGTGACGACTGTGATCTCATGTTCTTGGAAGTAATGGCGCAGCTTTCTCGAGGCCATGAGAAGGCCGAAAAGCAATTTCTGCACACCAGAGTACCTTGACCTAGCCCCCTGCAGAAGGGAACTGACAAAGTAAACTGGGCGCTGCACCATTCTTTTCTGCATCTTCTCACGCGCCTGTGCAGATCCATCTTTGTCGGGACCAGAGCTTGCCGGTGAAGTCACTTGCTTGTCGCTGGATGCGTCTTCCATGGTTGCCGGCTCATCATCCGCCTCCCTCTCCGCTACTAACGCAACACTAACAACTTGATTGGTTGCCGCTATATATAGCAGCAACTTCTCTTGTGGCTTAGGTGCGACAAGTGTTGGAGTGGAGGACAGGTATCTCTTTAAGTCCTGCAGCGCAACCTCCGCTTCCGGAGTCCATTTCATTGGACCTGCCTTTTTCAATATTTTGAAAATGGCAGTAGCCTTCAGCAGACCTAGAGATAAACCTGCCGAGAGCAGCTACGCAACCGCAAGTCTTCATACATCCTTGACGCTTTGGTGCTTCAATCTGCTCAATGGCCTTGATCTTGTCGGGATTGGCTTCAATTCCCGCCGAGACACGAAGAACCCGAGAAGCTTGCCGGAGGGGACTCCAAACACACACTTCTCGGGGTTGAGCTTGAGGTTGATCTTTCGCAGATTTGCAAAGGTTTCGTCTAAATCTTGAATTAGAGTCGCCTTGTTCCTGCTCTTGACCACTATGTCATCCATGTAAGCTTCTACATTTCTGTGTATTTGCGGCTCAAAAGCGTCATGGACTACCCTTGCAAATGTTAAACCAACATTCTTTAAACCGAAAGGCATCCGTACGAAACAGTATGTGCCACATGGGGTGATGAATGCGGTCTTCTCCTCATCCTCTTCTGCCATGAAGATCTGATGGTATCCTGAGTATGCATCAAGAAATGAAAGCAAATCACATCCGGCGTGGAGTCAACAATATGGTCGATCGCCGCAAGGAAATGGGTCTTTGGGACAAGCTTTATTGACATCGGTAAAGTCGATACAAAGCCTCCATTTCCGCTTGCCTTGCGCACGACTACAGGGTTGGCCAACCACGAGGATGGAGCACTCCTCGACAAGGCCTGCTGCTTCCAATTTCTTGATTTCTTCGCGATGAATTCTTGGCGCCCACCGCCTTCGACTTTCGCTTGACGGGCGCGCGCGAGGACAGACGGCAAGATGGTGCTCGATTACTTTCACGGGAACACGGGGATGTCGACGGTTGCCACGCAAATACGCCGACGTTACCCGCAGGAAAGCAACGAAGCGCTTTCCTATTTAGGGTCGAGAGTGGCATTGATGGTGAAGGTACCACCAGCCATCCTCCTTGGCGGACACCTTCTTGGTCTCTGGTGGAGCTGCCATTGTCTTCTTACACTTGCCGGTGGAGCTCGATGGTGCGTCCTCGACGGTAGCGCAGCACTCCGAGGAGGTGCGCTTGCCGGAATGGGCATCAGAACTCTTGGCGGACTTGGTCTTCTTCTTAGCCCCGGGAGCTTCAACGGCAAGTGACTTGTGATCTGTTGCGGCTGCTGCTTCCCGGTAGATCTTGTCGGCGCAGATAAGAGCATCCTTCTTGTCGCCATGGACAGAGATGACACTTATCGGGCCTGGCATCTTCAGCATGTTGTATGCATAGTGAGAGGCTGCCATGAATTTGGCGAGTGCCGGACGACCGAGTATCCCATTGTAAGGCAATGGAAAGTCAGCAACGTCAAAAGTGACCCTCTCAGTCCTAAAGTTCAACTCGCTGCCAAATGTTACCGGCAACATGATCTTTCCCTTCGGCTTGCTCCTTCCCGGATTGATTCTTTGGAATGTGTCGGTCTCTTCGAGCTCGCCATCAGGGATCTGGAGTTTCTGGATTACCGCGAGGAGATAAGGTTCAAGCCGGCCCCGCCGTCAACTAGCATCTTAGTGACTTTGAGGTTGCGGATAGTTGGTGAAACCAACATCGGCAAGCACCCGACCGCAGTTACGCGATCAGGGTGGTCCTCAATATCAAATATGATAGGCGTGCTGGACCATTTCAGAGGCTTGCGTGACTCGACGGATGGTTCTGCCGCATTGACTTCCCGCATCCACTGCTTGAGCTGGCGGTGTGAAGTATGCAGAAAAGCACCACCGTCAACGCACAAGACCTCTGTGGCTTTCTGGAACTCCTGCTCATCGGTCTCGTCATCATCCATATCTTCATCGTCGTCGTCATCTTCATCCTTATCGCGTCCGCTGGGAGGTCTGTCTCCTTGCCGCTGCTTGGCCTTGCCGGCGCCCTCCTCGGTGGGCGTTTCTTGCCGGCTCCTCCAAAGACCTTCCTGGCCTTTCTCCTTGTCGCGTCGCTCAGATTCAGTTTTTGCTGCTCGACGAGCTGCTCGACCTTCTTGCAGCTCGAGGTCATGGCCCTTGGTGCGGTGGATCTTGCAAGATTGCTTGTTGGTGCCGTCCCCTTGTCGGCGACCGCCACAACCGGTAGTTGGTGCCCGCGGCAATCTCCTTGTCGGAGCTACCAGCTTTGGCTTTCTTGGCGCCACCTCCGTTGCCGGACTACTCAACAACTAGCACATCTTTGCCTTTCTTCTTCCCGTTGTTTCGCCGGTTTTTCTTTGTCGGGCAGCCTCCTCACTATCGATCCTCCCGCTTCAGATTCTCTCCGGGAGTTTCCTTCCTTCTTCAAAGACGCGCACACTTGTCGGCCAGGCATACAGCTCACCGACGCCTCTGATCTTGCACATCGCCATCTCCTCCGCATCCTGCGGTTGCGCGCGCTCGATGGAACGCGCTGATTACAGCGGCAGGGTGGACATCCGGGATGTTGTGCCGTACACGGTTGAATATCTGAATGTACTTTGCGCAGGGCTCTCCTTCCTTCGGGCGAAGCAGATGAAGGTCGCTCTTGGCCATGAGGCTTGTGGCGCTGTAAAACACCGACAAACTGATGGCATAGATCTGTCGAGAGGATATGGAGTTGTCCGGCAAGTGCATGAGCCAGATCGACATTGGGCTTGAGTACCGCCGCGAAGTAGTTGGCGAGATCTTGTCGCCCCGCCCCGCAGCTTGCACCGCGATGGTGTAGATGCCGAGGAACTCCGACGGGTGCGACTTGTCGCCATACTTCTCTCGTACGCCGGCTTGAAAGTCTTCGTGCGGGCCACCGGACTTGCCACAACTCACGAGTGAACGCAGGGCAACCTACCGCGTCGGCAAGTCGCCTGTTCCCCGGTGCATGCATGTCGACGGAGGGCCCAGCGCTGGTCTGATTGACGCCGCTTCTCTTGGCGCTTCGATGCGAGTTCGAAGTCTTCTTCTTGTCGTTCGTGAAGAACTTGGCGCTGATCGCGACGAGCTCGTGGATCCGATGATGCGGTGGAGTCGCTGTCGAGGTGGATCCGGCGAGTCGGCGATCTTGGCCTTCGGGGTGGAGAGTGCACGGTGGTTGCACCCCCACCGGTTTCGTCGCCAAAGATGTCGGGGAAAACTGATCCACGAACACCTATGGGACCGGCGGACCGAGCCCCTTTCGGTTCGGCGGGGGGCGGAGATCGCACGAAGAACAGATCGAGGCGAAGCACACGATCAGTTTACCCAGCTTCGGAGCTCTCCGGAGAGATAATACTCCTACTGCTGCATGTCTGAGTGTATTGAGTTCTTGCTCGGGAGCGCTGAGTGCTACAGTACACACGAGCAGCTAACGAGACCAAGCGTGAGTGTTTTCTGCCTTCGAACCCCCCTCCACGTTGCGCATGGGCCTCCTTTTATATGCTCAAGGGGTCTCCGACAGGTGGCAACTTAGACAAGGGTAAAAATGGAAAAGGGAATTGCGGTTGGTACAACTATTTGTACGATGTATCATACCTAACCCCGACGGCAGGGGACAAAGGCATTAAATGCCCGCTCACGCCGCCCAAACAAAGGCAAAAAGGACCGTCGGGGCGCCACCGCTGCCACGATGGCAATCTTGTCGGCGCCGCTTGCCACAAGACCGCTGGCGCAAGACAGCTCTTGCCACGCTACCGAAAGGTCTCGTGGCGACACGTTGGTGGATGCGCTTTGAGTGCGGTGCAGAGTGGTCGCTTCTCGCGGCAAGCGCCTTCAGCCTGATCGTTGTCTTGTCGCGTCCGGAAGCTTGTCGCCGCTGGGCCTCGCCGGACGCGCGTGGCGCGTCATGACAAGTTCCTTGAAATGCCTTGGTTATCCTTCCCGCAAGCTCCTCTTGCCGGGCCTTGTCTCCTTGGCTTGAATACTTTGTTCTTGAATGGCTCGAAAGGAACCACGGACCTTCCCGGCAAGCTCCTCTTGCCGGGGCCTTGGCAGTTCACCGCGGCAAGCCTTGCAGCGGGGTGCTGCAACTGCCCGTGCACAAGTTCGGGATACTAGGGTACCCCTACTCTAGTACACCGACACTAAGTTTAGAGCCCAATTAATCCAAATAATATTCTGTGATCTAAAAAAACTCAAATAATTCAAAATATGCATAACTTCACAGGTTCACAGCTTCAGAAAAGGCATAACTTCACAGGTTCACAGATTCAACTTAGAGCTTCCAAAATGAGCCATCACAAGTTCACAGGTTCTACGACAAGTTCAACTTCACAGTTTCCAAAATGAGTCATCGCATAGAGCTTCTACGATGCTTTAGCTCCAAAGAGAGCCATCAAGTGGGCTAACTTCTCGTCCTGTTCTTGAGACTTCTGGCGCAGCAGCTCAAGTTCCTTGTCGTGTGCAGCTTCAGCTTCTTTCGCATTCATCTTGATTGCCGCTAATTCTTCTTCCATCACTTCAGCTTTAAGATCTGACCTCTCCAGCTTCTGCTCAAGATCACGCCAATGAGTAGCCATAGCAGTTGCTTTGCTGGAGTTGTTCCTAGATAACTTGAGCCCAACATTCCTGAGGAATGTGCTTTGCTTGACTCCGGTCTTGAGCACTTCATCAATAATTTCAGCAGTAGACTTTAACTCTTCACCTTATGGTACGGGCTCGTCCTTCCTTTCTTCCATCTCAAGCTAGCATATGGAGGAAAATTATAGACATTAGTGGTAGATCTATTTCACATTTTGCAAACCAAACCAAGCAAGAGAGACCAAACAAGAATGCCACCGAACCAGCACACAAAATGAATTATTTGAAGTAACCAAACTAGCACACAAAATCTATATGTAGATATTTTACTGAAACTCAAACAAAAGAAGATGATGACTAGTGACCTGAAAGCATTATTTGAATCTACACATAGATATTATCAATAACAGATTCATTATAGCAAGTGTACACACTTACGTGATCCGGAGACATGCAATTGGAACAATTTGATGGCTTCATTGAGCCTAGAATGGTGGTTCCATATAAGATGGCTTCCCGAGTGAGCCGATCATCAAAGGCAACGACATTCAGATCAATTTTTATCATATCATAAAAAATGCATATTTTGATATCTTTGTTGAGAACTATATAACAAATTCGGGTATCTTTGTTGAGATACCAAACCTATCTTAGGCTCTAGCAAATAGCACCAAAGCATGGAACATACAGCAGCATCAGCAAATCGTAAAACCTGAGGCTCTGTACTGGCTGGACAAAGCATGGAGTGACTTACTATAGCAATCTTAACTGGCTTCGAAAACCCGTGCTTCTTTCTATTATGGGTGGCCTTGAACAAGTCAATCGCAGACAGCTCCTCACCCTTACGCTCTTCTTCCTGAAATGGTTTTCAACAAAAATCAAAATGTTATTCAGCAAGAATCAGAAATGTTATTCAACGAGGGTCAAACGGTAAAGTCTCTAGACAAAAGTTCTCACAGTGGCAAAAATGTGTGTTGTGTAGTGCCTGGAACCAGTTCTTTGTCGGTACACGACTTTTTCTCGATTCATCTTGTTCAACACACAGGTTTGCTACAAAAATTCATACTATCAGCGTGATCTAGCACTAGCATATCATGTGCAGAACATGAACCAGCAGCTACATGTAGACAAGATGCCACAGTAGCAGATACAAACCTTGTGTCCTGGGGAAGACCACAACTCCACCAGATCTTACCATTCATCGTCGGTCGTATCTGGCACCGGAGACTTGATGCTGACTTTGTTTACTGCTATGGTATCAAAATATTTCTTCTTGATCTAATGGTGTCTATTTTTTGAACTTCTCTGCAGAATATCTTTGCACACGATCTTAATGGTCTCTAAGTCCGTGTTCATCTCAAAATTTGCCTACCAAGACAGCAAACAAGGTAGGAAGAAGATTAGTGATCATACGTAGGTGTAACAAAAAATAGAGAGCACATAGCTACGAAACAAGTAGCTTACAACAAATTTTCCATTGTAGTTCTCCAATAGATTAGCTTTTTTTTGTATTCCTTGAGGTGAGGAAGAACCGGCAGATGACTTCTTGCAACGTGTCCACACTTAGAAGCAAGCTTTGCAACCTGCAAAGGCTTCTCTGGACGCTTCATCCCTTCGGCAATTTGGATAGGCACCTTGGTACCAAGTGACTTGCTGATCCTCTTTAGCCCTTTGCCCTTTCTATTTCTAGGCTTGGTAGTCATTACATCTGAAAATGAAATTGAACTCATAAACTAAAAGAGAAATCGACAAATGTAGGAATGGTTCTGCCAAACAGGTAAGCATACATGATCGCTTCCATTTGGAAAATGCACTAGTAAAAGAGAGCATTGCAAAGGTGAACTTGTCTGATTGAAGCACAAGCTGATGTTCTTCTCCAATGATGACAACATTCTTGTCGAAAGAAGGTGCAACAGGGATGAGGTTTGTGTGGACAGTGGCTGCTTCATCTATGCAGACAGTTCCTCATTCATCTAGGCACACAGTGCCTCTTCATCCATGCGGAGAGTGGTTTCTTCAACCATGGGCGGAAACTCATCACCCATTTTCACCGAGCTCTCAGAGTCCATTCATAGCAGACTTTCTTGATGGTCTATCGCAGCCGCCATCTTTGCTTTCTGCCTTGTGACTTAACAGGGGCAGGTTCATCAGGTTCCGAGATCCTCTTTGTTTGTCCTGGAGGTGGTGCCGGCACCCTTCCTAGAGGCATTGCAGCAGATGTTTCTAAGCTCTACCTCTTCTTGCTGGTTGTCTTCTTGTTGACTATCTTCTTAACACCAGGCTGCTTCCTCCTAGATTCCTTTGGTGCCTCATATAAATAGCATAGAAAAAAGCATTAGATCACAAGAAAAATATGTAAGCACAACTAAACACAAAGCATACAAGTAATCCCAACCCTCCAAGCAAGACAGAGTTTGCACCTTAACAGTCTTCTGCTTTACAACATCATCCACTTCCTCTCCATCAATAACTTCATCCTCCTTAGGACTGTACTCTGGGTCATCATTGCTAACTCCACTACCTTCTTGAACCTCATTAGTTCCAACTTCTTGCACATCATTAGTTTTCCTAATCATTGACGCTATTGCATCGACGCTAAGGGACTGGAATATCCTATTGTTCCTCACCACATTTCTATCCCTAACCTTCTCATACTCAGTGAGAGGCACTTCTTTGCATGATAAAGGAAACATAACTATTAGGTGAATAGTTGGAATGCATGGACAGACAACCAAACATATCTTATGAGATATTATTATCATTTAATCCTAGTTATTCGGGTAAGGAAGACTAACAGCACACATGCACAGTTAAGCCAGCTTATCCAGATTACAACAATACATTTCACTTAGCATATTAAGATACATATTTTATAAAACTAACAATATAACCACAAGGAGCAAGTTGCATACCAACGGTAGGCCTCATGTTTGACCTTGTCATCCCTGCCATGGATGATCTTGAGGTGGTGGGAATGTTTCTATCCGGTTACCCTAATAGCTTGCAGAATAGAATAAACAACAATCATATACTAAGGGATAAAGTAAAATGATGCACTTGTATCAATAAAGGAAAGCATTTGGACCAGCATGCACATACAGGTGTATCAATGCATCGGTAGTAATACATGTGAAGCAAACTTGATGGATCAACAATACAGTGATGTAGTTAGATTAATTCACTGTGACGTCAGCTGGTCAACAGGGTCGCCTAGAGTCAAACCTGACGGCCGGGACCCACGGGTCAGTGTAACAGGGCTGGTTTGGGGGGGATGACATGTGGGACCAGTCAACAGCCGCGTCAGCAAAGTCAATGCTGACGTGTGGGTCCCAGTGGGGTATGAACTAATCTGAACATAAAATTAGATCAAACTAAACAGGCACATGGCCCACATGGCAGTGGCTCTAGGGGTGGTTAGCTGGGTCATTAGTGGCTAATGACGATGCCACGTCAGATACGCCGGCGATAAGTCGCCGGTGACCACAGAACACGGCGGCGAGCTTCGGAAATCGCCGTTCGACGACGGTTTGGCGTGCGGCTAGGCTCTATGGAAAGCTTGGAGTGTTCCGCGTCTGGTGGTGCAGGAAGAAGCAGCTCCGGTGGCCTAAATAGACGGCGGCAACGACTTGCACGGCGGCCGGAGTTCGGGCATCAACAGAGTCGATGCCGTGGTGCACGAGGGGAGGAACCAGTGATTTATGCGGGCTCCTGGATGTTCGCTGAGCGCGAAGGAGTGCTTGGACGCATGTTGCGACAACTCTGGCCATGACGGCGACATGGCTGGCGGACCACAGCTTCTGCCGGAGGTGGAACCGCGGCTAGAGTACGAGAAGAGGCCGGGGCAGAGGGGAGGTCGAAGCGGGCGCTCACAGGGAGGCAGCAGGGTAGCTCAGTGGGCTCGGGGACGACCTCCAGCGCGTGAACGACGGCGACGGCCGGCGAGTAGATGCGGCAGTGGCGAGCTCGAAGACGACGGCGTGGCGATCCTTGGCTTGCGTGGCTCGGTGAAGAGGAAGAGGGAGTCGCGTCGGACCTTCCAGACACGGGGGAGGGGCGAGGAGGTGGCTGTCGCCGCGGTGAGCGGTGTCGGCGGCGACGACCTCCGCTCGGTGGTGCTCGGGAAGAGAGAGTAGAGGAGGGGAGAGAGGGCGACGAGTGAGGGAGAAGAGAGAGAGGGAGCCAGGAGTGTCGTGGCGTCGTCTGGGCGTGTCGAGGCAGCGGCACGAAGCAGGAGGTGGCCGGGGCACGTGGCCGCGCGCGCGGGGCACACGCCCGGTGTCCTTCTGTCCCAAGGAGGAGGACGACTGGCAGCTGGGCTGCACAGCACTGGGCCGTCCAGGAGCTGGGCCGGTTGGTGGCGCCAGGTAGGTAAGGGCCGGTTTTCTAAGTTTGCAGTTTTGTTTTAATTTGGTTTCTTAACCCAATTATTTTTGCATCTCTCTGGAAATTTTTGTGGATGCAATAAGGTTTACCCTAGAGCTCCACAAAATATTCCAGGATCATTGGAGCAATAAAAATATTTATAGAATTTATTTGCTCCAACTCAAATACAATTATGAATTAATTCAAAGACCATAAATGCCTTGGAAAAATGTGCATGACCTCTGATTAAGGTTTTAACCTTTTTCCAGAAATGATGAACATTTTTGGAGGGCATTTTGGGTCCAATGAAAATGTTTGAATTGAACCTAGTTAAAATTATTATCTGCTAGGGTTTGAACATCCCCATTTCAAAATTTCATTTGAATTCAAACATGATGCATGGATGCTTTAATGCAACTAGTTACAAGCAACGCTAGGGCGGTGACAACTCACCCCTACTAAACAAGAATCTCGCCGAGATTCAAGACATGAGGTAATAAGACAGAGGGGACACAAAGCTAACACAATCTTCATGATCCAATTGCCCTTCTCGAAGATGTTGATTTGTTGGCTCAAATCGATCTTGACGTCTTTGCTTGCGAGGTCTTCATCCAACACGATGACAACATAAGGAGACTCTACAGAAAACGATCTCCTCGAAGATCGAGTATTCAAGATCGACTCATGGAGCGAGAGGTAAGAACATCTCTCGAGCTGAGATACGAAGCATTCATCCAAAGGGATGGAGTGGAACAGATGTCGAAGGTTCACTAGATAGACATCAATTTTCACACCTAAGGGGTGGTGAATGGTTGTCAACGTAGCAAGAAGTTGGGTTGCCATGATACCACATCGAGACATCTTAAGAAAGGTGACTCGCAGAAACATTCCCTTAAGTGGCAAAAGGAATTATTTTTGATCCTGAGATCATTGAAACTCTTTATGCCAGCCTAAGGCAATCACAATAATCGTTTGGCGGAGTACTAAGGGATGGTATACTCAGACTAGAATGGATGATGTGGACTACCTTGTTGAAGACAACGCAAGGGATGATTTTTGCTTATCATCGGAGATGGATGGGACCCATGGTAGGACCGCTTTTGAAGATGATCCTGAACAACAATTGTTGGGGTGCAAGCTGGGAATATAATGCAAATGTTGGGAATGTTTCAACCATCATATCTGCCTGAGATTCAGATCTGGTTGGTAACAGGACATTTCAGACAACATGTCTGAAAAGGAAAGGTTGCAACACAAATCGACGAGATGATGTTGCGAGATTCTCGGGAGATGGACTATGGTAGCAAGCTCCAAAACATGAGCGGGTTCTGCTACAAACATGCGAACACGCTATCCCAGACAAGCATGGCCACGTAGTAGTCTTATATTAAACACTACCGAGTTCAGGTGGGGGAACCATCATCGAGGATATCAAAGTCTTTTCATAAGTCCGGATTAGCTCTTATGAAGGGACTCCTTCTCCTTGAGCAAATCAGTCAGTGGCTTGGTGTGCTAGGAACACATATGGAGTGGAGGCAGCCAACCTATCAAACCATAGAGCACTTCACACATGCATGACTGACTTGGGATGGTACCATAGGAAACAAAACAATCTTCCTCGAACTCACGGTGGCAACTTGCACCAAATGCACGTGAATCAGAGAAAGTCACTTCTTTCACCAAAACATATACCTCATGAACGGACCACGAAGGCAATGCTTACAAAAGTTTCCAACACTAGCTCAATGTTCAACATGAATCATGGAGGAGACAAGATGCTGCTGTTGGGCTCAACAACAACTCATCGGAATTTCCATATCACTGGACTTCCACCATTATGTGAACAATGTGTTGGTATTGGTCAGATCAAAAGATGTAATGGTGTATGCTCGAGGGATCAACCACGAGTAAGACAACATTACGAACATCGTTGGTACTGATTTGATTTGACGATAGCCCACACTCAAATCAAAGGATTGATAAGACAATAGGTCCAACAACTGATCACAGGGACCAATCGATGAAGATATCATCTTTCTTCAACACACACTACACAAGAATATCCCTTTGGAACGAAGTAAGTTAGGCAAGCTTTTATCCTCCAACTCTCCAAGTTGTTGTTCAGCTTAACCAACTAGCTCAGGGTATTCAACACAGATTCTTGGAGAATGGGTGGTTTAGAAGAAAACCAACATGATCATGAGCTCAACATAATAGTCAGGAAACAACCTGGTAATATTTCCGAGAAGATATTCAGAAAATCACGAACCGCCGATATGTTATTAAGCTTGAGAACAATCTTGCTTTTCAGGGCAAGACGATATGATCAAGGAGCGAGGGATTGTCACAATCCTAACTCCTTGGTCCATGAGTGCACCAAGAAATGTACTAGGTAGCACAATCCGTCTTAGAATGAGGATTCAATAACCAACATGCTAAGAACGAAATTATTTTCCTTTAACTACCATGCAACAAGGTTGCTAGGAGTATTGGTTTCACACGTCATAGTTCACCTGTAGGCATTCCGGTTGCAACAACACGGGAGCCGAAAAATGAATAATGAGGGCGAGAAGTATCATTGTATCAAGAGTTCATAAGAGGTGGTGCAATTCTCTTGACAATCCTGACATAAAGAGGGCAACACTCCAGGGTAGGACAGAACAAAAGCTGGATTGGCATTTTGATCTACGAAGTACAACTACTTTGATCCAATCCTGAAAATGGATGAGATACTGGAGTTTGATTCTCCTGGTCATTCCGGGACAGAATGGCTTGATGGGCCACAAGAGTAGTGGCATCGATGAACACGAATGCATAACTACTCCTGACTATCAATTGATAGACGAGGGCCAGAAAACAACTAAAGAGGGACAACTTAAAGGAACATATGTTTTTCTGAGTTGTGGATGCATGGATTAGCATGCCGAACAAATTCAGCATATTTCTTCCCAATAACCCATGCAGAAAGGTTGAACTGGCAGAGTCGCAAAATAGAATGTAGAACCCATCGAGAGCACTCTTGTCGTGATCTCTTGGTTCAAGGAACTTCTGCCAAGAATGGTTCATGGTATTTAGAAGAATGATGTACCACGGACCTCGAAGACTATCGCAAAGGTTACTAATATCCTAAAGGTACGAGCAACACTAACAACATGAAGTAAGTAGGGAAATCTCGGGTTCGGAAACCCAGGAGTAGAATACATACTACTAAGTGGCATCATGGGATGCTTCGAGAATGATGGCCAGAATCACCACACTGGGAACACAAAGCATGGCTGGATTACTAGGTGATACTCTAGACACCTAGGGTCATAATAATAGCTCCAACATAAATGTCGATGCAATAGAATACCTCAACTCAACAATAAGTGTGATTAACCTGGCCTAAAGGAACATCGAAACCAGAGGGAAAGGATTTTGCAAATGCACCAGATTGTTTAGAAACCTGGGATGACTCGGACAGCATAACGACTGTAAATGCTCAAAAAAAATTGAGACATCCTGCAAATTGGTGGCATAACCACTCAGAAGCACAATATCAAGGTTCCGAGATCAACTGTCAACATACAGAAGTAGCAGGAACTGAACTGAGGCTTGAAACCAACAATCATATAAGTCTATGGATTAGTATCACGTCATCCTGATAGAAAGATGAGAAGCCTAGTTCTTAATCCCCGTAGAAAAGAAGAGGCTGAATCAGATCAGAAGGGCACAAGGTATAAGGAGTAAAAAGAGTCTTACGTTCCCTTCCACAATCAATTCCCTTATATAACTAAAGCATTTCTAGACTCAACTTCGACCAGCTTGGCTTGGTAATCCTACAGAGCGATCGAGCTCGATACCAAAGCTGTCGGGACCCCGATTCTAAGTCACACCGATCTAGCACTGTAACACCTCATATCACTTTGCGGCCTCACGCACGGTATTCCCACGGGTGTCGCCTTACCATGGCCCGAGACCGTTTGCGCCTTTTGGCTCACGTATATGATAGTGTCGCTAGCATCCATATGACAGAGAACCCGGGCCGACATGACTAGTCGTGAACCCAAAGTGGCACTAACTTACGGGGACAGGCATACATGAATCAACATCGAGCATGTCGGTCAGCAGCGTGTGAATCCGGGCTGTAGCACTGGGCTAACAGGACTCCGGGAACCCGGGTTGTAGCAGGCTAGGAAGGACTCCGGATGTCACCGCGTGACATTTCCCGAAGGACGTAACCACAGGAATGAAGTGAATCACATGCCGCCCGGTCAAGTGTTCCGAGCGGTAGTCTTTGGGCTAGCAGGACTCCGGTGAACCGGGATGTAGCGGACTACTATGGCTCATGGAAGAACAAGACTACATTTCCCCATAAGAGAGGCTACCAAGGATAAACAACTAGGTTGTCGGATCCCACAGATACCAAGCATTTCAATCATACACACAATATGCTCGATATGTGTAAATACAACATGGCATCACAACGTAACTCTACGACTCAAGTATTTATTCATTAGGCTCCGAGGAGCGAGATATTACAAACATGGGTCTCATGACCCAACATACAGAGCATACAAGCAACAAGCACATGCGAAAGCTTAACATGTCTGAGTACAGACATCTACAAATGAAAAAGGCTGAGAAGCCTAACTATCGACTAGATCTTGCCGAGGGCACAAGATCCTAGCTGAGGTAACAAGCTAAACGTCGAAGTCCACGCGGAACTACTAGTGAGACGGAAGTCTCTCTGCAAAAACATAAAATAGGCAAACGTGAGTACAAATGTACCCAGCAAGACTTACATCAGAACTAACTACATATGCATCATTCTCAACAAAGGGTATGGTGGGGGTTTAACTACAGCAAGCCAGCTTTGATTCGGTGGCTATCCTGAACTACGACTGCAAGTAACTCTTTTGTGGTGGCGCACACGAGTCCACATATTCACCATATCAATACACCACTATGGATCCACCCCCGTCTCCCTACGAGAACGCCATCCATAGCACTCACGCTTATCTTGCGTATTTTAGAGTATCCACTTTCACTTGTCTATGAACTGTACATGCAACCCAGAAGTCCTTTACCGCGTACACGGCTATTCGAATAGATGATGTTAACCCTGCAGGGGTGTACTTCTTCACACACGCTCTAGCCACTTACCACCATGTACACGTCGTGTCTCTCGGCAACCTTCAAGCAGAAGCCTAGCGAGGGAGTCGGCCACGACCTGACTAACCACACAAGTCTCTAGTCCAGGTTTATATCCTATTCGGGTTCCATACGCAAGGAGATCCGGTCGGGGTGTCGCTCACGGCCCCAAACAATGTGAGCAGGGTTCCCAAGCCCACCATCCGGGTGCCACTTGGTACACCGTGCCACTGTGCCTAGTCTGTCCCAAGCCCACCTGTACCGGGTGCTACTTGGTAGACTACTAACACTACCTACAAACACCAGAAACTAGTTGCAATTCCTGGACAGAGATCATGTTGATTAATAAGTCGAGAGGGGTCGAGTTACCGGAACCCAATGTGTGGTAGTAACTGTTCATGGATCACAAACACAGAACTTCGGTTCACGAGGGCGGCTGCAATGAGACAACCCACCATGTACTCCTACAAGGCCTCTCACCGCTACCTTTACCAAATCGTGTTCACACACTTAGCTCTCACACAGTAGGACATGTTCACACACCTCCAATTCATCCCTGATGAATCAGACCTGACACAAATCTAAGCAATAGCAGGCATGACAAACAAACATGAATGAGTAGGCACATCAGGGCTCAAACAACTCCTACTCATGCTAGTGGGTTTCATCTATTTACTGTGGCAATGACAGGTCATGCAGAGGAAAGGGGTTCAACTACCGCATCATGTAACAGTTGAATCGTTGTTGTCCTAATGCAATAAAAGAGAGCAGGAGCGAGAGAGTGGGATTGTATCAGAATGAACAAGGGGGTTTTGCTTGCCTGGCACTTCTGAACATAACATTGGGTCTTCATCAGTGTCAACGATCACAGCGTCGGAACAACGTCTACCGAGGGGGAACAACACCGGCAAACAGAGAAGAACCCAATCAATGCAATGCACAATATGATGCATGATGATGACATGGCAATATGCTGTGATTTAAGCTAATGCAACTAGCAACAGGTTAAATGAAATTGGTTTGAATCAAAGATTCAAATTCAAACTCCATATGTGAAGGTTTAAATGCCAATATAAGATTTGGCCTAAACAGCACACCTAATCTGTTCTATCATGCATGAAAATGGTACAGATGGATAGATTGGATTTTTCTGATCATTTTTCATATATAAATTATTTCATTTGGAGCTACAATTTATATGATTTTTAGAAGTTTGCTATATTTTCTGGAATTTCCTGAATAAGAATAAATCCAGAAAAAGGAGTTCTCGCATCAAGATCACGCGTCCTTTGTGACGTCAGCTGGTCAACAGGGTCGCCCAGAGTCAAACCTGACGGCCGGGACCCACGGGTCAGTGTAACAGGGCTGGTTTGGGGGGGGTGACATGTGGGACTAGTCAACGGCCGCGCCAGCAAAGTCAATGCTGACGTGTGGGTCCAGTGGGGTATGAACTAATCCGTACAGAAAATTAGATCAAACTAAACAGGCACCGGGCCCACATGGCAGTGGCTCTAGGGGTGGTTAGCTGGGTCATTAGTGGCTAATGACGATGCCACGTCAGATACGCCGGCGATAAGTCGCGGTGACCACAAGGCTGGCGGCGAAGCTTGAAATCACCGTTCGGCGACGGTTTGGCGTCGGCTAGGCTAGGCTCTGAAGCTTGGAGTGTTCCGCGTCTGGTGGTGCAGGAAGAAGCAGCTCCGGTGGCCCTAAATCGACGGCGGCAACGACTTGCGCGGCGGCGAGAGTTCGGGCATCGGCGGAGTCGATGCCGTGGTCTGAGGAGGAACCAGTGATTTATCGCGGGCTCGGGTGTTATTTGGCGCCAAGGAGTGCTTGGGCGCGTGCTGCGACAACTCTGGCCATGACGGCGACATGGCCGGCGGACCACAGCTTCTGCCGGAGGTGGAACCGCGGCTAGAGTACGAGAAGAGACCGGGGCAGAGGGAAGGTCGAAGCGGGCGCTCACAGGGAGGCAGCAGGGTAGCTCAGTGGGCTCGGGGACGACCTCCAGCGCGCGAACGACCACGACGGCCGGCGAGTAGATGTGGCAGTGGCGAGCTCGAAGACGACGGTGTGGCGATCCTTGGCTTGCGTGGCTCGGCGAAGAGGAAGAGGGAGTCGCGTCGGACCTTCCAGACACGGGGGAGGGGCGAGGAGGTGGCTGTGGCCACGCTGAGCGGTGTCGGCTGCGACGACCTCCGCTCGATGGTGCTCGGGAAGAGAGAGCAGAGGACGGGAGAGAGGTCGACGAGTGAGGGAGAAGAGAGAGTGGGAGCCAGGGGTGTCGTGGCGTCGTCTGGGCGTGTCGGGGCAGCGGCGGGAAGCAGGAGGTGGCCGGGGCACGTGGCCGCGCGCGCGGGGCACACGCCCGTCGTCCTTCTGTCCCAAGGAGGAGGATGACTGGCACCTGGGCTGCACAGCACTGGGCCGTCCAGGAGCTGGGCCGGTTGGTGGCGCCAGGTAGGTAAGGGCCGGTTTTCTAAGTTTGCAGTTTTGTTGTAATTTGGTTTCTTAACCAAATTATTTTTGCAGCTCTCTGGAAATTTTTGTGGATGCAATAAGGTTTACCCTAGAGCTCCACAAAATATTCCAGGATCAATGGAGCAATAAAAATATTTATAGAATTTATTTGCTCCAACTCAAATACAATTATGAATTAATTCAAAAACCATAAATGCCTTGGAAAAATGTGCATGACCTCTGATTAAGGTTTTAACCTTTTTCCAGAAATGATGAACATTTTTTTAGGGCATTTTGGGTCCAATGAAAATATTTGAATTGAACCTAGTTAAAATTATTATCTGCTAGGGTTTGAACATCCCCATTTCAAAATTTCATTTGAATTCAAACATGATGCATGGATACTTTAATGCAACTAGTTACATGCAACGCTAGTGCTGTGATAACCCCAGAAGAACAGGCGACGGACGAATACCCGGAGGAGGAAAGCTACATGCTCCCCTCTGAATACGAGATTAGCCTCGGCGATGACAAGTTTGGCATGCCTGAGGATCCCGTAGAGCAGGAACGCTTCAAGCGTCGGCTTATGCCACTGCGAGGAGCCTGAAAAAGAAACAACAGCAACTCCAAGCTGATCAAGACCTGCTCACAGATAGATGGACTGAAGTCCTGGCAGCCGAGGAATACGGACTCGAGCACGATACGGCTGACCAGCCACCTCGTGGCCGGGATAAAGCGGCATACCAGTTTGCATACCAGCCAACACCCCCATGCCAACATACTACGGCCCGGGGCAACAAAAAAGGACAGCCAAGATCGATCTACAGATCGGGCGCCTCGGTACACGACGAGGACCGTCACGCCGGAACAAATCCGGCCGGGCCGAATATAGCCACCCAGAGCAATTCGACCTGCATAGCCACATAGCCCTGTTGGGGAACGTAGTAATTTCAAAAAATTTCCTACGATCACGCAAGACCATGGTGATGGCATAGCAACGAGAGGGGAGAGTGTCCGTCCCACGTACCCTCGTGAGACCGAAAGCGAGGCGTTATAACAACGCGGTTGATGTAGTAAATGCGTCTTCACGATCCGACCGATCCAAGCACCGAGCGTCGGCACCTCCGAGTTACGCACACGTTCAGCTCGATGGCGATCCCGGACTCCGATCCAGCAAAGTGTCGGGATGAGTTCCGTCAAGACGACGGCGTGGTGACGATGTTGATGCTCCACCGACGCAGGGCTTCGCTAAGCTCATGACGATATGACTTCTCCGGCGCGGGCTTCGCCTAAGCTCATGACGATATGACCAAGTGGAATATGGTGGAAGGGGCACCGCTGCGGCTAAGGAAGATCCGTAGATCAACTTGTGTCATGGGGTGCCCCCTACCCCGTATATAAAGGAGCCAAGGGGGGTGCGGCCAGCCTTGGGGAGGCGCGCTTGGAGGAGTCCTACTCCCACCGGGAGTAGGACTCCCCTGTCCTAGTTGGAGTAGGATTGGGGAGGGGAAGAGGAAGGCGCCCCCTCTCCTTGTCCTATTCGGACTAGAGGGGAGGGGCGCGCAGCCCACCCGGCCGCCCTTCCTCTTCTCCCTTGTGGCCCATGAAGGCCCATATACCCCCGGGGTTCCGTAACCCCGGTGTTCAATAACTTCCTGCTTTCACTCGGAACCCTTCCAAGTCAAACATAGGCTTCCAATATATCAATCTTTATGTCTCGACCATTTCGAGACTCCTCGTCATGTCCGTGATCACATCCGGGACTCCGAACAAACTTCGGTGCATCAATACTTATAAACTCATAATGAACTGTCATCGAAACGTTAAGCGTGCGGACCCTACGGGTTCGAGAACTATGTAGACATGACCTAGAACCATTCTCGGTCAATAACCAATAGCGGAACCTGGATGCCCATATTGGTTCCTACATATTCTACGAAGATCTTTATCGGTCAAACCGCATAACGACATACGTTGTTCCCTTTGTCATCGGTATGTTACTTACCCGAGATTCGATCGTCGGTATCCAATACCTAGTTCAATCTCGTTACCGGTAAGTCTCTTTACTCGTTCCGTAATACATCATCTCACAACTAACTCATTAGTTGTAATGCTTGCAAGGCTTAAGTGATGTGTTTTACCGAGAAGGCCTAGAGATACCTCTCCGACAATCGGAGTGACAAAACCTAATCTCAAATCGCCAACCCAACAAGTACCTTTGGAGACACCTGTAGTACTCCTTTATAATCACCTAGTTATGTTGTGACGTTTGGTAGTACCCAAAGTGTTCCTCCGTAAACGGAGTTGCATAATCTCATAGTTACAGGAACATGTATGGGTCATGAAGAAAGCATTAACATACTAAGCGATCAAGTGTTAAGCTAACGGAATGGGTCATGTCAATCAGATCATTCAACTAATGATGTGACCTTGTTAATCAAATAACAACTCCTTGTTCATGGTTAGGAAACATAACCATCTTTGATTAACAAGCTAGTCAAATAGAGGCATACTAGTGACATCTTGTTTGTCTATATATTCACACATGTATTATGTTTCCGGTTAATACAATTCTAGCATGAATAATAAACATTTATCATGATATAAGGAAATAAATAATAACTTTATTATTGCCTCTAGGGCATATTTCCTTGATTTCCCACTTGCACTAGAGTCAATAATCTAGATTACAAAGTAATGATCCTCACACCCATGGAGTCTTGGTGCTGATCATGTTTTGCTCGTGGAAGAGGCTTAGTCAGCAGGTCGCAACATTCAGATCCGTATGTATTTTGCAAATCTCTATGTCTCCCACTTGGACTTGGTCCCGAATGGAATTGAAGCGTCTCTTGATATGCTTGGTCCTCTTGTGAATCTGGATTCCTTTGCCAAGGCAATTGCACGATATTGTCACGGAAGATCTTCATCGGTCCCGATGCACTAGGTATGACACCTAGATCGGAAATGAACTCTTTCATCCAGACTCCTTCATTTGCTGCTTCAAGCAGCTATGTACTCCGCTTCACATGTAGATCCCGCCACGGCGCTTTGTTTAGAGCTGCACCAACCGACAGCTCCACCGTTTAATAAAAACACGTATCCGGTTTGCGATTTAGAATCGTCCGGATCGATGTCAAAACTTACATCGGCGTAACCATTTACGACTAGCTCTTTGTCACCTCCATATCGAGAAACATATCCTTAGTCCTTTTCGGTATTTCAGGATGTTCTTGACCGCTGTCCAATGATCCATTCCTGGATTACTTTGGTACCTTCCTGCCAAGCTTACAGCTAAGCATCGTCGGTCTGGTACACAGCATTGCATACATGATAGAGCCTATGGCTGAAGCATAGGAACATCTTTCATTTTCTCTCTATCTTCTGCTTGTGGTCGGGCATTGAGTCGACTCAATCTTACACCTTGTAATACAGGTAAAAACCTTTCTTTGCCTGATCCATTTTGAACTTTTTCAAAACTTTATCAAGGTATGTGCTTTGTGAAAGTCCAATCAAGCGTCTTGATCTATCTCTATAGATCTTGATGCCCAATATGTAAGCAGCTTCACGAGGTCTTTCATTGAAAAACTTTTATTCAAGTATCCTTTTATGCTATCCAGAAATTCTATATCATTTCCAATTAATAATATATCGTCCACATATAATATTAGAAATGCTACTGAGCTCCCACTCACTTTCTTGTAAATACAGGTTTCTCCAAAAGTGCAGTACAAACCCATATGCTTTGATCACACTATCAAAGCGTTTATTCAACTCCGAGAGGCTTGCACTGACCATAAATTGATCGTTGGAGCTTGCACACTTTGTTAGCACCCTTTGGATCGACAAAACCTTCTGGTTGCATCATATACAACTCTTCTTCTAGAAATCCATTCAAGAATGCAGTTTTACATCCATTTGCCAAATTTCATAATCATAAAATCGGCAATTGCTAACATGATTCGGACAGACTTAAGCATCGCTTCTGGTGAGAAAGTCTCATCGTAGTCAACCCTTGAACTTGTCAAAACCTTTACGCAACAAGTCGAGCTTTGTAGACAGTTACATTACCATCGGCGTTAGTCTTCTTCTTAAAGATCCATTTATTTTCAATGGCTTGCCGATCATCGGGCAAGTCAACCAAAGTCCATACTTTGTTCTCATACATGGATCCCATCTCAGATTTCATGGCTTCCAGCCATTTTGCGAATCTGGGCTCACCATCGCTTCTTCATAGTTTGTAGGTTCGCCATGGTCAAGTAACATGACTTCGAATAGGATTACCGTACCACTCTGGTGCGTATTTTACTCTGGTTGACCTCGAGGTTCATAGTAACTTGATCTGAAGCTTCATGATCATCATCATTAGTTTCCTCACTAATTGGTGTAGTTGTCACAGAACCATTTCTTGTGATGAACTACTTTCCAATAAGGGCAGAATCTGATTATCTCATCAAGTTCTACTTTCCTCCCACTCACTTCTTTCGAGAGAAACTCCTTCTCTAGAAAGGATCCGAATTAGCAGCGAAAATCTTGCCTTCAGATCTGTGATAGAAGGTGTACCCAACATCTCCTTTGGGTATCCTATGAAGACACATTTTCCGATTTGGGTTCGAGCTTATCTGGTTGAAGTTTCTTTACATAAGCATCGCAGCCCCAAACTTTAAGAAACGACAACTTTGGTTTCTTGCCAAACCACAGTTCATAAGGCGTCGTCTCAGCGGATTTTGGCGGTGTCCTATTCAACGTGAATCGGCCGTCTCTAAAGCATAACCCCAAAGCGATAGCGGTAAATCGGAAATAGACATCATAGATCGCACCATATCTAGTAAAATACGATTCGACGTTCGGACACACCATTTCTCTGTGGTGTTCGGGTGGCGTGAGTTGCTTGAAACTATTCCACATTGTTTCAAATGTAAACCAAACTCGTAACTCAAATATTCTCCTCCACGATCAGATCGTAGAAACTTTATTTTCTTGTTACGATGATTTTCCACTTCACTCTGAAATTCTTTGAACTTTTCAAATGTTTCAGATTTGTGTTTCATTAAGTAGATATACCCATATCTGCTCAAATCATCTGTGAAGGTGAGAAAATAACGATACCATGCGTGCCTCAACATTCATTGGACCACAAACATCGGTATGTATGATTTCCAACAAATCAGTTGCTCGCTCCATAGTTCGGAGAACGGCGTTTTGGTCATCTTGCCCATGAGGCACGGTTACATAAGTACCAAGTGATTCATAATCAAGTGATTCGAAGCCCATCGGTATGGAGTTTCTTCATGCGTTTTACACCGATATGACCTAAGCGGCGGTGCCACAAATAAGTTGCACTATCATTATCAACTCTGCATCTTTTGGTTTCAACATTATGAATATGTGTATCACTCTGTCGAGATTCAACAAGAATAGACCATTCTTCAAGGGTGCATGACCATAAAAGATATTACTCATATAAATAGAACAACCATTATTCTCTGATTTAAATGAATAACCGTCTCGCATTAAACAAGATCCAGATATAATGTTCATGCTCAACGCTGGCACCAAATAACAATTATTTAGGTCTAAAACTAATCCCGAAGGTAGATGTAGAGGTAGCGTGCCGACCGCGATCACATCGACTTTGGAACCATTTCAACGCGCATCGTCACCTCGTCCTTAGCCAATCTTAAGCAATCCGTAGTTCTGTTTGAGTTGCAAATATTAGCAATGAACCAGTATCAAATACCAGTACTACTACGAGTATTAGTAAGGTACACATCAATAACATGTATATCACATATACCTTTGATCACCTTGCCATCCTTCTTATCCGCCAAATACTTGGGGCAGTTCCGCTTCCGATGTCGGTTTGCTTGCGGTAAAAACACTCGGTTCAGGCTTAGGTCCAGACTTGGGTTTCTTCTCTGATCAGCAACTTGCTTGCTGTTCTTTTGAAGTTTCCTTCTTCTTCCCTTTGCCCTTTTCTTGAAACTAGTGGTCTTGTTGACCATCAACACTTGATGCTCTTTCTTGATTTCTACCTCCGCGCTTTTAGCATTGCGAAGAGCTCGGAATTGTCTTAGTCATCCCTTGCATATTATAGTTCATCACGAAGCTCTTGTAGCTTGGTGGTAGTGATTGGAGAATTCATCAATGACACTATCATCCGGAAGATTAACTCCCAGCTGAATTAAGTGATTGTTATACCCAGACATTTTGAGTATGTGCTCCTTGTGAACTATTCTCCTCCATCTTGCAGCTATAGAACTTATTGGAGACTTCATATCTCTCAATCCGGGCATTTGCTTGAAATATTAACTTCAACTCTGGAACATCTCATATGCTCCATGACGTTCAAAACGTCGTTGAAGACCCGTTCTAAGCCGTAAAGCATGGCACACTGAACTATAGAGTAGTCATCAGCTACTGCTTTGCGACGTTCACAACTTCGGCTCGGCATCTGCAGCAGGCTGTCACCTAGCGGTGCTTCCAGGCGTAATTTTTACGTGCAGCAATGAGGATAATCCTCAAATTACGGACCCAGTCCGTGTAATTGCTACCATCATCTTTCAACTTTGCTTTCTCAAGGAACGCATTAAAATTCAACGGAACAACAAAGACGAGCCATCTATCTACAGTAAACATAGACAAGCAAAATACTATCGGTACTAAGTTCATGATAAATTTAAGTTTAATTAATCATATTAAAAACCTCCCACTTAGATGACATCTCTCTAGTCATCTAAGTGATTCGTGATCCAAATCAACTAAACCATGTCCGATCATCACGTGAGATGGAGTAGTTTCAATGGTGAACATCACTATGTTGATCATATCTACTATATGATTCACGCTCGACCTTTCGGTCTCCGTGTTCCGAGGCCATATCTGTTATATGCTAGGCTCGTCAAGTTTAACTTGAGTATTCTGCGTGCGCAACTGTTTTGCACCCGTTGTATTTGAGCGTAGAGCCTATCACACCGATCATCACGTGGTGTCTCGGCACGAAGAACTTTCGCAACGGTGCATACTCGGGAGAACACTTCTTGATAATTTTGGTGAGAGATCATCTTATAATGCTACCGTCAATCAAAGCAAGATAAGATGCATAAAGGATAAACATCACATGCAATCAATATAAGTGATATGATATGGTCATCATCATCTTGTGCTTGTGATCTCCATCGCGAAGCACCGTCATGATCACCATCGTCACCGGTAGCGACACCTTGATCTCCATCGTAGCATCGTTGTCGTCTCGCCAACTATTGCTTCTCGACTATCGCTACTCCTTAGTGATAAAGTAAAGCAATTACATGGCGTTGCATTTCATACAATAAGCGACAACCATATGGCTCCTGCCGATTGCGATAACTTCGGTTACAAAACATGATCATCTCATACAATAAAATATAGCATCACGTCTTGACCATATCACATCACAACATGCCCTGCAAAAACAAGTTAGACGTCTTCTACTTTGTTGTTGCAAGTTTTACGTGGCTGCTACGGGCTGAGCAAGAACCGTTCTTACCTCGCATCAAAACCACAGCGATACTTCGTCAAATAGACTCCGTTTTAACCTTCTCAAGGACGGGCGTAGCCACACTCGATTCAACTAAAGTGAGAGAGCAGACACCCGCCGGTCACCTTTAAGCAACGAGTGCTCGGGCGGTGAAACCAGTCTCGCGTAAGCGTCTGGCGTAATGTCGGTCCGGCCGCTTCATCTCACAATACCGCTGAACCAAAGTATGACATGCTGGTAGGTAGTATGACTTGTATCGCCCACAACTCACTTGTGTTCTACTCGTGCACATGACATCAACGCATAAAACCAGGCTCGGATGCCACTGTTGGGGAGCGTAGTAATTTCAAAAATTTTCCTACGATCACGCAAGACCATGGTGATGGCATAGCAGCGAGAGGGAGAGTGTCCGTCCACGTACCCTCGTGAACCGAAAGCGAGCGTTATAACAACGCGGTTGATGTAGTCGACGTCTTCACGATCCGACCGATCCAAGCACCGAACGCGGCACCTCCGAGTTCGCACCGTTCAGCTCGATGGCGATCCCGGACTCGATCCAGCAAAGTGTCGGGGATGAGTTCCGTCAAGACGACGGCGTGGTGACGATGTTGATGCTCCACCGGCGCAGGGCCGCCTAAGCTCCGCGACGATATGACTTCTCCGGCGCGAGGCTTCGCCTAAGCTCATGACGATATGACGAAGTGGAATATGGTGGAAGGGGCACCGCTGCGGCTAAGGAAAGATCCGTAGATCAACTTGTGTGTCATGGGGTGCCCCCTACCCCGATATAAAGGAGCCAAGGGGTGCGGCCAGCCTTGGGAGCGCGCTGTGGAGGAGTCCTACTCCCACCGGAGTAGGACTCCCCTGTCCTAGTTGGAGTAGGATTGGGGAGGGGAAGAGGAAGGCGCCGCCCCTCTCCTTGTCCTATTCGGACTAGAGGGGAGGGGGCCACGCAGCCCACCTGGCCGCCCTTCCTCTTCTCTCTTGTGGCCCATGAAGGCCCATATACCCCCGGGGTTCCGTAACCCCGGTGTTCGATAACTTCCTGTTTTCACTCGGAACCCTTCCAAGTCAAACATAGGCTTCAATATATCAATCTTTATGTCTCGACCATTTGAGACTCCTCGTCATGTCCGTGATCACATCCGGACTCGAACAAACTTGGTGCATCAATACTTATAAACTCATAATGAACTGTCATCGAAGCGTTAAGCGTGCGGACCCTACGGGTTCGAGAACTATGTAGACATGACCTAGAACCATTCTCGGTCAATAACCAATAGCGGAACCTGGATGCCCATATTGGTTCCTACATATTCTCGAAGATCTTTATCGGTCAAACCGCATAACGACATCGTTGTTCCTTTGTCATCGGTATGTTACTTACCCGAGATTCGATCTCGGTATCAATACCTAGTTCAATCTCGTTACGGTAAGTCTCTTTACTCGTTCCGTAATACATCATCTCACAACTAACTCATTAGTTGTAATGCTTACAAGGCTTAAGTGATGTGTTTTACCGAGAAGGCCTAGAGATACCTCTCCGACAATCGGAGTGACAAAACCTAATCTCGAAATCGCCAACCCAACAAGTACCTTTGGAGACACCTGTAGTACTCCTTTATAATCACCCGATTCGTTGTGACGTTTGGTAGTACCTAAAGTGTTCCTCCGTAAGCAGGAGTTGCATAATCTCATAGTTATAGGAACATGTATGGGTCATGAAGAAAGCATTAACATACTAAGCGATCAAGTGTTAAGCTAACGGAATGGGTCATGTCAATCAGATCATTCAACTAATGATGTGACCTTGTTAATCAAATAACAACTCCTTGTTCATGGTTAGGAAACATAACCATCTTTGATTAACAAGCTAGTCAAGTAGAGGCATACTAGTGACATACTGTTTGTCTATATATTCACACATGTATTATGTTTCCGGTTAATACAATTCTAGCATGAATAATAAACATTTATCATGATATAAGGAAATAAATAATAACTTTATTATTGCCTCTAGGGCATATTTCCTTCAAGCCCGGCACAGAGGCGCCGTGCACCCCCTCTGCTTCATCGACGAAGTAATGGATCATGAATTCCCAGAAGGGTTTAAACCTGTAAACATCGAATCATACGATGGCACGACAGACCCCGCAGTATGGATCGAAGATTTCCTTCTCCACGTTCACATGGCCCGCGGAGACGATCTACAAGCCATCAAGTATCTTCCCCTTAAGCTCAAAGGACCAGCCCGACACTGGCTAAACAGCCTGCCAGCAAATTCCATTGGCAGTTGGGAAAACCTGGAAGGCGCATTCCTCGACAACTTCCGGGGCACATATAATGCGACCACAGCGCGCCGATGACTTGAGCCACATCACTCAACAGCCGGAGAGTCGATCGGAAATTCTGGACTCGGTTCCCAACTAAAAGAACCAAATAGTTGACTGTCCAGATGCCGAAGCCCTAGCGGCTTTCAAGCATAATATCCGTGACGAGTGGCTCGCTCGACACTCCGGCCAGGAAAAACCCAAGTCCATGGCAGCTCTCACAACACTAATGACCCGCTTTTGCGCGGGCGAGGACAGTTGGTTGGCTCGCGGCAGCACTTTCGCCACGATCGCGGCAATTCGGATGGCGCGACAATAACGGCAAACCACGGCGTAACGAGACATAAGCGGCGGAACAACGGCGGCAACCTTGAAGACACGGCGATCAGCGCGGATTCAGTTGATCCAAGCCGGTCGCGAAGAAGCCGTTCAAAAGAAATAATCGAGGAACATCCGATCTGGACCGCATCTTTGGAGCACTCGTGCCAAATTCATGGCACCGGACAAACCATAACCACACCAATAGAGATTGCTGGGTATTCAAACAGGTCGGCAAGATAAACACCGAAGACATGGACAAGGGGCTGCACAGCAACGATGACGAGGAGCCCCGACGTCCGAACACGGGGGGACAGAAGAAATCCTCCCCAGGTGAAAATGGTCAACATGATCTATGCCATGCACATCCCCAGCGAGCAGGCGGGCACTAAGGGGCGTCTATGCGATGGAGCGATCGCTCCAAATTCAACCCATGGTCAGCTTGTCCGATCACTTTCGATCATAGGGATCGCCCTACTAGCATCATCCACGGCGGCTCAGCCGCATTGGTCCCTAGACCCAATCATTGGCGGATTCCACCTCACGCGTGTCCTTATGGGCGGTGGCAGCAGCTGAACACCTTTACCGGGACACGGTCGCAAAATGGGCATTGACCCTTCAAGAATCAAGCCCATTAAAACCACCTTTAAAGGTGTAATTCCGGAGTAGAGGCCCGTTATGCGGGCTCTATAACATTGAAGTGGTCTTGGATCTCCGGATAACTTCGAAGCGAAGAGTTAATCTTGATATCGTCCCCTTCGCATGATGGTTACCATGCCTTTGCTCGGACGAACCGCATTCGCCAGATTTAATGCGGTACCACACTCGCATATCTCAAGCTCAAGATGCGGGACCACGCGGGGTCATAGCGGTGAAGCGGAAACATGGACCACTCCCTCTGAGCAGAAGATCATCTGCAGCCCTTGCGGCGAAAGTACAATCTGACCTTCTCCAACAAACCAATCTGGCGACAACAACCCGAGCACGATCAAGTGAGTCGGAGCACCCGCAACAGGATCATCGAGCCTGACGGGGGCGCGACTAGCAGTCTGGCCTCCTCTTAAGCCCCATCAAAGTAGCGTTCGTGCCACGTGCACACAATTAAGCACTTAAAATACCATGGGCATAGGCGGAGGTGCATCAACGACTCAGTCAATAGTGCGGGTAACTGCCAAATACTTTCATACTCTCTCCCTCTTACCTTTCAGGACACGCGTTGGTGCAACATCCTCAAAAGAGCCGAATTGCCGGACTTATAGGGAAGAAACATCCAAGGAGGCAATAGACGTTGTGCACAGAATAAAATACCCAGGTGGAATCTATTTACGATCATTATACCTGCTTTATCTACCTGAACACAACCTGCCCCTGGATAGGACATGTCAAATAGTCCTATTTTATCTCTGCTTAATGCATCCATTGTAAATGTACCTTAAACATATTTTTCGTCAATGGGAGATTATATATACCGTCCGCTTACTATCCTTATTTGAGCACTTTTTCTCTTATAAATGTTTATTTAATATTGCATCTCTACACTTTTTCTCTTATTTGAGATCCTGCCTAGTAGCCGGTTTGCCAGGGGCTTCTCATGGCGCCCCGTAATATGGCAAATAAAGTCCAAACACTTTCAACAGTGCGGCACCCCGAACTTATAGGACTATATGCATCAGCTCCGAATCATGTCTTGGGTCTACAGTTGGGATAGCCTTGCTCCCTTGTTTTGGTGCCTTACGTTCCGTTATATCAGCTAAGGTAGCGCAGGGAGAACTACTGCGATTGTGTCCCGGTTCGTCGGGACGAGCACCTCGATGAAAGCGAAAGCCCGGCCGGCATGATGTGGCGAGAGCTGGTCGCTGTTTGAGAGGTTTTAAAACCCTTAAAGATTTTCTGCTTTAGGCGATAAATCGGCGTTGTCCGATCAAGGCGTGTTTAGCGCCCTGATTCGGCCTTTCGGATTCTAGGGGCTTCGCCAAAATTTAAATTGTAGACTTCTATGGCTAAGTGAAAGTTATAAAGCCGCATAGTCCGATTGCCTTGTTCGCTGCGCCGGACACCTCCTTAAGGGACCAAACATTTGGATAAAGAGTGTACAGGTTTTCCTCGAACACCCCAGTGCTAGTCAAATGGGGGCGGAAGCCGACGACTGGCGTACTTTCAGGATTTTATAAACAGCCGCAGAGAAGGTAATATTTTAAATAACAAAAGCGCTACATAGCGCAAGTAACCGTCTTTAAATTACAAACATGACGAAGTGAACTCATTCAAAATGGCATCCTTGGTACACTCGCCGGCAGCGAGGCGAGCACCCTTCATCACGCCATCGTAGTACATCTCGGGATGGCGTCGCCTGCCACAGCAGCCGTCCTTAACCATCTTTTCGCATCCAGCTTGCCCCAACGCACCTTGGCGTGGGCAAAGGTTGGCGCACCTTCGATGCAAGCGGATCACTTGATCACTTCAAGCGCGGGCAGGCTTCCACCATCCGCAATCGAGGCCAAAGTAGCTACTGGCGGGAGCTCACGGGCCACATCGACTATGAAGTCCTTCATAGCCAGTTCGGCCGCTCTGTGAGTTTGATCAACTGCTTGATTGGTGGCTCGAGCATCGGATGATCGTCCCCAACATCTTTGGGACCGAGAACAGCTTCTTCGTTGAGCTCCCCTCACAGGCGCGGTAGAACTCCATGCGTCGTCGCTGCGTGGCAGATCTGCAAATGCCTGGAGAGCTCCGTATTGAGTAAGTAAAAAGCGCCTCCTCCACATGTTTGCTTTGCATAAAAATTTCTTACCGCTTCTATCTTTTTGGCCTCTGGATCTCTGTTGTGCTTTCTCGGCTTCGGCCTTGGCATCTTTCAAATTCACAAGGGCCTTCGCAAGCTCGGCCTCCTTCGCCTTCAGCTCATGCTCCACGGACTCGCACTTCTTGCCAAGGTCCTCGAGCTCCTGCTGTACCTCACCCACTCTAGCACTTTGCTTTTCGCGCTCCTTGCATTCCAAGGCTGCTTTGTCTTCGGCCTCGGACAACGCTTTCTTCAGGGACGCCACTTCAGCGGTGGCCCCTGTAACACGGTCACGACACTTAGGTGTTAGACTCGTCAATTCTGCCTATCCTTAAACGCATAAGAGCGGGAATTCCTTACCCTTGATCTCTTCGAGCTGCCTCTTCGTGAGGGCAGGCTCTCCTGCGCCTGCTCAGTGCCGCTTGATTCGGCAACCTCGGCGATGCAGGCAGCGCAGACAAGCAGCACAGCCTGCTTATTCACAACAATACTTATTATTAGACTCCTGCGGATTATAGTTTACCCTCCATTTGGCTTTTCTTTCCGAACACCAAACAGAGTATCAGGGGCTACTAACTATCGGGTGGTAATTTCATACATTTTTACTTACCTCGAAGCCCGTCAGAAGGCTTGTGCAGGCTTTGGTTAGTCCGCTTTTGGCGGACAGAACCTTTGAATCACCGCACTCATAAAATGCGGTGCTCTTCTTCCATGGGCGCCTTGGGCGCTTCCACGAGCTATCGGCGGCGTAGATCGCGGAAGTCCTCGGCTGCAGGCGGCTCGCCCTCCCTAACGAGGGCTGCCGCCCAAGTCGAAACCGTTGGGGTTCGGGCAGTGTTGGTCGAGAGTTAGCCTTGTTGCGGCTCTCGCCGGCCGATCATGAGGATCTTGAACCCCGCATGCCCGACATCTGGAATCCCGTAGGGCGTCTCGAGTCACCTCCCCTTCTCTGAGAGCCTTGAGGCAACACCTCCGTGTCATCCGGCGTGTGGAGGGTAGTGGCCGTCGGGGCGAATTGCTCGCCCGAATCACTTTCGGGGACCCGCGGAGGATTCCTTGGGGTGAGCCACTGCGGACTGCATATATGTTCGGCACTATAAGTATAAAAACTATGAAGTGGAACCATGATAGGATGTGGACACTTACGATCGCACCGGGGGCTTCCCCCGGGGCAGCCACCCCTCCTCGCTATAAGCGGCCGTGGCAGAATAGTCTGGAAGGGTTACCTTCCCCTTCTTGGACACCCCAGCCTCCCCCTCCGGGGCGGCTCTTCTCTGCTTCACCCCCCTAGTGCGGGGAGGTGGAATTTCTTCTTGATTCTCCCCGCCTCCGCAGGAGGAATGTGTCTCGTCGTCGCCGGACGGACAGAGGAATCTTGACCTTGCGCCGAGGCCTTTCCGGCCCCTGGCCTGCTTGCGGGCCCCTCATCCTTCCGGATGGGCGTCTTCTTCTTCTTCCTCCTCCCCTTCGTGGGAGAGTCCGCCTCGTCGTCTTGAGACGGAGGCTTGGACATAACCTTGCGGGAGACCCTTCACTGGTCCCGGGGCCTTCTTTTCGGCCTTCTTCTCCGGCACCTTATGCAGTGCGGGACTACTATCTCCATCGGGAGAGCATCAGCCGGATCTTCCGGCAGCGGGCAGACAGTCAATCCGCTCATTTGTCTTCACATAATGTTGAGGCAAAAAAAAAAAATATATATATATATATATATATATATATATATATATATATATATATATATATAAAACTACCCCTACCCCATGAATGTATTGGGAAAAAACTAAACCACATGGTGGTCCCAAAACTCACGGATTCGGGGCGCGCGCATGAAGTCCAGCGGTCCTCGGATGTGGGAGGAGGTACTTGAGCCTTGAACAACACTTTCCATGCGCCTTTGTGCGTCATGCCATAGAACTTCGAGGCGTCTGGTGTTACTGCCGGGGCGAACTCCTGATTTACCGCCCGCCTTTGGCGAGGCGAGGATCAGCGAAAGAGCATGACACGGATCACATTGAAAAGCTTGATGTTCTTGTCCTTCATGCTTTTGATGCATGTCTGGAGTCCGGCGAGCTCCGTGGAATCGCCCCAAGACAGACCCTTCTTTTCCCAGGAGGTGAGCAGCGTGGGGTTCGGTCGAAACTTCGGGGCCGCCCGTCCGGTTAGCGCCCAGCGGCTCGGTGATGTAGAACCACCCCGATTGCCATACTTTTACGGTCTCTGCAAAGGATCCGTCCAGCCAGGTGACGTTAGGCATCTTGCCCACCATGGCCCCTTCGCACTCCGCTTGTTTGCCGTGTACAATCTTGGCTTCACGCGAAGATTTGCAGCCGAGCCAAAGTGAGGCGGATCGGAGAAAGCCTATAAGCGGCGATGAAACGCCGAGATGTTGAGAGATGAAATTGAGGCTAGATCATGGAAATCTAGCCCATAGTAGAACTATGAGCCAGCGGACGAAGGATGGTGGAAATCGATCCGCAGACGAAGTGGGCGACGAACACGACTCTCTCATGGGGTCACAGGGTGGAATGACCTGCCCATTGTCCGGTGGCGGTGCGCTATGTCTGCTGACCAAGTACACAGCACGCCCGAAGATCTGTGATGTGCTTCTCCTCGGCGGTGGAAGCCACCCACTTGCCTCTGCTCGGACATATCTAGGCTGTGCGAGAGGAGACTTGGGCTTGGTATTGGAGCTCGAGGGGCAAGAGTGGGCAGAGAAGGAAGAAAGCGGTGGTAAAAATGAAATCTTATCCCTTTATAGAAGCGGCAAGCGGTCGCCTCCCCACTTGCCGTTGAGAATCGCTTGCTTCCCAGTATACGATTAATGATGTGGTGGGACTACCCGTACCGTATTGATGAGAATCCGTAATGAGGGGCACGATCTCTGCTTTGACAAGGCGTGTCAAAACCACCTCGCAATATATGCTCGGCTGGTTGTGGAAAGATGGTTGAGTAATGACGACCGTAGTGACCGTCGCGTTGCCTAAAAAGTTGTCGGTGATTGCATTTGTGAAACATCATTCTCTCTCACGGTGGCATCGCGAAGATCATCTTGTGGATCCGGACATGGTTTGAGTGTTCGATAATTACCTTGGACTATTCGGAGGAACCCGCCTGCAATGCGAAGACAAGACTACTGCGCGGACTCATCGTCATTGAAGCCTGGTTCGAGAGACTCTTGAGGATTCTGGATTAGGGGGTATCTGGACAGCGGATGTGTACAATGTCCGGACTATTGAAGCGTGAATACAAGACTCAAGACTTGACCCGTGTCGGATGGGACTTTCCTTGGCGTGGAAGGCAAGCTTGGCGATCCGGATATTATATTTCCTTCCTTGTAACCGACTCCATATAAACCCTAGCCCTCTCCGGTGTCTATATAAACCGGAGAGGTTGGTCCTAGAAGGCGATCACAATTACAATCATACCATCATAGGCTAGCTCTTAGGGTTTAGCCTCTACGATCTCGTGGTAGATCTACTCTTGTACTACCCATATCATCAATATTAATCAAGCGAGGAAGTAGGGTTTACCTCCATCAAGAGGGCCCGAACACAGGTAAACATCTGTGTCCCTTGCTTCCTGTTACCATCAACCTTGCCTTGCAGATCGGGACACCCTACCGAGATCCGCGGTTTGACACGGCGGGATCCTATATGCCTCCATGTATCTCCGCCAATAGCTCCGATCCTTCCTCCGGGGATGCACTTTAATTTCACACCGTTCGGCCTCCTCACATGCGGGGCGTCATCGGCAAACTGGTACAAAGCGAACCGACGGGCTACTCTCCGCTTTGTCCTGCTCCTCGAGAAGCTCCCTGTTTGGAGAATCGGACGGTATGCTGCGCCCATGCGGAACACAGGGCTCGGCGACAAGGACCAAGGCATCTCTTCCGCCATGGGGCGGCTGTCTCTCTGACGAGGGCTTGGCGCCTGCGGGCTAATTACTCTTGGGCAGGCTCAATGTGCACGGCAACATCCTTGCCGGCCGTCCCAGGGGGCTCGGCGGGAAAGTACTTGCCGGGACCTGATTTCCTTCGCTTCTTCTGCCCCATTGAGGGTTCGACGGATGGCTGAGTTAACCCGAGCAAAAAGGTACCTGGTTCCATAGGTAGCTTGAATGCCGCACGCTTTGATAGGTAACTGGCGATGTCATTCTCCATTTGGGGGACGTGCTCCGCTTGGATACCATCAAAGCGCTCCTCCAGCTTCCTAACCTCATCTACGTAAGCCTCCATCAATGGGCTCTGGTAATCCTTGTTGACCTGTCTGACAACAAGTTGCGAGTCACCCCTGACGATGAGCTTCTTAACCCAGTGCAGCGCGATCCACGAGACCGCAAACAGCCCCTCGTACTCCGCAGTGTTGTTGGTGGACATCTCCCTGGGAAAGTGCATCTGGACCACGTACTTGAGGTGCTCTCAAGTGGGTGCGACGAGCAGCACACCGGCACTGGTACCTTGCAGCGAGAAAGCCCCATCAAAGTACATGATCCAGTCGCGGTCTGCTTCCTTGCCGGGGAGGGCGGTCTCCTGGATTTCTTCATCGGGTGTTGAGGTCCACTCTGCAATGGACTCCGCCAAGACTCTGCTCTGGATTGTCGAGGTACTTTCAAACTTCAAACCAAAACTTGAAAACTCCAAGGCCCATTCCACAATCCTTCCGGTTGCATCTGGGTTACCCAGTATCTGTTGCAATGGGAGGCAGGTGACGACAATCTCGTGGGCTTGGAAGTAATGATGTAGCTTCCTCGAGGCCATAAGGAGGCCGAAGAGCATTTTTTGCACACCGGAGTACCTCGACCTAGCTCCTTGCAAGAGGGAGCTAACAAAGTAAACCGGGTGCTGCATCATCTTCTTCTTCCGCACCGCCTCACCTTACTGCGCAGGCACTGCTTTGGTGGCGTCAGACCTTGCCGGGGGCCATGCCTTGCCGGCACCAGGCCCTGCCTGGGGGATCTTTGGCTTGCCATCCGCTAGTTCTGCCGTCGCCACTGCCTCCTCGTCGACCTCCCTCTCCACCACCAGTGCGGCGTTGACCAATTGATTCGTTGCCGCTAGATACAGCAGCAACGTCTCTTGTGTTTTAGGCGCAACCAGTATTGTCGTGGAGGAAAGGTATTTCTTCAGATCCTGCAACGTCGCCACGTCTTCTGGGGTCCACTCCATTGGGCCTGCCTTCTTTAAGATTTTGAAGAAGGGAAGGGCACGCTCGGCGGACTTGGAGATGAATCGGCTCATGGCAGCGATGCAGCCAGTGAGCCGACGCACATCTTTCATCCGCTTGGGTGCCTCAATCTACTCAATAGCTTTGATTTTGTCCGGGTTTGCCTCGATCCCGCGCTGCGACAAAAGAATCCGAGAAGCTTGCCGGACGGAACACCGAAGACACACTTATCAGGGTCCAGCTTAAGGTTGATCTTGCGCAGGTTGGCAAATGTCTCTTCGAGATCTCGCACAAGAGTTGGCCCGTCCTTGGTTTTGACCACTATGTCATCCATGTATGCCTCCATATTTCTATGGAGCTGAGGTTCAAAACCAATTTGGACTGCTCTTGCAAACGTCGAGCCAACACTCTTCAACCCAAAAGGCATCCGTAAAAAGCAATACGTACCACATGGGGTGATGAATGCTGTCTTCTCTTCATCCTCTCTTGTCATGAAGATTTGGTGGTAGCCCGAGTAGGCGTAGAGGAATGATAACATGTCACACCCGGTCGTGGAGTCAACAATCTGGTTGATGCGCGGCAACGGAAAGGGGTCCTTAGGACAAGCCTTATTGATATTTGTGTAACCAATACACAGCCTCCACTTCTCATTCGCCTTGCGCACCACTACCGGATTGGCCAACCACGTCGGGTGGAGCACTCCTTTCACCAAACCTGCCGCTTCCAACTTCCTGATCTCCTCTGTGATGAACTCCTGCCTCTCAAGAGCCCGCTTTTTGACCTTCTGCTAGACGGGCCGCGCATGAGGGCAGACAGCTAGGTGGTGCTCAATCACCTCCCTAGGAACACCGGGGATGTCGGATGCTTGCCACGCAAACACGTCGACATTGCCCGCGAGGAAGGTAATGACGCGCCTTCCTATTCTTTGTCGAGTGTGGAGCCTATGGTGAGAGCCACTCCGTGCCATCCTCCTGGCGGACACCTTCTTGGTCTGCGGTGGCTCGGCTCTGGATTTCTTGCTCTTGCGGTGAGAGCTCTCGGCACGTCCTCGGCGATGGCGCAGCACTCCGAAGAGGTGTGCTTGCGGAGTGGGTGCGAGAGGTCTTGCCGGGCTTCTTCTTCCCTCCCGGGCCTTCAGCGGCAGGAGCAGGTGCCTTGACGGTAGCTGCTACAATTGCTTCCCGATAGAGTTGGTTGGTGCAAATTAGCGCGTCCTTCTTGTCGAAGGGGGCGGAGGTGATGGTCAACGACCCGGGCATCTTTAGCATGTTGTAGGCGTAGTGTGATGCCACCATGAACTTGGCTAGTGCCGGGCGGCCGAGGATCCCGTTGTAGGGAAAGGGGATCTCGGCCACGTCGAAGATGATCCTCGCCGTCCTATAGTTCAACTCTCCTCCAAACGTCACGGGCAGTGTGACCTTCCCCTTTGGCTGGCTCCTCCCCGGATTGAACCCTTGAAACGTGCCCGTTTCCTCGAGGTCTCTATTAGGAATTTGCAGCCTTTTGATACCGAAGGGCGAGATCAAGTTCAGGTCGGCCCCGCCGTCAACCAACATCTTGTTCACCTTGAGGTTACGTATTGTTGGTGAGACCAAAAATGGCAAACACCCGACCGCGGTTGTGCAGTCAGGGTGGTTCTCGGCGTCAAAGATGAGGGGTGTGCTGGACCACTTGGCGGCTTCGGCGTCGAGCAGCGGCTCCGCTCTGTAATCTCACGCACCTGCTTGGTGGCGGTGAGAAGTATGCAGCGCCACCATCGGCGCGCATGGCCTTGTAATACGCAACTCTTGCTTACGGACTCGTCATCCTCGTCGTGATCATCATCTTCTTGTTTCTTGTCACGGCCCGGGCGACCTCTCTTGCTAGTTGTCCTTAGTCGAGGCGGCGTCCTTGGCATACGCTTCTTCTGGATCCTAGGCACCGTCTGACCTTTCTCCTTGTCCGCCTTTCATACTCGGCCTTTTTCTTTTGAGCAGCAGCTTGACTTGTCGGCAGTTCTAGAGGTCGTGGCCCTTGGTGCGGTGGATCTTGCGATCTTTGCTTGCGAGCCCCCTTGCAGCGGCATTGCTAAGGCCAGTAAGCGGCGCACGAAATCTCCTTGCGGGGCCGTCTACCTTGACCTTCTTAGCGGCGCCCGGTGTCGTCCAGACCCCTCGGCGGCAATCTGGCCTTGCCCTTGCATTTCCTGTTGCGACGCTGGCCCTTCTTCGTTGGGGTGGCGGCGTCTTCGTCGGTAGAGTCGGTTTCCGCACCGGCGTATTCGCCGGGGTACTTCCTTCCCTCTTCAGCCCGGGCGCATCTTTCGGCCAGAACGTAGAGCTCGGCCACATCCTTAACCTTGGTCATTGCCAGATCTTCGCACATCTTGCGGTTGCACATGTTCCGATGGAACACGCTGATCACAGCAGCGGGATGAACGTCGGGAATGTTGTACTGCACCCGGCTGAATCTTGGATGTACTTGCGCGAGGTTCCCCTTCATACGGGGAATGATATGCAGATCAACGGCACGGCAATGAGCTTGGTGGCCTCTGTGAAAGCGCCAGCGAATTCATGGCACAGATCCGACCAGAAGAAATGGAATCCGCGGCAAGTGCATCAACAAGAGATAACATTGGGCTTCGATGCGGTGAAATAATTGGCAAGCACCATGTAAATCGCGAGCTCCGGCCGCTGCATCGTGATGGTGTAGATGCTGGGGAACTCAGACGGATGGGTCTTGCTAGTGTACTTCTCACCGACGTCGGGCTTGAACGTGCGATGGGACGGCCACTGGAACTGCCGCAGCTCACGGGTAAAGGCCGGGCAACCCACCTTGTAAGGTAGGCCGTCGGAGCCCCCCAGTGCTGGGTGGTCCATAGTGGGTCCCGCCCGCTTGTCCGACTAGTGGCGTGTATCACGCTGGCGCTCACTAGTGGTCCGAGCATCTTCGTGAGCTCCTTCTCGAAGAAATTGGCGCTAGTTGTGGTGGGTCCGTGGGTCGGACAACGCTATAGAGATGTTATCTGGCGTCATCCCGGCAGGCGAGCGCCCTTGGCGGCGGCGAGGAGGAGAAGTGCCTTGTGGCGCAGCTCCCCGGTCCTCCAGCGCCCGACATGTTGGGCTCGGTGGGCGCCGACCGAGGCCACTGCCGATCGCGGATCGTCTTTGTTGGCGGCAATGACGAAGCTCCGTATGGTGGCCCTCCACTCGTCGAGCTTCTGCGGCGGGGAGGAAGTCAAGGAGCAGCTCTTGCGCATACGCATAAACCTGCGGGCATGGGCGGCAGCGACATCTGCATGGATCACGGCGGCCCGACTTCTAACGCGTTAGAAGGAGCTCCGTCATGACCCAGCGATTTGCGGCGCCATTTCGCCCGACACCTCGGCGGGCATGCTGAACTTCTTCATCCCGCGAATGACGCACAGGGCTCTTCCCACGGTGGTGCCCAGGGTCACCGGCGTGGTGACGCTGCTCGCCGTGCACACCATGGGAAGAGCGTGCAGTGGTTGCCGGCGTGGGCGTATTGGAGGTTGCTGCGCCGCCTGCGGGTGTTACAAAGACACCCCTAGAGGGCCCCGTGCCGCCTGCGGTGGGCCCAGTCCCATCTTTAAACTTGGTGATGTGCGGCCCGTCACCTGGCGCGTGAACGACACTGCTCGCGAGACTCTGACTGCCAGGGCGATGCTGGTGCTCGTGGACCGTGGCTCAGGTTTTGTCCGCGACCGGGCCGCTGCTCGCCCGTAGTGGTACGGGTCGTTCGGCCCCCGTCGAGCCAATCGCCGTGGCCGTCCTTTTCTTGGGAACCATGGCGATGAAGAAATGCTAGGCTAGCTACTAGACAAGATTCTCACAATTGCGCCCCCTACATGGCGCGCCAAAAGATGTCGGTGTGGAGCGACACCTATGGGATCTGAAGAATCCCTACTACGGTTGCCGGGGCGGAGGGTTGCGAAAAGAGCAGGATTAGTAATCAGCACAAGGATCGTTTACCCAGGTTCGGGCCGCGAAGATGTGTAAAACCCTAGTCCTACTTTGGTGGGTGTATTTCAGAGAGTTCTTGAGCTCTCAAACTAGCTATGGTGGGGTGCGTGGTTCCAAAGAGCCGAATCCTTCTCCAGTATGCCATGGGCCTCCTTTTATAGTCGAAAGGGGTTGCCACAGTGGCATACGAGGGAGGTGAAAAGCGTCTGATGTGAGACTCATCGCTCGTATTACTGAGACAAATCGCATTTAATGCGCTCTGAGGTGTCCCCTAGCTTTATCGGGGGCGAGGCGAAACCCGTCCGTCGTCGCCGCTCCTCCTTGCTTTGACCGCGCCCGGCCGGTGATCGTCTTGGCGCCATGTAAGCGGCGAGGCAGGCTGAGGTGTACAGTGGCAAGGCCTCTGAATCTGCATGCCGCCATGCAGGCGCTTGTTGTGTTGGCCTGGAAGCTGCATGTTGCCACGCAGGTGCCTGCCCAGCTGGTTAGGCTGGCAGCTGCATGCCAACGGTGGTGGAAACTTGGCTGGTGTGGGCTGGCAGTGGCCCTGCTGGCGCCCTTGGCGAGGGCCTTGCTGTGGCGCGCTGTTGTCCCGGCAAGGATCTTGCCGGGGGTCTTGTGGTTCCCCTCGGTCAGGATCTTGCCGAGGATCGCGCCTTCTAATCCTCATTTGATCTTGAATATTCCTTGTCTTCAAAAAGATCTGCATGCCACCACAGAGGTGCCTCCCGAGCCGTGGCCCAACATGGCTGATGGTGTTGGGGACGTGGGCTCAAGGGTGGCTCGCTCTGTTGGTGTTTGACGGGCCGCCCCGGTAAGGGCTTGCCCAGGCCGCTGAGGCTGCCCCGGCAAGGGTCTTGCCGGGGGAACCTGCTTCGTCCCTCTGCTCTTTGTAGTCTTGGTCTTGGCGTTGCTCTGGCTGCCTCGGGCTTTTGTTTTACCTCGCTTCACCTCCCCTGCTCTACTTGGTGTGGCCGTGGGTGCGGCTCCGAGTGCCCGTGCACAGGTAAAGGGGTACAAAGGTGCGCCCCTTCTTTTGTATACCGACAATGTATTACACGTATACTTAGTTGGATACAAATATAGTGTACACGAATTATACTTCACCAAGGTGGATAAGCAAAAACAACTATTTCCAACAATTACTTTTATGTTTTAACTTGCAATTTTATCCATGTACCTGCAATCATCTATAAGAAAATGAATTACACAGCTATTTTCCCAAATGGAGGCAAACTTATGCATTCATAGTAACTAATTGCCCAACAGTGGATGAATAAAGAAGCAAGCGATGTTAACAATAATACTAGTCCTTGAAATCATGCTTATGTCAGCAATTTAGAAGATTTCTCCCTCAATGCGGGGACAACACATCATTGCCAACATTAATGCAACAGAAAATCAAACGATGAATGCACCCGAGCAGTCAATGCATCAACAAGCCTGTAAGATGTAACAACATAAAGAATAATGAACCAAAGTGCTACAAGCAATCAAGTACATGTTGATACAAACCCTACTAGAAAGCAAGAAAAGTGCATAAGTGTCGGTGTACAAAAGTAGGGGCCCTTTTTGTACCCCACTACTTGTGCACGGGCAGTCAGAGCCGTGCATGCGTCCGCACTTAGCAGAGTAAAGGGAGGAAACAGAAGCACAAGACGGGCAAAACAACGCCAAGAACAGAAACACAAAGAGCAAGAGGGCGAGGTGGACACCACCGGCAAGATCCTTGCCGGGGCAGCCTCCGCAGCCCCGGCAAGAGCCTTGCCGGGGCAACTTTCCCGATGCCAGCAGAGCGTGCCACCCTTGAGCCCACGGTTTCCAACAACCACATTGGAGCCGAGGCTCGGGAGACACCTCTATGGTGGCATGCAGATCTTTGTCAAGATCATAAACACACAAGATTAGATCAGGACCAGAAGACGGCAACCCTCGGCGGGATCCTAGCCGAGGAAATCCATGAGACCCCCGGCAAGATGCTTTCCGGGGACGACCATGATGCCACGGCAAGGCCCTTGCCGAAGACACCTACGGGGCTGCAGCCAGGCCCGCATCCACCAAGACTCCACCGCCGTTTCTCATGCACCTGCCAGCCCAACCAGCTGGGCAGGCGCCTGCGTGGCAATAGGCAGCTTCCAGGCCAACTCAGCAAACACCTACGTGGTGGCATGCAAATCTTCGTGAAGACCCTTCCACCACGCCATCTTAACAGCCTGCCAGCCTACGTGGCGCTGCACGCCTCGTTGGCCTGGACGCGTGTCAGAGCAAGACGGAGCAGCGACGGACGGGACGGGCCTCGTTGCCGTCCCCAATAAAGATACGGGACACCTAAGGGGCGCATTTAATGCGCCTTGTCCCGTAATGAAAGGCGATAAGCTCATGTACTGTACACCTTTCCACCTCCTGTATGCCACTGCGGCAACCCCTTTTTCCTATTAAAGGAGGCTCGAAGCGACCAGGAGAGGGATGCAGATCTTTTGGACTAGACACGCACGGTAGCTAGTTAAAGAACTCAAGAACATTCAAATACAGACACCAAAGCAGGACTAGGGTTTTACGCATCCTCGCGGCCCGAACCCGGGTAAACGATCTTTGAGCTAGCTCCTAGACCCGCTCTTTGCACAAACCCGCGCCCGCCAACCGTAGAAGGGATCCCAGTGATCCCATAGGTGTCATTTCCATCGACATATTTGGCACGCCAGGTAGGGGGCGCAGTTGTGAGAATCTGGTCTAGCGGTTAGTCTAGCAGTCCTTGGTCACCATGGCCCCCAAGAAGAAGACGATCACGGCGATCGGTTCGTCGGGAGCCGAACGGCCCGTACCAGTGTGGGCGAGTGGCGGCGATGCGTGGGCCAGAAGCGGCGCGGCCCACGAACACCGCATCGCTCCGGCGATCAAAGTCGAGGCGGCAGCATCGTTCGTCGCGCGGGGCGATAGTCGCGCGCCGCCAAATCAAAGCGGGCCCCCCGCCCGCCCCGCGGCGGCGCGGTGCCCTCCAGGGGCGGCGCCGTGCCGCCTACGGGCGACGACCTCCAAGATGCCTACCCCGGCGCCCACGATGCGCTCCTCCCAGGTTGCGCGTGATGAGCAGCATCACCATGAGGGTGACCCTGGGCGCCGCCGCGGGAAGAGTCCTGCGCTTCATGCGCGGGACGTGGAAGGTCAGAATGCACGCAGAGATGCTGGCGAAAATGGTGCACAGCCGCCAGGCTATGATAAAGCTCATTCTAATGTGATTAGAAGTCGGAGCGCGTCACGGTCCACGCAGCTTTCGCCGCCACCCACGCCGGTCGAAGCCTTGGTGCGCGCGCAGTTGCTCCTCGACTTTCCCCCTGCTGCGGAAAAGCTCGACGAGTGGAGAGCCACCATCGGGAGCCTCGTCGGCGTTGCCAACAAAGATGAGCCACGACCAGCGGGGCCCTCTGGACGGCGCTCCGTCGAGCCACTGCATGCCAGTGGTGGAAGGACCAGGGGTGTTGCGGCCACGGTGCACTCTCCTCCACCACGCCAGCCACCGCGGGTGCCGGTCGGTTGTGATGGCGCTTGTGATAACGTTTCCATAGCGTCGTCCGACCCATGGACCCACTGCGATCAGCGCCAAGTTCTTCGGAAGCGTGCCCATGAAGACGCTCGAACCACCATCGAGCGCTGGCGTGATGCGCGCCACCAGTCAGATAGGCGGGCGGGGCCCACTATGGACCACCCAGCACTAGGGGGTTCTGGCGGCCTACCCTACAAGGTGGGTTGCCCAGCCTTTACCCGTGAGCTGCGGCAGTTCCAGTGGCCCTCTCACCGCACGCTCAAGCCCAACGTCGGCGAGAAGTAAAATGGCAAGACCCATCCGTTGGAGTTCCTCAGCATCTACACCATCGCCATGCAAGCTGCTGGGGCTCGCGACGACAAGGTGCTTGCCAATTCCTTCTTGTTGGCACTTAAACCCAATGTCATCTCATGGTTGATGCACTTGCCAGTGGATTCTATTTCTTCTTGGTTGGATCTGTGCCATGAGTTTGTTGGCGCCTACGGGGGCCACCAAGCTCATGGCCGAACAACGATTGCATATCATCCCCGGAAAGAAGGTGAAACCTTGCGCAAGTACATCTGAGATTCAGCCGGGTGCAGTACAACATCCCAGATGTTCATCTTGCCGCCGTGATCAGCGCATTCCACCAGAATGTGCGCAACAACAAGATGCGTGAAGAGTTGGTGATGAACAAGGTCAAAGATGTGGCGAACTTTATGTTACGGCGATAGAGTGCCTTCGGGTTGAAGAGGGAGAATTACACTAGCGAGGGCGCGGTGCGAGCTGACTCCGCGAGGCGAGGCACAGCCAACCCGGCGAAGAAGGTCCGCACATAAACGAGAGCGCCAAGGGCAAGACTGTGCTTGCCATCGAGGGATCCGAGGACACCGGCACTGCCAAGAAGGCCAAGGCAGACGACCCTGGAAAGGAGATTGCCGGGTGCGCCGCATGCCGGGCCTTGGCGGCTCCTGACAAGCCAGGAGGCTCCGACAAGCAGTACTACAAGATCCACTGCACCAAGGGCCATGACCTCCAGAACTGCCGACAGGTTGAGCTACTTGCTGAGAAGCAAAAAGCTGAGTATGAGAGGCGGGACAAGGAGAAGGGCCAGGATGGTGCTGAAGGATCCGACAAGAAGCGTGGCGGCTAAGGGGGTCGCCGCGGCAAGGTTAGCCAGCAAGAGAGGCCCGCTCGGGGCCGCGACAAGAAGCAGGAAGACGATGGTCATGATGAGGACGATGAGTGAGGCGAGCAGGAGTTTCAGAAAGCTACAGAGGCTATGTGCGTCGACGGTGCCGCCTTGCTGCACACTTCTCACCGCCAGCTCAAGCAGTCGGCGCGTGAGATCATAGCAACAGAGCCATCATTCGATGCTCAAAAGCCACTGAAGTGGTCCCGCACGCCTATCATTTTTTACGCCGAGGACCACCCTGGTCGCACAACTGCGGTCGGGTGCTTGCCGTTGTTGGTTTCGCCAATGATACACAACCTCAAGGTGACAAAATTGCTAGTTGACGGCCGGGCCGGTTTGAACTTGATCTACTTTGTTGTGATCAAAGGCTGCGATTCTGATGGAGACCTCGAGGAGCGGGCACATTTCAAGGGTCAACCGGGAAGGAGCCAGCCGAGGGTAAGTCCACGCTGCCCGTGGCGTTTGGAAGCGAAGTTGAACTACGGGGCGAAGATGATTGTTTTGATGCAGCGAGATCCCTTGCCCTACATAGGATCCTCAGCCGCCCGGCACTAGCTAAGTTCATGGCAGTGTCACACTACACCTACAACACGCTGAAGATGCCTGGGCCGATGACCATCATCACCGTCCCCTGCGACAAGAAGGACGCACTGATCTACGCCGATCAACTCTACCGGGAAGCAGTTGCAGTGACTGCCGCCAAGGCACTTGCTACTGCCACTTAAGCTCTGGAAGGGAAGAAGACCGGCAAGACCTCTCGCAGCCGCTCCGGCAAGCGCACCTCTTCAGAGTGTTGTGCTCCCGTTGAGGACGTGCTAGAGAGCTCCACCACCAAGAGCAAGAAATCCAGAGCTGCACCACCAGAGACCAAGAAAGGAGGATGGCACGGGAGGGGCTTTGACCATAGGCTCCTCCCTTGACGGCAAATAGGAAAGCGCGCTCGTCACCTTCCTGCGAGCGAATGTCGATGTGTTTGCATGGAAAGCATCCGACATCCCCGGCGTTCCCAGGGAGGTGATTGAGCACCATCTTGATGTCTGTCCTCATGCGCGACCCGTCAAGCAGAAGGTCAGGAAGCAATCTTTGGAGCGGCAGGAGTTCATCACGGAGGAGTTCAGGAAGTTAGAAGCAGCAGGTTTGGTGACGGGAGTACTCCACCCGACGTGGTTGGCCAATCCAGTGGTGGTGCACAAGGCGAATGTGAAGTGGAGGCTGTGTATTGATTACATGGATATCAATAAGGCTTGTCCAAAGGACCTTTCCCGTTGTCGTGCATTGACCAGATTGTTGACTCCACGGCCGGGTGCGACTTGTTATCATTCCTCGACGCCTACTCAGGATACTACCAGATTTTCATGACAAGAGAAGATGAGGAAAAGACAACATTCATCACCCCGTGTGGTACATATTACTTTTTGCTAATGCCTTTCGGGTTGAAGAGTGCTGGCTCAACGTTTGCAAGAGCAGTCCAAATTGGTTTTGAGCCCTAGCTACATAGAAATATGGAAGCATATATGGATGACATAGTGGTCAAAACCAAGGACAGGGCAACATTGGTACAAGATTTAGAAGAAACGTTTGCATATCTGCACAAGATCAACCTCAAGTTGAACCCCGAGAAGTGTGTCTTCGGCGTTCCGTCCGGCAAACTTCTCGGGTTCTTTGTGCCATAGCATGGGATCGAGGCGAACCAAGACAAGATCAAGGCTATTGAGCAAATTGAGGCACCTAAGCGGATCAAGGATGTGCGCCGACTCACTGGCTGCGTTGCTGCCATGAGCAGGTTCATTTCCAAGTCTGTCGAGTGTGCCCTCCCCTTTTTCAAAATCTTGAAGAAGGTAGGCCCAATGGAGTGGACCCCAGAGGCCAAAGCAGCGCTGCAGGATTTGAAGAAATACCTATCCTCTACACCGATACTGGTTGCGCCTAGACCACAAGAGCCGTTGCTGCTGTATCTTGCGGCAACGAACCAAGTGGTCAGCGCCGCGCTAGTGGCATAGAGGAAGGTCGATGAAGAGGCAGCGGCAATGGCAGGATGGGCGGATGACGAGCTAGGGCTTCCCCGGCAGGACCTAGTACCGGCGAGGTGAGGCCCCTGGCAGAATCTGACACCGGTAGGACAGGGCCCGTACAACCTAATGGAGTGGTGCAGAAGAAGAAGATGATGCAGCACCCAGTTTACTTTGTCAGCTCCCTCTTGCAGGGGGCTAGATCAAGGTACTCCAGTGTGAAGAAGTTGCTCTTCAGCCTCCTTTTGGCCTCGAGGAAGCTGCATCATTACTTCCAAGCCCACGAGATCACCATCGTCACCCGCCTTCCGTTGCAACAGATATTGCATAACCCAGACGCAACCGGGAGGATTGTGGAATGGGCTTTGGAACTGTCGATCTTTGGTTTGAAGTTTGAAAGTACTTCAACGATCCAGAGTAGAGTATTGGCAGAGTTCATTGCCGAATGGACCTCAACGCCCGACGAAGAGATCCAGGAGACCACTCTCCCCGGCAAGGAAACAAGTCACAGCTAGATTATGTACTTTGACGGGGCTTTCTCGCTGCAAGGCGCCGGTGCTGGTGTGCTACTCGTGGCACCCACTGGGGAGCACCTCAAGTATGTCGTCCAGATGCACTTTCCCTAGGAGATGTCGACGAACAACACTGTTGAGTACGAGGGTTTGCCTGCTGGTCTCAGGATCGCGGCAGACCTCGGAATCAAGAAGCTCATCATCAGGGGTGATTCGCAGCTTGTCGTCAAGCAAGTTAACAAAGATTATCAAAGCCCGTTGATGGAGGCCTACGTGAATGAGGTGAGGAAGCTGGAGGAGCGTTTTGACGGTTTACAAGCGGAGCATGTTCCCCGAGTGGAGAACGACACCGCCGATTACCTGTCAAAGCGCGCTGCACTCAAACTACCTGTGGAGCCAGGTACTTTTGTGCTTCAGTTAACTCAACCATCCATTGAAGCATCGACAGAGCAGAACAAGCGCAGGAAATCAGGCCCCGGCAAGTACTTTCCCGCCAAGCTCCTAGGAGCCGTCGGCAAGGGTGTTGCCATGGACACCGAGCCTGCCATCGGGCCACGGACTCCGGTAGGGCGTCAAGCCCTGGCTGTAGAGACAGCCGAACCCATGGCAGAAGAAATGCCTTTGGTCCTTGCCGTCGAGCCCCAGGCTCCGGGATGGGCACAGCATACTGTCCGATTCCTCCAAATAGGGGAACTCCCTGAGGAACAGAAAGAAGCGGAGAAAGTAGCCCGTCGATCCACCATGTATCAGTTCGTGGATGATGTCCTGTACAGGAAAAGACCGAATGGTGTGAAATTGAAGTGCATTCCCCGGGAGGAAGGACTGGAGCTGTTGGCGGAGATACACAGATATGTGGCTCCCACATAGGGTCAAGGACCCTTGCCGGCAAGGCATTCCGGCATGGTTTCTTCTGGCCCACAGCCCTCCAGGATGCAATGGCACTAGTAACCAAGTGTGAAGCGTGCCAGTTTCATCCAAAGAAGCTTCATCAACCAGCTTAAGCTCTCCAGACAATCCCTCTCTCCTGGCCATTTTCGGTCTGGGGGCTCAACATACTGGGCCCCTTCCCCTGTGCTGTCGGGGGCTTTGAGTACTTGTACGTTGCGATCGACAAGTTCACAAAGTGGTCGTAGGTGGAGGCAGTGAGAAAGGTGACAGCGCAGTCGGCCGTCAAATTCTTCAAGGGGCTAGTCTGCCATTTTGGTGTGCCACAAATAGTCATCACCGACAACGGCACGCAGTGCATGAGTCACGCCTTCATGCAGTACCTCCAAGACCTCGGCAACAAGGTCTGTTTTGCTTCTGTTGCGCATCCGCGGAGCAACGGCCAGGCTGAGAGGGAAAATGCTGAAGTGTTGCGAGGCCTCCGGACAAGGACTTTTGATAGGCTACGCAGGTGCGGGCTACGCTGGATTGACGAATGGCCGGTGACTCTTTGGTCAATCAGAACGACACCAAATCGAGCCACCGGTGAGACACCCTTCTCCCTCGTTTACAGGGCAGAAGAAGTTCTCCCCATGGAACTCACATACCGGTCACCTCGAGTGCTCGCTTATGATGAGCTTGAGCAAGAGCAGTTGTGGCAAGATGACGCGACGCTCCTTGAGGAAGATCGTCTTCGGGCAGCTGTGCAAGAAGCATGCTACCAGCAAGCCTTGCGCCGCTACCATAGCCGCAAGGTCCATGCCCGAAGCTTTGAGGAAGGCGACCTTGTTCTTCGGCATGTTCAGTCGGCCAAGAATTCCAACTAGTTGATGCCAAAGTGGGAAGGCCATTATCGAGTAATACAAGTCACCAGGCCCGGCGCAGTCCGCCTGGAGACCGAAGATGGTATTCCAGTGAGCAACTCCTGGAACATCGAACATATTTGCAAGTTTTACCCGTGAGGCACAGTTGCCGGGCTCCCCGGCAAACCACCTTTTGTACAAGCCTTGCCGGCAAGGCATGTAACCCTTTGTACAAAGCCAGGCGCAGACCCTGAGCATAAATAAATGAAGCGCAGGCGCCCTATATTTTACCATGCATGCCTGGTCAAGTTTCTCCCTCGGTTAGGGTTGATAGTGCTTAGCGGCGACTAACCCCTAGCATAGAGGTCGAGTGTGCGTCTCTATGTCCCTTTCCGTCCTCTTTGGTGCGCAGGGTACATGGACATTTCTGCTGAACTGTTTTGAAGAAAGAGAATGAGCCGGCACTCCGGCCCGGGCAACCCAAGGTTGCCGGGGGCTGCAGACACGAGAGTCCAACCACGGCAAGCCAAGGCTGCCAGGGGCTGTAGACCTAGATAAGTCTTTTATCCCCTATTGTACATTCCCGTATGGAGTTGAAACATATGAAACCTCGTTTTACCATGCTCCCCCTTTTTTCCCGTACACGAGAACTATTCCCTGGGTCGGAACTGGGTCATAGTCGCGGTGGTAGGGAAATAAATGAAGGGCCTAACTCTACTTCGCCCCTGCCTCTGCCAAGAGCGTGAGAATGGTCGAATGAAGTAATGGGACGGTAAGGCCTGTTGCCGGGCTACAATGTTTATCTTAAAAATAACAAGGATTCACTCCCTGGCATGGGCCTCGCTCATGCACAAAGAACCCGGCAAGCACCCTTTTTTCAATAAAAACGTCCCATACAGTTACAGTTCATACGGAGTGAAAAACATGAGCAAGGGGATTACAAGTTCTAAATTTAACAAACGCCCGCAGGCTTACAAACTTTGTTTTTGTCATTCTAATTTTTGCCAACTTTGTTTATGCCACTCTAGAATTTGACATCTCACTTTTGCCACTCTTAGCTTCTGACAATACATCACAAATGCCATTCCGTGGCAAAAATGATAATTTTTCATTTCACTTTAGCCACTCTTAGCTTTTGACATGTATCACAATTGCCACTCTAGAATTTTTGCTTTTGCCACTGAATGGCAAAAGTGATATATTGTCAAAAGCCAAGAGTGGCAAAAGTGAAATGTCAAATTCTAGAGTGGCATAAGAAAAGTTGGCAAAAACTAGAGTGGCAAAAACAAAGTTTTCCCTTAGAAGATCGAACGAGATAGCAGGAGGGCAAAAAGAATGCTTAGGGAAGTTACGAGCAGCAGAAGACGCCGGGAGAGGAGCCAAAAGATGAGGCAGCGGGACGATAATGGCGGCAGGCGTCGGTGCCCAGCGTGCCGACTTGAAGGCCGCCACCCGCCTTCGTCTTCTCTGGCCTTCCTCGCCCAGCCGCCCAAGGAGGCAGCGGGAAGCGCCGATGGAGAGCTTGACGAGGAAGGCCTCGGCAGGCGTGTGGCGAGGGAGGGTGTGGTCGGTCGAGTCAAGGTTGGCGTCCCCCCGCCCGACGCCCTCGTCGTCGCTGTCGCTATCCTCCTCGTCACTTCCGCTTGAGGAGGAGTCTTCATCATCGGAGGAGCTCTCCACGCAGCACTTTAGGCGAGTTCCAAGGTCCCCGAAGACCTTGACGGAGAGCAGGCCGTTCTCCATTAATTTGAAGTAGAGAACGAGCCCTGCCGTCAGGCTGTGGACACGAGCGAAAGTCTTCCATCCACGACAAAGGTACATGACGTGAGGAGCAGGAAAGTCGACGTCGACCCGCGTGCCGCCGTTCCCGCATTCCCTCATATGCAACCTGAGGGTCTGCGGCGGGTCGAGCTCCACTTCCCGAGCGAACGGAGTGGGGAGACGAAGACGATGACGCGGTGGCCGGCGCAGCTGATGAAGAACTCACGGGGCTGGTCCCTGACGTGGCCCTCCATTGGGGGAGGCATCGCCGGCTGAGGCAAGGCCGGTGCGCCGCCCCGTCCCCCTCTTTCCCGAGCGCCACGGCGACCTCGGCCTTGCCCCTCCCCCTTCCACTTGTGGCCGGCTCCGCCGCCGCAAGCTCTCGGGAAGGAGGGACGCGCTGTCGAGCAGAGACCCTCGCCGCCACCGTCGAAGGGCCGGCGCCTCCTCTCGCCATGGCAGACGAAAGGAAGGAGACGAGGTGGAAGGAAATGGATGGTGATGGAATGTGGGAAGCCACCCCCTCCCCCCTTATTATAAGGGGGCGGCATCGGGGCTCGGCTGCCCCACTCAACCAATCCGGTCGTCGGGGGCGCAGGGAATCAAGACCGACCCGCTGCTCCAATCAGCGACGGCCCTGTTTCCCGCCTCCACCTCCTGCCACCTTAGGGGCATGGGGAACACGTGGTGGGCAAGCGGAAATCGAGGGGACGGGTGAGGCGACCGTTCTCCACCCCGTGATCGTGGGGCGCGGATGCCTTGAAGACCACGACCCGAGTCCGCTCAGTAAATGAGCCGCGCCTCTACGTTTTCCTCTTTTTATGGGGAAGGCGCGAGCCGCCTCTTTACTGTGATGTGACGCATGAGGGTAGCGTTCGCCCCATGCATGGCACCCACATCACGCACAATCCTCCATGACGCGCATTCAACGCGGGTCATGGGGAAGTGCAAGCGAGCGAAGAAATCACGGCGGTAAAAATCCGCCCCGCCTGCCCGCGCACCGCTCTCGTCCCGGCCCAACAACGCGTTGCGCTTATGTGTGGCCCAGGCCCGGGGGCTCCTGTCGACGTACAAAAGTAGGGGCCCTTTTTGTGACGCCCCTGTTCAATCATACACCAATTATACACGCAAACGTGTACGATCAAGATCAGGACTCGCGGGAAGATATCACAACACAACTCTAAAATAAAATAACTCATACAAGCATCATAATGCAAGCCGGGGGCCTCAAGGGCTCGAACACAAGTGCTTGATCATAGACGAGTCAGCGGAAGCAATAATATCTGAGTACAGACATAAGTTAAACAAGATTGCCTTAAGAAGGCTAGCACAAAAGTAGCAACGATCGAAAAGGCAAGGCTCCTGCCTGGGACCTCCTAACTACTCCTCGAAGCCGAACTCACGTAGAATTATCCTCGGGATCTCTAGCTCCTGGACTCCAGCATATGGTTGCGACAACCACGAAGAATGCAAAGGGGGAAAAGAGGGAGAAAAGCAACCATGAGTACTCATCCAAATTACTCGCAAGCAAGGATGTACACTACATATGCATGGGTATATGTGTAAAGGGGAAATATCGGTGGACTGAACTGCAGAATGCCAGAATAAGAGGGGGTAGCTAGTCCTGTCGAAGACTACGCTTCTGGCAGCCTCCATCTTGCAGCATGTAGAAGAGAGTAGATGGTAAGTTCACCAAGTATCATCGCATAGCCTAATCCTACCAAGCGATCCTCCCCTCATCGCCCTGTGTGAGAGCGATCACCGGGTTATATCTGGCACTTGGAAGGGTGTGTTTTATTAATTATCCGGTTCTAGTTGTCATAAAGTCAAGGTACAACTCCGCGTCGCCTGGTACCACGGACACGGCTATTCGAATAGATCAACTTCCCTGCAGGGGTGCACCACATTACCCGACATGATCGATCCCCTTTGGTCGGACACACTTTCCTGGGTCATGCCCGGACTTGGAAGATCAACACATCGCATCCCTACCTAGGCACAACAGAGAGGTCAGCACGTCGGTCTAAATCCTATGGCGCAAGGGTCTGGGCCCATCGCCCATTGCACACATGCATGTTGTGAGGGCGGCCGGAAGCAGACCTAGCCCCCTTAATACAAGCGCAGGCTTACAGTCCAATCCAGCGCGCGCCGCTCAGTCGCTAATGTCACGAATTCTTCGGCTGATACCACGACGCCGGTTGCCCAAATCTTGTCCCACATGGCGGTTAGTGTGTATAAGGTCAACGACCCAACTCAGATCAAATACCAAGATCTCGTTAAGCGTGTTATTTTGAAGTAACCGCGAATGTTGACCAGGGCCAGGCCCACCTCTCTCCTGGGTGGTCTCAACCTGTCCTGTCGCTCTGCCACAAAGTAACAGTCAGGGGCCATCGAGAACTCAGGCCCACCACTACCTGGATGGAACCACCTGTCCTTTCAGCCCCCACATCGGAATCACATGCGGGTACTCAACGAGCCGACCCGACTTTAGTCACCACCTGTATAGTATGTATGTATATTTGTATATACCCGTGATCACCTCCCGAGTGATCACGGCCCGATAATATCGCATGGCAGACGGACAAGAATGCAGGGCCACTGATGGATACTAGCATCCTATACAAAGCATTTAGGATTGGAGGTAAGGGTAACAACTGTTGCAACAATGACAGGCTATGTAGCAAAATAGGATTAACCGAAAGCAGTAACATGCTACACTACTCTAATGCAAGCAGTAGAGAGAAGGAATAGGAGGTATATGGTGATCAAGGGGGGGCTTGCCTGGTTGCTCTGGCAAGAAGGAGGGATTATCAACACCGTAGTTGTACTGGGTAGCAGCGGCGTCGGTATCGGTGTCTAGCGAGAGAAGAGGGGGAAGAAACAATAAATATAATGCAAACATAGGCATGACGATGCATGACATGACAACGAGCAGTGCTAGGTGTGCCCTAACGCGGTAGCAGGTGATACCAGCGAAGGAGGGAAACATCCGGGAAGGTATTCCCTGTGTTTTGCATTTTCGGACAGATGAACCGGAGGGGGAAAGTTGCGTGTTTGCTATGCTAGGGATGTGTGGCAGACAACGGGCTGCGTATCCGGATTCGTCTCGTCGTTCTGAGAAACTTTCATGTGCAAAGTATTTTCGTCCGAGTTATGGATTATTTTATATAATTTTATAAAGAATTAGTAATTTTCTTGGATTATTATTATTTAGTTAATTTGAAAAAGAATTACTATGTCATCATGATGTCAGCATGACATCAATGGTCAAAGTTGACCGTTGACCAGTCAAACTGACGCCTGGGGCCCGTTCGTCATAGGCTCAAAGTGATAAAGCAAGTTTAATGAGTTTTAACTAAAAGATTAGAGTAACTAACTTTAATTAATTTAGTTAAACATAATTAATTAAGTAATTACTTAATATTTCTATTATATATTTATTTATTTCTTCTTTATTTCTTTTTTAAAAAATGTTCAGGGGCTGGGCCCCTCGTGTCATATGCCTTGAAGGCCTAATGGGCCCTAGCGGGCGCTCGAGCTGTGGTTAGCAGGCGGAGCCGTGGGAGGCGAACCAGGCGGCGGAGAAATCTGTGGAGGCGAAGGATCGAAGCAGCCTTGAGGCTCGAGGCGAGGCGGGACGCAGAGCACCGGCGCAGGGTGGAGGCAGCAACAGCAGGAGAGTGGGGGCCGGTGTCCGCACGCCTGCAGCAGAGGCGGGAACCTGTAACCTGCGGGCGGGCGGCGATTGTGGTGGCGACGGCAGGCCTTGCAGCAGCAACGCAGCGCTAGTGGTGGGTGCGGCGAGAGCTGCGAATGAGAGGCAACGTGGCAGCGAAGCGCTGGCGCAGCGGCAGCGGTGTTCTGACGGCAGCAGCCAGCCGATAGCTTGCGTCGGCGAGGATGGAAGGAAGGCGCGCGGCAGAACGCGCGAGTAGGCCCAAGTGGCATAGTGGGGCGATGGCGGAGAGGCTTCTTGCGTCCGAAGCGAGCGAGCATGCGCGAAGCGGCGGCGTGGCTCGCGTGATGCACGCGTCGGCGCGGTCATCCGCAGTCTTGCGCGCACTGCGTGTCCTAGGGGAGGCGCGAGCGTCGATCTTGATGGCGCGGCGGCGCCACAGCGGGTGAAAGGGAAGGAGAGGGGGGAGCTCACGGGGGGCTGTAGGGGTTAGGGGAGCGGGGGTCGAGGAGGTGGATGGAGACGACGCGTGGGAGGCAGGGAGGCAGTCCGGCGATGGCGTTGCGGCTCGAGGCGAGATCTGGCGCGGTGGGTCCAGCGATGTCGGCATCGAACCGAGGGCGGCAGGTCGAACAGCGGCGGTGGCGGCAGCGAGGATGGAGGAGCACGGAGACGGCGGTGGCTCTAGCGAGGGAAGGCCTCCGTGCGTCGGCGTTGGCGGGGTCATCGCCCCGATCCGAATCAGGATCGGGGGTGGAAGAGTGGACCGAGGGGGGAGTGAGAGAAAGGGGATCGGCTAGGTTAGGGTTTGGGGTGGGTTAAGTAGGCCGATGTGTGTGGTGGGCCGGCTTGGGTTGTGGCCTGGTAGGCCGGGGCCCATCAGGGGGTTTTCCTTTTATTCATTTATTCTTTTGGTTTAGCTTTCCTTTTATTTATTTTTATTTTATTATTTTTTGTTTGCTTTTGACTTTTCAATTTATTTTAATTTTGTAAAAATATAATTTCAACTCCTAATTAAGCATTGCCACTAAACCCACTATCACAATAGGTTTTGCCCAGAACAAAATAGTTTAGAATTTTATATAATACAAAAGGCATTTAATTAATTGTTTTACCTAGAGTTTTATTTATCTTGAACAGTTAAACATTTTTTTTGATAGTGTGGTTTCTTCACCAGAATTACCTACGCATTATTTGGCACAACTTGAACATTTTAGTTTTAGTGTTTGAAAACTTCGTTTTGAACTAACGCGAGATTAGCAACAGTAACGAAGGTGACGTGGCACCATTAGTTCAGGGTTACTGTAGCTTAGATATCCGAGCATCACAATTCTCCTCCACTACAAGAAATCTCGTCCCGAGATTTAAGAGGGAAGTAAAGGGGGAAGGTTCAGGTTACGAAATTCTAGGGAGTATTCTTGGTCTTGGTTGTTCTTCTCGAATAGGTTGATCCATTACATTGATGCCTTCATTTCACTGTTTCAGGTCAACATGATGAAGTTGTCGTCATTTCCTCGGGAACTCCATCGTACTTACGAATAGGTAAGGGGCAGCTTTACAATAATTGAATGTTATAAGGAAAAATCATCTGGGGGTATCCCAAGAATGATCATAAGAGTATCTCCCGAGTTGAACAAATGAAACACATCGAGAGCAAAGTAAGAAGGTACCATGAGAAGTTTGAAGCGGATAGACAATCGTCGTTGCCTGAAACAACACGTGAAAGGGGTTCAAGGCAACGAGAATAGGTATTGTATTTAATACCAGAATTGATGATCACGCGGAAGGTGGCTCATGAATTACATACGAAGCCAAGCATGAGGAATAACTTTAGAAACAGGGTTGTACAGGAGAGTCAGGCTTCAATCCTGTGGAACTGTGGGTTATGGGCCCACCATGTGGCTTAAAGTAGGGCGACATCTTGCACGGTCATGATAGCATGGCATGTCAGAGCATAGCATGTTTGTTATATGTCAGCAACAACGTCGGTACCAAGGGAGAGGGACGAAGAGAACCATTTTCCTGCTCGTTGAGACGAGGTGGACCAATAGGCAAAGTTCTCGTCCATCGGTGGTTACTAGAATGTCATCAACAATAGTAACAGGGTCTGACTGACATAGTTGTACACCGAGGTGTTTGCACAAGCAGTGAATTATTACTGCTTATATCATATAGATCATAGAAAGGGTTTAAACAAACCAATGGAAAGGGAAAAGTGTCTATTAGATTTAATCAGAACAATGGAAAGAAAAATGTGTTTAAACACATAATTCAGGGGTATATCCTTCCCAAGGACAAGCAAAGCATGATATCCATGACAGGATATAATGTAGAAAACTCTTTAGGTAGGGGAGAGAAATTTCATGACCTTACCCACAACGGTGTTTCGATAATTGATAAGGAAAATTTAGCATTGCGCTTCAAATGTTCTTATTGATGATCAAAGTACCACAGACATGCTTCGAGATAGCACTGACATGGTCATCAAGTACATGTCAGATTATGGATACACAAGAGATCCATCAGGAACAACTTATAGAATAAGTCTTACAATTTCCTCATGGAAGAATGGATAACCTTGATAAAAGGATACATATACTATAACAATAGGTCCTCTGGCTAGGGGTGCTAAGCAAAGGCACCACCTTACCGGGTTATGTAGAGACCAATGTTATAATTCTTGGAAAATGTTCCAACCATCATATCTGACCGAGATTCAGATCTGATTGGTGCCAGGATACCTCAGACTCGGGATGCCCGAGAAGAAAAGGTGCAACACAATTGAAGAGATGACATTATAAGATTCTCGGGTAATGAACTATGGAAGCGAGTTCTGAAACAAGAGTTCATCATTAAACCAAGGAGGATGAGGAGGTGGCTGATGAACTCAGCGACAACTCACCGAGATTTCCAAAAGATGGATTTCCACAATTCTGTGAACAAGGAGATAACATTTGTCAGATCAATGATATGATGAGGTATGCTCGAGGAAAACATACCGATTAAACATTGGTTGATAGGTGCGCCCGAAATATGGGCATAGGTAGCCTTGTCAATTGTTAGAATGGTGATCCAATAACCGATAGTCAAAGAATGAACTGTTGATCATTAACTTCAAAGCATTAGGGTTGCTAGAAGTACAGAATCCAAACAGCACCGTTCACTTGTTGGTACCCCAGTTAGAATCAAGATGTGAACCAAGAAGGAATGGTGATTGTGAGAAGTATCACTATACCAAGAATTCTTAAGAGGTGGAGCAATCCTCACAACATCCTTGACATAATAGACAGTAATACTTCAAGGTAGAACATAATATAAGCTAGATAGCAAGGAAATAAGAGACAACGCAAAACACGAGCAAGTTTGTGTTGGAGGGAAGACAATAAAGTGGTCAATGATAACACAAATCATTGAGGCAAGGATGGTATTTCTCATCATGAATTCAATTGATATCATGGAAAAGCTTGGAATACTAGTGACTATCAAGACACATTTGTCGAGAGATTTCACGAAGATGTAATCGATCGACGATGACATCAGGTCAAACGAATGATGAGGCAAAATGTTATTGGAACCACAGATAGGACACAAACTCGAAATATAATTTGTTGTTCAAGGAGAAATGATATGACGAGGAAATTCGACGTAAGCTTAGCTCATCGCCGAAAGTTGTGCTCCGAGAATAAGGACTAGGTAGCACAATTAAAATCATCATGATAATGATATAGCCAAACAGGCCAGGAATGACGCGATCGTGTACAAACTCGTAAGTAAGGAACATTACTAAAAGTTGTTGAACCGTAGTGCGGAATTGATTCAGTTATCGGGGTACTCGAGTGACTAACCACTCAAAACACAGGAAAAATTGGAATCGGTGAGAATGTAGTACTTGATGAAGAACTCATAAGAAGTTATGCGGTTCCGTGATAATCTCGAGATACCAGGGGTTAATACTCGACGACAGATCAAAGTAGAGGGTGGACTGGGGTATTGTTGTATAAAAGCAAGTGCTTAAACTTGCATAGGAAATGGTATTTAAAGGAGAACATGGTCAAAACCACGATTTCGAAGGATCAATTCACCGATACCAGATGATATTATACCAAGGAAATAGTTATTATTATAAGAAGATTCCATGATAGGATCTACATCGTGTCCATGGGCATGAACACAAAGGTTCAAGGTCGACTCCCACTTCTCCAATGCATAACCTTTCATTCACTTCTCATTTTTCAAAGAAGTTGTAATGTTTTAAATTTTATCTAGCAAAACACCAGAAGAGTATGACTCGTGATAGCTCTCGGGTTTACCCGAACCTGGGAAGGCATAGGTTCAACCCTTAGGGGTATCTTGGGAACATATACCACAAGCTTCAATAGTAAATAACACAAGCTCGATAGTAGAGCATGGGTAACAAAAGGATAAGATACAATTTACCGAAGGCATTATGTATCGGGGAAAGAACTTCTCTAGGTTTTTTGTATACGAAGGACACTGTCGGATGATATTTCAACAAAGGATCCGACGGTCCATAGCAAAGCTGATGTGAGTATCGGCACACAACCAGAGGAAGAAACAATGCGAAGGCATTTGATTAAAGAAGCAACTGACTAATTCAAAGCTCATAAGAAAAGGAATTATGATTTCCAAATCAAAGGATCGGAAGCAAATGCTCTGATTAAGGATGGATAAGTTGAGTAAGCTTAGGGGTAAAACTCGACAACAATTTGATTGGTCAATAACCAGCTCATGTTCAAAATGACATCTGAGCCGGAAAGATAATTTGAAAAGATCAACCGATGATTGCGTGCATTCGCACTCATGTTGAATCATTAGGATCAAAATGACGGTGTCAAAGGAGACTAATGAATATTGACAGACATATGGGAAGCATCCATAATGCAAGCAGACAAGTATTTGCAGAGCAATAAGCTGCTAAGGATTTCAGAGGATTGAATAGTATATCGAAGACTTTTGTGAAACACCTGAACAACTGGGGATGAGTGGATACTCGGTAAGTGCGAGGAATTATCTGTAGGGGTATTCATGTGGCAAAGAACTGCAAGGCAGTAGGCACAAAGTATTCTAAGAATAATAGAGAGAATTTTGCGGTATCTTATAATAACAAGATCAACGGGGAATGATTGTATGAATGGAAAGTGTATGTGGTTATCCATAGAGGTTTGTCTATGGATGGGAATTGCAAAGCGATGGCACAAAGTCTCGAGAGAACATCATAGAGTATGCTCGGAATCTTCTGGTGCAGCAGACGATCATCATAATAAGGTGTTCTCTGGGTGAAAGTGATCACGAGATCCTAAAGTTAAATTAAGCAAAATTCATTTAACCCGAATAGAAGAGAGATTAGAGTCCCAGAGTATAGATGAGGAATAAAAGATCCTAATACCACCCAATGGCAACGTGGGCTGATGGGCCGCACAACCATGTTAGTAAAACAGTTTTCATCGACTAGACTCAACTTCGGCCAAGGAGTTTGAAAGGGGGATTCCTACAGGCAGTCGGCTCTGATACCAACTTGTGACGCCCCTGATTCAATTGTACACTAATCATACACGCAAACGTGTATGATCAAGATCAGGGACTCACGGGACAATATCACAACACAACTCTAAAATAAAATAAGTCATACAAGCATCATAATACAAGCCGGGGGCCTCGAGGGCTCGAATACAAGTGCTCGATCATACACGAGTCAGCGGAAGCAACAATATCTGAGTACAGACATAAGTTAAACAAGTTTGCCTTAAGAAGGCTAGCACAAAAGTAGCAACGATAGAAAAGGCAAGGCCTCCTGCCTGGGACCTCCTAACTACTCCTCGAAACCGAACTCCAAGTAGAATCATCCTCGGGATCTCTAGCTCCTGGACTCCAGGAGCTGGTTGCTACAATCAAGAAGATTGCAAAGGGGGGAAAGAGGGAGAAAAGCAACCGTGAGTACTCATCCAAAGTACTCGCAAGCAAGGATCTACACTACATATGCATGGGTATCTGTGTAAAGGGGCAATATCGGTGGACTAAACTGTAGAATGCCAGAATAAGAGGGGGGTAGCTAGTCTTGTCGAAGACTACGCTTCTGGCAGACTCCATCTTGCAGCATATAGAAGAGAGTAGATGGTAAGTTCACCAAGTATCATCGCATAGCATAATCCTACCCGGCGATCCTCCCCTCGTCGGCCTGTGTGAGAGCGATCACCGGGTTATATCTAACACTTGGAAGGGTGTGTTTTCTTAAGTATCCGGTTCTAGTTGTCATAAGGTCAAGGTACAACTCCGGGTCACCTGTTACCGTGGACACGACTATTCGAATAGATCAACTTCCCTGCAGGGGTGCACCACATTACCCAACACGCTCGACCCTTTGGCTGGACACACTTTCCTGGGTCATGCCCGGCCTTGGAAGATCAACACATCGTAGCCCTACCTAGGCACAAGAGAGAGGTCAGCCCGTTGGTCTAAATCCTATGGCGCAGGGGTCTGGCCCATCGCCCATTGCACACCTGCACGTTGCGAGGGCGGCCGAAAGCAGACCTAGCCCCCTTAATACAAGCGCAGGCTTACGGTCCAATCCGGCATGCGCCACTCAGTCGCTGATGTCATGAAGGCTTCTGCTGATACCACGACGCCGGTTGCCCATATCTTGTCCCACATGGCGGTTAGTGCGTATAAGGTCAACGACCCAACTCAGATCAAATACCAAGATCTCGTTAAGTGTTTTATTTTGAAGTAACAGCGGACGCCGACCATGGCCAGGCCCACCTCTCTCCTAGGTGGTCTCAACCTGCCTGTCGCTCGCCACAAAGTAACGATCGGGGCCGTGGGAACTCAGGCCCACCACTACAGGATGGAGCCACCTGTCCTTTCAGCCCCCACATCGGAATCACATGCGGGTACTCAATGAGCCGACCCGACTGTAGTCACCACCTGTATAGTATGTATATATATATATATGTATATACCCGTGATCACCTCCCGAGTGATCACAGCCCGATAGTATAGCATGGCAGACGGACAAGAATGTAGGGCCACTGATGGATACTAGCATCCTATACTAAGCATTTAGGATTGCAGGTAAGGGTAACAATTGTAGCAACAATGACAGGCTATGCAGAAGAATAGGACTAACCGAAAGCAGTAACATGCTACACTACTCTAATGCAAGCAGTAGAGAGATCATCAACACCGTAGTCGTATTGGGTAGCAGCGGCATCGGTCTCGGTGTCTAGCGAGAGAATAGGGGGAAGAAACAATAAATATAATGCAAGTATAGGCATGACGATGCATGACATGACAACAAGCGGTGCGAGGTGTGCCCTAACGCGGTAGCAGGTGATACTGGCGAAGGAGGGAAACATCCGGGAAGGTATTCCCGATGTTTCACGTTTTTGGACAGCTAAACCGAAGGGGGAAAGTTGCGTGTTTGCTATTCTAGGGATGTGTGGCGGACGACAGGCTGCGTATCCAGATTCGTCTCGTCGTTCTAAGCAACTTTCATGTACAAAGTATTTTCATCCGAGTTATGGATTATTTTATATGATTTTATGAAGAATTAATCATTTTCTGGGATTATTATTATTTAGTTAATTCGAAAAAGAATTACTATGTCATCATAATGTCAGCATGACATCAACGGTCAAAGTTGACCGTTGACCAGTCAAACTGACGCGTGGTTCCCGTTCGTCATAGGCTCAAAGTGATTAAGCAAGGTTAATTAGTTTTAACTAAAAGATTAGAGTAACTAACTTTAATTAGTTTAGTTAAACATAATTAATTAATTAATTAATATTTTTATTATATATTTATTTATTTCTTCTTTATTTCTTTTTTTAAAACGTTCGGGGGCTGGGCCCCTCATGTCATAGGCCTAGAAGGCCTAACGGGCGCTAGCGGGCGCCCGAGCGGTGGTTAATGGGGCATAGCCCCATGGGAGGCCGAACCCGGGTGGTGGAGGGCGCCTTGGGCGAAGGATCTTGAGCAAGCGAGGCTCGAGGAGGCTGGTGCGGACCTTGAGCGCTTGGCCTTGGAGGCAGCTGATACGTCTCCGTCGTATCTATAATTTTTGATTGTTCCATGCCAATATTATTCACTTTCATATACTTTTTGGCAACTTTTTATATTATTTTGGGACTAACATACTGATCCGATTGCCGATGTCGAGTTCCTAGCTTAATGGCTTTAAAGAAAGCGCTGCGAGGAGACAACCGGAAGTTTTAGAGAGTCATTTATTTCATTGAGTGCTTTCATATAGTTTAAAAACAACAAAAATAAAGAGGGAACCCAAAACTTTTTCAAAATAAAAGTGAAAGTAAGAGGCGAGCATTGTGAAAGTGGGGGCGTCCTTTAACTTTGTTCATGCCCATGGGAACTTTGTGAATCTTAATTACAGAAACTTTTCAATAAAAATAATTATCCCCTTGTAAAATCCCATTGTATTATAAAAATAATGTGCCAAGGTTTGCCTTTAGGATGTTTACAATGCTTGTTGGTTTGTACGGTGCAGGACAGAAACTTTGGTTGTAGTGCGCGAACTTTAATTTTTTACTGGAACGTCAAACGGTTCTGATTATTTTTGCACTGTCTTTCTATACAAATTGTCTATTTTTTCTAATTTTGGCAGAATTTTTCAAGTATCAGAAGTATGGTGAATGTTCAGATTTCTACAGACTGTTCTGTTTTAGACAGATTCTGTTTTTGATGCATAGTTTGCTTGTTTTGATGAAACTATCAATTTATATCAGTGGATTAATCCATGAAAAAGTTATATTACAGTAGACACAATGCAAAAAAAATATGAATTGGTTTGCTACAGCACTTAGAGTAATGATTTGCTTTATTATACTAACGGATCTTACCGAGTTTTCTGTTGAAGTTTTGTGTGGATGAAGTGTTTGATTGAGAAGGTTTCGATGTGAGAAGAAGGAAGAGAGGCAAGAGCTCAAGCTTGGGGATGCCCGAGGCACCCCAAGTAAATATTCAAGGAGACTCAAGCGTCTAAGCTTGGGGATGCTGGGAAGGCATCCCCTCTTTCTTCAACAAATATCGGTATGTTTTCGGATTCGTTTCGTTCATGCGATATGTGCAAGTCTTGGAGTGTCTTTTGCAATTACGCTTTTATTTTTATTTTATGCAGCTTGCTGGTATGAGATGGTCCTTGGTTGATTTAGAGAATGCTCATTGCACTTCACTTATATCTTTTGAGTATGGCTTTATAGAATGCTTCATGTGCTTCACTTATATCATTTGAAGTTTGGATTGTCTATTTCTCTTTACTTAGACAACCGCCATTTGTAGAATGCTCTTTTGCTTCACTTATATTTGTTAGAGTGTGGGCATATCTTTTGTAGAAAGAATTAAACTCTCGTGCTTCACTTATATCTATTTAGAGAGATGACAGGAACTGGTCATTCACATGGTTAGTCATAAAATCCTACATAAACTTGTAGATCGCTGAATATGATATGTTTGATTCCTTGCAATACTTTTGCGATATAAAGGTGGTGATATTAGAGTCGTGCTAGTTGAGTAATTGTGAAATTGATAAATACTTGTGTTGAGGTTTGCAAGTCCAGTAGCATGCACGTATGGTGAACCGTTATGTAACGAAGTCGGAGCATGAGGTGTTTATTGATTGCCTTCCTTATGAGTGGCGGTCGGGGACGAGCGATGGTCTTTTCCTACCAATCTATCCCCTAGGAGCATGCGGCGTAGTACTTTGTTTCGATGACTAATAGATTTTTGCAATAAGTATGTGAGTTCTTTATGACTAATGTTGAGTCCATGGATTATCGCACTCTCACCCTTCCATCATTGCTAGCCTCTTGATGCCGTGCATTGCCCTTTCTCACCTCGAGAGTTGGTGCAAACTTAGCGGTGCATCAAACCCGTGATATGATCGCTCTGTCACACATAAGCCTCATTATATCTTCCTCAAAACAGCCACCATACCTACCTATCATGGCATTTCCATAGCCATTACGAGATATATTGCCATGCAACTTCCATCATCATCATATACATGACTTGAGCATTCATTGTCATATTGCTTTGCACGATCGTAAGATAGCTAGCATGATGTTTTCATGGCTTGTCCGTTTTTTGTTGTCATTGCTACGCTAGATCATTGCAAATCCCGGTACACCACCGGAGGCATTCATATAGAGGCATATCTTTGTTCTAGATATTGAGTTGTAATATTGAGTTGTAAGTAAATAAAAGTGTGATGATCATCATTATTAGAGCATTGCCCCAATGAGGAAAGGATGATGGAGACTATGATTCCCCCACAAGTCGGGATGAGACTCCGAACAAAAAAAATAAAAAAATAAAAATAATAAAAAAGAGAAAAGCCAAAAAAAGAAAGGCCCAAAAAAAGGGGGAAAATGAGAGAAAAAGAGAGAAGGGGCAATGTTACTATCCTTTTACCACACTTGTGCTTCAAAGTAGCACCATGTTCTTCATATAGAGAGTCTCTTAAGTTATCACTTTCATATACTAGTGGGAATTTTCTTTATATAACTTGGCTTGTATATTCCAACGATGGGCTTCCTCAAATGCCCTAGGTCTTCATGAGCAAGCAAGTTGGATGCACACCCACTTAGTTTCAGTTTGAGCTTTCATACACTTATAGCTCTAGTGCATCCGTTGCATGGCAATCCCTACTCCTCACATTGATATCTATTAATGGGCATCTCCATAGCCCGTTGATACGCCAAGTTGATGTGAGACTTTCTCCTTTTTTTGTCTTCTCCACATGACCCCCATCAACATATTCTATCCCACCTATAATGATATGTCCATGGCTCACGCTCATGTATTGCGTGAAAGTTGAAAAGGTTTGAGAAACGTCAAAAGTATGAAACAATTGCTTGGCTTGTCATCGGGGTTGTGCATGATGTGAATATTTTGTGTGGTGAAGATGGAGCATAGCCAGACTATATGATTTTGTAGGGATGACCTTTCTTTGGCCATGTTATTTCAATAAGACATAATTGCTTGATTGGTATGCTTGAAGTATTATTATTTTTATGTCAAAGGATAGACTATTGCTTTGAATCACTCGTGTCTTAATATTGATGCCATGATTAGACATATGATCAAGATTATGCTAGGTAGCATTCCACATCAAAAATTATTCTTTTTTAACATTTACCTACTTGAGGACGAGCAGGTAATAAGCTTGGGGATGCTGATACGTCTCCATCGTATCTATAATTTTTGATTGTTCCATGCCAATATTATTCACTTCCATATACTTTTGGCAACTTTTATAATATTTTGGGACTAATATATTGATCCGATGCCCGATGCAGTTCACATCATCTTCGTTGCCCAAGAGAAGTCATCTTTGCTAGGCTGTTTTTGGTTGTCTAGCCATGCATGGGAAGCGAAGATAACTCCAAACACGTTACGGTAGATGAGGGAGACTTGCTGTATCCATTTCCCTCTCTGCCCAATGATTTGGGCATGTTTTATGTTTCGCAGAATATCCATATCAAAGGTAGTCCAAACGGGATAAAAACGGACAGAGCTTATTTTTGGAAAATATGGAAAATTCGGAAGAAAAATCCACGCGAGGCGGTGCCCGAGGTGGTCACGAGGTAGAAGCGCGCTGACCCCCAGGCGTGCCCCTACCCTCGTGAGCCCATGTAAGGCGGTTGGCGCTCTTCTTTTGCTGCAAAAAGCTAATATTCAGAAAAAAAAAACACGGCGAAGGTTTCAGGCCAATCGAGTTCTGATCTCCATATATCGCGAAGCGGTGAAAGCAGGCAAGAGCGAGCAAGCGAAGAGAGAGAAATAGAGATAGATCCAATCTCGGAGGGGCTCTCGCCCCTCCCAAGCCATGGGAGCCAAGGACCAGAGGGGAAACCCTTCTCCCATCTAGGGAGGAGGTCAAGGAAGAAGAAGAAGAAGGGGGGCTCTCTCGCCCTTTCTTCCGGTGGCGCCGGAGCGCTGCCGGGGGCCATCATCATCACCGTGATCTTCACCAACACCACCGTCATCTTCACCAACATCTCCATCACCTTCCCCCATCTATATTCAGCGGTCCACTCTCCCGCAACCCGCTGTACCCTCTACTTGAACATGGTGCTTTATGCTTCATATTATTTTCCGATGATGTGTTGCCATCCTATGATGTCTGAGTAGATTTTCGTTGTCCTATCGGTGATTGATGAATTGCTATGATTGGTTTGAATTGCATGTTTTATTATTGGTGTTGTCCTATTGTGCCCTCCGTGTCGCGCAAGCATGAGGGATTCCCGCTGTAGGGTTTGCAATATGTTTATGATTTTCTTATGGTGGGTGGCGTGAGTTACAGAAGCACAGACCCGAGTAAGCAGGTTGTTTGTGTATGGGATAAAGGGGACTTGATACTTTAATGCTATGGTTGGGTTTTACCTTCATGAATCTTTAGTAGTTGCGGATGCTTGCTAGAGTTCCAATCATAAGTGCATATGATCCAAGTAGAGAAAGTATGTTAGCTATGCCTCTCCCTCAAATAGAATTGCAATAGTGGTTACCGATCTAGTAACATAGTCAATTGCTTAGGGACAATTCCACAACTCCTACCACCACTTTTCCACACTCGCTATATTTACTTTATTTGTGTTTTTATCTAAACAACCCCTAGTTTATATTTACGTGCTCTTTATTTTCTTGCAAGCTTATCCAAAAACACCTACAAAGTACTTCTAGTTTCATACTTGTTTCCGGTAAAGCGAACGTCAAGCATGCGTAGAGTTGTATCGGTGGCGATAGAACTTGAGGGAATATTTGTTATACCTTTAGCTCCTCGTTGGGTTCGACACTCTTACTTATCGAAAGAGGCTACAATTGATCCCCTATACTTGTGGGTTATCAGCAGCAACAGCGGAGAGTGGGGGCCGGCGTCCGGCGTGCAGCAGGGGGCGGAGGAACGCCAGAATCTACGGTGGGCGGCGTGGTTCACGAGCGGCCGAAGGAGGCGCGCGCGGCGGCGACGACGAGCGCTGGTGGTGGGTGCGGCAGGAGCAGCGAGTGCTAGATGGCAGCGGTGGTGCGGCGCTGGTGCGGCGGCAGGTGTTGCTGACGGCAGCCAGCAAAGCAACAACACCAGCGAGGTGGAAGGAAGTCGCGGCGGCGAGCAGGCGCGAGTGGCACAACAGGGCAATGGCGGAGAGGGCTGCCGTGAGGGGCAACCGCAGAGAGCATCTTGTGAGCGGCGTCGTGGCTCATGCGATGCCTTGCCAACCACCGGCCAGCCTGCCTTGCCAGCGCGCGTTCTGAAACGGAGGCGGTCGGTCTTGATGGGCGGCGGCGCCGTAGAAGGTGAAAGGGGATGGAGGGAGGGAGCTCACGGGGGGCTGTAGGGGTTCGGGCAGCGGGGGTCGAGGAGGTGGACAGAGACGACGCGTGGGAGGCGGGGAGGCAGTCCGTGAAAGCGTGGCGGCTCGAGGCGAGATCTGACGACAATGAGGACGAGGCGGCGTCGGGCGTCGAGGCACCGAGCGGCAGGTCGAACAGCGGCGGTGACAAGTGGTGAGCGACGAGGCGAGGGGATGGAGGAGCACGGCGACGGCGGTGGCTATGGCAAGGGAAGGCCTCCGTGCGTTGGCGTCGGCGGGGTCGTCGCCCCGAACAGGATCAGGATCGGGGGTGGAAGAGTGGACCGAGGGGGCAGTGAGAGAGAGGGGATCTGCTAGGTTAGGGTTTGGGGTGGGTTAAGTAGGCCGATGTGCGTGGTGGGCCGGCCTGGGTTGTGTGCTGGTGGGCCAGGGCCCATCAGGGGGTTTTCCTTTTATTCATTTATTATTTTGGTTTAGTTTTCCTTTTATTTATTTTTATTTTATTATTTTTTGTTTCCTTTTAACTTTTCAATTTATTTTAATTTTGTAAAAATATAATTTCAACTCCTAATTTAGCATTGCCACTAAACCCACTATCACAAAAGGTTTTACCCAGAACAAAATAGTTCAGAATTTTATATAATACAAAAGGCATTTAATTAATTGTTTTACCTAGATTTTTATTTATCTTGAAAAGTTAAACGTCTTTTTGATAGTGTGGTTTCTTCACCATAATTACCTACGCATTATTTGGCACAACTTGAACATTTTAGTTTTAATGTTTGAAAACTTTTATCGTTTGACTTTAATTCAAATTTGAATTTGAATTGTTTTGAACTAACGCGAGATTAGCAACAGTAACGGAGGTGACGTGGCATCATTAGCTGAGGGTTACTGTAGCTTAAATATCCGGGTGTCACACTTTTTGTATCACTCTACTTGTGCACGGGCAGTAAGAGCCGCGCCTGCGGCCGCACTTAGCAAAGCAAAGGGAGGAGACAGAAGCACAAGACGGGAAAAACAACGCCAAGACCAGAAACACAAATAGCAAGAGGGCGAGGTGGACTCCACCGACAAGATCCTTTTCGGTGCAACTTGCCCGATGCCAGCAGAGCGTGCCACACTTGAGCCCACGGTTTCCAACAACCACATTGGAGCCGAGGCTCGGGAGGCACCTATGTGGTGCCATGCAGACCTTTGTCAAGATCATAAACACACAAGATCAGATGAGGACCAGAAGACGGTGACCCTCGGCGGGCTCCTAGCTGAGGAAATCCACGAGACCCCCGGCAAGACGCTTGCCGGGGACGACCACGATGCCATGGCAAGGCCCTTGCCGAAGACACCTACGGGGCCGCAGCCAGGCCCGCATCCACAAAGACTCCACCGCTGTTTCTCATGCAGCTGCCAGCCCGACCAGCTGGGCAGGCGCCTGCGTAGCAACAGGCAGCTTCCAGGCCAACTCAGCAAACACCTACGTGGTGGCATGCAAATCTTTGTGAAGACCCTACCACCACGCCATCTCAGCAGCTTGCCAGCCTACGTGGCTCTTTGCACAACCCCGCGTTCGCCAACCATAGAAGGGACCCCAGTGATCCCATAGGTGTCGTTTCCACCGACAATAAATGCTACTAATACAAGCAAGCTTGCAAGCAAAGTGCTACTAATAGAAACAAGCATAGTGCTTTTGATAGAAACAAGAAAGCAATGAAGGAAATTGAAGAGCAGCAAGCAAGTACCGTTGATACAAACCCTAGTAGCTTCTTCTCCAAGTGCTACTGATACAAGCAAGTACTGCTGATGGAAACCCTAATTAACCATGTATGCTAGCAAGCAAGCAAGCAAGCCATAGTAGTCAAGCAACATGAACCCTAACCCCATGAACCAGAGGGAGGTCATCCCCATGAATCCATCCCCATCCCCATAGATCCATCCTCTAACATCATCCACTTCCTTTCCATCAACATGAACCCTAACCCCATGAAGCAGACTACTAGAGGGGGATCGAACGAACCACCAGGAGGTCCTAACCATAGATCGGCCAGGAGGGGGATCCACCAAACCACTAGGAGCTCCTAACCCTAGAATCCATCCCATGAACATGAACGAGAACCACCAGGAGCTCCTAGATCGACCGAGTCCTAACCCTAGATCAGCCAGGAGGGGGATCTACCAAACTCGAGGGGAGAAGTACCTGCCATCGTCGATCATCGATGATGTGGATAATGTAGCCGCCATTGTCAATGTAGTCGTAGCCAGGCCGGCCGATGTAGCCGCCGTCATCGAGGGAAGAGGGGAGGCGGGATTCATCACCGGGGAGGGGAGAGGGGTGGCGGGGCGGTGTGGAGTACGGGAGGGATTGGGGGTGAGGAGTCATCTGCGCACGGGGTAGCTTCGGAGGGGAATGGAGCTAGGGTTAGGAACGGAATGGGGAAATTTTGGGGAGTGGGGAGGCGATCCCGCGTGTGAGTGGTGGGTCCCGCCTGGTAGTGGGGAGGGAGTGGAGGGAGTGCAGGGAAATTTTGGGAGAGGGAGTGGAGGGAAATGTTACTGTGAGAGGGAAATTCTTTTGGGTTTGGAGGCAAAAAAAATAGGTTTTTTTGTAAACTTTGTAAAAAATAATGGTTAAAATCATACCGAATAGCTCAAGAAAACATCGGTATTCCAACTTTAATATTTTACTAGTTGGTAGGCCACATTTTATGATGTGACGTGGAGGTTTCTCATTTTTTTGATTTTTTACGGTGTTTTCAAAATCCGGCTGAATTCGGCGCGGCGGCCGTCCGTGGCTAGGGGTTGAATCATGCAAAGCTGTTGGCGATTCTTTGATTAAATGCCTACATGTGAAGCTAAAAATGATTTTTAGTAAAAATAATTGGCAAGCTATGGTGCACCCGCAGTTCAAATTTCAGTCGGTTCTAGCTGAATCAGCCGATGGTTGTCTGAATGGCCGGGAGTAACTACAAGGCTCAGAAATGCATGATTTTTGGTGATGATCCGTAAAATAGGGTCTACTTTGATATAGACATGGAATGGCCATTTGGAATGACTCTCTTTGTAGCCGCTTCCCGAAAAACACGTGTTTTTAGCATTCAGAAAATAGAAAATGATTTTTTTAGGAAACAAGTTGGAACCTCGCTTTCGAAACATTGTTCGGCATCCCAAGATGCGGGCATGTGCCAAATTTGGGCATATTAACACAAACTATTCAACAAATGCGGCCATATCATTGCTCGTTTAGCTTGAAAGCCATGAATCTTCGTTCATGGTAGGTCGTTTTTGGGAACACCTTTTCAAGAAGACATCGTTATTCCAAGTTTAATATTTTTGCTAGTTGGTAGGCCACATTTAATGATGTGACACGGAGGTTTCCCTTTTTTTTACGGTGTTTTCAAAATCTGGCCGAATTCGTCGCGTCGCCGTCCGTGGATAGGGGTTGAATCATGTGAATCATGCAAAGGTGTTGGCGATTATTTGATGAAATGCCTAGACATGGCATGGCGCCATTTCAAATGACTCTCTTTGTAGCCGCTTCACGAGAAACACATGATTTTAGCATTCAGAAAATGGAAAATGTTTTTTTGTGAAACAAGTTGGAACCTCGCTTTGGAAACATTATTTGCCGTCCCAAGATGCAGGCATGTGCAAATTTTGGGCATATTATCAAAAACTATTCAAAGAAGGCAACCGTATCATTGCTCGCTTGGCTTGAAAGCCATGAATCTTCATTCATGGTAGGTCATTTTTTAGAACACCTTTTCAAGAAAACATTGGTATTCCATTTTTAATATTTTTGCTTGTTGGTCGGACACATTTGATGATGTGACGTGGAGGTTTCCCATTTTTTTATTTAAGGTGTGTTCAAAATCCGGCCGAATTTGTTGCAGCGACCGTCCGTGGCTAGGGCTTGAATCATGCAAAGCTGTTGGCGATTCTTTGATGAAATGCCTACATTTGAAGCTAAAAATGATTTTTAGTAAAAAATAATGAGCAAGCTATGGAGCACCCGTAGTTCAAATTTCCGTCGGTCCAAATCTTAATGAAAAACCATGTTTTTAACAATTAGAAAATGAAACTTGTATTGTTTCATACATGAGCATGCACAAAAACCCATAATTTTATCTTTCATCCATGAGCATCCATAAGCATGTACAAAATTTCAATTCGCATCAATTTCCAAACTAAGTTTGGAAGGTGATGGAGAAGGACACACATAATTAAGAAACTGACATGTTCAGATGACACTGTAATACTTGAGCATCCATGAGCATGCACAAAATTTCAATTCCCATCAATTTCAATCTGAGCTTGGCTGACACTGTCATACTTAAGAAGTTTGCACTAACAAACTTAAACCTGAGATACTTAACATTGACATGTTCAGATTAACATGCTTAACATTGCCACTTGATTTATTAACATCTTCACTCCTCATTCTTCTCCTTCTTCTCCTTCGTCATCCTGATGCGCTTAGAGTGGCAAATGCCAACACGGATGTACTTCTCTACCACAATTTGCCTAGCCCTATCACCCAGCTATGGGATCACCGGTGCCACCACCATCGCGATGCCATCGTCAGGCGCAACCATCTCGAGGCCATCGTCAGGCACCACCATCACGAGGTCATCATTAGGCACCACAAACGCGAGGTCATCGTCCGCCACCACCATCGCAAGGTCATTGTCAGCCACCACCATAGCAAGGTCGTCATCAGCCGGAATAGGCTGCACCTCCCTGCTCTGCTCCTCTTCTTCCCCACTCTGCTCCTCATTATCCCTGCTGCTGCTCCCATTGCCTGGCCAAATGCAACAGAGTCTTTTTAGCAATCGGTGTGACATGAAACCAAAAGGAGAGGAAGCAGAGAGGCAGAGCTTACTGGCATCATCGTCGTGCTGGTAGTGCCTGCTGCACATGGTCCCGTCGACACCTTCATGGGGAGCACGGCGTAGTCGTCATAGCGGAAGACAAGGAAGTGTCCGAGCTGCAGGTCATGGGCGCAGGCGAAATGCTCCCAGTCACGCCCTAGGTACATGTGGTTGTCGGCATCGAACACCACCAGCATGTCTCACAGCCTGCAACGCCCGCGGCCGGCCTTCCGCAACTTCACTTTATGGGGCTCACGGCCCTGGAGCATCTTGGCAAACTTGTTAGGCAGCCTCTGCACCCAGAGTCAAGCAATGGCTAATTGTGCTGATCAAGCACTAGACAGCAGAGTGATGATAAAGAGATGGGTGAAGGGGAGATCTCGTCTTGTCTATACCGGTCTGCTGCAGGATTTCTCAATTATGATCTCGAATAACTTGAAACATTCCAAGCCGGCCATCTCACTTTTTGGTGTGGCAGAGTGCAACAGGTGGTGGCGGCCTCCCCTCCTCTCTGAAAAGTACCATTGTCATTAAACAACAAGTTACCATAAACAGGACTGGACATAGTTGGAACAAAGCCAAGTTTTTAGACATGAAAGAGATGTAGGTCAGTCAACTAGTTGGAACAGAGCCAAGTCTTTTAGACATGAAAGTGGTGTAATTGGAACAGAGCCTGCTTATTTCTAGGAAAAACTGAGTAAACAAAAAGCAATGCACTTGTGGTCAACAACATCAACAACACTTAATTAATTTGGTAGGTTAGTTGGCAATGGCAATTGGCACCCTTAAAAATAGTAGAATATTTACTAGTTGTCTTTGCGAGTGCCTCAATTTGGAATACTACTATAGATGGCAAAACAACTTGCTATACAGTGGACCATATCTACTATAAATGGCAAACACAGCTAGAACCATATATACTATAAATGGACCATATCTGCCCATGCGCTACATTTTGCTAGAACCATATCTATAAACACAGCTAGAACCATATTAGATCAATGGACCATATCTACTATAAATGGACCATATTTACAAAAACTGGGCTCTAATCCAACTTGGCTCTAATCCATATCTACTATAGATGAACATATCTGCCCAGGGTCCGTCGGTCAGACAACATCAACCAGAACCATATCATATTTTGCTACTACCTAATCTAACCCGAATTTCCAAACGAACACTAATCCAACCCAATACAAAACAACAGTTGCGGCAAGAATCCTAGTCCAAACCTAATCCAACCACCCTAATCAAACCCTAATCCAATCAGTTGAACCCTAATTTAATGGAATCAAACCCTAATCTAAACAGTAGAAGAAAACCAAATGGAGAGGAAGGAGTCAGCGGCGGATTCATATCTCCGCGGGAGAGGAAGGAGTCGGCAGCGGCGGTGGGTCGAGACGGCGGGAGGAGGATACGACAACAGCGGCGGAGAGGAGGATTCAGCGAAGATGGAGGAGGAGAGGAGGAGTCGACGGTGGGTCGAGTTGGGGATTAGCTCAGGGGGGAAAGAGTCGAGTGGAGAGGAGGAGTGGGTAGAGTGGGCCCACTTGTCAGCGAGTTGTGTGTTTGATACTTGACTGGTTTGATGATTTGAAAAGAGTTGTCACAGAGTACAAGACCAATAGCCTCTCCCTAGCCCAGTGGTAGAAACACAGTGAAATAAGCGCCAGGTCATGGATTCAAGCCCCTGCTCGTACATTATTTTTTGGCCACGCCCATATGTGTGTGCTCGGTCGTGGGTTCGAGTATATAGTGAAACAACTAGACCCACAATCAACATTCTCTTCCTACCTCAGTGGTTCTAGACACAACGAAACATGTGCTCAATCGTGGGTTCAAGTCCCCGCTCATACAATTTTTTTATTTAGACATAATTTAGTTTGTATACAGTACAAAATTCGGTTAAAGCAACAATGTCTCAGTTTAGTTCAAAAGGACTTCATAAAAAATATTTTGCAATCTTCAAGCTTTACAAGACAACATTTTGCTCCTATAATCTTCACCACATGACAACTAAAACAATAGTTCTGGCCAAAATTAAGAAAATGCCACCAAAATTCAGTTAACTTTACAAAATTCAGAACTAATTCAGTGAAGAATTTTTTGGCATTTCTGCCCAGATATCATAACAATAAGCATCCAAAATGCACCAGCATCATAACAACCACAACAAGTGTTTTGCATCCAAAATTTTGATGCTTACAAAATACTACAACAATCAGGATCACATCAATTGCTTACAAAAGGAAATCAAATGTTTTGCATGTTGCATCAAATACAACAACCATCATTTTGTCCCTACAGCCATCAGGATCTTCAAGCATTTTGCTACCTGGAGAGAATTGTAGTACATGAGGATCACCATGCATATGTACAAGAAGGAAAACTACAGATAATTGCAAGGAAAACTACAGAGAGTTAGAAGGATCACCAAGGAGACAAAATTTACCTACATGTCCATTCTCCACTCATCGTCGTCGATACCAAAACAAGGAACTATATACTCACTCTTGTTTTCCTCATCATCACTACAATATTGCAGCATAGTATGATCAATCTTTTTTTCCTCATCCTCGCTCTCATGTCCATCCTCTACCACATTTCTTCTTTTCTTAATGCCTTCAACTGTTGCAGCATCAACGAGCACACGTTCCTGGTCCCTTCGCACTCTGCTTTGCACCGGAACTTCCATAGAGTCATTGTTAGCTTGCACCGGAACTTCCATATATAGAGTCATCATCAGCTTGCACCGGAACTTCCGTAGAGTCATCATCCTGGAATGTTAGTCCACTACCATCGGGGCCCTTTTCCATTTCAGTTTCGGTCACATTCCACAAGTGTCTGTGCTCAAAGGTTTGCACAACTCGCCATTTTCCGTGCAAAAGAGTGTCTAGAAGATAGAACACCATTGTTGCTTGTACTATTAGAATAAAGGGGTCATTCTTATACTAGCACCTTGCAGTGTTGATGCTTTTGAAGTGGCCATCATATTTGACTTGTCTCTTCTTCTAGCTACAAGATCAAACCAGTCACAGCGAAATAAGAAAACCGAGCGCTGGATGCCTTCGCTAGATTTGTACTACAACTCTACGATGCTTCTCAGCTGACCATAGAAGTCAATGTGCTCACCATCATGTGACCCCCTAGTGACTATTCCACTATTCTATGTCTTCCTTTTTTCCTTGCGGTCAACGGTGTGGTACCGGACACCGTCAGCAATGCATGCCAAATACACTCTCACTCACATATCTGGTAAGCATGCCAAAGCAAATAGATCATCACTGACCTTCTTCTCCTCATGCAACTTTCCAATCTGCACAAATAAACCATTTAGCAACAATGCTATTTAACAGTTGTTGAATAACACAGAAAACATAAAACATGTGGCTAAAGATCTCACATGATTCTTAAACAATTTAGCAAATCCCTTGGCAACCCTTTTATCAACATAGATCTGGCTTTCTTCCTGATTTAATTCTTCCTTGCATTTCCTGCAATGCCAACAAAACATGTGAATTAAAACATTAGGCTGGTGCCAATCCAAGCAAAAAAATTATAATGAGTGCACAAGATATAACGTACTCGATATATGGTAGAACCTCGGCACAATTGCTGAGCACATACCAAACCATCTTGTCATACTCATCACCAGCCTCCAAGTATTGTGAGGCTCCCGGAAAGTTCACACCATGGTTGAAAACTGAGACATCACCACTTTGCGAATCAGACCGCTCTCTATTTCTGCCAGTCCGGTTCCATTTTGTTTCCACGTTGCCAAAGTATATAGAGTAAAATGTCAAGCACTCGTCAACGACATATGCTTCAGCAATCGAACCTTCAGGTCTTGCCGTGTTTCACAAATAATGCTTACAAGTAAGCAGCCTTCTTTCGATTGGGTACATCCATCTGTATTGCACAGGGCCTCTAAGCATTGCCTCTTTTGGTAAGAGCACCGCCAAATGGACCATCATGGTGAAGAAAGCTGGAGGGAAAATCTTCTCGAGCATGCAAATAATAATTGGGATTTCTTTTGCAAGTCTTTCCAAAACAGTTAACTTGAGTGTTTTGCAGCACAGTTCTCTAAAGAAATTTCCCAGCTCCGCAACTGCTTCATGTATATCCTTGTCCATGATTCCTCGGAGGCCCGCCGGTTAAATCCTTTGGAGGAGGATGTGACAGTTTTCAGTACTGAAAGCTTGAATCCATCAGAAGTAACACACTTTGCTAGGTTAGTAACATAATCATCTAGAAATCTCACCGCTCTTATGAATTCATAGAATGCAAGCTCTTGTTCTTTACTCATTGTATACCATGCTCATGGCATTTCAAATGAATCTTCATCTTCATCATGCTGTAGATGCAAATCTTCTCTTATTCCCATGTCCTCCAAATCAAGCCTAGAACTAACCTTGTTCTTTGTCTTCCCTTCAATGTTAAAAAATGTCCCTAGTAGATTCTCGCATATATTTTTCTCAATGTGCATTACATCGAGATTTGGCCTTAATTTCATATTAGCCAAGTATGGCAGGTCCCACAAACAAGACCTCCAGTCTTAACATTGACCTTCCTCACGCTTTGTTTTCTTTGCAAGCTTTCCTGGTCTCACATCTTTCACCTTTTCAAGTTGCTTCTCCAGCTCTTCTTTAGTGAATTCCACTAGCTTCTCACGGGTTTCATTCTCACCATTAAAATCTTTGCTTCTTCACCAGTGATGGTTTCGGGGAAGTAAGCGGCAGTGCCCAATATAGCAGAGCTTGCTACCTATTTCTTTGAGCAAGGGTATTTTTCACAATGGACATAGGCCTGATAACCCACTCTGATCCTCCTAGACAGAGTGTGCAGCGCCGGGAAATCATGGATGGACCATATGATTGCAGCACGTAGATTAAACTTTTCTTCCGGAGTCAAGGCATCGTATGTAAGTACACCAGTCCAGAGTTGTAGAAGTTCTTCTACAAGGGGATCCATAATGACATCAAAATCCTTTCCTGGAGACTCTGGACCCAGGATAAGAAACGACATCATGAAGTTGGGCTGATCCATGCATGCCCGTGGTGGCAGGTTGTACAGCACCACAAAAACAGGCCACATGCTATAAGACGTGCTCATGTTCGCAAACGGATTAAAGCCATCTGTGGCAATGCCGAGTTTTATGTTCCTTGGATCTCCAACAGAATCTTTGTGTCTTCTATCAAATTCTTTCCATGCCTCTTCGTCCACTGGATGGCTCATCTCATTGTCCATAGGTTGCCGCTTCAGTTTGTGCCATTGTACTTCCAGCGATGATTTCTTCGAGACAAACATCTGTTGTAGCCTTGTTATCAACAGAAAGTGCCTCAGTACCTTCTCCAGTGTTGACTTCTTCCCTTCAGCATCTTTCCACCTAGAGGCATTGCATTTTGGACAGTTTTCATGCTTGGCATAATCCTTCCGAAACAAGACACAGTTATTTGGGCACACATGTATTGAAACATAACCTAGCCCCAGCCTACGGATTATGCTCAATGCTTCATCATAAGACATGGGAACATAGCTATCGGGGAATTGCAAGGTCAAAAGGTGGAGTATTGCGTTGAATGCAGCATTGCTAATCCGGTGGAAAGATTTGATGTGGAGTAACTTCACAGAGAAGGTAAATCTTGAAAATTTACCACCTTCATGAGTTGCACGCTTTGCATCCTCTAACAGCTCAGCAAACATCGATTTCTGTCCATCAACACGATCTTCACCATCGTACAGATCCTTCAATAGGTCAGGAATCCTATCATCTTCATGCCCATCCTCTTCCTCCAAACCAGCATTCTCTCGCAAAATCTTTTCCATAAAATCAATGCCAGCATCACCACTGAATTGCAGAGAATCAAGATCTTCTACCTTTGTTTGTTCCATCAATGCCCTTCGGACTGTCCTAAGAGTTGGGTCCCTGTCTGTAATTATGTGGCATAGTAGTGCCTTAAAGAAGGTGTTCCAGGTTATTTTTCCCCTAGTTTGTATCAGAGCTGACCACTGATAATAGGAAAAATGAAACATTTCGTGTGTTTTAGTTCATTCACCCTTCATATGAGGGGCCTATGTATCAGCTTCAATATTTTGAGGTTGTCTATCTAAAGGTTCTCCGTGATATATCCATCTATCATATGTGTTGGCCATCCCATTAAGAAGCAGATGATCTTCCACTCTTCCTTGAACTATTCTTTAATGGTTGAGGCATTCGTAGCATGGGCAAAGAATGACAGCATCCTTGGCAAAATTTGCCCGAACAAATTGCATGAATTCATCAACTCCTTTCATATGTTCTTTCGAAAATCTTCTAACTCCTTTTCTAATCCAGCTTCTGTCCATCTGCCAAAGACAACAAATTGTTGCAACTTAGCAAATCAATCTATGTGCATCAGCATTAGTTAATGAAAATGGATGGCAGTAATGGCAGCTAAAAATCCAGAAAATAAGGTAGGCACCCAACTTTATATGCTAATTGCCTAACTTTATATGATAACTACCAGAAGATAAGGTAGGCACCCAACATTGAGGTATTTCCAATTTCTCACTACTTTAGTCCAGTTCACATGGTTTACTGATTTCACATGGGAGCAATAAAAAGCAGTTCATAGGAAATACATATTTTTTCGAAGGAAATATATATTTCACATGGGAGAAAATAAAAGCTAACAAAAACTTGTAAAACCTAACGTAGATCAGGCAGAGCTGCACTAAGAAACACATGTGGTTCCTGTAAAGAGGAGATCCATCTTATGAAGCAAGCTGTAGCATCCAACCATCAGATTGAGCTCCACCTGCAGCTGATGGATTCTCACTCAAATTATGCTACACTAGACCGCATTTCAAATTAAGCCCCTCAACATATTGAATCTCCTCCTTCCACTTTCCTTTCCATTTCAAAAAGAAATAACAATACTATCTAGTGAACTAAGGAGATGGCATTCAATATTGTGTATATGATGTAAAAACTAAGCATTGCAATACAACATATGCATGATATGAGTAGTATAACCTTGCCAAGTTTGAGCATACACCTCAAGGGGATAATAGGACTGGTTATCTGACTCTGAATCCTCCTCTGAAGAGCTATCTGTAACCAGTAAGATATCTGCTTCAGCAGGTACCATTGTCTGCTCTGAAGACCTTGATTTCACTCCATATTTCTCCATCACCAATTCAAATGGCTGATGCACACGAAGAGTAATTGAATATACAAACATTGTCGACAAATGCAATGAGAAATACAAAAAAGGATGGCATGAGATAATTCACATATATATAATGCCTTGCAACAAGATAGCATTGTATAATTCACATATATAATGTCTTGCAACAAGATGGCATTGCATCATTCACATATATGGTAATTAGACACTAAACAGGTGGCATTCACACAAAGCATGTCTAAACTAAGCAAATGACATAACAATGCAAGATACCATACGCACGATATGAGCAACATAACCCTGCCAAGTTAGAGCATGCACCTCGGGGGCGAAATAGGACTGGTCATCTGTCTCTGAATCCTCTTCTGAGGAGCTATCCATAACCAGCGAGACATGCGCTTCGTCAGATAGCATTGTCTGCTCTGAAGACCTTGTTTCCACTCCAGATTTTTCCGTGACCATGCCGAATGGCTGATGCACACGAAGAGTAATTGAATGTACTAAAATTGTTGACAAATTTAATACATAATAAAAAATGATGGCATGATATAATTCACATATAACATGACTGGCTAACCAGGGTAGCATTGCAAAATTCACATATATGATGCCTGGCTAAACAAGATGGCATTACAATAAAGAAACTAAACAGATGGCATTCACACAAAGCATGTCTAAACTAAGCAGATGACATATTTGATGTATAAAGTAAGCAATGCAAGGCACCATATGCATGATATTACCAACATCGGCATGCGAAGTTAGAGCGAAGACCTCAGGGTTATCCTTCTGAATCCCCCTCAGAACAGTTATCTTCCTCTTAATTACAATCCGAAATGGGTGGAGGGGGGCTGCCTTTTCGCCCACCATGGAGCGACGTCTGCATGAAATTTTATTGCCACGCAAGGCTCGTCTCTTTTGCTCTACATGTTCAGTTCCATTGTGTACAATAACTGACATGCATAGGAATAAAACATAGTGAGATTATGTAAGGAGTTCATGCAAAATTCCAGAGTGATGGTAGCAAACTATGGATAGACCCAAAACCAATGATAGGAGGCAGATAATAGCTTTACTTCAAAATACAAATAATGGCTCCTTTAATGTTTGCTTGCACCCAACATGAAACTCATAGTGTCGGGGGAAACGACACCTATGGGATCATGAGGAATCCCTTTTGCTATGGTTAGCCGGCGCGGGGCTGTGGAAAGAACAGGATTGAGAGATCAACACAGGAGGGAATTATCCAGGTTCGAGCCGCGAATGACGCGTAATACCCTACTCCTGATGGTTTCTATTTATCTGGTGTTCTTGGACTAGCTACCAGGTGTGCAGGGTCCTAAAAGTCTGAATCGTCTCTCGGTACGCTGCGGGCCTCCTTTTATAGACAAAGGGGCTGCCACAGTGGCACACAGGAGGTGGAAAGTTATACAGTGGTCGAGTCTATCCTCTAGTACCGTAGGACAAACTCATTTAATGCGCTGCCGATGTGCCCTTCTTGCTTTATCGGGGACGGCAAGGAAGCTTCTCCCAGCTGTTGCCGCCTCGCCTGGCTCCGACGCACTTCCGAACTGACGAGGCGAGTAATGCCACGCTGGCTGGCTGGCTGCTGAGTTGGTGCGGTGGCAGAGCCTTCACGAAGATATGCATGCCACGACGCAGGTGCTTGCTGAGTTGGCCTAAAGGCTGCACGTCGCCACGCAGGTGTTCGCCTAGTTGGTGGGCTGGCAGCTGCATGGGAACGGCGGAGCTTTGACAGATGTGGGCCTGGCCGCGGCCCCGCGGGTGTCTTTGGCAAGAGTCTTGTCGGGGCCAGGCAAGGGTCTTGCCGTGGCGTCGTGGCTGTCCCCGGCAAGGGGCTTGCCGGGGGTCTCGTGGTTATCCTTGGCAAGAATCATGCCGAGGATCTTCGTCTTCTGGTTATTTATCTAGTCTTGTATGCTCTTTGTCTTCACAAAGATCTGCATGCCACCAAGGAGGCGCCTCCCGAGCTTTTGGTTCCAGTGTGGTTGAGGGCGTCAGAACTCTCAGGCTCGAGGGTGGCAGCCCCGCTGGCGTCGGGCAAGTTGCCCCGGCAAGGCTCTTTCCAGGGCTCTGGAGGCCACCCCGGCAAGGACCTTGCCGGGGGAGTCCACCTCGCCTTTCTGCTCTTTGTGTCTTCGGTTCGGCGTTGGTCTGGTCATCTTGTGCCTTTGCTTCCTCTGCCTCGCCAAGCGTGGCTAGGGCGTGGGGCTGCGACTGCCCATGCACAAGTAACGTGGTGCAAAAGGGGCCCCCTACTTTTGTACACCGACAGGAGCCCCTGGGCCTAGGCCACATATAAGCGTGGAGCATTATTGGGCTAGGCCCAGAACGGTGCGCGGGCACGTGAGCGATGGAGTTTTTACCGCAGTAACTCCCTCGCTCTCTTGCGCTTCCCCACGGCCCGCGTTGAATGCGCGACGCGGGGGTCGTGCGTGACGTGGGGGCCATGCGTGGGGCGGTTGCTGCCCTTATGCGTCACATCGTAGTAAAGAGGCGGCTCGCACCTTCCCCATAAAAAGGAGGAAAATGCAGGGGCGCGGCTCATTTACTAAGTGGACCCGAGTCGTGGCCTTCAAGGCGCCCGTGCCCAACGATCACGGGGTGGAAAATGGTCGCCTCACTCGTATCCTTGATTTTGGCTTGCACGCCACATGGGGGGTGGGCACGGGCCTTAAATGACGAGGCGGGAAACCGGGGCGTCGCTGGTTGGAGCAGCGGGTCGGTCTTGATTCCCTGCGCCACTGGTGGCTGGATTGGTTAAGTGGGGTGGCCGAGCCCCGGCCCCGCCCCTTTATAAGAAGGGGAGGGGGATGGCACCCCTCCAATCTTCCACCATCCATCTCCTTCTACCTTGGCTCCTTCCTTCCTTCTACTATGGTGAGAGGGCGCGTTGGCACTCCGATGGCGGCGATGAGGGTCTCTGCTCGACAGCATGCCCCTCCTTCCCAAGATCTCGTGGCGGCGGAGCTGGCCACGATAGGAAGGCAGAGGGGGCGGGGCCGAGGTCGCCGTGGCGCTCGAGGAAGAGGAGGACGGGGCGGCGCACCGGCCTCGCCTCCTCCAGCGGCCCCTCCCCCAATGGAGGGCCACGTCGGAGACCAGCCCCGCGAGTTCGTCATCAGGATGCACCAGCCAGTGCGCCGTCATCTTCGTCTCCCTACTCCATTCGCTCGGGAGATGGAGCTCGACCCGCCACAGGCTCTGAGGTTGCACATGAGGGGCTGCGGGAATGGCAGCATGCAGGTCGACGTCGACTTCCCCGCCGCTCGTGTCATGTATCTTCGTCGCGGATGGAAGACCTTCGCTCGTGCCCACAGCCTGTCGGAGGGGCTCGTTCTCCACTTCAAATTAATGGAGAACGGCCTCCTCTCCGTCAAGGTCTTTGGGCACTTGGGAACTTGCCTAAGGTGTTGTGTGGAGAGCTCCTCCGATGATGAAGACTCCTCCTCAAGAGGGAGTGACGAGGAGGACAGCGACAGCGACGACGAGGGCGTCAAGCGGGATGACGCCGACTCCGACTCCGACTGACCGCGTCGCCCTCCTCCCTTGGCCACGTGCCCTGCCGAGGGTCTTCCTTGTCAAGCTCTCCATCGGCGCGTTCCCATCGCCTCCTTTTTGCCTTCACCTGCCGCACCTGGGAGGAAAGGGGCAAGAACAGGGATCACGGGGCACTTATCTTTTTTAGTTTTTAAGCCTGCGGGCACTTGTTAGATTTAAACATTGTAATCCCCTTGCTCATGTTTGCCTTCCGTACGAACAGTACATGTTTGGAACGTATTAATGAAAATGGGTGTTTGTCGGATTCTTTGTGCGTGAGCGAGGCCCATGCCAAGGAACCAATCCTTGTTATTTTTAAAATAAACATTATCGCCCGGCAACAGGCCTTGCCATCCCCTCACTTCATTCACGAGCATGCTCACGCCCTCGGCAGAGGCAGGGGCGAAGTAGGGTTAGGACCTTCGTTTGCTTCCTTGTCACCGCAACTACAACCAAGTTCCGGCCCAAGGAATAGTTCTTTGGCACAGGAAAGGGCGAGCACGGTGGTCCTGGAATAAACGAGGCTTCATACGTCTCGATCCCACACGGAAATGCATAACAGGGGATAAAGGACTTATCTAGATCTGCAGCCCCCGGCAACCTTGGCTTGCCGTGGTCGGGTGCTTGAATCTGCAGCCCCCCGGCAATGGCTTGCCGAGGTCGGGGATGTCGATCCGTCTCCCTACCCTTAAATGGCTTAGCAGAAATGCCTACGCAGCCTACGAACCAAAGAAAAGACTGGAAAGGATGGAAAGACACACACCCGACCTCTATGCTAGGGTTTAGCTACCGTCGGGCACTATCAGCCCTACCAAAGAGAGACTTAACCTAGCATGCATGCTAAAACTTAGGGCGCCAACGCTTCATTTATTTATGCTCAAGGTCTGCGCCTGGCTTTGTACAAAGGGTTACATGCCTTGCCGACAAGGCTTGTACAAAAGGTGGCTTGCCGGGGGGCCCAGCAACCGCGCCTCATGGGTAAAACTTACGAAGATGTTCGATGTTCGAGAGTTGCTCAGCTGGACACCATCTTGATCTCCGAGAAAAGCTGCGCCCGAACTGGTGACTCGCATTACCCGATAAGGGCCTTCCCACTTTGGGTTCAACTTGTTGGAATTCTTGGCCGACTGAACGCACCGAAGAACAAGGTCGCCTTCCTCAAGGCTTCGGGCATGAACCTTGCGGCTATGGTAGCGGCGCAAGACCTGCTGGTAGCATGCAGCTCGCACGATCGCCCGAAGACGATCTTCCTCAAGGAGCGTCACGTCATCTTGCCGCAACTACTCTTGCTCAAGCTCGTCATAAGCGAGCACTCGAGGTGACTTGTATGTGAGTTCCGTGGGGAGAACTGCTTTAGCCCCGTATACCAGGGAAAAGGGTGTCTGGCCGGTGGCTCGATTTGGCACCATTCTGATTGACCAAAGAACCATCGACAACTCATCAATCCAGTGCCTTCCACACTTGTGCAGCCTGTCAAAAGTCTTTGTCCTCAGGTCTCGCAGCACTTCAGCATTTGCCCTCTCCGCCTGGACGTTGCTCCGTGGGTGTTCCACCGAAGCAAAACAGGCCTTACTACCGAGGTCCTAGATGTATTTCATGAAGGTGCGGCTTGTGAACTGTGTGTCGTTGTCGGTGATAATCCTGTTTGGCACACCAAAACGGCAAACTAGCCCCTTGAAGAACTTGACGGCTGACTATGTTGTCACCTTCCTCACTGCCACCACTTCGGGCCACTTTGTGAACTTGTCGATCGCGGCGTACAAGTACTCAAAGCCCCCGACAGCACGGGGAAAGGGGCCCAGTATGTGGAGCCCCCAGACCGAAAATGGACCGGAGAGAGGGATTGTTTGAAGGGCTTGAGCTGGTTGATGAAGCTTCTTCTAATGGAACTGACATGCTTCACACTTTGTTACTAGCGCAGTTGCATCCTGGAGGGCTGCGGGCCAGAGGAAACCTTGCCGGAATGCCTTGCCAGCAAGGGTCGTCGACCCTATGTGGGAGCCACACATACCTCCACGTATCTCTGCCAACAGCTCTAGTCCGTCCTCTCGAGGAATGCACTTCAGCCCGACTCTGTTTGGCCTCCTTCGGTACATGGTATCATCCACAAACTGGTACATGTTGGACCGATGGGCTACTTTCTCTGCTTCTTCCTGCTCCTCGGGAATTTCTCCTGTTTGGAGGAAACGGATGGTGGGCTGCGCCCATGCCGGAGCCTGAGGCTCGACGGCAAGGACCAAAGGCACATCTTCTGCCGTAGGGGCAGATGCCTCTACGGTCAGGGCCTGGGGCCCCGTCGAAGGTAGTTGCCCCTCGGAAAGCTTGGGGTACCCGGCAACCTCCTTGCCGGCAGCTCATGGGAGCTCGGCGGCAAGGTACTTGCCGGGGCTTGTCTTCCTTCGCTTGTTCTGCCCTGCTGATGGCTCTACGGATGGTTGTATTAACTAAAGTACAAAGGTACCTAGTTCCACAGGCAACTTGAGGGCAGCGCATTTCGACAGGTCGTCGGCAATGCTGTTCTCCACTCGGGGAACATGTTCTGCCTGTAGGCCGTCAAAATGTTCTTCCAACTTCCTCACTTCATTCACGTAGGCCTCCATCAACGGGCTTTGGTAATCCTTGTTGACTTGCTTGACGACGAGCTGCGAATCACCCCTGATGATAAGCTTCTTGATTCCGAGGTCTGCCGCAATCCTGAGATCGGCAAGCAACCCCTCATACTCCGCCGTGTTGTTCGTTGATTTTTCCCGGGGGAAGTGCATCTGGATCACATACTTGAGGTGCTCTCCGGTGTGCGCGATTAGTATCACGCCAGCACCGGCACCTTGGAGTGAGAAAGCTTCATCAAAATACATAATCCACTCACTGCTCGTCTCCTTACCGGGAAGGGCGGTCTCTGGAATCTCCTCGTTGGGCATTGCGTTCCACTCTGCTATGAACTCTGCCAAAGCTCGGCTCTTGATCGTTGAAGTACTTTCAAACCTGAGGCCAAAGCTTGACAGCTCCAATGCCCACTCCACAATCCTCCCTGTCGATATGGGTTGTGCAAAATCCGTTGCAAAGGGAGGCGGGTGACGACGGTGATCCCGTGTGCTTGGAAATAGTGGCGCAGCTTTTTCGAGGCCATGAGAAGGCCGAAAAGCAGCTATGCATTCCAGAAGAGGGAGCTGACAAAATACACTGGGTGTTGCACCATCTTCTTCTTCTGTCCCACTTCGCCCATCCCCTCAGGTTCTGTGTCACCGTGTTCGGGCCTTGCCGGGGGTTCTGGTCTGCCGGGCAAGACCCCGCCCCTCCATCCGACGGCTCTGCTGCAACTGCTGCTTCTCCCTCAGGTTCCCTTTGCGCCACCAGCGCAGCACTGACCACTTGATTCGTTGCTGCTAAGTACAGCAGCAACGGCTCTCGTGGTTTAGGCGCGACTAGTATTGGCATGGAGGAGAGGTACCTCTTCAAATCTTGCAGTGCTGCCTCTGCCTTCAGAGTCCATTTTACTTGACCCACCTTTTTCAAAACTTTGAAGAAGGGGAGGGCGCGCTCGGCAGATTTGGAGATGAACCTACTCAGGGCAGCAACATAGCCGGTGAGCCTACGGACGTCTTTGACCCGTTTCGGCGCCTCAATCTGCTCAATTCCTTTGATCTTGTCGGGATTTGCTTCGATTCCGCGTTGAGACAGAAAGAACCCGAGAACTTTGCCGGAGGGGACACCGAACACGCACTTCTCTGGGTTGAGCTTGTGGTTGATCTTGAAAAGGTTTGCGAATGTTTCTTCTAAATCTTGCACGAGAGTGGCCCTGTCCTTGGTTTGGACCACTATGTCATCCATATAAGCTTCCATATTTCTATGCAGCTGGGGCTCAAAACCAATCTGGACTGCTCGGGCAAATGTTGAACCAGCACTCTTCAACCCGAAAGGCATTCGTACAAAACAGTATGTACCACATGGGGTGATGAACGCGGTCTTCTCTTCATCTTCCTTCATCATGAAGATCTAGTGGTACCCTGAATAGGCATCGAGGAATGACAACAGGTCACACCCGGCAGTGGAGTCTACAATCTGGTCAATGTGTGGCAGAGGGAAAGGATCCTTTGGACAGACTTTATTGATGTCTGTGTAGTCGATACACGGCCTCCACTTCCCGTTTGCCTTACGCACCACCACCGGATTGGCCAACCACTTGGGGTGGAGTACTCCTCTTACCAGGCCTGCCGCCTACAACTTCCTGATCTCTTCAATGATGAACTATTGCCGCTCCAAAGCTTGCTTCCTGACCTTCTGCTTGATGGGCCGCGTGTGAGGACAGACAACAAGATGGCGCTCAATCACCTCCTTGGGAATGCCGGGGATGTTAGATGCTTGCCATGCAAATACATCAACATTCGCCCGCAGGAAGGCGACGAGTGCGCTTTCCTATTTACTGTCGAGGGTTGAGCTTATAGTGAAAGCCCCGCCCGTGTCGTCCTCCTTGACGGACACCTTCTTGGTTTCTGGTGGTGCAGCCTTGGACTTTTTGCTCTTGCCGGTGGAGCTCTCTGGCACGTCCTCAATGGGAGCACAACACTCCGAAGAGGTGCGCTTGCCGGAGTGGATGCAAGAGGTCTTGCCGGAAGAGGTCTTGCCGGAAGGAGTCTTGTCGGCCTTCTTCCTCCCTGGAGCTTCAGCGACAGGAGCAAGTGCCCTTGTGGCAGTTGCTGCAACTACCTCTCGGTAGAGTTGGTCGGTGCAGATGAGTGCGTCTTTCTTGTCGGAGGGGACGGTGATGATCATCAGCGGCCCCGACATCTTCAATGTGTTTTAGGCATAGTGGGACGCCGCCATGAACTTGGCCAGCATTGGGCGGCCAAGGATCCCATTGTATGGCAAGGGGATCTCGGCGACATCAAAGACGATCTTCTCCGTCCTATAGTTCAGCTCGCCCCTAAACGTAACGGGCAGCGTGATTTTACCTTTAGACTGGCTCCTTCCCAGGTTGACCCCTTGAAACATGTCTGTCTCTTTGAGGTCTCCATCAGGAATCTGCAGCTTCTTGATCACAGCGGCGAGATCAAATTCAGACCGGCCCCACCGTCAACCAGCACTTTGGTCACCTTGAGGTTGCATATTGTTGGTGAAACCAACAACGGAAAACACCTGACCGCAGTTGTGCGGTCAGGGTGATCCTCGGTGTCGAAAATGATGGGCGTCTTGGGACCACTTGATGGCCACGGGCATCGAGCAGCGGCTCCGCCATAGTGACCTCATCATGCTTGCTTGATTGGTGGTGTGAGGTGTGCAACGAGGCACCACCATCGACTCACATAGCCTCTGTAGCCTTTTGGAACTCGTGCTCGCCGGACTCGTCGTCCTCGTCGTGATCATCATCCTCCTCTTTCTTGTTGCGGCCCCGAGCGGGCCTCTCTTGTTGGTTATCTTTGCCTCTTTGCCGCGGCGACCCCCTTGGCTGCCACGCTTCTTGCCGGATCCCTCAGCACCATCCTGACCCTTCTCCTTGTCTCACCTTTCATATTCAGCCTTCTGCTTTTCTGCAAGCAGCTCAACTTGTTGGCAGTTCTGGAGGTCATGGCCCTTGGTGCGGTGGATCTTGCAGTACTGCTTGTCGGAGCCTCCTGGCTTGCCGGCGGCCGCCAGGGCCAAGCAGGCGGCACACCCGGCAACCTCCTTGTCGGGGTCGTCAGCCTAGGCCTTTTTGGTGGCGCCGAGCTCGCCGGATCCCTCAAAGGCAAGCACAGTCTTGCCCTTGCACTTCCAGTTGCGGCGCCGACCTTTCTTTGTCGGGGCGGCGGTGTCTTCCTCTGTGGAGTCGGTTTCTGCACCGGCGTCCTCGCCGGGGTACTTCCTCCCTTCTTCAGCTCAAGCACATCTATCGGCCAGAACATAAAGTTCAGCCACATCTTTGACTTTGTTCACCGCCAACTCTTCACGCATCTTCCGGTTGCACACATTCTGATGGAATGCGCTGATAACGGCGGCGGGATGAACATCTGGGATGTTGTACTGCACCCGACTGAACCTCTGTATGTACTTGCGCAAGTTTTCACCTTCTTTCTAGGGGATGATATGCAAATCGCTTGCCTGGCCATGAGCTTGGTGGCCTCCAGTGAAGGCCCAACAAACTCATGACACAGATCCGGCCAAGAAGAAATGGAATCCACAGGCAAGTTCATCAACCATGACATGACGTTGGGTTTGAGGGCCAACGGGAAGTAATTGGCAAGCACCTTGTCGTCGCGAGCTCCAGCAGCCTGGATCGCGATGGTGTAGATGCTGAGGAACTCCAACGGGTGGGTCTTGCCATTGTACTTCTTGCCAACATCGGGCTTGAACGTGCAGTGGGAGGGCCACTAGAACTACTGCAGCTCTCGGGTAAAGGATGGACAACCCACCTCGTAAGGCAGGTCACCGGGGCCCCCCGGCACCGTGTGGTCCATAGTAGGCCCCGCATGCCGATCTGACTGATGGCGCGTCTCCCGTCGTCGTTCAATGGTAGTTCGAGCGTCTTCCTAGGCCCATTCCCAAAGGACTTGACGTTGGTCGCGGTGTGTTCACGGGTCGGACGATGTTGTGGAAACGTTGTCACCGACGTCGGGTCGACGGGTTGGTGGCTGTTGTCACGGCCGCGGGTGGGGAGAGTGCACCATGGTCGCAGCGTCTTTGGTCCCCCCCACCGCCGGCATGCACCGGCTCGTCAGGACGCCAGTGCGAGGGTCACGTCGGGAGCGGCTCGTCTTTGTTGGCGAAGCCGACAAGTCTTCGGATGGTGGCTCTCCACTCGTCGAGCTTCTCCGCAGCAGGGGGAAGTCGAGGAGCAGCTGCACGCGTGCAAGCGCTTCCACTGGCGTAGGCGGCGGCGAGATCTGCGTAGACCGTGACGCGCTCTGACTTCTAACCGGGTTAGAAGGGGCTCTGTCGCGGTCTCGCGGTCGCACGCCGCCTGCACCGGCGTCTGAGCGTGCACGCCGGCCTGGTTCATCCTGTGAGTGGCGCACAGGGCTCTTTCCGCGGCGGTGTTGCTCATCACGCGCGACCTGGGAAGGGCGTGGCGCGGGCGCCAGCTGGGGTGCCGTAGAGGCTACTGTGCTGCCCGCGGGCAATACAACCCCACCCCCGGACCCAGTGGCGCGTGGCTCGTCGTCTCGAATTCAGACAACGCTGCTCGCCTGGCTCTGATCGCCATAATGTCGTGGATTCTCGCGTGCCACGTCCCCGTCCCCATCCGCGGGCACCCAGCCGCCTGCTCATGCTGGCGCGGACGGGCCGGCCCCAGACGAGCCGATCGCTGTGATCCCCTTCTTCTTGGGGGCCATGGTGACGATGAAGTCGGTGTGCTAACCTTCAAACTGTATTTTCACAGCTTGCGCCCCCTACCTGGCGCGCCAAAGATGTCGGGGGAAACGACACCTATGGGATCGCGAGGAATCCCTTTCGCTACGGTTGGCGGGTGTGGGGCTGTGGAAAGAGCGGGATTGAGAGATCAACGCGGGGGAATTATCCAGGTTTAGGCCGCGAGTGACGCGTAATACCGTACTCCTGTTGGTTTCTATTTATCTGTTGTTCTTGGACTATCTACCAGTCATGCAGGGTCCAAAAAGTCCTTATCCTCTCTCAGTACGCCCGGGCCTCCTTTTATAGACAAAGGGGCTGCCACAGTGGCACATAGGTGGTGGAAAGTTATACAGTGGTCAAGTCTATCCTCTAGCACCATAGGACAAACGCATTTAATGCGCTGCCGACGTGCCCTTATTGCTTTATCGGGGACGACAAGGAAGCTCGTCCCAGCTATCGCCGCCTCGCCTGGCTCCGACACGCGTCCGAACTGACGAGGCGACTAGTGCCACGCTGGCTGGCTGGCTGCTGAGTTGGTGCAGTAGCAGAGCCTTCACGAAGATCTGCATGCCACCACGCAGGTGCTTGCTGAGTTGGCCTAGAGGCCGCACGTCGCCACGCAGGTGTTCGCCTAGTTGGTGGGCTGGCAGCTGCATGGGAACGGCGACGGAGCTTTGGCAGATGTGGGCCTGGCCGCGGCCCTGCGGGTGTCTTCGGCAAGAGTCTTGCCGGGGCCTGGCAAGGGTCTTGCCGTGGCGTCGTGGCTGTCCCGGGCAAGGGGCTTGCCGGGGGTCACGTGGTTATCCTTGGCAAGGATCTTGCCGAGGATCTTCGTCTTCTGGTTATTTATCTAGTCTTTTATGCTCTTGGTATTCACAAAGATCTGCATGCCACCACGGAGGCGACTCACGAGCTTTGGTTCCAGTGTGGTTGAGGGTGTCGGAACTCTCAGGCTCGAGGGTGGCAGCCCCACTAGCGTCAGGCAAGTTGCCCCGGCAAGGCTCTTGCCGGGGCTGTGGAGGCCGCCCCGGCAAGGACCTTGTAGGGGGAGTCCACCTCGCCTTCTGCTCTTTGTGTCTTCGGCTTGGCGTTGGTCTGGTCGTCTTGTGCCTTTGCTTCCTCTGCCTCGCCAAGCGTGGCCAGGGCCGTGGGGCTGCGACTGCCCGCGCACAAGTGAAGGGGTGCAAAAGGGGCCCCCTACTTTTGTGCACCGACAGTAGACACCCGATATTAACCAGACAGTAGACAGATAGTATTGATTGCTGTCCCAATATGTACCCCACAACCATTTAAAAAATCAAGTTTCAGCATTAGTTTGGACCTGACTCAATATAATAGGTGAACACGACGATAAAGTAGCATGTCATCATACTAAGCGATGCATAACGTAAGCAGACATGGAAGAGTGCGACCTCTCTTGCGGACCCGTGTCGTCCTCAAGGTCATCTACTCAGTTGATGATGGTAATGCAGTTGTCGTGGATGCCGGCGGCGGGGAAGAAGATCTGAGGCGGCAAAAGACAGTCTGGAGAGCGGATCCCTGTTGTGGTGAACCCTTCCGTCGTTGGAGTAGCTGAGCTGGGGTGGGATACAACACAACAAGAGCAGGACAAACCACACAAGGTTTTCCTTCACACATATCTGTAACCGAAGTAATTGTGTAAGGGCTTGTTTGAATGTGAGGATTCTAACAATGCAGGGATAGGAAATACACAGGAATAGGATAGGAATGCACATGCAAACCAGAGAATTTAAAAACATAGGATTTCTGCGAATCTGGGTGTTTGGTTCACAAGAATTGGAAGATCACAGGATGAAAAGAAGCATGGTGAGATTAAGTCAAACCACAAGAAAATGTACGGTTATAATGCTATTATGCTACTATCTCTTAGTCTTGTGCTTCATGAATAGGAATTTGAAAAGGAGGACAAGTGGATATTAAAATTCCTACGGTTTTTCTTTCAAGGAGACACTAAAGGAACAAATCCTACAGTTCTCCTTTGCTCCATTCCTTTGAACCAAATGCATGAATAGTAGTACCATAGGAAACTTTCCAATTCCTATGTTTTTCCTTCACTTTCCTTTCAAGCACTAGCGATTCTAGTAGGTAGGCTTGAGCAAGGAAAATCCTACACTCAAAATATGTTTTTGTGCTACTTCCACTACTTTGGACCCATGCCACTCCCTACTAGCTCAACTCCCAGGCCCAACGACAAATGCACAGCTCAAACGCGCAGAGATAAATAATGATGGCGTTCAAGAGAGTCCATCACGGATAGCTAAGTTTCCTGGTACCTCACTGCTTGTCATATAGTAGGAGAAACTAATCGTATTTCACGTTACTACGTCTGCTCAGTGGACAATATATATAAGATGTACAGTAAAAAAGAGATGCAACAAGTTTACAACCTCTTTGGCGAAGCCATGTCGATCTAGTGTGATTGGGTCGGTTGGTGAGGATGCTCCGGCTGACTTAGCTGTCGGAGGAGGGGAAGAAGATCTTAGGCGTTTGGAGATGGAGCCCGGGGTACTGCTCTGTCATACGTCTCCAACGTATCTACAATTTTTGATTGCTCCATGCTACTTTATCTACTGTTTTGGACTATATTGGGCTTTATTTTCCACTTTTATATTATTTTTGGGACTAACGTATTAACTGGAGGCCCAGCCCAGATTTGCTATTTTATGCCTATTTCAGTATTTCGACGAAAAGGAATATCAAACGGAGTCAAAACGGAACGAAATCAACTAGAGAAGTTATTTTTGGAATGAAAGCCATCCGATGGACTTGGAGTGCATGTCGGGGAAAGAAGGAGGTGCTCACGAGGGTGGGGCGCCCACCCCTAAAGCGCCCCCTACCTCATAGCCCCCCTTCGTCCACCGGCGTACTTCTTTCACCCATATATACCTCGTATCATAAAACTTCCAGAAGAGATTAGATCGGGAGTTCCGCTACGCAAAACCTCGAGCCACCAAAACCAATCGGGACCTGTTAGGCACCTGCCGGAGGAACCCTCACCGTGGCCATCTTCATCATCCGCGCTCTCCATGACGAGGAGGGAGTAGTTCACCCTCGGGGCTGAGGTATGTACCCGATGGCTATGTGTTTGATCTCTCTCTCTCTCTCTCTCTCTCTCTCTCTCTCTCTCTCTCTCTCTCTCTCTCTCTCTCTCGCTCTCTCTCTCGTGTTCTTGATTTGCTACGATCTTGATGTATCATGAGCTTTGCTATTATAGTTGGATCCTATGTTTCTTCTCCCCTATACTCTCTTGTAATGGATTGAGTTTTCCTTTGAAGTTATCTTATCGGATTGAGTCTTTAAAGATTTGAGAACACTTGATGTATGTCTTGTCGATGCGTGTCTGTGGTGACAATGGGATATCACGTGATTCACTTGATGTATGTTTTGGTGATCAACTTGCGGGTTCCGCCGTGAACCTATGCATAGGGGTTGGCTGCGTTTTCGTCGTGATTCTCGGTAGAAACTTTGGGCACTCTTTGAGGTTCTATGTGTTGGTTTGAGTAGATGAATTGAGATTGTGTGATGCAGATCGTATAATCATACCCACGGATACTTGAGGTGACATTGGAGTATCTAGGTGACATTAGGGTTTTGGTTGATTTGTATCTTAAGGTGTTATTCTAGTACGAACTCTAGGGCTGTTTGTGACACTTATAGGAATAGCCCAACGGATTGATTGGAAAGAATAACTTTGAGGTGGTTTCGTACCCTACCATAATCTCTTCGTTTGTTCTCCGCTATTAGTGACTTTGGAGTGACTCCTTGTTGCATGTTGAGGGATAGTTATATGATCCAATTATGCTATTATTGTTGAGAGAACTTGCAGTAGTGAAAGTATGAACCCTAGGCCTTGTTTCGTATCATTGCAATACCGTTTACGCTCGCTTTTACCACTTGTTACCTTGCTGTTTTTATATTTTCAGATTACAAATACCCATATCTACGATCCATATTGCACTTGTATCACCATCTCTTCGCCGAACTAGTGCACCAATACAATTTACCATTGTATTGGGTGTGTTGGGGACACAAGAGACTCTTTGTTATTTGGTTGCAGGTTTGCTTGAGATAGACCATCTTCATCATACGCCTCCCACGGATTGATAAACCTTAGGTCATCCACTTGAGGGAAATTTGCTACTGTCCTACAAACGTCTGCACTTGGAGGCCCAACAACGTCTACAAGGAGAAGGTTGCGTAGTAGACATCACTCTGTTGTGATGGAGGGTTTCGTCATTGGAGCAGCTCCGGTGAGTTGTACGACGCCGAGGCTGAAGCAAGACAAGAGAGACAACGTTAACCTGAGTGGAATTCTAATAGCATCTCCAATAGATGACGTAAAATACATAACCACAAAGTGCTAGATGTAAAATACATCAGCCACTCATCTCTGAACTTAACTGTTGAAACTGAACTTAACTTTTGAAACTGAATTTAACTGTCGAAACTGAACTTAACTGTCGAAACTGAATTTTGCTGTCGAAATTGAATTTTTCTATCGAAACTGAACACACTAGTAGCAGAAAAGCAGTAGCAGCAGCGCGTGCGATAGCTGGGGCAGCTGGTCGTGTAGCAGCATCTGGGTGAGGCTACACGTCAGTCGACTGACTTTTTAATCTCTGGCCAGTCGATTTTCCAGCCCTTGGATACGAAATCAAGGGCATGCAGTTCATCTTCAACCTCCACCCCCTGAGCCGCCAGCCACCACCGGCGAAATTTCCTCCCCCCGCCGCCCGCCCCGAAACCACTCCCCACCGTCGGTCTGCCGCCGCCCGACCATCCGTCTAGCCCCGTGCGAGATTTTTCTCCGTGATCGCCACGCCACCGCCCGCCACCGCCGCAACCACCGCCCACCTGAACCCAAAGATAGATAGTGGGGCACCTCTCCAGCCGAGCTCCCCTCCTGCTCGGCTGGTACTTCCTTAACTCCGTGAGCCCCCCCCCCCTGAAAATCGGCCGACCCAAAAGTCGATTCAGTCCACTAAAGTGTAGCTAAATCAGAGCAGCATCGCAAGCAAGAGCAAGCGAAACAACAGCGCGAGCAGAAGAAAGAAAAGAGCACACAGGCGGGGGACCGGGAGCAAGAGTAGAAGCGGCAGCACGGCGAGCTAAAGCAGCAGTAGCTCCTACTGATGTGGACGTCACCGCGAGGGAGCGACACCGTGGAGGAAGTGGCCGGCGACGCCGCCGTGGATGGAGTCGCGCCATGTCGGCTCGGGACTGAGCGCTAGCAGCACCGTGAGATCGAATCAAGAACAAAATACGACGATTAGTGTACAACCTCTTTGGTGGCGCCGATTAGGCCTCAGCTTCATCCGAGGAAACAGTGATGATGCTTCTCTTCCGGTGGTGCAGGTAAAGACGGCGGTGTGGGAATGGAGGTGGCACGAAAGACGATGGGAATGTAGGGGCAGCTCCTTGCAGGTGGAGGACGGGGTGGCTGAACCGGCGGGACGACGAGATCGACGACGGATCCTCATTCGGTACGGTGGATGAGGGACGCCAAGGTGTTGCTGTGGACGACGTCATCGGGGAAGAGGCTCCGGCTGGGTGGCGGACGGAGGAGGGTGTGGTGCTTCGTGGATTTTCGCGGCCTCGGTGTACGAAGTGGTGGGCAGATGGGATGGGAGTGGGGAACCATGGCTTAGGGATGCGCTTGTTCGAAATGTGGGGTAAGTTACGAAAGTACCCCCACCGATTTGAGCTAGGCGGTTCTTTCGGTTCAGGGGTATCACGGGCATTTCGCATGTCGGGATTTCGCGGGAGGTGGGAGTTTCCGCTCGTGTTGTAATTTTGGGGTAGCAAGGCGCGGGTTGAGATGGAGGGAGTTTTCAGAGCACAACAAGACAAAGATATATCTTACATATTGTAACAAGGCGCGGGTTGAAGAGGCGGGAGTTTCGCAGCATGATAGACAGACTGCTAGCTTGAAATTTTAGCATAACAAGGCGCGGCTTGAAATTTCGGGAGAACAAGCTTAACGTGTACCAAAAAAAGACTATTCGCACCTGATCACTAGAGAGAGCCATGTCCCATTTTACTATATTACTAGAAATGCGTTGAAATACAACAACAACAAAACTAAAAAAATTGGGACAACAAACATAACGTGTACAGTAACAAAACAATTTGCACTTCCCTCAACAATAAAAAAACAATGTGTCTTGTCTAGCATATGGACTAAATGTGAGTAAATTTTCCCTTTTTGAATGGGATTCTACTCGGGTTAGTTATAGAACCATCTAAATATTATCTTCACAACACATGACATGAATATAGGAGAAGTAAATTCCTATATAAATACGAACTACATGTACATATGATCTCAAATTCAAATATATGTATCCATTTTATGTCGAATTCAAATCATAGTACATGTATGCTCTAGATAGATGTTCTGAATCTAAACCATGTATGATACTACGTACAATGAGTTTAGCACGCACAACACACACACACACACACAAACACCATTTAGACTAGTAAGGTACACGTGCATTGCACGCATGAGATTTGGCAACCAAATTATGAATAAATACGACATTATAGCATGTAAGCTTTGAGTCATATACGCATGATGTAGATGTTCGTTTAATTCTTATAGTTCATTTCATTCAAAATCATCTAGTTTTTATAAGAAAGCTAATCTATTTTAAGATTCATGGAATTGTGTGTTGTAAAGCATAAAGTAAAAACAAATAATGGTAAATCATCTAGAAAAACATTTGGGCAATTCTGATACGGAAGATTCTAGAACAAATAAGAAATGCTTGTGTTTTGAGGTTTGTGCATTATGCTTAAGTTCAACCATGGAGTCTTCTAGATTGTATATGTGGCAAAATCTGGTGGAATCTAGATGATATCCAACGACCAGTAGTGCTCGACTTTGCCATCTCTGCACCATCGGATTGGCTTCATCCAACGACCATTTTTCAAACTTAAAGTTATCCGCACTCTATATAAAAAATATAAAATATAATATATATAGGGGTATAGATATAGATATGTGATGTGAAAGCCACCCATCATCTCCAATTAGAATAGTGTGTCCATGCACGGATGCAATGTGGCCAAACGATGTCTGCCATCGGTATCTCAAATTCTAATCAGTCTGACCTTGTTCAATGTGTATACAGTACAACATGCTCGTTTCCAAACCACACCGTGCATATCTCAGTTATATTCATGCATGCATGGGTTTCAAACATCATGATCTCTTATTCAAATATTTGAATTCAACTTTACATTGATTATGACCTCACCTAGTCTTTTACACCCACACAGTCGTCTTCTCTTTATAATTGTACCACTAACTTTATCTCGTGCATGCATGCCACACACACTACCACTGGCATTATCCATCGCACACATGCAATCTTTTTCTTCAGGTCGGTCTCCCATGCATGCACACACACACCTCCCCCTCTTCATCATATCGGGCATTCTTTATCTCTCACGTCCATGAGCAACGATCGATGTTCCTCTATGTGTGTGTATATATAGCTAGGTCTTTCCCAATTTTCCACACAAACAGATCAATCTATATATCTAGTGAGGTCTCACCCTCTTTCCCACGTACACATCGATCAATCTATACCTCTCTATATAGGATTACATAGCTAATACACCCACATTAATTATATATCCAACATCCCTGTCGGTGTCAAAACCGGTGGATCTCGGGTAGGGGGTCCCGAACTATGTGTCTAGGCGGATGGTAGCAGGAGGCAGGGGGACACGATGTTTTTACCAGTTGGGCCCTCTCGATGGAGGTAATACCCTACTCCTGCTTGATTAATATTGATGATATGGGTATACAAGAGTGGATCTACCACGAGATCGGAGAGGCTAAACCTAGAAGCTAGCCTATGGTATGATTGTTGTTAGTCCTCGGACTAAAACCCTCCGTTTATATAGACACCGAATAGGGTTAGGGTTACACAGTCGGTTTACAGCGGTAGGAGATCTACATATCCGTATCGCCAATCTTGCCTTCCACGCCAAGGAAAGTCCCATCCGGACACGGGGCGAAGTCTTCAATCTTGTATCTTCATAGTCCAGAGTCCGCCAGCGGTGATAGTTCGGCTATCCGGACACCCCTAATCCAGGACTCCTCGGTAGCCCCGAACCAGGCTTCAATGACGATGAATCCGGCGCGCATATTGTCTTGACATTGCAAGGCGGGTTCCTCCTCGAATACTTCATAGAAGATTTTGAACACAAGGATAGTGTCGGCTCTGCAAAACAAGTTCCACATACCACCGTAGAGAGAATAACCTTTGCACAGGTCTGCTGACGTATTCCGCGGCGTGACATCACACCACGGCCAAGCCTTTATACGAATCGTCTTTACTATCCCACCTCAGCATGTTTAGCGAGGTGGTTTCTTCGGCACGTCTTATCAGAGCAGAGATCATGCCCCCTTTATTCTGGGATCCTCATCAATACGGGCGTGGGTAACCCGATCGTGCCGTTGGCTACGCCTCCTCCATCGGCGAGTCCCGAGCGGTCCGCGGGAGGCTCTTGGTATTCAACCTCTTTATAACGAGACCAAGGCCCGCTCCTTTCTTTCAATCTCAATCGAATCCCCCCTCGCCTCGAGTCCCAACACCCAAAGCTCCAGATTTAGGCGCTTCGGACCTTCAACGATGTTCGGCTCCGACCTGCACGGCCGGTGGATGTCTTCCTCCGTCACGGAAGAAGATGTGCTAAAGGCGAGAGGCCGGTATCTAACGGCGAAATTTCACAAAGGCTGCCTGCCCAAGGGCAGGTTATTCCCACTCCCGAGCCTGGTGAGAGCGTGGTATTCGTGTCTCACTCCCTTCGGGTTTTAGGCTTCCCGACGGACCCCTTTGTGAGGGGGCTCATGTTTTATTATGGGCTGGAATTTCATGACTTGGATCCGGAGTCCATCCTCCACATCTCGTCGTTCATTGTCGTATGTGAAGCCTTCCTCCGCATTACCCCTCACTTCGGATTGTGGCTCAAGACCTTCAAAGTGAAGCCGAAGATGATCAAGGGGCATCGAGGCGAGTCTTGGAGGGTTGTTATAAGCAAGAATGCGGACGCTCCATGGCCCGAGGGCTCTTTTCAAGAGGAGCTCAATTTATGGCAACAGGAGTGGTTTTATATCACCGCTTCCAGGGGCACCGAGGGAGTCCCGGATTAGGGGGTGTCCGGATAGCCGAACTATCACCATTGGACGGACTCCTGGACTATGAAGATACAAGATTGAAGACTTCGTCCCGTGTCCTGATGGGACTTTCCTTGGCGTGGAGGGCAAGCTTGGCGATACGGATATGTAGATCTCCTACCATTGTAACCGACTCTGTGTAACCCTAATCTATCTGGTGTCTATATAAACCGGTGGGTTTTAGTCCGTAGGATGAATAACAATCATAACATAGGCTAGCTTCTAGGGTTTGGCCTCCTTGATCTCGTGGTAGATCTACTCTTGTACTACCCATATCATCAATATTAATCAAGCAGGAGTAGGGTATTACCTCCATCGAGAGGGCCCGAACACTGGTAAAACATCGTGTCCCTTGTCTCCTGTTATCATCCGCCTAGGCGCACGATTCGGGACCCCCTACCGAGATCCGCGGTTTGACACCGACATTGGTGCTTTCATTGAGAGTTCCTGCGTGCCGTCGCCGTCGGTAGGATGCCTCATCCGTCTTTAAAGGCGATACTATCGCCAAAGGAGCCTTGGCGCTGGTCGAATCTTGACTAGGTGGTCTTCTTATGACCGCCATTCGATACCGGCAAGCGATGACCTCTCGAGTCATCGAAACCAATCTCCATGTTGATTGAACTTGCGAACAGTTAGATCGATCGAGCTCTCCTCAGTAAGCGAGCTCTTGGATCGCGCCGCCTACAGGAGTCGCCACAGGACTTCGACGGATCGGGCCTAAAACCGATCGAGAGAACAACTCTCCCGGGCTACCCATCATGTTGCTGTGATAGAGGAGCAATGCGGTGATTCTTCTTCTATCTTAAGGACTAGCTACGTCCGGTTCGATCCCTCCATGCGGATTCCCGCGAGAGGACGGATGTCGATCAAGCCACGAACTTAAAGTCGGTGGCGGGTTGGACTCATTGGATAACACTCAAAAATCCAAACTTCGAGTTGGAAACTTCTCGGCCCCTGAGTCCTAAATTGGGCGGGGTTCGGATCTAGTTCCACCGCCCACCCAAACATTAGCGATCTCTCGAATTCGGCAAGAGCCGCTGAAGCAGTACATCATTCTTGGGCCAAATTCCTCCTGGTTATGAACAGGATAAAGGATCTGCCGAGAGGAGGACGCAATCCCAATTTTCTGCAATAATTGCGGACAAGGGAATCCTAAGCCATAAGTCGTCATGAAATTACACGCTTTGCTGACTTGGTGACCATAGTACAAAAGTCTTGTGCGATGGAAGTGCTGGAAAACCGAAAGTAAATTTTGGGATAATCCGCCCGAATACATCCCTAGTCCGAAATAAAAGGTGCATCATTATCAAGCACCTGGTTAAATACCAAAAACCAAAACCCCTAAAGTGCGGAACCGTCTTGGAGGGTTGGCTAAGCGGACCTGCAAAATTCATAGCACGAGGGCGCCACTCCAACTCATAGCCTTGAGCATGTTGGATACTCGGCGGTGGCCAAAAGTGGCGAAGAGCTTCTAGCTTCGAATCCCAGCCCAAAGAACGCCCGATGCGGTGTTAACAGTCTTGAGACTTTCGCATCAAATAACATGCCAAAAGAACACTCCATAACCTTGCGAAGTCTACCAAGTAGCAACAATAAATCCATGGGTAACACGGCTATTACCTTTAATGCCAGTGGCGAACCTAAATTCGAACAGCCCGAGCACCAGCCGCATTGGTCCTCGGTCGATAGTGGGCGGCTTTACGCCTTACTAAGGTACTCATGGATGGCGGCAGCGGACTAAACCTCATCTATGAGGAAACCTCGAAAAATGGAAATAGACTGGAACCGCATTGAGCAAAGCAGCACAACCTTTAGAGGAATAATCCCTAGCCGGAAGCATGCTGCACAGGAAAAATCACCTTTGGGCGTAGTGTTATTTCGCGGACAATTACAGGTCGAGGAGGTCACATTTCAAGTGGCCCGTTCAACAGCGGATATCATGCTTTATTAGGGCGAGAGGCATTCACAATTTTCAAGCTATACCCCATTATGGGTACATGAAGCTTAAAATGCCGGACCTAACGGAATCATCACTCTCGCTAGTGATCCAAACATAGCACTCGCGCCGAAAACAAGACAGCCGCACTAGCCCTCGAGGCACTATCCAAGCCCTAGCGGCGAAGAACTCACCGCGATCGCTCCACGGTGAACAGGGATGATGTGATACTTGATAAAAGATCCAAGTCCACCTCTTTTAAACCAGCGGATGAAATAGTCAAATTCCAAGTCCACCCAACGGACCTGCAAAGCGGCCTCCATTGGGGCACAATTAAACCCTGATGTAGGCGCGCACTATGAAATTTCTACAGAAAACTGGGACATCTTTGCTGGCACCCTTCGACATGCCGGGAATCCCGTCGGTGGCGAGCACAGCCTAAATATCTTAAAAGTTCAAGCCAGTCAAACAGGCTCTTGGTGCTTTTCGAACCCAAGAGACAGGCCATGGGAAGGAGCTAGCCAAACTTTTGGAAGCGGATTCATCGGAGATATAAAACATCCGGACTGGCTAGCAAACCTGGTGATGGTACCAAGAAGGATAAATCCTGGCGCCTATGTGTTGATTTTAAAGACCTTAATAAGGCTTGCCCAAAGGATCCCTTCCCCTCCCTCGAATTGATCAAATTATTGGCCTTCTGGCAGGACACGACTCATTGTGCTTCCTCGGCGCGTACTCGGCTACCACCAAATCAAGATGGCGGAGCAGAACCAAGCTGCAACAGCATTCATCACTCCATCGCCCCGTTCGCTTCAACACAATGCCCTTTGGGCTCAAAAGCGCCGGCGCAACATATCGGCGCATGATTTAGACATGTCCGGCAAACCAGATCGGCAAAGCGGTGGAAGCATATGTAGATGATGTGGTCGTCAAAACCAAGCACGTCGAAACTCTAGTAGGCGACTTGAGGCTCACATTCGACAATCTTGAAAATATGACATCAAGCTCAATCCGGAAAAATCGTCTTGGCGTTCAGGCCGGAAAGCTCTGGACTTCATTGTGTCCGGTAGAGGAATTGAAGCAAACCCAGCCAAGATCCGAGCTCTGTCACAATTGGATATTCAAAAGACCTCAAACAAATACAAAAATTGGCGGGATGCGTGGCGGCTCTAAGCCGCTTTATTTCCCGTTGGGGAGAAAAGCGTTACCCTTTACCGCCTCCTCGCCGCACCGAACACTTCGTGGGCGGATGCCGCCACGGCGGACTCGAAGAAATAAAGGCCATTTGGCAACAAATCCGGTCTGGCGCGCCCAACATGGGCGAACCAATGCTATTATATATCGCGCAACACATCAAGTTGTCGGTAGCGGTGCTCGTTGTCGAGCGAAAGCGGACGGACACGGTTCCCTCTTCAAAACCGGTTTACTATGTGTCCACTTGTCCTAACTCCATGCAAGTCCCAGTACCCACACTATCAAAAGATAGCATATGCGGTGTTCATGGCATCCGGAAGCTGCGACACTACTTTCAAGAGTGTTTGATAACGGTAGCCTCAAAGTACCTCTTAACGACATTATAAACAACCGTGACGCCGACGGGCGGATTGCTAAATGGGCCATAGAGCTCCTTCCATTCGACATAACTTATAAGCCACGGCGAGCTATTAAGTCGCAGGTTTTGGCCGACTTCGTGGCGAATGGACTAAGCCGAACTCCCTAAAAGTACGGCGCATACTCAATTGGATCATGCACTTTGACGGCTCCAAAATGTTGGCGGCACGGGCTGGCGTCGTCTGGCGTCCCCAACCGGGGACACAGTCCAATCGTCCTTGAGATAATGTATCGAGACTCCAACAACACGGCGAATCTGAGGCCCTTACGCACGGCCTCCGGATGGCGTCTCCATGGGCATTCAACGCCTAGAGGTGCGCGATTCGAACCTCGCAATATCTCAAATAAACGGGGACTTTGATGCCAAAGATCCGAAAATGGCAGCATACCGCAATGCGGTCCTAAAAATGTCAGCACGGTTCGAAGGGCTCGAATTTCATCATATAGCCCGGGATAACAACCGGGCGGCGGATATATTGGCACGCATCGGTGCAAAACGCGATGCCGTCCCACCCAATATCTTTCTGGAACGGCTGTTCAAGCCATCCGTACTATGGGAAGGGGAGTCCAGCAATAACAATCTGGACCCAACCGCACTGCCTGACGCCGAACACTCTGACACAACCAGAGGCTCTGCCCCCAAGATAACACCCTCCGCTCATGAAATAATGGCGGTTGTCGCCCCGTGGATGGAGCCATTCCTAGCCTACCTAACTAGGCAGGAACTCCCCGAAGACCAAAATGAGGCTCGCTGCATAGTACGGCGATCTAAAGCCTATAAAGTCCATGAGGGAGAGCTTTATAAGAAAAGCACTACCGAGTCCTTCAAAGGTGTATCTCCGAAGAGGAAGGGCGAAACCTCTGGCTGAAATTCATGCCGACTGGGTGGGCACCACGCCGCAACCCGGCCCTTGTAGGCAAGGCCTTCCGTCTGGATTTTATTGGCCGGCGGCCCGCAGATGTGCAGGACTTAGTCCATCGCGTCGGTTGCCAGCTTTTGCTAACCAAAGCCACATGCCACCCACCGCCCTTAAAACTATACCCATCACCGGCCGTTTATGTGCAGGGGCTTGACATGGTTGGACCCCTTAAGGGAGGAACCCACAAGCAAAAATACCTATTGGTCATGGTGGATAAATTCACCAAATGGATAGAGGCCAAGCCTGTTAAAACGGCTGAATCCGGACCGATGATAGATTTCATATCAGGGGTAGTGCACCGTTATGGTGTCTCCCACAGTATCATCACTAATAACGTCACCAACTTCACGGCCGATGAGGTCAAATTATGGTGCAAAAACATGGGCATCAAGCTCGATTATGCCTCAGTCTATCACCCTCAAACCAACGGCCAAGTCGAACGAGCAAACGGTCTAATCATGAGCGGCATTAAACCCAGACTAGTGCGGTCCCTCAAGGAATCTAACACGCACTGGGTTGAGGAGCTCGACTCCGTACTGGGGGCTGCGGACCATGCCGAATTGTACTACGGATTCACACCATTCTTTATGGTGTACGCGCGAGGCAGTCTTGCCTGCGACATAATACATGACTCACCTTGCGTGCGCATGTATGAAGAAAGAGAAGCGAGCTCGTCGGCGGGACAGTTGGGCGCATTGGAGGAGGAGCGCGACGTGGCAAAAGCTCGTTCGCATTCTATCAACAGCAGGCTCGAAGATATCAAAGCAGGAAATGCGGGCCAAGGCTTATAACGTTGGCGAACTAGTTCTACGCTGCGGACAAGAAAAAGGACAAACTCAAGACCAAATGGGAAGGTCCCTTCATCATCGACCAGATCCTGACCGGCGGAGCATACCGTCTGCGAAACGCATCGGATAACCGACTCGAGCCGAACCCATGGAACGCAGCCCGTCTACGAAGATTCTAGGACTAAGCGCCGGACTCCAAGTTCGTCTCCTTCCTCCGTCCACATCTGCTATTTTTGCTGTATTTTATTTCTCTCCTTCCCCCTCCTTCTTCTTGAAGCCTCTAGAGGCTCGTTTGCGCTTTTTTCACACATACTTGACGTGCTGTCCGCGCTCATTATACCTGGGGGCTTCTTTAACAGAAGCTTATTTATACGGGCTTCATGCCCAACACATGCGTTTAACTTCCGCATGTACCTTTTATTCACTATTATATGCATCAATATGACTTAAGTTTTGGCCAAGCTGGGTTGCCTGGCTCCTGTGCTTACCCCTATGTTCCCGATTGTTCGGCTAGGTGGTAAAGGAGCACCTCTGCGATTATTCTTGCGGGTCAGCCGGATGTGTACCTCAGACTGGGTGAAGCCGAAAGCTAGCGTTCTTAAGGGAATATTCGGTCGGTGAACTGAAAGATGATTTTTAATTATTTACCCATCTGCCCCCAGATGATTTCCTGCTTCCATAGCAGCTTTGACATGCACTTTAGGGCATGCATCCCAGCGAAAGGAACCCTTAACGGAACTATTCTCCCTGGAAGATGTTTCTTACTACCCATGTAATATAACATAACTAGTTGGGCACTTGTCTGATACAGCAACAATGACCCCTACGCCTTGTCTCCATGCATACCCCGGTTCTTATATAACCATGAAGGTATTCAGACACACTCCGGATTATTGGGTCCTGAGGTCGAAGCGAAAAGGTCCGCTATGACAAACGATCTACAATCCGGCTAGAAGACATTTTTTTTCATGTCATATTTTTACATAGTCAACTCGACTCATTGTATTCCTCCTCAATGCCATCTAATAGGCTATCTAATTTACAATCTTTCTGGGAATACTTGTCGGCCAATTCTACTTGGTCGTACACTAAGCTTACAGGGATCTCCATCCCATCAGGCCCCACAGGTCCGACCTTAGCCATGTGGTTTGGGTCAGCCTTCGTGTACCGCGTCTTTACCATGGCCCAGGCCTCCCTGGCGCCTTGACAGCAGGCCGATATCTTCCATAGCCGGAAGCGCCGCCGTGCTCCTTGAAGCAGCTCTGCCAGCTCCCCAATGCCTTCGGGCAGGGAGATAGATGGCCACAAGGCTTGGTCGATGCCTTTCATCACCTGCCGGACTCGTTCGTGCAGATGACGCAATTCGGGAAGAAGATCACCCGAAGAACTGGGCATCTCCTCCTCAGGACGACCTATGAGCAAACCTACATACATGTTTATGTTAGTCGCCTTCCTCGCTGAACTCTTTCAAAGTTCGCTCAAGCACTTACTGAAAATGCTGCGACGAAGCCGCCGATTCTCCTTTTTACTGGTCGGACAACTGGGCACGAACATCCTTTAGTTCCTCACCCAGCTTGGTGTTGGCATCTTGGAGGTTATTTTTCTCCTGCCGCACCCTCGTAAGCATGCTCTCGCTGGCCTTTAGCTGGCGCAAGAGTTGTTGCTTGTCCGGATCTAGTCTGGCGCCATCTGCAATGTTTTTGTCAGATTTACACACCCGCCGCACTTCATAAACTATTTATCTTTTGAAGCGTATATTGCCGGAGGGGTCTCGTGGCTCCCCTCAGAGCGGCTAGTCTGGCCTCAAGTTGGGCCTTGCACTCTTCAAGCTCCAGACAGTCGGGTATTCTTTTTTGTAAGATCCTGCATAACAAATGATCCTTAAATCAGTTATTCTAACTATTTTAAGTCTCGGGGGCTACTAGCATATATAACTGTCAAATTTCCTTACTCGTATGTCCTTTACATACTGCTCTATGGCTCTGGCTAGACCATCTTGAGCGGCACGGAGGTGCGCATCTCCCGAATTGAAGGCATTCAAGGCCTCTTGGGAGAAACATGCGTCATGAAGAACTGTTCGGCGGCGCCTGTGATTCAAGGCGCTCTCCACCTCGGAGTTGGTGGCAGACAATCTGTCGGCATCCTCTTTCGGAGGAGCGTCCGACGTACGTCTCATGTACGCCTCCGCTTCTGGACCCGGCTTTGGAGCCTGGCCGGCGGAGGTTTGATTGGCAACCTCTCCGGACTCGATCCGGCGCTCTTTCCTGAAAAGCGTCCAGGCGTTACGCCTTCCAGAATCAATCCTAGGAACATGGTGACCGCCATACCGTTGCGGCGGAGTTTCGATCCGGACCGCACTCCTTTTTAGCCTGCGGGGCCATACTGCACCTTGTTGGCTAGCCGTCGCGGGCTCGGCTTCCTGCGTCGAAGGTACCCCCTGCGAACCACCATTGGTATACGGTGATCAAGAAATAAGCACGGATGGGTCATTATCAGAATATTGGGACCTTGGCCTCAGTTACCTGTGAGGCTGGAAGTATTCCGGGATAATCGGCCGTGATGGCAACCAAAGCATTGTCGATGCTAAGTTGGTGGAATACCCCGTCGATCAACTCCACCTTTATATCTGGATCCTCTTCGGAGGTCGGATCGAGGGACCGTTCCAGATCCTCGGGTTGTGGAGGCGGGATGTGTATCTTCTCCACAGTCCGGCGTAGTTCCTGCGCAGAAACCACGAAATGAGATATTTAACCATGGGAACATGGATCGGACAGGTCACAAAGATGTTTGCTTACCCAGCTTCGAGGATTATTCGAAGAAAACTCCTTAGTGGATTGACGCGAGGAAATCCTCCTCCTCCCTTTATACATGGCGTACAAGATCTTCACCAGTTCGGTGACCGATCTCGCCCTTTGCGCCATGGCGGGTGGCATCGTCCTCCCCGTTGAAATCCCACATGGGGTGGCCCCTATATTGGAGCGGCTGCACTCCCCTCATAATGCAGATTGCCATGACTCCAATCATGGTCAATCCGGCATGAGCCAGTAACCTTATTCGGCTCATCGATAGAGGACATCCGGTCATTTTCCTCCGGGCTCAGAGGGCGCCAGCTTAGGCGCTTCTTCAGAGGAGCATTGCTGAACTCCGGAAGGCCGATCCGAACAGGATCCGGCAGCGGGACGTCCTCCATGTAAAACCATTCCGAAGTCCAGTCTTCGGACACCTTCTTCGGAGTTCCGGATAGGTATCCGGTCCCGGCGATGCGCCATAGCTCGGCTCCGCCCACTTGATATATTGACCCCTCATGAGAACGGGGTACTAGGCAGAATAATCTCTTCCACAGCCCGAAATGAGCCTCGACACCCAAGAACAGTTTGCAAAGGGCCACAAATCCCGCGATGTGCAAGATGGAGGCAGGAGTAAGGTGGTGCAACTGGAGGCCGTAGAACTCCAAGAGCCCCCGGAGAAACGGATGGATTGGAAATCCGAGTCCTCTTACTAGATAAGAGATGAAGCATACCCGCTCTCCTTTGGAGGGATCGGGGACACTCTCCGCTTGCTTTCCGCCCTTGTAGGTGGCAAGTCCGGCTCGAACCGGGACCATGAAGGCCGGGGGAAGAAATCCCTTGGCTTGGACTATAACTAGCTCGCTATGCAGGACTGAGCTTCTCTCCCAATTTCAGGTGAGGGCCGGAGCGAGAGGAGGAGCCACGTCGATTGTCCATGATGGAATGGGCTATGGTCAGAGGCGCTCCGATGAAAGCTCGCATGGGGGGGTTGATGTGACTCAGATCTAGATCCTCGCCCTTTTATAGGCAGCTCATTTTGCAGCTAGGGGGTAAGTGTAAAATACCCTGGCTCTTCGCATTCATTCAAACACGTGGAAGATGGCCATTATTGGGCGTAGAAGCCAAGGAGCGCAGCATTTATCGAAGCGGACACTATTCGACAAGTATATGGAATTTGGAGAAAACGGCGCCTCGCGATGCGAAGACAATTAACGCGCGGACTCATCGTCATTGAAGCCTGGTTAAGGCTACTCTTGAGGAGTCCGGATTAGGGGTGTCCGGATAGCGAACTATCACCGCTGGCGGACTCTGGACTATGAAGATACAAGATTGAAGAATTCGTCCCGTGTTCGGATGGGACTTTCCTTGGCGTGGAGGGCAAGCTTGGCGATCTGGATATGTAGATCTCCTACCATTGTAACCGACTCATGTAACCCTAACCTATCACGGTGTCTATATAAACCGGAGGGTTTTAGTCCGTAGGACGAACAACAATCATACCATAGGCTAGCCTCTAGGGTTTAGCCTCCTTGATCTCATGGTAGATCTACTCTTGTACTACCCATATCATCAATATTAATCAAGCAGGAGTAGAGTATTACCTCCATTGAGAGGGCCCGAACCTGGGTAAAAACATCGTGTCCCTTGTCTCCTGTTACCATCCGCCTAGACGCACAGTTCGGGACCCCCTACCTGAGATCCGCCGGTTTTGACACCGACAGGCACCAAATGGGCGGCGCCACCTGCCTTCCGCTAGGGTCCTCCACTGCGGCGGGCATCATGGGTCAATAAAGGGCTCGACTGGGGACCGTCCAAGGACGTACCTCTGTTGCAGGGTCGTATTCGAGACCTCCGAGAGAGAGATCAATCTGTTCGTAGTAGCGCAGGTCATGCTGATTCATCGCACCTTGCCCTGCAAACGTCGCCCCCTCCGCCTTGGGAGTTTAATCCGGAGGGACCACGAGCTCTCCAACATTTTATGGGCGTAACGCCCGTGGAGATGTACCAACTGTTCTTCGGATCACAAGCAATGTGTCCGGACTTAACCGAGGACGCAGGTCTGAGCTGCAATCGCCGGATACTCAAGTAAGTAGTCCTGTACCTGGACATGCTATTCGTGACATTTATCATACACTTGCCCTTAAAAGAGCTATCCTTTAAACAGAGTGGATAGCAAAAGCAAACTGATCAGGTGTCCGGTCCCCTCCCTAAGACCACGCCGGATCCTGTATTAACCAAGATGCTAGAGGTCAGCCTTTTGAAGAAGGCGAAGGGGGAACAAGGAACTACTACCTCCATGAAGGAGGCTATCAATAAAGGGGGGATCGAGAATCCCTCCCTCCAAGGGGATAAGAGGACCGCTTCTGAAGATCCGGAGACCAAAGCCTCGAAGCGGGGGAAGAAATCTTCACCAGAGGGTCCTGCGGTGGGAGATAACCCGGCCGCACTATTTCCCTAAGGAGATCAGCCCTCCAGCGAGCCGTAAGTAAAGGGGGCGTTTTTTTAAAACAGAGACATCCCTGTTTTATTTTTGAAGGTAACCAAAAGTTTACCTTGTAGTTCGGATCTCAGCCCTTCACAGCAGAGCTCGTCTTCAGGGGATCTTGGTCCGGAGATGATGGAGAGCGAAATGCCTCCGCCTGCCGTACCGTTATGCGAGGTGGACGACCCTGAGGTGTCGTCGCGGAGGGCTCCTCCGAATCCGGCGGGGCCCAAAGGCAGCCGTATGTCCCCTCAAAGCCCTCCGTGTCCGGCCTTCGAAAAAGGCCGCAGGACGAGTCCGGCACCAACGGGTGTGCGGTCGGAGGAGCTGAAGGATCTGCTCGGGCGAGCGTCTATCTCGGAAGATCACCGTACGTTAATGGGTACGGTGATTGAAAGGATTTCATCCGCTGAGAGCGGATTGCATGAAGCCGTCGTAAGTTTACTAACGGGTTTTGAGGCATGCAAAATGATGTACCTTCTGACAGTTTTGCATATAAAATGCGCCATGTATAGATAGTAGCCCCTGAGACTTGGTGCGGTGTCAAAAATGACGGCGCGCCGAGGATCATAACCCCAGGTATAATATGCGCTCTTCCTATGTAGGTGGCGAAGCGTCCGGTGGCTAGCCAGGCAGATGAATTTGCCGAACTGAAGCGGCAACTTGACGTGGCGGATGCGGACATCACGCTTGTTAATAAGCGGCTTGACGAGTCACAAGGTATGCAACTTCTCCGTGGACACCTGGTAAGGGAGCTTGACGCCCATGCCTTACAACATGTATGCTTAATGCAGATGGTGCCGCTGCTATGGAGAGCCTTCGGGTGGAGCTCGCCCGAGCCAAGGAGCAAGCCAGAAAAAGTGATGCGGCTGCTTTAAGGCGGCGCAGAGCTAAAAGCCGAACAGGCTGCTCATTTGCCAAGCAAGAAAGAAATGGCTGAGATGGCCGTGAAATTGAAGAATGCTATCGACTGTTGCGAGCTTCTTGAAAAGAAGATCGGCGAAACAAGATGACCTGAAAAGGCTGCCACCGAGGCCAAGGATACTCGCTCGCAATGAGAGCTATGAAGGAGGAGCTACGTCGGGCCGAGATATTGCGGCTTGAAAGCCCTTTACGCTGTGGAGGAAATTCACGGATCCTAGGTGCGCTCAATTGGACCGGCCGTGGGTGCGGAGGATGCTTATCTGACTTGGCGGCGAGTGCCGCAGACGCGAACACTTCCGAGGTCAAAAGGATCACGGAATGGAAGAGCTTTTTTGGTCGCAGTTCCATAGTCCGGAGTGTCCACTTTCATTAACCGATCGTTTGGCCGAATGGGCTGAGCTGAATAGGTTGTCCGGACTTGCCATGAAGGTTGTTTTGACTCATTTGTGGCCGAAAAGGCCCGGGCCGAAGAGTTATTTTGGCTAGGTGCAACAGTTCCTTGGTGCGGTGCCGCATATCGATGCAATGAAGCGGTCAGCATGCATACAGGGTGCCCGGATGGCTCTTGCCCGTGTCAAGACATACTGGGCAGAGATGAAGGCCACCGACATTGCATCCCAAGATTCGGTCAGAAGTCGAGTACCTGTCGAGCACTATTTTGAGGAAGTCCTGCAGGGCGCTCGTTTAATAGAGACGCAGTGCTCGAAGGATATTATGTTTTAATGACATGTATGATTTGTGAAAAAAATGTTTCAATATAATATAAGAGCTTTTTATACTTGTGTGTTCAAGTATTAAAACACCTCTGTCTGCGCCGTTGATGTATATGTGTATATAACCTGAAAGATGGCGGTCTTGACTTCACCCACGCACATAGTGCGGGTGTTTGCAAAAGGCGATTTTCACACTTAATCCAACGCCTTGGTCCTCTAAAGGAGGTGATAGCGTAGCAAACTAGGCAACCGGACTATAATGCTTTATCACTTTCACTTAGCCATAGGAGTTCGATGGTGGGGCTACTATATAGCCCCTAGGGGCATCGCGCTCTCCCGAATTCGGGGCGCGTATGTGCTTGACCGAAACGGTCCTTCGTTAATGCGGGGGAATTCTAAACATTCCGGTGGGTCATCGAGTGGTTGACCAGTCTCACGCTATATCATGACAGTCAGTTTTCGGCTTTCTCTACTGAGGTGCTCACCTGGCCAAACCGGGGCACAATCGCAGTAGTTCTCCTGGTGCCGCGTTAGCCGATAGAACGGAACGTAAGGCAGCAAAACACAAGAGCCGGGCAAACCCAACATTTGACCTAAGACATGATTCAGAGCTGATGCATATAAGGCCTAACTCGAGACGCGAACACTCCCTAAGGTATTCGGTCTTTATGAAAACGGGCAGAATAATGCCCTAAGCCCCTGTGTCCGTGCAGCACAAAATTCTGGTGCGGCCGATGCCAAAACGCCACCTCCTCCTTGGTTATAGCAAGAAACAGGGGATGTGTATCAACAAGAGACAGTAAAAAGGTTTACGCAGGTCTTAATCTGAAAAGAATCCTTGCAACGGGTCCCTACTGCACGCCTGCGCTTTGTGTCTCGTTGTGCCGTATCCTCGGACGGGTGTAGCACGTGTTCATCTGTAAAAAGAGAAGAACTTAGTTGAAAAGAAAAAAGATCGTGCGAAAAATGTACTTTATATTAAATAAACAGAGTACGGTTCGAAAAGTGAATAAAATTGAGCTTTATTGTCTCTTGTTGTACATGCGTGCAGCCCCTTGTACGGGGGTATGCCACTGGTAGGCCTTTATATGTTTACGCCGGACTCGTCTAGCCATGTCCGGGGTTCGAATGACCTATTCAGGTGCTTTGATTAGCGGAGCCGGATTAGTGTGGGGCTGTCAAGGCAGTCTCACGTTCTTCGCGCTCGAGTAAGACTTGATACTCCTTTTAATGAGATGATGCCGCGTGGACGGGCATTTTAAGTGTAAGAGATGCATAATGCGGTATTATGTTAAAGCGGTAGCTTCACGTCCCAAAGAGTGCTTGATAGCTACTTTGAATGGGGCGATGTGGAAGGTTAACTTTTCGGCGGAAGTTGTAGGATGAGCCGAACACAACTTCTAGCAGAGGGAGCCCGCATAATGGGCATATAGGCTGGCATTACCCCTTTGAAGGAGGTGTTGCTATGGCGAATTTTGGTTGGGTCTATCCCCATTTTGCGGATTGTGTCCTGATATAGCAGGTATAGATCGCTACCTCCATCCATTAGGACTTGTGTGAATTGGAGTCCGTCGATTATAGGATCTAATATCAAGGCAGTCCATCCTGCGTTCCGGATACTTCCGGAATAATCGTGATGATCGAAGGTGATTGGTTTTGACAACCATCGTTGGGACTCTGCTGGGATAGACCGTGCGGCGCGTGTTTCTATGGGCGCTGCTCTATTTTTCCCTTTCGTCACTTGAAGAGAGTTCACTGTTTTGACTTCATGTGGGAAATTCTTTTGTTTTTCGGTGCTCTGCTTGTGGGGTTCGTCATCGTCCTCGCTTGGTGTGTCGAGCCCCTTGTGTTCGACATTGAGTTTGCGGATCGCTTGAAGACCCAACAATCTCGTGGGTATGGTTTGCGGGCTTCGGGAGTCTTGTGGATTTGGCATATTTTGTCCAAGATTTTGTTTAGGTTGGATAGCTCATCGCTGTTGTCCTTGAGGGAAGTTTTTATGATTCTCGCCGAGCTTCGAATCCGGCGTTGATTGCCGTGCTCTTCGGTTGTTCCCTTTGTCCGCGCTGGTCCTTGCTGCGTCGGTTTTCCATTTCCATCCCTGACTTGGATGTACTTGGGTCGCTGGTATCTGCATCTTGCCAGCCAACTATCCTCTCCCCGCAAAAGCGGGTCATGAGGCTTGTTAATGAGGCCATTGTTCTCGGCTTCTCCTGGCCAAGGTGTCTGGCGAGCCATTCGTCTCGGACTCTTGTGTTTGAAAGCTTGCTAAGGCTTCGGCGTCCGGACAGTCAAGTATTTGGTTCTTTTTGATGAGGAACATGTTCCAGAATTTGCAGGCTGACTCTCCGGGTTGTTGAGTTATGTGACTTAAATCGTCTGCATCCGGAGGACGGACATAAGTCCCTTGAAAATTTGCCTCAAAAGCATCCTCGAGCTCTTCCCAACTTCCAATGGTATTTTCTCAGGAGGCTTTTGAGCCAATGCCGGGCTGGCCCTTTGAGCTTGAGGGTAAGTATTTTATGGCGTGGAGATCATCTCCTCTAGCCATGTGTATCCGGAGGATGTAATCCTCAATCCGCACTCTAGGGTCATTGTTCGTCGTATGCCTCTATGTTTACGGGTTTGAATCCGCTGGGAATTCGTGATCCAGCACCTCATCGGTGAAACATGAGGGGTGTGCGGCACCCCTATATTTGGGTGTGTCGTGATGTTCGGATATTTGGCGTGTTGCATTTCTTGAAGAGCTTGCTTTCTCGCCCATAGATGGACCTAATCGGGCCATCCTTTTGATGTGAATCCTTATGCGGATTGCGTGCGGCTTGTGTAAGGCGCCGCTTGCCGCTCCATGTTTGCCATGTGGTCGCTCTATCCGACCGGGCGGCCTCTTTGTTCTTTGATTGCGGGGTTTCTCGGCCTCCTCATCGAATTCGGGAAGTAATTTGCGCTCGGTAGCTCTTTGTTTGGCGATCGCCAGTATTTCTCTCGGTGTTGAGTACTTTGCTCCATCTGATTCTGAGTGCATCTTCCGCTGTTTTGAGCTTCGCTTCGCTTTTTCAGGCTACGCGAGCGGGCGACGAGCCTTTGTGGAGGTTCTTCTGCTCCAACAATTTGTCCGTGAGATCGTCCGGACTGTTATCTTCGCCGGGACGGGTTTTTATCCAAGTTGTCCTGTTCGGCGGTTGCTCGATAGCATGTTCGTCGTCCACGGTTCGCCCTGCTCTATGGCTGGAGTCTGTGTGGCTGCCGTCTTTGTCGGCGGGACTTGGTGCGGCGTTTATGTTGCCGTTTTGACTGCCGAGGATTTATCCTTCGTAGTGTCCCGTTGTTCCTCGTCGTCACTTCCTTTAGGTGTATCCACCATGTATATATCGTGGGATGAGGTGGCTGTCCAAGATCCTATAGGTGCTGGTTCATGGTTGTCTCCTACATCGCCGTCCATATACCGATGTCTTCGGTCGAAATCGAGGACGCCGCTTAAGCTTTCGGCGGTGGCTACAAAGTGGGCGGTGGGTGGGCGTTGAATTTCTTCGTCGTCCGCATCCCAACCTTCCTCACCGTCGTCCGCCAGGGCTCTCGATAAAGAGAGACTTTAGTGAATTCAGGATGTCGCCAAAGGGCGAGTGCTGAAAGATGTCCGCGCGATGAATTCCATAACCGCGCCCAATTGATTCGACCGCAGGGCGCGGAGGGTTCGGAGTCCGGAGACGAGTCCGACACCTTAGAGTCACGGTCTTCGCAGCGACAGGATGCAGTTCGCTCAATCGCCAGAGATCGTAGCCCCGACGCGGTGTCCAACCACTCGCCCTCGGTCGGCGGAGTCGGCTCGAGCTAAGGGTCGAGCGGACGCCGATGTGGCTTCGAGGCAATCGCTCGCGGCAGAGCTAGATCATGCCCATCGAGACAAAGGCGGCGCGCTTGGTTGTGGCTCAATCCGTCGAAGATCAAGTCTCCGCGATGTCGGTCGTAGTTCAAACTCCCAAATCTGACACGATGGCCAGTAGCTTTCGATCTGCCTCGGATGGCTGCTTAATTGCCCGCAGCGCAAAGCCGCCCGACACGAAGATCTGTCCGGGAGAAAAGTCTCACCACCGGACCGTCGTTGTTGATGATCGAAGAAGCCATCGGGCCTAAGGATGACGATACAGAGGAACTCTCAATGAAAGCACCAATGTCGGTGTCAAACCGCGGATCTCGGTAGGGGGTCCCGAATGCGTCTAGGCGGATGGTAACAGGAGACAGGGGACACGATGTTTTTACCCAGGTTCGGGCCCTCTCGATGGAGGTAATACCCTACTCCTGCTTGATTAATATTGATGATATGGGTAGTACAAGAGTGGATCTACCATGAGATCAGAGAGGCTAAACCCTAGAAGCAAGCCTATGGTATGATTGTTGTTCGTCCTACGGACTAAATACCCTCCGGTTTATATAGACACCGGATAGGGTTAGGGTTACACAGAGTCAGTTTACAATGGTAGGAGATCTACATATCCGTATCGCCAAGCTTGCCTTCCACGCCAAGGAAAGTCCCATCCGGACACGGGACGAAGTCTTCAATCTTGTATCTTCATAGTCCAGGAGTCCGGCCAACGGTGATAGTTCGGCTATCCGGACACCCCCTAATCCAGGACTCCCTCAATCCCCCTCTCATCATCCATGCCTTTCGCTTCATCTCTCAGACGCGCGCACAGTGGCAAAGACAGGGGCAGCAAGGGCCCTGCCCCCCCCCCCACTAACATCACTATATATTGAGGCTAATATGAATGTGATCATTAGATCAAATCTTGGTAAAATGGTTTAAGTTGATGAATTGGCCCTCCTCGTAATGGATTAGCAATGTTTGGCCCCCTAGCTCATTTATTTTTCATGGCTCGCCATTGCGCGCAACAGCGCATGTTCTCGCCCCCTCTATTTAAATATTGATCTCGAACTTGTGCACTCCTTCATAGTCTCCCTCCACTTGGCCCCTCGCACCATCTTCTAGCCCCCACTGGATTTTGCCACATGTACAATCTAGCAGACTCCATGGTTGAACTAAAGCATAATGCACAAACCTCAAAACACAAGTGCTTCTCCTTTGTTCTCGAATTTTTCGTATCATAACTGCCCAAACTTTTTTTCTAGTTGAATTGCTATTATTATTTTTTACTTTATGATTTACAAAGAACAATTCCATGAATCATAAAATAGATTAAGGGCTTCTTTGATTCAAAGAATTCTCAAAGGAATTTTGGAGGATTCTAATCCTTAGTAATTTTTTCTATCTTGGTTGTTTGATTCGTAGGATTGTAAACCATAGGAAGTTTTCCATAGGATTCATTTGCACTAGATTTCATAGGAAACATTCCATCCACTCAAACCTCTTTGAAAGAATCCTACATTTTTTTCTATGCACAATCAAGCACTCTACAATCCTGTAGGGATTCAAGACGACATTCCGCTCTAATCCCATGTTTTTCCTATTCCCGCGTTTTGGAAATCCTATAAATCAAAGAGGCCCTAGATTTTTTATAAAAACTAATTGATTTTGAATGAGATGAACTATAAGAATTAAACAAACATCTACATCATGCATATATGACTCAAAGCTTACATGCTATAGTGTGGTATTTATTCATAATTTGGTTGCCAAATCTGATGCGTGCAATGCACGTGTACCTTACTAGTACTTCAAGTATGTGCAAAACACATAAATTGGAATTCCAATGGCACGCTACACAGTGTCTCTCTTTCAGTTCACGAAGCCACGTGGCACATGTAGAGGCGTTGTCGTGACCTCCTTGTGTGGATTGATCACAAGTGGCGTCGTTGGTTCCGTAAAATGTAGACGCCCTCTCGAGGCACACCGGCAGATACATGCACGGTTTAAGATGCACGCACGCCACGCACGCACTCATTCCTCGCACGCATTGGGGTACACAGGGGACGATTTTTGTACGAAGATCCACCCCATGTGATAATTTGACGCGTGTAAAGTCCTTCACTTCATTGATGGTCAATTAATACAGCGCATGCAAATTGAGTGGACATGAGGGAGGGAGTAGTTGAGAAAGACATTACTACTCCACTGCGTGCATGCGAGTAGCTAAATCATGGATTGCTACTTCCATTCGTCTCCTTCATATTTTGTCCCAATTTTTGACCATATTTTTAAGTAACATGATATTTATGCATGTCATAAAAAGTGGCACAAAAAAGGGGGCCAATAAACCAGGACGCAGGCAGCATTATCATTTTTTGCCAGGGCTACTTTTGGTGGCCTTTGTATTTAAATATGGACGGGGTGGAGTAGTAATATCTTTATCATAGCCTCGTAGGGCTCTCCCAGCGCCTAGGCTCGCCTCCCCGCCTCGCCCATTGGATCCCGCCATGGAGGATCCTACCATGGATAATCCCTTAGATCCCAGGATCTCACGGGCTGCCCTCTCGCTGCGGCCCGCAACACTGCCACCTTTGAGCGAAACCCACATGTGTTTTAGAGGGGATCCATTGCTCTGGAATCACAGATCGGTGGCACCGGAGGACATGCCAGGGCTGCGTTTCAGGTGGTGGGCAGCAAGGGAAAATCAGATCAAGGAATCGTCGCATCGATTGGAGAGAGGTTCCAAGGAGCTGCGCCTGGGGCAGCACAAGGCGGAGGCGCAAGTCGATCTCAGGGGAGAGATGCTGAGGGATGTCAGCATCTCGCAGCGTCGCGTTGATTTCAAGCTAGGGCTAATGGCAGAGATCATATTCACGGAGTCAACTATAGAGGAAAGAACGCGCATGCCTGCGGAATGGCATGAGCAGCCGGTGCAACTGTTCAAATGGGCGGTAGGAGAAGCCAAATCATGGGACAAGTTGCGGCGGCGCCGCTGGGCATGCATGGTAGGCGAGGTGAGCTACCCTCCTTCCCCGGCGGCGATGCAGTGACCTACTTGGTTGCTGCTGCAGTGAACTTGTGGAGCCATGGCGGTTTGCAACCATGACAATCACTCCATCTATATGTATTGTATTCCTGTGAAAATACTTGGTCGTTTGGAAAAAGATGGTAATTGATTTATCACTAGTATTTGAATACTTGGTCGTGACAATCACCCGAAGCCACAACCAGAAGTCTCCATTGTGTAGTACTTAGGGTCGGGCACACCAATAGGCGGTCGGTCGGACCCGCGACACGCATCGGCTTGGTCTGACATGTATGACCAGTTATACGTCACTGACTTGTGCGACTGTATTTGACCAGTAGTACTTAAAATTTGTGTTCCGGGAAACTCATCGGGAGCCGTTTCGGGCCTCGAAACCAAAACCATCAATTGGTCTTTAGCTTGTTCCCATCACATTCCAAAGTGTACAGTATAATTAAGCGCAAACCTGCTCACACCCTAGTACATATCATACCTGAACATATTCCCACTTCCCATTATGCAGGTTTTAGTACTAGTGCTAGTACTAGGTTATCAAAAGGGGAACTAGTACCTAGCCGAAAATCACTCTACATCTTCCTCCTCATAAGTCTTTCTTGTTCATCCGTCCTTGCCATGGCCAGTGTGCAGAGCTCTAGGTCGAGAACTACTCGTAACAAGGGAGCGGCAACCAAGGCCGTGGATAAAAAGAGGGCTCGCCGCCTCGCAGAGAACTCGAAAGATCTCTCATGGGCAGGCGAGGGCTCCCAGGAGTGCCCTAGCAGCGGAGGCGAGTGCTCCCAGGAGCGCCCTAGCCATGGAGGCAAGGGCTCCCAGGAGCACCCTGTCCGTGGAGGCAAACATGCCGAGCTGGCGGCATGGAGTCGTTATCCCTCGACGACATGCCCGATCAGCTCAATAAGCAGGAGGAGTTCCTCGACGGCTTGGTGGAGCTACTGAAGGAGAACCTCGACGACATTCCCGCTGAGCTCAATGAGCAGGGGGAGTTGACCGCCGGCTTGGTGATGCTGCTGAAGAAGAGCATTGCCTCGAATAAGAAGGCGACCGGCGAAATCCTACAACTTTAGGAGGACAAGGCAAAGATCTGCCACGAGCTCGACCTGCTGAAGGAGGAGAATGCTGGCTGGAAGAAGCTGCATGAGAAGAGTAGTTCCTCGATGAAGATGCTGCAGGCCCTTGTCATGGAATAGAAGGAGGAGTTGGTGAAGCTCTGCATCGAGCACCCGGCAGCTGTCAAGGTACGTAATGCGGCCGTGGAACAAATGATGAAGGCTCGCGTCGAGAAATCCGCGTCATGGGTAGAATGATGAAGATGGCGGAGGAGATGTGCAAGGAGATGGAGGGTGTGGAGGCGATGAAGAAGTAGTTACGACTCCGCGGCCAGCAACCCTTCATGTAGTAGAGAGCAGTGCCCCAGACTTGTGTGTGTGTGTCTTCCTTCTTTTTCGGGGGTGATAATTTTCCTTCTTCTTTTGCTCCTGTGTTTCTTCTTTTGGTTCAGGTGTTTCACTGCACCTGTCATGTTCTCTGCAAGGCATGAATATAAAAATGCTAATGATGAGCGGCACTGTCTGATCGATGACTAGCAAATTAGATAATTTTTTATCGCCATATGGCACTGGGATGCCGTGTTTCCTGCTCCTCTATCGTACTAGTACTCCAGTGGAAACTTGAGTATACCGCACGGTTCTTTGCTCCTCCTCAGGTCATCGGCAACATTTATACGAGCAGTCAAATCACAAGGCCTCGCCTTCCAGCAATAATGAGCCGTCAAATCACAAAGGCCCTCGCCTCTCGTGAAACCGACCAAGCGAGACTGCCCCGCCCTCTAGCCTTTTAAAAAATGTATACTTTTGTATAGTAGTAGTATCGATGGATTGCGCCATGGAGCAAAACTAACAAGATGAAATTAAGGGGAAAGGTGGTACATATAGAGAGCGCTCGTCGCCAAATTATGCATATAGTACTATTAAAAAAGCTAGTACGTGCTAAAATGGGGTGCTAAATTCTATTAAAGAAATTAGCATGCCTATTTAATTCTTGGGTTCTTGTTATTTATGCCACTAGTTGTGTATCACTACTCAGTTTTGCCATTAGAAGTTAGAACTACTCAAAAATGACATCGATCCGTGAGATGCTTGCTCAAAAATGCAATTAGATATCTCAAAAATGCCATCGTTCCGTTAGATGTTTGCTCAAAAATGCCATTAGACATTGTTATTTTCATGTCAAACCCGTTGACCATGTTATATGACAAAAATAAGCCGATTCTCTCTATCTCACAATGATAAGTGTGGCCCTGCTTGTCAGGGGTAACCAAGCGAATAATTTTACAGGAACATAAGAACGATGTTGGGATCAAGTAGGCCCCACACTTTATTGTACTATAGTGAGATAGAGGGAGAGCTGGCATGTTGGTCCATAGGTATTTATGTCATTATAACATGGAAAAAGAGATTTGAGTCACAATAATGGTGTCCAGCACAACACACCCCTCAAATAAAACTAAGCACCCTGAAATTCTTTGCCAACTAAACTACTGGCTATATGATGTTGGCCATATATATTGTACGTATATAATGCGAAGAAACGAGTGGTAGTACTACCAACTAAAAGATGAACTGTATGAAATACTAGTATGTTCGTACTGAAGAGTTAAAGTAACGAGATAGAACATAACATAGTTCTGCTGGGGGCTCGGCACGACACACCCCTCAAATAAAACTAAGCACCCCTGAAATTAAACTAAGCAACTAATCCGGTAGACACTGCATTAGAACCACCATGAGCAACGACACTGCCACCTTACTCGGACTCCTCGCCCACGTGCTCGACTTCGTCCTTGTCCCTCTTCCTCTTGGCCGATACTTCTTTCCTTGAACCGCACACTTGGCTCTTGCTCTTCGTACAACCCTTGTAGATATTGAAACCAAGGTAGGCATCCATTGCAGCGTACTGGATGTGGTCTATATCTAGTAAATTCCACTGCCATGCATTGCGATGAAACTTGGGCGGAGGTTTCTTTAGTTTGTCGTATGAAGGATGAACCATGGCTCCCGCCAGGGTCAGTAATGAAGGCTGATCACGGGAGGGCACCAGCCCATTCTTCCAGAGGTCGAAGGGCTCGCCTACAACGAGGCCTATCCGACCCAGGACTCTTCTGTCGGTCATAAAGTCTACAATAACGGATTTGACTAGGTCGCCCACGAGGAAGTTCTTAAATTTCTCTCACTCAACATCGGCATGGCATATGTGGTAAACCAAGAACAAGTTATGCACGCAAACATGGATCACGGCAGGCTTCACCTTCTCTTACTCCTTTAGATTCTTCTCTTTGTTCAGGGTTGTGGTGTACTCAACATCTAGCCCAGTGACACACTCATCATTTGAGTTTTTGAACATGCGTCTGAAGCAAGCAAGGCATCATTTAACCGTCGCGGAAGAATGAGTGTAGATGACGTCAAACTCATCGCCGGTGATGGTTCTAACCTTGTACTCACCGCCGATCATGGAGATTTGGGACGCCATGGATTTGGGAGGAGGGTTAGTGATGCGGAGCATCCTATGGTCATCCGCATGGACCTACCATCGTCTCACCAAGTGCCAAGAGGACCTATGACACGAGCACGAGCTAGAGCTCTCAAGACCGTGGTGACTTCCTTCCTTAGTGATATCACATATGATCCTCTCGAGACATGGCTACTACCTATGTCCGGAATGCTATGCATGATTAGGTACCAAGAAGACCCTCCCGAAGATGCACGTGAAGAAGGACAAGCTCCCAAGTTCACGGATGAAGAGGAATGCCGAAAGGAGAAGAAGGTAGCTCCCGGACCTAAACATCTGGTCCCAGCCCCGGACATCCGGCCGCTGGAGACATCCACTACAGCAGCGACCCAGCAGTCAAGCACCTACAGGCCCCGGACATCCGGCCCAGCCCGGAAATCCGGCACCCTCTATCCAGAGAGTACCGAGGCCGACCCCTCCAGCCCGGACATCCGGACCCCGAGCCCGAACATCCGGCCTATCGCCCAGACTAGGGATGGCAATGGGTACCCATTACCCGCGTACCCTGTGGGTAAAAACCCTATTAGGGTAAGGGTATGACACAAAAATTTACCCATGAGTATTTAAATGGGAAAAATATCATACCCATAGGGTAGAGAGGGTACGGGTATGGGATCGTATAACCCATGCCCGCGTACCCATGTACCCATCTAAGATGTTGGCAACTGATTTTCCTTTAATATTCTAACGTATTGAGTTTTCCTCCTAATCACGCTAGGTAAAAAATCTAATGTGTAGTCAAATTATCTTTATAATTTATCGTGATTTTGTGAACTTAAAGTGTATGACTATGTGTTCTTATTTATGATTATGTGTTGTTGTTTAACGTTTCTATGGGTTGCTTTATGGGCAACTTTTTTTGAGAATGCGTTTTTGTAGATTTTTGTTTAAAATGTGTTGTTATAAATAATTTATGATTATATGTTGCTTTTCACAATTATTTTCTATTTAATTTGATGTGTTGTAAATGCGGGTATTTTTACCCGCGGGTACCCATATACCCTGTCGGGTGACGGGTATGGGAAAAAATTGTACCCTTGACGGGTATGGGTATGGTTGATAGGTAAGTTCAGGGTGGACAGGTAAGGGTATGGGGAGGCTCCACCCGTACCCATACCTTGCGGGTGCCATCCCTAGCCCAGACATCCGGACCCCACCTATCCAGAGAGCATCAAGGCTAGCATAGACCGCACAGACATCCGGCACCTCACGAAGGCTCGGACAACCGTCCTGACACCCGGACGTCCGGCCTCCCCTATCTGCGCATACTGCAAGGGCTCGAGGCCCATGTACCCCTTCGCCCACCTAGACTATATACTCCTCCTCGTCCCTCTTTCTAGGGTTAGCGTTGTGATAGCTCATATGTGAGATAGAGCTTTGCTCATCCATACGGATCTACTCCTCAAGAGAGACCGCGGCCCCTCTTCAGACAAGATCCACCTTGGATTCAAGACCCGTAACGGGAAGACCTCAAGACCTCCTCTAGGAGAAGAACCGGTTACCTTTGTATCGTCATTTGTTGATCATGGATCTTGTATCTCCTCTTGTGTTTCGAGGATCTAGCATATGTGTGACCGTATCTTGTTGGTTTGAGTGATTCTCTTATGTTTTCCCTCGTGTTTCCCCTCGTGCTCTTCGTGTTCTTAGTTGGGATCCGCTCCTTTCGTGAAAGATCGGCCGTATAGGGTTCCTCCCTACATCATCTTGGTATCATGAGCCACATTGATCACGATTTTGGAGCACCCCTCTTTGTTTTCTAGCCTTGTTTTGTTGATTTTGTCCCTAATTTGAAAATCCCCACAAAAATAGCCCCCCAAAATTTTTTGTGATTTGTTGGTGTGATGAAGTTTCGTTGGATTTGATCCGCGGATTTCGTGTGTTGCAGGTAGATCTAGCTTTTACCCATCTTTTCCCCAATTTCCATCCACAAAATCTCCCGAATTTTGCCCTGATTTGCCTTTTTCCTCGTGGAGTTCTTCGAGTTCGTCCATGGATCCAAAGCCCTGACATCCGGCCCTCAAGCCCGGCCATCCGGCCATCCCGGACATCCGGCCCTCAAGCCCGGACATCCGGCCCCTGACAGCATCACTTCCTTCCACCACTTATTTGAGTTGCGGTTCCCGTGTCCTATGGTGTTTCGGCTATTTAGGTACGGTTCGACATCGACATCACCGCCGCTCATTTTTGCCACGGATTCGTCATCAACAACGACAACTCCATCGTTTTGACACCATACCATGAACGGTAACCTCATCTTGGTATCGTGATATCTCACCATTATACATTCTTGCAATTGCATTGATAACCCCATAGCCCATTTTGTGTAGCTTACCCATCGAGACTAGCCTTTGAGTATTGCGGGCAACGTGACTTATGCACATTAGTGATCATACTTCCCATAGCATACATACCATATTATTGTGGTGCATATCTTGATATCATCTCTTGTGTCACAAAGATGTCATCGCATATACTCAATTGCTATCTTGGTTCGTGAAGTTTTGCATGAGAAAAGAGCTCAAAAGACAAAGAGCCAAACAAGCTTTTAAGAAAAAGGGAAAGATAAGCTAAGAGATTATAAACAAGAACCATAGCATCATACTACATTAAGATTGCCATACTCGATCATCTTGGATCATATCATCGGAATACCATACATATAGCATACTTGGGATAGAAGTTGTTGCATTTTTGCTTAGTAGGTTGGGCACAAGTTTCGTATCCACCTATTGTGCAATCGTGCTAGCGTCTCTCTAGTGTTGTGCAACAAGAGCATTTTCGTGGATTCCACATTTTGGCTCATTCCTTGGTTGCACGACACCACTTATCTATTTGTGTGTGTGTTTCCATGTACCAAATCTTGCTATTGGTCTACTTGTTGCATCTGCAAATTTGCGGATCTTTTCCAACATTATTGAGTCTCACTAACAATTGCATCAAATTTTGTGCCACCATCCTAACAAAGCTCCACCATAAGCTTTTATTTGTGTAGGTGTGAGAAACCGACAAGAATTGGTACCAATTGTGCTATTTTCTTGTTACACATTGGAGTGATCATTGATCCATCTTCAACATCGGTCAAGGTACATTTGGTATAAGTTCTTCTCTTTCTCCCACTCACATATTTTGTTTGGAATGATGGATATGCCAAGTACTTCTACCAACCCACTCTTCCTTGAGCAAGACGATGACCCGAACAACTACGTCACCAAGCTACACCTCTTTTGGTACACAACGAGCTTTGCATGAAGAGCAACTAGCAATGAGCGACCGCATCGACAACCTCGCCACCGACTTTCGACTTTCCAAGCAACGTACAAGAGACTACTTCGACAACAAGCTCGACGAACACAAACAAGAGAATGACGCAAGAATGGACGAGATTCGTGCCTTGTTGGTCAACCGCTCTTCTACCACTTTGTTCTACTCAAGACGGAGCCGCTCAAGTCAACACTCTGACGACACCATCTCCGGCTCAAGTACCCCGACATCGAACACTCTTCATCGTGCCGCGCGTCAAGATCGTCAAGCAAACCGTAGTCCTCTCCACGACAATGACCCTCAAGAGCAAGCTCGCGCGCAAGAATATCGCCAATGTCAAAACCAAGCTACATTCACGCAAGCACGAGAACGGCAACGTCAACACCAATGATAAGAAGAGGAACGAGCGCGACAACACCAAGATGCAAAAGATGCCGAGGCACAACACCAAGAACAACAACTTCGTGAAGCTCAAGCACTTGAGGTGCAATGTGCCCTCCGAGATTCAAGTCGAGCCATAGCCAAGCGCAACCGACAAGCTCCTGAGCAACAAGAAGCGCTTCGTGATGACGTTCAAGAAAGGATTTATCAATCACGTGTGCATCGTCAAGTTCCTGAAGCTCCTCGTCAAGCTCGACAAGCTTCACCACAAGCTCGTCAAGAACATCAAGTTCACCAAGAACAAGATAACAATGGAAATCCTCCAAGACAAGAGCAACATGAGGTTGACAACCCCCCTCGCCAAGAGCAACATGAGTTTGTCAATCCTCAATGACACGGGCGTCATCATCCTCGACCCTAACACAATGAAGAACAACGCTACGGCAAGCTCAAGTTCACCATGCCCAAGTTCACCAGAAGCAATGACCCCGAAGAGTAGATATCATGGGCATTGAAGGTCGACAAGATCTTTTGCTTGCACAAATATGAAGAAGAGAAGAAGATCGCGATGGCATCCCTTGAGTTCCAAGACTACGTCCTCATTTGGTGGGAACAAGTCATTGAGCACCGAGCGGCAAGAGGTGAACCACCCATCACAACTTGGGCGCAAATGAAGGATGTCATGAGAGCACGCTTCGTGCCTACCGACTACAACCGCGACCTCTTCAAGAAACTCCAACTCCTCAAGCAAGGAACCAAGAGTGTTGAAGAATACTACAAGGAAATGGAGATTGCCATGATACGAGCCAATGTCATGGAAGATGATGAACAAACTATGGCATGTTTCTTGAATGGACTCAATCATCCCATCAAGAAGATCGCCGTCTTCCAACCATACTCGAACCTCATCGAGCTAGTGCATCAAGCTACCAAAGCGGAATGTCAAGTGCAAGATGACTTCAAGTACGCCAAGTTCTCATCCAAGTCCTACGGTTTCTCCAACAACCAAGGTTTGACGACTCCAACACGTTCTACCTCTACCAAGCCATCTACAAGCAACGGCGACAAGTCAAGTTACAAGAAAACTTCCTCAAGTCGTCTTCCTACTACAAGCAATGTCAAGCCGAGAGCTTCATCATCATCTACCCCAACCGATGAGACCATCAAGATGAGTTCCTTCAAATGCTTCACATGCGGAGGCCGAGGTGATACGTCCATTTTGCATCATGCTTTTATATCGATATTTATCGCATTATGGGCTGTTATTTCACGTTATGTCATAATACTTATGGCTATTCTCTCTTATTTTACAAGGTTTATATGAAGAGGGAGAATGCCGGCAGCTGGAATTCTTGGCTGGAAAAGGAGCAAATATTGGAGACCTATTCTGTGCAACTCCAAAAGTCCTGAAACTCCATGGAATGTCTTAAAATAAATAAAGAAAAATCGTAGCCAAAGATGAAGGCCAGGGGGCCCACACCCTGCTCACCAGGGTGGGGGGCGCCCCCCCTGGGGCGCGCCCCCCTACCTCGTGGACCCCCTGGTGGCTCTCCGATGCCCATCTTCTCCTATATGAAGTATTTTGATGAGAAAAAATCGGAGGCAACCTTTCGGGACGAGACTCCGCCGCCACAAGGTGGAACCTTGGCGGAACCAATCTAGGGCTCCCATGAGCTGTTCGCTGGGACACTTCCCTCCGGGAGGGGGAAATCCTCGCCATCATCATCACCAACGCTCCTCTCATCGGGAGAGGGCAATCTCCATCAACATCTTCACCAGCACCATCTCATCTCCAAACCCTAGCTCATCTCTTGTATCCAATTCTTATCCCCAAGTCCGGGATTGGTGCTAGTAGGTTGCTAGTAGTGTTGATTACTCCTTGTAGTTGATGCTAGTTGGTTTACTTGGTGGAAGATCATATGTTCAGATCCTTTATGAATATTATTACCCCTCTGATTATGAACATGAATATGCTTTGTGAGTAGTTATGTTTGTTCCCGAGGACACGGGAGAAGTCTTGCTATTAGTAGTCATGTGAATTTGGTATTCGTTCGATATTTTGATGAGATGTATATTGTCTAGCCTCTAGTGGTGTTATGTGAACGTCGACTACATAACACTTCACCATTATTTGGGCCTAGAGGAAGGCATTGGGAAGTAATAAGTAGATGATGGGTTGTTAGAGTGACAGAAGCTTAAACCCTAGTTTATGCGTTGTTTCGTAAGGGGCTGTTTTGGATCCATATGTTTCATGCTATGGTTAGGTTTACCTTAATACTTTTGTTGTAGTTGCGGATGCTTGCAATAGAGCTTAATCATAAGTGGGATGCTTGTTCAAGTAAGAACAGCACCCAAGCACCGGTCCACCCACATATCAAATTATCAAAGTACCGAACGCGAATCATATGAACGTGATGAAAACTAGCTTGACGATATTCCCATGTGTCCTCGGGAGCGCTTTTCCTATTATAAGAGTTTGTTCCGGCTTGTCCTTTGCTACAAAAAGTATTAAGCCACCTTGCTGAACTTTATTTACTCTCGTTACTTGTTGCTCATTACAATTTACCTTATCACAAAACTATCTGTTACCACTTATTTCAGTACTTGCAGAGAATACTTGCTTGTAACATCCCAAATTTTCAATTTGGAATGTTATACATTAGGTCATCATGCATATCATATTTTCTCGCATTTTTTTGATCCTAGAAATTTCACGCAACTCAAGGACCCTCGGAGAGAGTTGGAAGTTTCATAATTTTCATATTTGGGAATTCTCAAATTTTGAAAAAATAGGATCATTGGATTATTTAAATTATCTTCATAAAGTTTTTCCTATAAAAATATTTCGAGAGGGAATAATATGACTTTCCCAAACAATTAGGAAAAATGAAGATATTATAAATAAACCAAATATTGGTTTTGGAAGATTTATTTTGCTTAGGCAAAAATGAGCATTTTAAAAATTTACGCATGTTTGCTGTTTTTAAAGTTCATTTTGTTCGACTCATTTTTAGGAGTCGGGGAAAATTTGTTTTATTTAATTTGGAGTTCATTTGGTATTTTTTTTATTATTTGTTTTGGTTTAAGTTTATTTTAAAAAAAAAGCGCCCCCCACAGGATCGAGGCCCACTGCCCAAGCCAGCCAGCCCTCCAGGCCCGGCCCACCCACCTCCTCCTCCTCCCTCGCACCTTGCCTTGCCCGAAGGACTCCGCCGCCGCCACGAGAGCCCGCCGCCCGAGTCCAACCCGACCCAGCGCTCCTTGCCCCTCCCAAGGAACCGCCGCCCCCCCTTTTATAACCCCCGACCCCCCTCTCTCACCTCGCCCACGGAGCCGCCACACTCACCCTCGACGCCGACCCCCTTGCCAAGGGCGGCCTAAGGACGCCGCCCTGACGCCGCCGACACCGCCCGGCCGGACCCTCGACGCCGGGACCCACGAGCCCCGCCGAGCCGGAGAGCCTCGCCGGCGATCACCGGAGGTAGCCACCGCCGCCCCGCGCCGATTCGGTTTTTCCACCGTGAACCGATCCGGTTTTTTTAAAAAAAAAATTTATGTTCGGTTTTTTTAAAAAACCTAGATTGGTTTTATTTTTTTCGGTTTTCTAAATTAACGAACGTTCACCGAACCGTTCGTTTTAGTGAACGCGTTCGTTGGATTCGTTCTGTTAACGAACGTCCGATTTTTAACCCGTTCGTCGTTTTTCTTTTTAATCGGATTTAATCCGTTATTTTCTGATTTGATTTCAGATCCGATTTTCAAAACTGTTTTATTTCTCGCTTGTTTATCGGAATCAGGTGATTCAAGCGCCTGGTGTTTCGTAACGAAACCGCCGTTCCGACTACCCTACTTTCACAGAGTTTTGCCACTGTGAAATTTTGACCTAATTTCAGATCGCTAAATCGAGTCGTTCTCCCTCGAGTTTCGACTTTCGGAGTTTATTTTGATTCGATTCTTTTGCAACCAGGGTTCTTAAGTTGAACTTTCTGGTTAGATCTTTTATTCGAGATTTCCCCGTGCATTAGATGAGTACTTATTGTATGCTTGTTGTTTGTCTGCGTTAGATCACCCGGTCGCCGCTTGTTACTTCAATCTCTAGAACTCATGGATCATCGGCAAGGCAAGTAACACTTTGATCATACTCTTCTCATACCCAGTTTTATGCATTAGATCTATTCCTCAAACACTTGCATGATTAGGATCTAATTAAATTGTGGGTTTGGGAAGTAGATTGAGGTAGTACCTATTACTGCTTTTACTTATGAAACCTTGGGAGTTACTTCTCGTTGCTTGTTCATGCCATGCTATGCTAGTAGACGTGGATTGGGTGAGTGAATATCCATGACAGATGTGAGATTGTTAATTAATGGTTTATCTAAGGTGGCAACCTAAACACACATCTGGGTGGATTGAGGCACCTGGTTTCCATCAGACTTGCTGTATTTCTTCGGACCGCCACCTGTGCTCTAAGGGATCATAAGATTATTCAAACTGGAAACTTCCGTGCAGCCACAAGCCAATTATGGGCTCGTGTAGTTGACTAAGTCGTGCGAACTCTTACGGTAGGCTAGCTGATGTAGGGGATGTAGGTTGGTACGGTCTACCCACATGTAAGGTGCTAGCGCTTACGAAAGACTATGTCTCGGTCATCCGTTTCTCAAACACCATGTAGTCACGAGAACCAAGCGGAGGCGATCGAGTCTTGTGGGGAAAAGTCGCAAACCTCTGCAGAGTGTATAAACTAATCATGATTAGCCGTGTCCCGGTTATGGACAATTTGAGTATCCTGTAATTGAATATCATGTGAATCTCAACATGTTACTTCTAAATAAAAGTTATTGGGTTTTATGAGTACTTTTTAATTGGGATTGAGGATGTCAAACATTCTCAATGTTTAACAACCACCATGATAGTTAAATAAAATTATTCCTTTGATGTAGGGAAAATCAGCTTTATGCAAATGTAACCGTAGAGCCTTACCACCAGCCATATATGCATGTAGTGTAGGCTTATTCATTCATTGCTCTTATGTGTTACATTGCGGCATATTCCATGTGTTGACCCGTTTTGGCTGCAACTTTTCACGTTGCAGACTTTTCGACGACGAGTAAGGTGTTAGGTCGTGGTTCTATACTCGGTGATGCCGTTGGAGTTGATGGACTCGCTTATCTTCCAAGCCTTCGCTGTTATTATTAGATGGCCTTAAGCCATATTATTGTAATAAGTTCCCTTGTGGACAACGATGTAATAAGTGTGTGATTGCTACTCGCTATAAATCCTTCAAGCATGTGGTGTCAGATTATCGATCCGAGGATGACACCGAGCACGAGACTTGATCCATTTGGGTCTGGTCGCTCTGAGAGAATGGTATCGAGCACACGCCGATCGTAGGACACGACCACTAAGTTAAAGCCATAGATCACTCTCTCTTCCCATTTTCTAACTCCTCATCTTTTCTACTCTCTTTAGGATGACGACGCGAAGATCAAGTACACCCAACGGATGAAGGCACACCTTTTGGATTTCACTTGAAGGAAGTCACTAAGTACCGAACATTGGATTACCAAGCTTCACCGGACTTTCAACGCCACTCTGCTCAAGAGGAGCGCCGGAAGATTAATGCTCACGCTCCAGAAGGACATTCGCCCCAATCACCAAGTCTATAGATAGTGTTTTCAGATTGCACCAACTTGGAGTCCAGGAAAGAGCATGGCAGCTCACATCACCATGGGACGATTGGAGAAGTTTATCAAGAAGACCTCAAGGACACCATCTACCAGATTTATGGACGCCGAGATGACAACCGGGACGTCGTCAACACCAAGAAGGATAGGTCCATTGCAGCTTTCATCCAGAGTTAAACCAGCACATTCGACGCCAGAGAAAACCAAATGTGCAATGACATGTTGGAGTTGCGAAGACAAAGGAAGGATCATCGAATGGAAGAAGAACTAAAGACTACACGCAAGGACTACATGGACGAGATCGTAGCTCGGCAAGACACAATAACGATCTTAAGTACGAGATCAAGAGCTCAAGAAGAAGTTGGCGCCGAAATGAAGACCAGTATGTCGAATACCCAATCGACTACATCAACATCGATGACACAGATTCGGATCCAAGTGAACCCGACTTTGAAGACGAAGTTGGAGCGGACATCATGGAGTCTTCCACCGTTCAAATTAGTAGAAGTCCCCACATATTAGTAGTATTCCTCCATGTAACATTATAGTACACGCACTTTTGCGATAGTTAGATCGTTGTAAGCCCTTGTTTGATTGAATGAAGTGATTTTGTGTGCATTTGCTCATGTGCATTGGGTAGTGATTCCCTTAGACCTCATTCTATTCTACATTTCTCTCTTTTCTAAACCCATCGATGCCTCCAGACGCGACCCGGATTCGCTTTTCCGCCAGAGATCACCCAATTGATCCAGCAGCAGAATACCCTGATTCAAACATTGGTGCGTAACAACAACAACAACAACCCACCGCCACCACCACCACCATGGATCATCCGACTCGCTTCTTAGACTGAATCCGCGGTGTATTCCAAAGAGCACCGAGCCGATTGTAGCAGATGACCGGCTCCGCAAGATAGGAAGGAGCTGACCACTGCAGGATGCATGATGGTGAAAGAGTGAAGTTTGCAGCACATCAGCTTGAAGGACCCGCAACAAGATGGTGGGAGAATTTCACAGCCACTTACCCGTGAGACACCGCCACATGGGACCAGTTTCAGAAGCTTTTCAGACCGCCCATGTTTCAGCAGGAGCCATGGCCATGAAGAAGCGTGAGTTTCGCAACTTACGCCAAGGAGGAAGGACTGTTGGCGAAGACGTGGATGACTTTAGCAAGTTAGCACGTTATGCCCTGGATGACGTTACTCTGACGCAGCTAAACAGAGAAGTTTCTAGAAGGACTGAATGATGAGTTCAGATGCCGTTGATGGTAGCAAGTTTCAACAACTACCAGGAGTTAGTAGACCGAGCTCTCATGATTGAAGGAAGCAAAGAAGAATTGAGAACTGCAAGCGGAAGTATGGACAAGGGAAGTATAACTCGATCCCAGCAGGTTTCCTCGTTATACCCCTAAATCAGAATTCAGTTTCACATACCCATGGAGGAGGTAATTCGCATAACCATAATGGCACCAAGAATGGGAACGGGAATGGAGGAAGCAACGGACAGAACCGCACCAACCCGTCTACACCATCCAAGGTAGACTGAGTCACATTACTTGCTTTAAGTGCCGCAAGATCGGGCATTATGCAAATGACTATCCGTAAGGCGAATGGAAATGGCAATGGAAGCTCTGGAAAGAAGCCCAACCCTTTCAACAGGGGACAGTGAACCACATTGATGTGGAGGAGGTTGAAGATCAGCCCGATGCAGTAATCGGTAAGTTTTTGGTTAAGTCATTTACTGCAGTTGTTCTTTTTGATACTGGTGCATCGCATTCATACATATCAAGGGGATTTGTGGATAAGTACAAGTTACCAACCCAAGCCCTTAGGTCACCCATGCTAGTAACCTCACCCGGAGCAGAGTACATGGCTAGTAAATGGTGTGATCGACTGCCACTAAGGATTGGACACTATGTTTTCCCTCGCACCTAATAGTTCGGAATCCCAAGGATTGGATGTGATATTAGGAATGGATTGGTTATCAAAGTATGGAGGAAACATAGATTGTACCACAAGGTCAATTTTGCTCACCACACCAGAAGGAAGAAGGATTAAGTACGTATCACGGCACGAGCCGAGGAGAGCACAAGTTAATTGCTTATCGAGGTGGTACAGAAGAAGTACCAGTGGTAAAGGATTATCCCGATGTATTTCCTAAGAGTTGCGGGAATGCCGCGGATAGAGACATTGAGTTTTGATCGAGCTGTTGCGAGAACAGGCCCGATATCGAAACGCGACCGTCAGGATGCCCGCAAAGGATTTGGCGGAAATCAAGAAGCAGATTAAGGAACTATTGGATAAAGGCTTTATTCGCCCAAGTTCTTCACCTTGGGGATCACCCGCTTTATTGGTGGAGAAGAAGGATGGATCGTTGAGAATGGTTGTTGATTACCGTGGATTGAATGAAGTAACAATCAAGAACAAGTACCCACTACCAATGATAAATGATCTGTTTGATCGCTTGCAAGGAGCCAAAGTGTTTTCCAAGATCGACTTGCGATCGTGGTACCATCGGTTGAAGATTCGGGAGCAAGACATACCCAAGACAGCATTTACCACGAGATATGGATCTGTATGAGTATACCGTTATGTCATTTGGACTGACTAACGCACCAGCCTATTTTATGAACCTGATGAACAAAGTGTTTATGGAGTTTTTGGACAAGTTCGCGTGGTGTTCATTGATGACATTTTGATTTTCTCAAGAATGAAGAGGAACACAAGGAACATTTGAGATTGGTTTTGGGCCGAGGGAACACCAGTTGTATGCCAAGTTCAGCAAATGTGAGTTTTGGTTAAAGGAAGTTGGATTTCTCGGACATGTTATATCCGGAGAAGGGATAGCAGTTGACCCCACAAAAGTTGAGACCGTAACCAAGTGGGGAGCACCAACGACAGTTGGAGAGATTCGAGTTTCCTTGGACTCGCAGGATACTACCAAGATTCATTGAGAATTTCTCAAGGATTGCAAAGCCTATGACAGAATTGTTGAAGAAGGAAAACAAATTCATATGGACCGAGGACTGTGAGGCAAGTTTTCGGAGTTGAAGAAAAGATTGGTTACCTCACCAGTTTTGATATTGCGGATCAAACTAAGGATTATGAGGTGTATTGCGACGCTTCACGTCGAGGACTTGGAGCAGTACTTATGCAAGAAGGAAGAGTTGTTTCGTATGCTTCACGACAACTTAAGCCTCATGAGTTGAATTATGCCACTCATGATTTGGAGTTAGCAGCCGTTGTGCATGCCTTGAAGACGTGGAGACATTTTCTCATTGGAAATCATTGTGAAGTATATACGGATCACAAGAGTTTGAAGTACATCTTCACACAGAAGGAGTTGAATCTCAGACAGAGGAGATGGTTAGAGCTTATCAAGGATTACGATATGAGATTGCATTATCACCCCGGAAAGGCTAATGTCGTAGCAGACGCATTGAGCCGTAAGAGCCACGTCAATACCCTAATGATGGGAGAAATACCCAATGAGTTAGCCGAGGACCTTCGAGAGCTATGTTTGGAAATAGTTCCGAGAGGCTATGTAGCAGCATTGGAGATTCAATCGAATCGATGGACAAAATCGAGAAGCCCAAAAGGCGATAAGGAAGTTGCCTCTATAAAGGAGAAAATGAGCAAAGGAAAAGCTAAAGGATTTCGTGAGGATGAACACAATACCCTATGGTTTGAAGACCGTGTTTATGTGCCAAATGACCCAGAGATCAGGAAGTTGATTTTACAAGAAGCCCATGATTCACCCTATTCGATTCACCCAGGAAATACCAAGATGTATTTGGATTTGAAGAATATTTTCTGGTGGACCGGAATGAAGAAGGATATTGCGGAGTATGTAGCAATTTGCGACGTATGTCAGAAAGTAAAGGCAGAACATCAGAAGCCAGCAGGATTGTTACAACCATTGCCGATACCCGAATGGAAGTGGGATAAACTAGGCATGGATTTCATCACAGGTTTGCCAAAGACCCGTTCAGGATATGACTCGATTTGGGTCATAGTCGACCGTTTGACCAAGGTAGCACATTTCATTCCAGTCAAGACTACCTATAGCAGTGCTAAATTGGCAAAGATATATATGACCAGAATTGTGTGTTTACACGGAGTTCCGAGGAGCATTGTATCAGACAGAGGAACCCAATTTACTTCGAAATTTTGGAACCAGTTGCACGAAACATTGGGAACCCGATTGGAATTCAGTACAGCTTTCCACCCACAGACCGATGGACAGACCGAGAGAGTCAACCAGATTTTGGAGGACATGCTGAGAGCTTGTGCACTAGATTATGGATCTAGTTGGGACGATAATTTGCCGTATGCAGAATTCTCCTACAATAACAGTTACCAAACCAGCTTGAAGATGGCACCTTTTGAGGCGCTGTATGGAAGAAGGTGCAGGACACCGTTGTCATGGGACGAAACCGAGATCGTCGCTTATTTGGACCAGATTTGATTAAGGAGTCCGAACAGAAAGTTGTTGATTCGAGACAGCTCAAGGTAGCCCAGTCTGCACGTAAGAGCTATGCCGATTCAAAGCGCAGCGATTGAGTATGAAGTTGGAGACAGAGTATATCTCGAGTATCCCCGCCACGAGGAGTGAAGCGTTTTGGAGTTAAAGGAAAGTTAGCACCCGCTTCGTTGGACCATATAAGATTTTGCAACGCATGGGAGAAGTTGCGTATAAGTTGGAATTGCCGTAAGGACTGTCAGAGTTCATGATGTATTCCATGTTTCTCGATTGAAGAAATGTCACCCGAGATAGCAGAGGTACCGTTAAGAGACACAAGTGCCATTGGAAGCAATTCAGCTGAAGGATGACTTGACATATGAGGAAAAACCAGTTAAGATTCTCGATTATGCCAGCAGAGTTACCCGCAGCAAGGTTATCAAGTTTTGGAAAGTTCAGTGGAGCCACCACACTGAGGATGAAGCCACCTGGGAAAGAGAGGAAGTTTTCCTTAAGGACCACCCACACCTATTTTCTAGCCAACCCGAATCTCGAGGGCTAGATTCATCTTAAGGGTTTGTAACATCCCAAATTTTCAATTTGGAATGTTATACATTAGGTCATCATGCATATCATATTTTCTCGCATTTTTCCGATCCTAGAAATTTCACGCAACTCAAGGACCCTCGGAGAGTTGGAAGTTTCATAATTTTCATATTTGGGAATTCTCAAATTTTGAAAAATAGGATCATTGGATTATTTAAATCATCTTCATAAAGTTTTTCCTATAAAAATATTTGAGAGGGAATAATATGACTTTCCCAAACAATTAGGAAAAATGAAGATATTATAAATAAACCAAATATTGGTTTTGGAAGATTTATTTTGCTTAGGTAAAATGAGCATTTTAAAATTTTACGCATGTTTGCTGTTTTAAAGTTCATTTTGTTCGACTCATTTTAGGAGTCGGGAAAATTTGTTTTATTTAATTTGGAGTTCATTTGGTATTTTTTTTATTATTTGTTTTGGTTTAAGTTTATTTAAAAAAAATTCGCTACTGGACCGAGGCCCAGCCGCCCAAGCCAGCCAGGCCCTGTGCCCAGCCCCCCTGCCCAACCTCCTCCTCCTCCTCCTCGCTTGCCCGCCGCCTGAGCGGACTTCCGCCAAGACGAGAGCCCGCCGCCCGAGTCCGACCCGACCCGGCGCCCCTGCCCTCCCCAAGGAACCGCCGCCCCCTTTATAACCCCGGACCACCCCTCTCTCTCACTCGCCACGAGCCGCCACACCATGGCCGACGCCGACCCCGCGCCGCCCAAGGACGCCGCGCCGCCGCCCCTACGCCCGCACGCCGCCCGCGACCCCCCCTCGGCCGGACCCATCAGAGCCACGAGCCCCTGAGAGCCTCGCGGCGATCACGGAGGTAGCCACCGCAGCCCAGCGCCCGATTCGGTTTTTCCACTGTGAACCGATCCGGTTTTTAAAAAAATTTATGTTCGGTTTTTTTAAAACCTAGATTGGTTTTATTTTTTCGGTTTTCTAAATTAACGAACGCTCACCAACCGTTCGCTTTAGTGAACGCGTTCGTTGGATTCGTTACGTTAACTAACGTCCGCTTTTTAACCCGTTCGTCGTTTTTCTTTTAATCGGATTTAATCCGTTATTTTCTGATTTGATTTGAGATCCGATTTTCAAAACTGTTTTATTTCTCGCTCGCTTATCGGAATCGGTGATTCAAGCGCTGGTGTTTCAGAATATGAAACCGCCGTTCCGACTACCCTACTTTCACAGAGTTTTGCCACTGTGAAATTTTGACCTAATTTCAGATCGCTAAATCGAGTCGTTCTCCCTCGAGTTTCGACTTTCGGAGTTTATTTTGATTCGATTCTTTTGCAACCAGGGTTCTTAAGTTGAACTTTCTGGTTAGATCTTTTATTCGAGATTTCCCCGTGCATTAGATGAGTACTTATTGTATGCTTGTTGTTTGTCTGCGTTAGATCACCGGTCGCCGCTTGTTACTTGAATCTCTAGAACTCATGGATCATCAGCAAGGCAAGTAACACTTTGATCATACTCTTCTCATACCCAGTTTTTATGCATTAGATCTATTCCTCAAACACTTGCATGATTAGGATCTAATTAAATTGTGGGTTTGGGAAGTAGATTGAGGTAGTACCTATTACTGCTTTTACTTATGAAACCTTGGGAGTTACTTCTCGTTGCTTGTTCATGCCATGCTATGCTAGTAGACGTGGATTGGTTGAGTGAATATCCATGACAGATGTGAGATTGTTAATTAATGGTTTATCTAAGGTGGCAACCTAAACACACATCTGGGTGGATTGAGGCACTGGTTTCCATCAGACTTGCTGTATTTCTTCGGACCGCCACCTGTGCTCTAAGGGATCATAAGATTATTCAAACTGAAACTTCCGTGTGCAGCCACAAGCCAATTATGGGCTCTGGCGTAGTTGACTAAGTCGTCTAACTCTTACGGGTAGGCTAGCTGATGTAGGGGATGTAGGTTGGTACGGTCTACCCACATGTAAGGTGCTAGCGCTTCGAAAGACTATGTCTCGGCCATCCGCTTCTCAAACACCATGTAGTCACGAGAACCAAGCGGAGGCGATCGAGTCTTGTGGGGAAAAGTCATAAACCTCTGCAGAGTGTATAAACTAATCATGATTAGCCGTGTCCCGGTTATGGACAATTTGAGTATCCTGTAATTGAATATCATGTGAATCTCAACATGTTACTTCTAAATAAAAGTTATTGGGTTTTGATGAGTACTTTTTAATTGGGATTGAGGATGCTGTCAAACATTCTCAATGTTTAACAACCACCATGATAGTTAAATAAAATTATTCCTTTGATGTAGGGAAAAATCAGCTTTATGTAAATGTAACCGTAGAGCCTTACCACCAGCCATATATGCATGTAGTGTAGGCTTATTCATTCATTGCTCTTATGTGTTACATTGCCAGCATATTCCATGTGCTGACCCGTTTTCGGGCTGCAACTTTTCACGTTGCAGACTTTTCAGACGACGAGTAAGGTGTTAGGTCGTGGTTCTATACTCAGTGATGCCGTTGGAGTTGATGGACTCGCTTATCTTCCAAGCCTTCCGTTGTTATTATTAGATGGCCTTAAGCCATATTATTGTAATAAGTTCCCTTGTGGACAACGATGTAATAAGTGTGTGATTGCTACTCTGCTATAAATCCTTGAAGGCATCTTGTGTGGTGTCGGCATTCTCGATCCAGGATGACAACGAGCACGAGACTTGATCCATTTGGGTCTGGTCGCTACATTGCTGAAAACTGCTTATCATTTCCTCCTGCTCCTCGTTGGGTTCGACACTCTTACTTATCAAAAGTACTACGATAGATCCCCTATACTTGTGGGTCATCAAGACTCTTTTCTGGCGCCGTTGCCGGGGAGTGTAGCGCCTTTGGTAAGTGGAATTTGGTAAGGAAAATTTTATATAGTGTGCTGAAATTTTCTGTCGCTTATTACTATGGAAAGTAATTCTCTGAGGGGCTTGTTTGGGGTATCTTCACCCCGTCCAGTAGACCAAAGAGTTGCTCCTCAACCTACTGAACCTATTGAAAATGAAACTCCTTTTGAAGTTCCTTCGGGTATGATGGAAAAACTGCTGGCTAATACTTTTACAGGAGATGGAACAAAGCATCATGATGAACATCTACTCTATGTGGATGAAGTTTGTGGATTATTTAAGCTTGCAGGTATACACGATGATGTTGTTAAGAAGAAGGTCTTCCTTTATCTTTGAAGGCGATTTATTGACATGGTATAGGCTATGTGATGATACGGGATCATGGAAATATAAAAGATTGAAATTGGAATTTCATCAAAAGTATTACCCTATGCATCTTGTTCATCGTGATCGCAATTATATATATAATTTTTGGCCTCGCGAAGGAGAAAGCATCGCTCAAGCTTGGAGGAGGCTTAAATCAATGTTATATTCATGCCCCAATCATGAGCTCTCAAAAGTGACAATTCTTCAGAATTTTTATGCTCGGCTTTCTGATAACAATCGCACCATGCCCGATACTTCTTGTGCTGGCTCTTTTATGATGAAGACTATTGAATTTAAATGGAATTTATTGGATAAAATTAAACGCAACTCTGAAGAGTGGGGCCTCGACGAAGGAAAGGATTCAGGTATGACGCCTAAGTTTGATTGTGTTAAATCTTTTATGGATACCGATATTTTCCGTAAGTTTAGCACTAAATATGGACTTGACTCTGAGATAGTAGCTTCTTTCTGTGAATCTTTTGCTACTTATGTTGATCTCCCTAAGGAGAAGTGGTTTAAATATCATCCTCCCATAGAAGTAAAAGTAGATGCACCTATTAAAGTTGAAGAAAAGACTGACACTTATAATGATCCTATTGTTCCTAGCTCTTATGTTGAGAAACCACCTTTCCCTGTTAGAGTAAAGGATCATGCTAAAGCTTCAACTATTGTTCGTAAAAGTAATATTAGAACTTAAACACCTCCTGAGCAAGTTAAAGTAGAACCTAATATTGCTATTGTTAATGATCTCTTGTCTGATAATATTAATGGGCATGTTATTCAATTCTTTGGTGAAACTGCTAGAATTGCTAAACCCTGTGCTAAAGATAAACATAGACCTATGGTAGGCGTGCCTGTTGTCATTGTTATCATGGCTTATGTGATATGGGCGCTAGTGCTAGTGCAATACCCATTGACTTATACAAAGAAATTATGCATGATATTGCACCTATTGAGTTAGAAGAAATTGATGTCACAATTAAGCTTGCCAATAGAGATACTATTTCACCAGTGGGAATTGTTAGAGATGTTGAAGTCTTGTGTGGGAAAACCAAATATCCCGCTGATTTTCTCGTTCTTGGTTCTCCACAAGATAGCTTTTGTCCCATTATATTTGGTAGACCTTTCTTGAATACTGTTAATGCTAAGATAGACTGCGAAAAGAATGTTGTTACTATTGGCTTGGATGATATGGTCCATGAGTTTAATTTCTCTAAATTTAGTAAACAACATCGTGAGGAAGAATTGCCTAGTAAGGATGAAATTATTGGTCTTGCTTCTATTGCCGTACCTCCTAGTGATCCTTTAGAACACTATTTGCTAGACCATGCAAATGATATGTTCATGAATGAAAGAAGGAAAATAGATGAAGTATTCTTTAAACAGGAACCTATTCTGCAACACAATCTGCCTGTTGAAATCCTAGGGGATCCTCCTCCACCCAAGGGTGATCCCGTGTTTGAGCTTAAACCGTTGCCTGATAATCTTAAATATGCTTATCTTGATGAAAAGAAAATATATCCTGTTATTATTAGTGCTAACCTTTCGAGCATGAAGAAGAAAGATTATTGAAAACTCAAAAAAGCACCGTGCCGCTATTGGATATACTCTTGATGATCTTAAGGGCATTAGTCCCACTCTATGTCAAGCATAAAATAATTTGGAAGCGGATGCCAAACCAGTTCGTGATCCTCAACGACGCTTGAATCCTAAAATGAAAGAAGTGGTAAGAAAAGAAATACTCAAACTTACGGAGGCAGGTATAATTTATCCCGCTGTTGATAGTCGTTGGGTAAGTCCTGCCCATTGTGTCCCTAAGAAGGAGGTATTACTATTGTCCCTAATGATAAACATGAATTGATTCCGCAAAGAATTATCACAGGTTATAGGATGGTAATTGATTTCCGCAAATTAAATAAAGCCACTAAGAAAGATCATTACCCCTTACCTTTTATTGATCAAATGCTAGAAAGATTATGCAAACATACACATTATTGCTTTCTAGATGGTTATTCTGGTTTCTCTCAAATACCTGTGTCGGCTAAAGATCAATCAAAGACTACTTTTACATGCCCTTTTGGTACTTTTGCTTATAGACGTATGCCTTTTGGTTTATGTAATGCACCGGCTAACTTTCAAAGATGCATGATGGCTATATTCTATGACTTTTGTGAAAAGATTTGTGAGGTTTTCATGGACGACTTTTCCGTCTATGGATCCTCTTTTGATGATTGCTTGAGCAATCTTGATCGAGTCTTGTAGAGATGTGAAGAAACTAATCTTGTCTTGAATTGGGAAAAGTGTCACTTTATGGTTAATGAAGGTATTGTCTTGGGGCACAAAGTTTCTGAAAGAGGTATTGAAGTTGATAAAGCCAAGGTTGATGCTATTGAAAAGATGCCATGTCTCAAGGACATCAAAGGTATAAGAAGTTTCCTTGGCACGCCGGGTTTTATAGGAGGTTCATTAAGGACTTCTCAAAAATTTCTCGACCTCTGACTAATTTATTACAAAAAGATGTACCATTTGTCTTTGATGATGATTGTGTGGAAGCATTTGAAATACTTAAGAAAGCATTAGTCTCGCACCTATTGTTCAGCCACCGATTGAATTTACCCTTTGAAATTATGTGTGATGCTAGTGATTATGTTGTAGGTGCTGTTCTAGGGCAAAGAGTTGATAAGAAATTAAATGTTATCCATTATGCTAGGAAGACTCTAGACAATGCTCAAAGAAATTATGCCACTACCGAAAAGGAACTTTTAGCAGTTGTATTTGCTTGTGATAAATTCAGACCCTATATTGTTGATTCTAAAGTATTCACACTGATCATGCTGCTATTAAATATCTTATGGAAAAGAAAGATGCTAAACCTAGACTTATTAGATGGGTTCTCTTGCTGCAAGAATTTGATTTGCATATTGTTGATAGAAAAGGAGCTGAGAACCCGTTGCTGCATAACTTATCTAGGTTAGAGAATGTTCTTGATGACCCACTACCTATTGATGATAGCTTTCCTGATGAACAATTAAATGTCATAAGCACTTGTCATAGCACTCCTTGGTATGCTGATTATGCTAATTATATTGTTGCTAAATTTATACCACCTAGCTTCACATACCAACAAAAGAAAAAGTTCTTTTATGATTTGCGACATTACTTTTGGGATGACCCCATCTTTATAAAGAAGGAGTAGATGGTGTTATTAGACGTTATGTACCTGAGCATGAACAGGAACAGATCCTATGCAAGTGTCACTCCGAAGCTTATGGAGGACACCACGCTGGAGATAGAACTGCACATAAGGTATTGCAATCTGGTTTTTATTGGCCTACTCTCTTCAAGGATGCCCGTAAGTTTGTTTTGTCTTGTGATGAATGTCAAAGGATTGGTAATATTAGTAGACGTCAAGAAATGCCTATGAATTATTCACTTGTTATTGAACCATTTGATGTTTGGGGCTTTGATTATATGGGAACTTTTCCTGCCTCTAATGGATATACACATATTTTAGTTGTCGTTGATTACATTACTAAGTGGGTAGAAGCTATTCCAACTAGTAGTGCTGGTCATAACACTTCTATTAAAATGCTTAAGGAAGTTATTTTTCTGAGGTTTGGAGTCCCTAACTGTCACAGCCCTAGAATAATGTTTGTAAATAGTGGCTTTGCACCCATGCATCATGTCTAAATTTCTGAAAACTTGAATTGAGGAATTTTGAAAGCCTCAAAAACTTAATTAAAAGAAGGGCAAAGAACCCTAGAAATCTCATTCTTTGTTCCAAGATGTCCTTTGGCAATGTTTGAGAATTTTGGCAAGAGCTATATATCAAACCAAAATTTAGGAACATTTTTAAGGAATTATTTTGGGACTTTGAATTTAAATCAATACTATTTTTGAATTTGAACTTATATTCAAATATATATACTGAATATATGTTCAAATAACTGAAACAATTTTATGTGCTTTGGTATAATCCCATGGTGCTAAATAAAATGTTCAGGGGAATTTTGTCACTGTTTTTGAATTTGTTTTATTTAGAAACAGTGGCAAAAGGAAGTAAATTAAACAAAACAGAGGAAAAATTAAAAAGGAGCAGAGGCCTACCTAACTTACATGGCGCCACCAACTGCCCAAAGACTGCACTGGCCGGCCCAGCCCACGACCGCCTCCTCCTGTCGTCTTCCTCCTCGCCAGAAGGATCGGAGGCGCGGGGCCGCCTGCCTGCCACCTCCTCGCTTCCGACACCACAGGCGACCCTAGACGACGCCACGCACCCCCCAGCTCCTTCTCGACTCTTCCCGCCATCCCCTCCTCTGTCTCTCTCCCTCGTTCTCTCCCCGTTTCCATCTGAGAACGCCGAAGAGCACCACCACGGACACCGACATGCCCACGCCCAGCTAGCTAGCCCACGAGCTCCGCCTCGCTGCGGCGCACCTCTACAACCAGTCCCACGAGCCCGGACGCTCTGCAACGTCGGCTCCATCGCCTTCTTCTTCCACGGGCACCGAAGGCCGCTGTCGTCGATTCGCCTGCCACAACGCTTCTCCGACCTCGCCGACGCCTCTGCTAGCTCCACTGTGAGCTCCTCTCCAATTCCCCCTTGCTCTCCTCCTCTAGCCTGTCCTCTAGCCGTTGTCACCGCCAAAGCCGTGAGCTCGGCTCCGCCGGCCATGTCGCCGCCGTGGCTTTAGCCACTGGAGCTTCCACCTGAGCACGCCACCAAGCTTAGAATGGCCTCATGTGCCCGTAGACACGAACACCTCCCCTTCCCATGCACCGTAGCGCCACCCGCGTCAAGCCACAGCTCCGGCCACCGCCCAGCTACTCGCTGGTGTCGTTTCCGGCCTCCCCGCGTCCAGCCACTTGCACCACCGGATGCGGTGCACTCTCAGGAGTCGGGCAAGCCCAACCGCGCGTCGAACCATCGCCTGACGGCGATTTCCGAAGATCTCCGCCACGGTTTCGGTCACCGGCGGCTAAACGCCGGTGAGCTGACGTGGCGTCAGCATTAGCGACTAATGACGCCACTAACCCACCCCAGGCTCACTGACACACGGGCCCATGCCCTAATCAAACCCAGTTTTATCTCTGTTTAGATTAATTCATAACCACAGTGGCCCCACGCGTCAATTTTGACCGTGCTGACGTGGATGTTGACTGGCCCCACATGTCATGTTGACTTTGCTAACGTGGGTGTTGACTGGACCCACCTGGCGGTGTCACTAACCAGCCCCAGTCACTGACCAGTGGACCCCACTGGTCAGGTTTGACCTGGAGGCGCCCAGTTGACCTGCTGACATCAGGGTGATGTCATGCTGACGCAATATGTATTTTCTGGATTTATTCTTTTACAGGAAATTCCAGAAAATGCCCAAAACTTCTAAAATTCATAGGAAATCAACCGTAGCTCCAAATCAAACAAGTTATATATGAAAAATTATCAGAAAAATTCAAGGAATCCATCTGTACCATTTTCATGCATGTTTGAACAATGATTGTTCTCTGTTTTGGACAAAACAAATAAAGGGCATTTAAATAATCATATATGGAGTTGGAATTTGAATCATGTATTCAAACCAACTTCATTTAAATCATAGCTAGATGCATTAGCTCAAATCACAGCATATTGCCATGTCATGATCATGCATCATATTGTGGCATTGCATTGATTGTGTTCTTTCTCAGTTGCCGGTGTTTGTCCCCTCTCGATAGACGTGGTCCCGACGATGAGTTCGATGACACCGATGAAGAGCTATAATATCTTCAGGAATGCCAGGCAAGCAAACCCCCCTTGTTCATTCCGATATAATCCCACTCTCTCGCTCCTGCTCTCTTTTACTGCATTAGGACAACAACGATTCATTTGTTGCGGTAGCTGAACCCCTTTATCCTCTGCATGACCTGTCATTCCACAGTAAATAGATGAAACCCACTAGCATGAGTAGGAGTTGTTTGAGCCCTGATGTGCCTACTCATTCATGCTTGTTTGTCATGCCTGCTACTGCTTAGAGTTGAGTCAGGTCCGATTTATCAGGAATGAATCGAAGGTGTGAGAACATGTCCTACTGTTGAGAGCTAAGTGTGTGAACACAATTTGGTAAAGGTAGCGGTGAGAGGCCATGTAGGAGTACATGGTGGGTTGTCTCATTGAAGCCGTCCTCAGGAACTGAGTTCTGTGTTTGTGATCCATGAAACAGTTACTACCATGCATTGGGCCCGAAACCAATGGACCCTCTCGGCTTCTTAACCACTCTTGTCCTCTGTCCGGGAGTTGCAAAGTAGTTTCGTGTTTGTAGTATGTTTGGGGCACGCAGCGCTGACCTTAGGGGTGGGCTGTGTTGCGGTAGACACGTGGCACGGTGTACCGAATGCACGTTTGGTATCTCGGGAACCCTGCACACATCGTTCGGGGTCGTATGTGGAAACCTTGGCCGGACTCCCTGCGGATGGAACCTAAATAGGCAATAAACCTGGACTAGAGACTTGAGTGTTTAGGTAGGTTGTGGCCGACACCCACGTTGGGCTTCCGCCTGAAGGTTGCCGAGTACATGTCGTGTAAACGGTGGTAAGTGGTGAGAGTGTGTGTGAAGAAGTACACCCCTGCAGGGTTATAAATGATCTATTCGAATAGCCGTGTCCGCGGTAAAGGACTTCTGGGTTGCCTATAACAGTTCATAGACAAGTGAAAGTGGATACTCTAAAAATGCGCAAGATAAGCGTGAGTGCTATGGATGGCGTTCTCGTAGAAAGACGGGAGCGGATCCATAGTGGTGTATTGATTGGTGAATATGTGGACTCGTGTGCGCCACCTCAAAAGAGTTACTTGCAGTCGTAGTTCATGATAGCCACCGAGTCAAAGCTGGCTTGCTGCAGTCAAACTCCACCACCCCCTTTGTTGATAATGATGCATATGTAGCTAGTTCTGATGTAAGTCTTGATGAGTACATTTGTACTCACGTTTGCTTATTTTATGTTTTGCAGAGAGACGTCAGTCTCGCTAGTAGTTCCGCGTGGACTTCGACGTTTAGCTTGATACCTCAGCTACGATCTTGTGCCCTCGGCGGATCTCGATAGATAGTCGCTTCTCACCTTTCTCATTTATAGTTGTGCGTACTCGGACATGTTAAGCTTCCGCTGGTGCTTTGACTTGTATGCTCTGAATGCTGGGTCGAGAGACCCATGTTTGTAATATCTCGCTCCTCGGAGCATAATGAATAAATACTTTGAGTCGTAGAGTTTTGTTGTGATGCCATGTTGTATTTACACATATCGAGCATATTGTGTGTATGTTTGAAATGCTTGGTATGTGTGGGATCCGACAATCTAGTTGTTTATCCTTGGCAGCCTCTCTTATGGGGAAATGTAGTCTAGTGCCTCCTTGGGCCATAGTAGTCCGCTACAGCCCGATTCACCGGAGTCCTGCTAGCCCAGCACTACTGCTCAGGACACTTGACTGGCCGGCATGTGTTTCACTTCGTTCCTGTGTCTGTCCCTTCAAGGAAATGTCACGCGGTGACATCCGGAGTCCTGCCTAGCCTGCTACAGCCCGGGTGCCCAGAGTCCTGTTAGCCCAGTGCTACAGCCCAGATTCACACGTTGTTGACCGACATGCTCGATGCGATTCATGTATGCCTGTCCCCATGGGTTAGTGCCGCTTTGGGTTCACGACTAGCCATGTCGGCCCGGGTTCTCTGTCATATGGATGCTAGCGACACTATCATATATGTGAGCCAAAAGACGCAAATGGTCCCGTGCCATGTTAAGGCGACACCCGTGGGAATACCGTGCGTGAGGCCGCAAAGTGATATGAGGTGTTACCGGCTAGATCGATGTGACTTGGAATCGGGTCCCGACAGCGTTAGTATCGAGCCTGATCATCAGAGGGATTACCAAGCCAAACCGGTCGGGTTGTGTCTAGAAATGCTTTAGTTATGTAAGGAATTGATTGGGAAGGGAACGTAAGGCTCTTTTTACTCCTTATACCTCATGGCCTTCTCGATCCGAGTCAACCTCTTCTCTTCTACGGGATTAAGAACTAGGCTTCTCATCTTTCTATTAGGTTGGCGTGTTACTAATCCATAGACTTATAGGATTGTTGGTTTCAAATCTCATTTCAGTTTCCACCACTTCCGTGTGTTCATAGTTGGTCTCGTAACCTTGATACTGTGCTTCTGAGTGGTTATGCCACCATTTTTGCAGGATGTCTCAAATCATTTTGAGCATTTACAGCCGTTATGCTGTCTGAGTCATCCCAGATTTCTAAACTATCTGATGCATTTGCAAATTCTTCCTTCCTGTTCACGGTGTCCTTTTTGGTCAGAATAAGCACACTAATCGTCTGCTGAGGTACTCCTTGCCTCGGCATATATGTTGGAGCTATTATTATGAACCTAGGTGTTTTACGGAGTCACCTAGTAATCCAGCCATGTTTTGTGTCCCCCGTGTGATGATTCTGGCCATTATTCTCGAAAGCATCCCGTGATGCAATTTAGTTAGTAGTTATTCTACTCCTGGGTTCTTAACCCGAGATTCACCCTACTTACCTCCTGTTGATAGTGTTTGCTAGTTCCTTTAGGATATTAGTAACTTTGCGATAGTCCTCGAGGTCCGTGGTATTTTCTTCTTCCAAATACTATGAACCGCTTATGGTAAAAGTTCCTCGTTAAACCGAAGGATCACAATCAGAGTACTCTTGAGGAGTTCTCCATTCATAATTGTGAATCTGCCAGCTCTACCCTTTCCGTATGGGTTATCCGGAAGAAACATGTTGAACTTGGTTTGACATACTAATCTATGCATCCACAACTCAGAAAGTTATATGTTCCTCGAGTTGTTCCACCTTAGTTGTATTCTGACCCCGTCTATCAATTGATAGTCAAGGGTATGTGTGCGATCGTGTTTATCGATGCCTATTATTCTTGTGGTCCGTCAAGCCATTCTATTCCGGAATGACTAGGAGAAACAAACTCCAGTACCTCATCCATATCCAGGATTGGGACAAAGTAGTTGTGCTCTGCGGATCAAATGCCAATCCAGCCTTTGCTCTGTTCTACATTGGAATGTTACCATCTTATATCAAGAATGTCATGAGAATTGCACCATCTCTTATGAATTCTTGATGCAGTGATACTTCTCGCCATCATTGTTTCATTCCTCGGTTCCGTGTTATTGTAACAGGAATGTCGACCAGTGAACTGTGATGCGTGAAATCAATACTCCTAGCAACTCCGTTGCTTGGTAGTCAATGGACAATATTCTCATTCTTAGCGTGTTGTTTATTAAATCATCATCATAAGCTTGATCGTGCCACCTAGTCCTTATTTCTAGTGCACTCTCCGATCAATGAGTTAGGATTGTGTCAATCCCTCACTCTTTTGATCATATCATCTTGCCCTGAAAAGCAAGGTTGTTCTTGAGCTTAGTAACATATCGGTGGTTCGTGATTTTCCGAATATCTTCTCGGAAGTATTACCAGGTTGTCCCCTGACTGTTATGCTGAGCTCGTGATCAAGTTGGTTTTCCTTTAAACCAGCCATTCTCCAAGAATCTGTGTTGGATACCCCTGAGCTAGTTGATTAAGCTAAACAACAACTTGGATAGTTGGAAGATGAAAGCTTGTCTGACTTAGTTCATCTCCAAGGGATATCCTGGTGTGTGTGTGTGTGTGTGTGTTGAAGAAAGATGATATCTTCATCGATTGGTCCCTGTGATCAGTTGTTGGATCTATTGCCTTGTCAAAACTTTGACTTGAGTATGGGCTATCGTCAAGTCAAATCAGAACCAACGATGTTCGTAATGTTGTCTTACTCGTGGTTGATCCCTCGAGCATACACCATTACATCCTTTGGTCTGACCAATGCTCTCACCGTGTTCACATGATGGTGGAAGTCCAGTGATATGGAAATTCCGATGAGTTGTTGTTGAACCCATCAGCAGCATTTTGTCTCCCCCATGATTCATGCTGAACATTAACCTAGTGTTGGAAACTTTGTAAGCAATGCCTTCGTGTTCCATTCATGAAGCTTATGCTTGGATGGAAGAAGTGACTTTCTCTAATTCATGTGCATTTGGTGCAAGTTGCCGCCGTGAGTTCGAGAAAGATTGTTTTTGTTTTCCTCTGGCACCATCCCAAGTCAGTTATGCATGTGCGAATGTATTCTATGGTTTGGTAGATTAATTACCTCCACTCCATATGTATTCCCTAGCACACCAAGACACTGATTGACTTGTTCAAGGAAAAGAAGTCTATGCTTGGGATCTAATCCATGGACTTGCGTAAAGACTTCGAAATCCTTGATGATGGTTCCCGACCAGAACTCGATAGTGTTTTATTATAAGACTACTATGTGGCCATTCTTGTCTTGGACAACATGCTCACATGTATGTAGCAGAACCAGCTCATGTTTTGGAGCTTGCTATCGTAGTTCATATCCCGAGAATCTCGCAACGTCATCTCGTCGATTTGTGTTGCAACCTTTCTTTTCGGACATGCTGAGTCTGAAGTATTCTATCACCAATCGGATCTGAATCTCAGGCAGATATGATGGTTGGAAAATTCCCAACAGTTGCATTTTGTTCCCAGCTTGCACCGCCATTGTGCCAATGCCCAAGGGCTGCCCTCTCAGTAATTGCTGTTTAGGATCATCTTCAAAATTGGTCCTACCATGGGTTCCATCCATTTCCGATGATAAGCAAAATCATCCATCACGTTGTCTTCAACAAGGTAGTCCACATCATCCATTCGAATCCGGATATGCCATTCCTTTGAACTCCGCCAAACGATTGATTGTGATTGCCTTAGGTTGGTATTAAGAGTTTCAATGATCTCCGAATCAAAAGTAATTCTTTTTGCCCCTTAAGGGAATATTTCTGCGAGTCACCTTCCTTAAGATGTCTCGTTATGGTATCATGGCAACTCAACTCCTCGCTACTTTGACAACCGTTCACCACCTTCTTAAGTGTGGAATTGTGTCTACATAGTGAACCTTCGTCATCTGTTACACTCCATCCCTCTGGATGCATGTTTCATGTCTCAGCTCGAGAAATGTTCAATGTCTCATTCCGTGAGTTGATCATCGGTTGGCCGATCTTCGAGAAGATCGATCCTTCTAGAGTTCTCCCTTTCCTCTCGTTGTCATGATAGTTGGAGTTCTCAGAGCAAGAAGTCGAGACAAAGATGGTGATCGAATCAACGTTCTTATGAGATGCAACCTGGATGGTGAAGATTGTATTAGCGTGTGTCCCTCTGTCTTCTTACCTCACGTCTTGAATCTCGGGACGAGATTCTTGTTTAGTGGGGGTGAGTTGTCACAGCCCTAGAATAATGTTTGTAAATAGTGGCTTTGCACCCATGCATCATGTCTAAATTTCTGAAAACTTGAATTGAGGAATTTTGAAAGCCTCAAAAACTTAATTAAAAGAAGGGCAAAGAACCCTAGAAATCTCATTCTTTGTTCCAAGATGTCCTTTGGCAATGTTTGAGAATTTTGGCAAGAGCTATATATCAAACCAAAATTTAGGAACATTTTAAGGAATTATTTTGGGACTTTGAATTTAAATCAATACTATTTTGAATTTGAACTTATATTCAAATATATATACTGAATATATGTTCAAATAATCAAACAATTTTATGTGCTTTGGTATAATCCCATGGTGCTAAATAAAATGTTCAGGGAATTTTGTCACTGATTTTGAATTTGTTTTATTTAGAAACAAAGGCAAAAGGAAGTAAATTAAACAAAACAGAGGAAAAATTAAAAGGAGCAGAGGCTCACCTAACTTACTCGGCGCCACCAACTGCCCAAGACACTTGCCTGGCCGCCCAGCCCACGACCGCCTCCTCCTCGACGTCTTCCTCCTCGCCAAGGACGGAGGCGCGGTCGCCTGCCCCGGCCACCTCCTCGCTCACGACACCACAGACCCCAGACGACGCCACGCACGCCCCTGGCTCCTTCTCGACTCTTCCCGTGCCATCCCCCTCCTCTATTTCTCTCCCTCGTTCTCTCCCCGTTTGCATCTGAGAACACCGATGAGCACCACCGCGGACACTGACATCCCCACACCCAGCTAGCTAGCCCACGAGCTCCGCCTCGCTGCGGCGCACCTCTACAACCAGTCCCACGAGCCCGGACGCTCTGCAACGTCGGCTCCATCGCCTTCTTCTTCCACGGGCACCGAAGGCCGCCGTCATCGATTCGCCGGCCACAACGCTTCTCCGACCTCGTCGTCACCTCTGCTAGCTCCACTGTGAGCTCCTCTCCAATTCCCCCTTGCTCTCCTCCTCTAGCCTATCCTCTAGCCGCTGTCACCGCCAGAGCCGTGAGCTCGGCTCCGCCGGCCATGTCGCCGCCGTGGCTTTAGCCACTGGAGCTTCCACCTGAGCACGCCACCAAGCTCAGAATGGCCTCACGTGCCCGTAGACACGAACACCTCCCCTTCCCATGCACCGTAGCGCCACCCGCGTCAAGCAACAGCTCCGGCCGCCGCCCAGCTACTCGCTGGTGTCGTTTCCGGCCTCCCCGCGTCCAGCCACTTGCACCACCGGATTCGGCGCACTCTCAGGAGTCGGGCAAGCCCAACCGCGTGTCGAACCATTGCCTGACGGCGATTTCCGAAGATCTCCGCCACGGTTTCGGTCACAGGCGGCTAAACGCCGCGGTGGCGTTGCGTCCAAGATTAGCGACTAATGACGCCACTAACCCACCCTGTGCTCATCGACACGGGCCCATGCCCTAATCAAACCCAGTTTTATCTCTGTTTAGATTAATTCATAACCACAGTGGCCCCATGCGTCAGTTTTGACCGTGCTAACGTGGATGTTGACTGGCCCCACATGTCATATTGACTTTGCTGACGTGGGCGTTGACTGGACCCACCTGGCGGTGTCCCTAACCAGCCCAGCCATCGACAGATGGACCCCATGGTCGTTTGACCGAGGCACCTGGTTGACCTGCTGACATCAGGGTGATGTCATGCTGACGCAATATGTATTTTCTGGATTTATTCTTTTACAAGAAATTCCAGAAAATGCCCAAAACTTCTAAAATTCATAGGAAATCGACCGTAGCTCCAAATCAAACAAGTTATATATGAAAAATTATCAGAAAAATTCAAGGAATCCATCTGTACCATTTTCATGCATGTTTGAACAATGATTGTCCTATGTTTTGGACAAAACAAATAAAGGGCATTTAAATAATCATATATGGAGTTGGAATTTGAATCATGTATTCAAACCAACTTCATTTAAATCATAGCTAGATGCATTAGCTCAAATCACAGCATATTGCCATGTCATGATCATGCATCATATTGTGGCATTGCATTGATTGTGTTCTTTCTCAGTTGCCGGTGTTTGTCCCCTCTCGATAGACGTGGTTCCGACGATGAGTTCGATGACACCGATGAAGAGCTATAATATCTTCAGGAGTGCCAGGCAAGCAAACCCCCCTTGTTCATTCCGATATAATCCCACTCTCTCGCTCCTGCTCTCTTTTACTGCATTAAGACAACAACGATTCATCTGTTACTTGTTGCGATAGCTGAACCCCTTTATCCTCTGCATGACCTGTCATTCCACAATAAATAGATGAAACCCACTAGCATGAGTAGGAGTTGTTTGAGCCCTGATGTACCTACTCATTCATGCTTGTTTGTCATGCCTGTTACTGCTTAGAGTTGAGTCAGGTCTGATTCATCGGGAATGAATCGGAGGTGTGAGAACATGTCCTACTCTTGAGAGCTAAGTGTGTGAACACGATTTGGTAAAGGTAGCGGTGAGAGGCCATATGGGAGTACATGGTGGGTTGTCTCATTGAAGCCGTCCTCAGGAACTGAGTTCTATGTTTGTGATCCATGAAACAGTTACTACCACGCATTGGGCCCGAAACCAATGGACGACCCTCTCGGCTTCTTAACCACTCTTGTCCTCTGTCCGGGAGTTGCAAAGTAGTTTGTGGTGTTTGTAGTATGCTGGGGGCCGCACGCAGCGCTGACCTTAGGGGTGGGCTGTGTTGCGGTAGGCACGTGGCATGGTGTACCGAATGCCTGTTTGGTATATCGGGAACCCTGCACACATCGTTCAGGGCCGTATGTGGAAACCTCGGTCGGACTCCCTGCGGATGGAACCTGAATAGGCGATAAACCTTGACTAGAGACTTGAGTGTTTAGGTAGGCTGTGGCCGACACCCACGTTGGGCTTCCACTTGAAGGTTGCCGAGTACATGTCGTGTAAACGGCGGTAAGTGGTGAGAGCGTGTGTGAAGAAGTACACCCGTGCAGGGTTATAAATGATTTATTCGAATAGCCGTGGCCGCAGTAAAGGACTTCTGGGTTGCCTATAACAGTTCATAGACAAGTGAAAGTGGATACTCTAAAAATGCGCAAGATAAGCGTGAGTGCTATGGATGGCGTTCTCGTAGGAAGACGGGAGCGGATCCATAGTGGTGTATTGATTGGTGAATATGTGGACTTGTGTGCGCCACCTCAAAAGAGTTACTTGCAGCCGTAGTTTTGGATAGCCACCGAGTCAAAGCTGGTTTGCTGCACTCAAACTCCACCACCCCCTTTGTTGATAATGATGCATATGTAGCTAGTTCTGATGTAAGTCTTGCTGAGTACATTTGTACTCACGTTTGATTATTTTATGTTTTGCAGAGAGACGTCAGTCTCGCTAGTAGTTCCGCGTGGACTTCGACGTTTAGCTTGATACCTCAGCTACGATCTTGTGCCCTCGGCAGGATCTGATAGATAGTCAGGCTTCTCAGCCTTTTTCATTTATAGTTGTCTGTACTCAGACATGGTAAGCTTCCGCTGGTGCTTTGACTTGTATGCTCTGAATGCTGGGTCGAGAGACCCATGTTTGTAATATCTCGCTCCTCGGAGCCTAATGAATAAATACTTTGAGTCGTAGAGTTTTGTTGTGATGCCATGTTGTATTTACACATATCGAGCATATTGTGTGTATGTTTGAAATGCTTGGTATGTGTGGGATCCGACAATCTAGTTGTTTATCCTTGGCAGACTCTCTTATGGGGAAATGTAGTCTAGTGCCTCCTTGAGCCATAGTAGTCCGCTACAGCCCGGTTCACGTAGTCCTGCTAGCCCAAAGACTACTTGCTCGGGACACTTGATGGCCGGCATGTGTTTCACTTCGCTCTGTCTGTTCTTCGGGAAATGTCACGCGGTGACATCCGGAGTTCTGCTTAGCTGCTACAGCCCGGGTTCCCGAGTCCTGTTAGCCAGTGCTACAGCCCGGATTCACACACTGTTGACCGACATGCTCGATGTGATTCATGTATGCCTGTCCCCATGGGTTAGTGCCGCTTTGGGTTCACGACTAGCCATGTCGGCCCGGGTTCTCTGTCATATGGATGCTAGCGACACTATCATATACGTGAGCCAAAAAACGCAAACGGTCCCGGGCCATGGTAAGGAGACACCCGTGGGAATACCGTGGGTGAGGCCGCAAAGTGATATGAGGTGCTACCGGCTAGATCGATGTGACTTGGAATCGGGGTCCTGACACTAGATATTTAATGACTGATGGTGGTTCACACTTTATTCATGGTGCTTTCCGTAAAATACTTGCTAAATATGACGTTAATCATAGAATTGCATCTCCTTATCACCCACAGTCTAGTGGTCAAGTAGAATTGAGTAATAGAGAGCTCAAATTAATTTTGCAAAAGACTGTTAATAGGTCTAGAAAGAATTGGTCCAAGCAACTTGATGATGCATTATGGGCCTATAGAACTGCATATAAGAATCCTATGGGTATGTCTCCGTATAAAATGGTTTATGGAAAAGCATGTCACTTACCTCTCGAACTAGAACATAAGGCATATTGGGCCATTAAAGAGCTCAACTATGATTTCAAACTTGCCGGTGAGAAGAGGTTATTTGATATTAGCTCACTTGATGAATGGAGAACCCAAGCCTATGAAAATGCCAAGTTATTTAAAGAAAATGTTAAAAGATGGCATGACAAAAGGATACAAAAGCGTGAGTTTAATGTAGGTGATTATGTATTGCTATACAACTCTCGTTTAACATTTTTTGTAGGAAAACTTCTATCTAAATGAGAAGGTCCCTACGTTATCAAGGAGGTCTATCGTTCCGGTGCCATAAAAATCAACAACTTCGAAGGCACAAATCTGAAGGTGGTAAATGTTCAAAGAATCAAACATTATATCTCAGGTAATCCCATAAATGTTGAAACCAATATTATTGAAACCGTAACCCTGGAGGAATACATAAGGAGCACTTTCTAGACCGTTTCAGACTCTGAAAAGGAATAGGTATGTGGTACGGTAAGTAAACCGACTCCAAAGCAAATTTTAAGGCAATATTTCCACGTTTTGGAATATTTAGAAAAATAGAAAAATAAGTGGCAGTCCGGGAAGGACACGAGGCCTTCACGAGGGTGGAGGGCGCGCCTCTACCTCGTGAGCACCTCGTGTGCCCTCCGGACTCCGCTTTTCTTGCCCGATCGTATTTTGGTCGGTAAAAATTCATTATATATTCTCCCGAAGGTTTTGACTCCCGTATCACGCAAATATCCTCTATTCTTGTTTTGAGTTGTTGCTGCTGCAGATTAGAGCAAGATGTCTTCTCAAGAGTCGGTCGGGAGAGCCGGGTATCTAATCCGCACGGAACCAAGGGCACACAGCGATGTCTTGACCACTTTGGGCCAGCAACGGAGGAAGAGATGGAGGCCGACTTGATGAGGGTAGATGCCATGGAGGATCAAGAAGTCACCTCTCGCTTCCGAGCTGGGTTTACGATGGGGAACTCTGAGCTCAGCTATTCCAAACTCGGTTATCCTTCCAATGTTAGATTTCTTTCTTATGAAAATATGAGGAGGAGTGTCTCTTGTTATCCCGCAGCTATGCAACACCCTTGGGTGCAAGGAGCTTTAGCCATTACAGGAAAGCTTCGCAAGGAAATAATGGACCTCAAGCAGCAAGTCAATAAGCTCGAGGAGGAGAACCGTATCTTGAGGGGAATAATCGCCAAGAACATTACACCAACAACAAAGAAGGAGATATAATCACACGGGTATGGGCACTCCCCTTGGCAACTGCCAAGCTTGGGGGAGGTGCCCCGGTATCGTATCACCATCACAACTTCTACTTTTACCTTTTTTCTTAGTTCGATCCTATTAGTAGTATCTTGATTTAGTAGAATAAAGTCATGGCATGATCTAGTTTTGAAGTTTTGCTTTATGATCCCTCTATGTAATTGAGTCCGTGAGCTATATATATAATAAAGACTAGTGTTGAGTCAAGGGCTTGGTTACTTTGCCATGATCTTGGGTGAATAAAAGAAAAGAATAAAAATAAACAAAGAGTTCATATTGATCTTATTGAAAGTAATGACTTCACATAGAAAGAGTATGATGATTAAAAGTTGTTGGGAGTTGGCAAATATAGCTTTGGTCATCGTTGCAATTAATAGGAAGTAACAAGGAGAGAGAGGTTTCACATATAGATATATTATCATTGACATCTTTTATGATCGGGAGCACTCATTAAAATATGACATGCTAAAGAGTTGATGTTGGACAAGGAAGACAACATAATGAGTTATGTTTTCTTGTATCTGAGATAAAGTATTTTGTCATGGATCCTCTAACATGTTGAGCTTGCCTTTCCCCCTCATGCTAGCCAAATTCTCAGCACCAAGTAGAGATACTACTTGTGCTTCCAAATACCCTTAAACCAGTTTAGCCATGAGAGTCCACCATATCTACCTATGGATTGAGTAAGATCCTTCAAGTAAGTTGTCATCGGTGCAAGCAATAAAAATTGCTCTCTAAATATGCATGACTTATTAGTGCAGAGAAATAAGCTTTGTACGAACTTGTTGTGGAAGTAATAAAAGCAACGGACTGCATAATAAAGTTCCACATACAAGGGGCAATATAAAGTGACATTTTTTGCATTAAGATTTTGTGCATCCAACCATAAAAGTGCATGGCAACCTCTGCTTCCCTCTGCGAAGGGCCTATCTTTTATTATTATCTTCTACCTTATGCAAGAGTCACGGTGATCTTCACCTTTCCTTTTTCATTTTATCCTTTGGCAAGCCCAGCATATTGGAAAGAACATGATATATATATATCTAATTGGATGTAGGGGAGCATGAATTATTATTGTTGACATTACCCTTGAGGTAAAAGGTTGTGGGGCAAAACTATAAGCCCCTATCTTTCTCTGTGTCCGATTAAAACTCCGTAACCACAAGTATTGCGTGAGTGCTAGCAATTATGAAGGACTAAGTGATAGTTGAGTATGTGGACTTGCTTTTAAGCTCTGACATAGACTCTTTCCGATGTTATGATAAATTGCAATTGCTTCAATGACTGAGGTTATACTTTGTTGGTGCCCAATAAAGTTTCTGATTCATACTTTTGCATTGTGAAAAGATCATCGCTTGAACATAAGTAATCATATGACAAAATCTATATATGTTGCTGTTATGAGAATAATCATGATGCCTTCATGTCCGTATTTTATTTTTATCGACGCCTCTACCTCTAAACATGAGGACATATTTATTGTTATCGGCTTTTCGCTTGAGGACAAGCGAGGTCTAAGCTTGGGGGAGTTGATACGTCCATTTTGCATCATGCTTTTATATCGATATTTATCGCATTATGGGCTGTTATTTCACGTTATGTCACAATACTTATGGCTATGCTCTCTTATTTTACAAGGTTTATATGAAGAGGAGAATGCCGCAGATGGAATTCAGGCCGAAAAGGAGCAAATATTGAGACCTATTCATGCAACTCCAAAAGTCCCAAACTCCACGGAATGTCTTAAAATAAATAAAGAAAAATCGCCGCTAAAGATGCAGGCCGGGGCCCACAACCTGCTCACAGGGTGGGGCGCCCCCAGAAGCGCCCCCTACCTCGTGGGCCCCGGTGGCTCTCGATGCCCATCTTCTCCTATATGAAGTCTTCGATGAGAAAAAATTGAGGCAACCTTTGGGACGAGACTCACGCCACGAGGCGGAACCTTGGCGGAACTAATCTAGGGCTCCGTGAGCTGTTCTGCGGGGACACTTCCCTCGGGGGGAAATCCTCGCCATCATCATCACCAACGCTCCTCTCATCGGGAGAGGGCAATCTCCATCAACATCTTCACCAGCACCATCTCATCTCCAAACCCTAGTTCATCTCTTGTATCCAATTCTTGTCCCCAAGTCTGGGATTGGTGCTAGTAGGTTGCTAGTAGTGTTGATTACTCCTTATAGTTGATGCTAGTTGGTTTACTTGGTGGAAGATCATATGTTCAGATCCTTTATGCATATTATTAACCCTCTGATTATGAACATGAATATGCTTTGTGAGTAGTTACGTTTGTTCCAGAAGACACGGGAGAAGTCTTGCTATTAGTAGTCATGTGAATTTGGTATTTGTTCGATATTCTGATGAGATGTATGTTGTCTAGCCTCTAGTGGTGTTATGTGAACGTCGACTACATAACACTTCACCATTATTTAGGCCTAAAGGAAGGCATTGGGAAGTAATAAGTAGATGATGGGTTGCTAGAGTGACAGAAGCTTAAACCCTAGTTTATGCGTTGCTTCGTAAGGGGCTGTTTTGGATCCATATGTTTCATGCTATGGTTAGGTTTACCTTAATACTTTTGTTGTAGTTGCGGATGCTTGCAATAGAGCTTAATCATAAGTGGGATGCTTGTTCAAGTAAGAACAACACCCAAGCACCGGTCCACCCACATATCAAATTATCAAAGTACCGAACGCGAATCATATGAACGTGATGAAAACTAGCTAGACGATATTCCCATGTGTCCTCGGGAGCGCTTTTCCTATTATAAGAGTTTGTTCCGGCTTGTACTTTGCTACAAAAAGGATTGGGCCACCTTGCTGCACTTTATTTACTCTCGTTACTTGTTGCTCATTACAATTTACCTTATCACAAAACTATCTGTTACCACTTATTTAAGTACTTGCAGAGAATACCTTGCTGAAAACTGCTTATCATTTCCTTCTGCTCCTCATTGGGTTTGACACTCTTACTTATCGAAAGGACTACGATAGATCCCCTATACTTGTGGGTCATCATGAGGCCACAAGTCCTTTGAGTGCACAAAAAAGCGCACCATGATCCTCAACGATGATGGAACCTACGACTCCATGAGTGAAGGAGAAATGGAAGCCCTTGAGCAAGTGGCCATGCACCTCCAAGTGAACGACGATGAAGATGATCAAGTCTTTTGTGACGAAGATTCGAGCCCCGTTCTAGTTGTTTCCAAGGTCTTGACTCTTCAACATCAACAAGAAGAAGACCAACGATGCCATATCTTCCACACCAAGGCCGGTATCAATGGAAGGTCCGTCAAGGTCATCATAGATGGAGGAAGTTGCCATAACTTAGCAAGTGAAGAACTATGCTCCAAGCTCCAATTGGTCAAGATGAAGCACCCTCACCCCTACAAGGTTCAATGGCTAAGTGACTCCGGCACTATCCAAGTCGAGCATAGGGTACAAGTCTCCTTCAAGATCGGAGCTTACAAAGACACTTTGGAGTGTGATGTCGTTCCGATGTCCGTTTTCCAGCTCCTTCTTGGCGGCCATGGCAATTTGACCGAGGAGTCATACACAACGGGCGTACAAATAACTATAGCTTCAAGATGACAGGAAAGGAGTATGTACTACGATCTATGTCTCCAAGCCAAGTGATCACTGACAAGCAAGACACCCATCATGGAGTGAATAGCGAGAGAGCGAACCACCAAAAAGAGAGTGAGCGCCACAAGCCCAAATTGAGTGCATCCACGATGAGCAACAAGAAGAACTTAGTTGATGTAGGGTGGAACCCTATACGGTCGATCTTTCATGAAAGGAGCGGATCCCAACTAAGAACACGAAGAACACGAGGGGAAAACGAGGGAAAACACAAGAGGAGCTCTCAAAACCAACAAGATATAGTCACACATATGCTAGATCCTCGAAACACAAGGGGAGATACACGATCCAAAGTCAAAAACGGATGATACAAAGGGTAACCGGTTCTTCTCCGTGAGGAGGTCTTGATGGGGCCACCCAAGAGGGGGTCTTGAATCCAACGTGAATCGTCTCTGTAGAGGGGCCGCGATCTCTCTCGTGGAGCCGATCTGTATGGATGAGCAATGCTCTATCTCACAAATGAGATAAACCAATGCTAACCCTAGAAAGAGGGAGGAGGAGGAGTATATATAGTCTAGGGGGTGAAAGGGTACACGGGCCTCAGGCCCTTACACTGTGCGCAGACAGCGGAGGCCGGATGTCCGGGCGACGGGCCAGATGTCTGGGCCTTCACGAGGGGCTGGATGTCCGGGCTGGCGGGGCCGGATGTCCGGGCTGGCGTGGCTGGCCTAGATGCTCTCTAGATAGACGGGGTCCGGATGTCCGGGCGAGGGGCCGGATGTCCGGGAGCTCGGGACATGCTGGATGTCCTGGCCATTGACCGGATGTCCGGGCTGAAGTGGTTCAGCTTCGGGTACGATCTGTGACGGGCGCCGAATTTCCGGGTAGCGGCCGGATGTCTGGGCTGTCGGGGCGGATGTCCGGGGTTGGGGCCGGACATCTGGGTCCTGTAGCTTCAGCGGCTGGAACATTGCTGTAGTGGATGTCTCCAGCAGCCGGATGACCTGGGCTGGGGCCGGATATCCGGGCCCTAGAGCTGCCTTCTTCTTCTTCCATTGGTTCTCCTCATCCATGAACTTGGCATCTTGTCCGTCTTCACAAGCATCTTCGGGAGGGTCCTCTTAACACCTAATCATGCATAGCATATCGGACTTAGGTAGTAGCCATGTCTCGAGTGGATCATATGTGATATCACTAAGGAAAGAAGTCACCTCGTTCTCGAGAGCTCTAGCTCGTGCTCGTGTCATGGGTCCTCTTGGCTCTTGATGAGACGATGGTAGGTCCATGGGGATGACCATAGGATGCTCCGCATCATCTCCCCTCCCTGGGGAAAGATCCGACCTCGGATCGAAATCCTCATCACCATGGTACGAGGAGAGATATTTGATGTTGAAGATGTCGCGTGGGATGTCGATCTTGTAGGCGTTGTTGTTGTAGCATGCAAGCACCTTGAAGGGTCCGTCGGCTCGTGGTAGGAGTTTGGACTTGCGTTCATTGGGGAAGCGGTTCTTGCGAAGGTGTAGCCACACAAGATCTCCAATGTTGAATATCATGGGTTGCTTGTTGACGTTGAGCTTGGTCACGAGTCATTGTACTTGGCGCTCGATGGTGTGCCTTGTATCTTCATCCATCTTCTTGAGGTAGTTGACTCGGGCACTCGCGTCCATGTTTGTGCGCTCTTGTAGCGGTAGAGGAAGAATGTCCAATGGGGACAACGGGTTGAAGCCGTAGATGACCTCGAAGGGGGACTTGCCGGTAGTCGAATGTCTTGCACGGTTGTAGGCGTACTCGGTGATGGGTAGGAACTCCTCCAACTCCTTGATGTTCTTCTTTATCAACACACGTAGTAGAGTGGAGAGCGTGCGGTTCGTCACCTCCGTTTGGCCATCGGTTTGTGGATGGTATGCTGAAGAGAACAAAAGCTTGATTCCGAGCTTGGCACACAATGTCTTCCAAAAGTAACTCAATAACTTGACGTCGCGGTCTGAGACAATCGTCTTTGGCACTCCATGTAGTCGCAAGATTTCCCTACAAAATAAATTTGCAACATGTGAAGCATCGTCTATCTTGTTGCATGGTATGAAATGTGCCATTTTAGAGAATTGGTCCACAACAACAAACACGGAATCCTTGCCATTTCTAGTTCTAGGCAAACCAAGGACAAAATCCATGCTAATATCTTCCCATGGTTGGAATGGAATTTGAAGAGGCATATAAAGTCCACGAGATTGAGCCTTAGACTTAGCTTTGCGACATGTAGAGCATCGGTTGGTGAAATGGTTGACGTCGCGAAACATCTTTGGTCAAAAGTAGGACTTGGAGAGTGTAGCAAATATCTTGTCGCGTCCAAAATGTCCCATTAGTCCTCCGCGATGAGATTCTTGCAAAAGCAACAAACAAAGAGAAGACTCGGGGATGCATAGTTTGTTAGCTTTCATAAGATATCCATCTTTGATGTAATAGCATTCCCAAGATGTATGTGTCAAACATTTGGCATAAGGAATAGCAAAAGTAGGATCATGCTCATACAAGTCTTTTATGTGCTCAAAGCCAATGACATTCAATTCAAGTTGAGTAACAAGCATGCATATACGGGAAAGTGCATCCGCCACAACATTTTCCTTTCCTTTGATATACTTGATGACATAAGGAAATGACTCAATGAACTCACTCCATTTAGCATGACGCTTGTTCAACTTAGTTTGACCCTTAAGATATTTAAGTGTTTCATGGTCGGTATGGATGATAAATTCATGAGGGCGAAGGTAATGTTCCCATTCATGCAAAACTCACACTAAAGCATATAGCTCTTTGTCATAGATAGGATAATTGAGTTGCACTCCGGAAAGTTTCTGACTAAAGTATGCTATGGGGCGCTTCTCTTGCATTAACACACCTACTATGCCATTACCACTAGCATCAAAATGAATTTCAAAAGGTTTGTCAAAGTTCGGTAATGCAAGCACGGGAGCATGAGTAATCAAATTCTTAATCTCATTGAATGCGCTACCTTGCGATGGTCCCCAAACAAAGGGTGCATTCTTCTTGCTCAAAGCATGTAAAGGAGATGCAATAGTGCTAAAATCCTTCAGAAATCCATGGTAGAAACCGGCTAAAACCAAGGAAACTACGCACTTGTTGAAAATTGGTTGGTTGGGGCCAAGTTTTAATAGCATTGATCTTAGATTCATCAACATGAACACCCTTGGAAGATACTACAAAACCCAAGAAAACAAGATTATCAACACCAAAAAAAGCATTTTTCCATATTAGCATAAAGACGCTCTTTTCGAAGAGTTTGTAGCACTGTACGAAGGTGGGTAACATGATCTTTGAGAGATTTGCTAAAAACAAGGATATCGTCGAAGTAGACCACAACAAACTCACCAATGTAAGGGCGAAACACATAATGCATAAGAAGCATGAAAGTACCGGGTGCTTCGGATAAACCCATAGGCATGACTAACCACTCATACAAACCAAACTTAGTTTTGAAAGCGGTTTTCCATTCATCACCCTCTTGTATGCTGATTTGGTAGTAACCACTTTTGAGATCGATTTTGGAAAAAATAGTGGCACCGCTAAGCTCATCAAGCATATCATCAAAGCGTGGAATGGGGTACCTATATCTAACGGTGATAGCATTGATGGGTCTACAATCTGAACACATGCGAAAGCTACCGTCTCTTTTTGGCACAAGAATGACCAGTACGGCACAAGGACTCAAACTTTCACAACCATGTCCATGATCTATGAGATTCTTTACTTGCCTTTGTATTTCTTTGGTTTCTTCGGGGTTGACTCGGTAGGGAGCCTTGTTCGGAAGTGGCGCTCCAGGGATGAGGTCGATGCGGTGCTCGATGCCTCGTAGTGGAGGTAGACCCAGAGGTAGCTCGTCAGGGAAAACATCTTGGAATTCCTGCAATAGAGAAGATAACACTAAAGATAGATCGTGAGAGGTGTTAGTTTTTGGTGCCTCGTCCTCGCACAAAGGACATAGTGCATAACACTTGATGGGTTCTCACACACTTCTCTCATCTCACGTTTGGTGGCAAATAGGACTAAGTTCTTCTTGTCGCTCATCGTGGAGGCACTCTATTTGGGCTTGTGGCGCTCACTCTCTTATTGGTGGTTCGCTCTCTCACTATTCTCTCCATGATGGGTGGCTTGCTTGTCGGTGCTCACTTGGCTTGGAGACATAGGTCGTAGCACATACTCCTTTCCTTTCATCTTGAAGCTATAATGATTTATACGCCCGTTGTGGATGACACCTCGGTCGAATTGCCATGGCCGTCCAAGAAGGAGGTGGCACACGGTCATTGGAAGGACATCACACTCCAAAGTGTCTTCGTAAGTTCTGATCTTGAAAGAAACTTGTACTCTATGCTCGACTTGGATGGTGTCGGTGTCATTTAGCCATTGAACCTTGTAGGGGTGCGGGTGCTTTATCTTGACCAATTGAAGCCTGGAGCAGAGTTCTTCACTTGCTAAGTTATGACAACTCCCTCCATCGATGATGACCTTGCGGACCTTCCATTGATGTTGGCCTTGGTGTGGAAGATATGACATCTTTGGTCTTCGTCTTGTTGATGTTGAAGAGTCAAGACCTTGGAGACAACAAGAGCGGGGCTCGAATCTTCGTCACAAAAGACTTGATCATCTTCATCTTCGTTGTTCACTTGCCGGTGCATGGCCACTTGCTCAAGGGCTTCCATTTCTCCTTCACTCATTGAGTCATAGGTTCCGTCATCATTGAGGATCATGTTGCGCTTGTTTGTACACTCGAAGGACTTGTGGCCTCGGCCTCCGCATGTGAAGCATTTGAAGGAACTTGTCTTGATGGTCTCATCGGTTGGGGTAGATGATGATGAAGCTTTCGGCTTGAAGTTGCTTGAAGTAGGAGGACGACTTGAGGTTGTCAAAGTTTTCTTGTAACTTGACTTGTCGTTGTTGTTTGTAGATGGCTTGGTTGAGGTAGAAGATGTTGGAGTCGTTCAAGCTTGATTGTTGGAGAAACCATAGGACTTGGATGAGAACTTGGCATACTTGAGGTCATCTTGCACTTGACGTTCCGCTTTGGTAGCTTGGTGCACTAGCTCGATGAGGTTCGATTATGGTTGGAAGTCGGCGATCTTCTTGATAGGATGGTTGAGTCCATCCAAGAAACGTGCCATAGTTTACTCATCGTCTTCTGTGACATTGGCTCTTATCATGGCAATCTCCATTTCCTTGTAGTACTCTTCAATGCTCTTGGTTCCTTGCTTGAGTAGTTGGAGTTTCTTGAAGAGGTCGCGGTTGTAGTAGTTATGCACAAAATGTGCTCTCATGACATCCTTCATTTGCGCCCAAGTAGTGATGGGTGGTTCACCTCTTGCCTCTCGGCGCTCAACGACTTGTTCCCACCAACTGAGGACGTAGTCTTGGAATTCAAGGGATGCCATCGCTATTTTATTCTCTTCTTCATAGTTGTGCAAGCGGAAGATTTTGTCAACCTTCAATGCCCATGATATGTACTCTTCGGGGTCATTGCTTCCGGTGAAGTTGGGCATGGTGAACTTGAGCTTGCCGTATATTTGTTCTTCATTGTGTTGGGGTCGGGGATGATGACGCCCATGTCGTCGAGGATTGACAATCTCATGTTGCTCTTGGCGAGGAGGGTTGTCGACCTCATGTTGCTCTTGTCTTAGAGGATTTCCATTGTCGTCTTGCTCTTGTTGAACTTGATGTTCTTGGCGAGCTTGTGGAGGAGCTTGTCGATGCACGCGTGCTTGGAAAATCCTCTCTTGAGCTTCATCGCGAAGCGCTTCTTAGTGTAGCCGAGCTTGTCGGCCTCGGTTGGCTATGGCTCGACTTGAATCTCGAAGGGCACGTTGCGCCTCAAGTTCTTGAGCTTCATGAAGTTGTTGTTCTTGACGTTGTGCCTCGGCGTCTTGTGCATCTTGATGTTTTCGCGCTCGTTCCTCTTGTTCTTGTTGGCGTTGGCGTTGCCGTTCTTGTGCTTGCGCGAATGTAGCTTGGTTTTGACGGTGTCAATGCTCTTGAGAGCCGTTGTCGTGTAGAGGATTGTGGTTTGCTTGACGATCTTGACGTGTGGCACAACGAAGAGTGTTCGTTGTCGGGGTACTTGAGCCAGAGATAGTGTCGTCGGAGTGTCAACTCGAGCGGCTCCGTCTTGAGTAGGACGAAGTGGTAGAAAAGCGGTTGACCAACAAGGCACGAATCTCGTCCATTCTTGCGTCATTCTCGTGCTTGTGTTCGTCGAGTTTGTTGTCGAATTAGTCTCGTGTACGTTGCTCAGAAAGTCGCAAGTCGGTGGCGAGGTTGTCGATGCGATCGCTCATTGCTAGTTGCTCTTCATGCAAAGCTCGTTGTGTACCAAATAGGTGTAGCTTGGTGACGTAGTTGTTCAGGTCATCATCTTGCTCAAGGAAGAGTGGGTTGGTAGAAGTACTTGGCATATCCATCATTCCAAACGAAAATATATGAGTGGGAGAAAGAGAAGAACTTATACCAAATGTACCTTGACCGATGTTGAAAATGGATCAATGATCACTCCAATGTGGAACAAGGAAATAGCACAATTGGTACCAATTCTTGTCGATTTATCACACCTACACAAGTAAAAGCTTATAGTGGAGCTCGGTTAGGATGGTGGCAGAAAATTTGATGCGATTGTAAGTGAGACTCAATACTGTTGGAAAAGATTCACAAATTTTCAAATGCAACAAGTAGACCAATAGCAAAATGTGGTACACGGAAACACACATGCAAATAGATAAGTGGGGTCATGCAACCAAGGAATGAGCCAAAATGTGGAGTCCACGAAAATGCTCTTGTTGCACAACACTAGAAAGACGCTAGCACGATTGCACAATAGGCGGATACAAACTTGTGCACAACCTACTAAGCAAAAATGCAACGACTTCTATCCGAAGTATGCTATATGTATGGTATTCCGATGATATGATCCAAGATGATTGAGTATGACAATCTTAATGTTGTATGATGCTATGGTTCTTTCTTATAATCTCTTTGCTTATCTTTCCCTTTTGCTTAAAAGCTTGTTTGGCTCTTTGTATTTGAGCTCTTTTCTCATGCAATGATTCACGAACCAAGGTAGCCGTTGAGTATATGCGAGGACAACTTTGTGACACAAGAGATGATACCAAGATATGCAACACGATGATATGGTATGTATGCTATGGGAAGTATGATCACTAATGTGCGCAAGTCACGTTGCCGGCAATACTCAAAGGCTAGTCTCGATGGGTAAGTGATGCAAATTAAGGCTATGGGGTTATCAATGCAAATGCAAGAAAGTATGATGATATCACGATACCAAGATGAGGTTGATACCAAAATGATGTAGTCGTTCATAGTAGTCCTTGGCGAAGATGAGCGGTGGTGATGTTGATGTCGAACCGTCCCTAAGTAGGCGAAAAACTTTTGGAAACGGAAGCCACAACTCAAATTCTCAAAGCAAAATGGGTCAAAATTGTCGGAGTTGGTAGCGGGAAGGCTATGGTGGTGTTATGCGCAAGTGGTGGTGGTATGCGGAAGTGGAAATGGGCACCGGGACAAAATTGGGCGAGAGTTAGGCGGGAAACGGAGTGGTGGATGGAAGTGATGCTGTCAGGGGTCGGATGTCCGGGGTGGGCCAGATGTCCAGGCTGTCCGGCCGAATGTCCGGGCTTTGGATCCGTGGACGAACTCGATGAACACCGCGTGGAGAGGTCAAATCCGGGGCAAAATTCGGAAGATTTTGTGGATGGAAATTGAGGAAAATATGGGGGAAAGCTAGATCTACCTGCAACACACGAAATAAGCGGATCAAATCCAACAAAAATTTATCACACCAACAAATCACAAAAAAAATTGGGGCAATTTTAGAATTAGGAACAAAATCAACAAAACTAGGCTAGAAAACAAAGAGAGGGGGCTATGAAATCGTGATAAACATGGCTCATGATACCAAGATGATGTAGGGTGGAACCCTATATGGCCGATCTTTCACGAAAGGAGCGGATCCCAACTAAGAACACAAAGAACACGAGGGGAAAACAAGGGAAAACACAAGAGGAACTCTCAAAACCAACAAGATATAATCAAACATATGCTAGATCCTCGAAACACAAGGGGAGATACATGATCCAAAGTCAACAACGGACGATACAAAGGGTAACTGGTTCTTCTCCGTGAGGAGGTCTTGATGGGGCCACCCAAGATGGGGTCTTGAATCCAACGTGGATCGTCTCCGTAGAGGGGCCGCGGTCTCTCTCATGGAGAAGATCCGTATGTATGAGAAATGCTCTGTCTCACATATGAGCAAAACCAATGCTAACCCTAGAAAGTGGGAGGAGGAGGAGTATATATAGTCTAGGGGGGCGAAAGGGTACACGGGCCTCGGGCCCTTACACAATGCGCAAACAGGGGAGGCCGGATGTCCGGGCGACGGGCCGGATATCTGGACCTTCGCCAGGGGCCGGATGTCCGGGCTGGCGGGGCTGGCCTGTATGCTCTCTGGATAGATGGGGTCTGGATGTCCGGGCCAGGGGCCGGAGGCCCGGGAGCTCGGGACGGTCCGGATGTCCGGGCTGAAGTGGTTCAGCTTCGGGTACGATCTGTGACGGGCACCGGATTTCCAGGTAGCGGCCGGATGTCTGGGCTGTCAGGCCGGATGTCCGGGGTTGGGGCCGGACGTCTGGGTCCTGTAGCTTCAGTGGCTGGAACGTTGCTGTAGTGGATGTCTCCAGTGGCCGGATGTCCAGGATTGGGGCCGGATGTCCGGGCCCTGTAGCTGCCTTCTTCTCCTTCCGTTGGTTCTCCTCATCCATGGACTTGGCGGCTTGTCCATCTTCACGAGCATCTTCGGGAGGGTCCTCTTGACACCTAATCATGCATAGCTTATCGGACTTAGGTAGTAGCCATGTCTCGAGTGGAACATATGTGATATCACTAAGGAAAGAAGTCACCTCGTTTTCGAGAGCTCTAGCTCGTGCTCGTGTCATGGGTCCTATTGGCTCTTGAAGAGATGATGATAGGTCCATGGGGATGACCGTAGGATGCTCCACATCATTAGTCCTATTTTCCACCAAACGAGAGATTAGAGAAGTGTGTGAGAACACATCAAGTGTCATGCACTATGTCCTTTTGTGCAAGGATAAGGCACCAAAAGCTAACACCCCTCAGAATCTACCTTTAGTGTTATCTTCTGTATTGCAGGAATTCCAAGATGTTTTCCCTAACGATCTACCTCCGGGTCTATCCGAAGCACCCGGTACCTTGATGCGACTCATGCATTTTGTTCTTCGACCCTATATTGGTGTATTTGTTGTGGTCTACTTTGATGATATTCTTGTGTTTAGCAAATCTCTCAAAGATCATGTCACCCACCTTAGAACCGTTTTGCAAACCCTCAAGAAAGAGCGCCTTTATGCTAATATGGACAAATGCCTTTTCGGTGTTGATAAGCTTGTTTTCTTGGGCTTTGTTGTGTCTTCCAAGGGTGTTCATGTTGATGAATCTAAGATCAACGCTATTAAAACTTGGCCCCAACCAACCAACTTGCAACAAGTGCGTAGTTTCCTGGGTTTAGCCGGTTTCTACCATAGATTTGTGAAGGATTTTAGCACCATTGCATCTCCTTTACATGCTCTGAGCAAAAAGACGGCACCCTTTGTTTGGGGACCATCTCAAGATAGCGCATTTAATGAGCTTAAAGAATTTGCTTACTCATGCTCCCATACTTGCTTTACCCAACTTTTACAAACCGTTCGAAATTCATTGCGATGCTAGTGGTAATGGCATAGGAGGTGTGTTAATGCAAGAGAAACGCACCATAGCTTACTTTAGTGAGAAACTTTCCGGAGCGCGACTCAATTACCCCATCTATGACAAAGAGCTATATGCTTTAGTGCGAGTTTTCCATGAATGGGAACATTACCTTCGCCCTCATGAATTTGTCATCCATACCGATCATGAAATGCTTAAATATCTTAAGGGTCAAACTAAGTTGAACAAGTGCCATGCTAAGTGGAGTGAGTTTATTGAGTCATTTCCTTATGTCATCAAGTATATTAAAGGTAAGGAAAATGTTGTGGCGGATGCGCTTTCCCATATATGCATGCTTGTTACTCAACTTGAATTGAATGTCATTGGCTTTAAGCACATAAAAGACTTGTATGCAAATGATCCTACTTTTGCTATTTCTTATGCCAAGTGTTTGACGCATACATCTTGGGAATGCTATTACATCAAAGATGATTATCTTATGAGAGCTAACAAACTTTGCATTCCCGAGTCTTCTCTTCGTCTGTTGCTTGTGCAAGAATCTCATGGAGGAGGACTAATGGGACACTTTGGACGCGATAAGACATTTGTGACGCTCTCCAAGAACTATTTTTGGCCCAACATGTTCCGCGACGTCAACCGCTTCACCAAGCGATGCTCTACATGTCGCAAAGCTAAGTCTAAAGCTCAATCCCATGGCCTATATAAGCCTCTTCCAATTCCGTACCAACCCTGGGAAGATATTAGCATGGATTTTGTACTTGGTTTGCCTAGAACTAGAAATGGAAAGGATTACGTGTTTGTTGTTGTGAACCGATTCTCTAAAATGGTACATTTCGTTCCATGCAATTGGATAGACGATGCTTCACATGTTGCAAATCTTTTTTGTAGGGAAATCTTGCGCCTACATGGAGTGCCAAAGACGATTGTCTCAGACCGCGATGTCAAGTTCTTGAGTTTCTTTCGGAAGACCTTATGCGCCAAGCTCGGGATCAAGCTCTTGTTCTCTTCGGCATACCATCCTCAAACCGACGGCCAAACAGAGGTGACAAACCATACACTCTCCACTCTACTATGCGTGTTGATAAAGAAGAACATCAAGGAGTGGGAGGAGTGCCTGCCTATCACCGAGTACGCCTACAACCGTGCAAGACATTCAACTACCGGCAAGTCCCCCTTCGAGGTCGTCTACGGCTTCAACCCATTGTCCCCATTGGACATTCTTCCTCTACCGCTACAAGAGCGCACCAACATGGACACAAGTGCTCGAGTCAACTACCTCAAGAAGATGCATGAAGATACAAGGCACACCATCGAGCGCCAAGTACACCGACTCGCGACCAAGCTCAACGTCGACAAGCAACCCATGATATTCAACATTGGATCTTGTGTGGCTACACCTTCGCAAGGACCGCTTCCCCAACGAACAAAAGTCCAAACTTCTACCACAAGCCGATGGACCCGTCAAGGTGCTTGCACGCTACAACAACAACGCCTACAAGATCGACATCACATGCGACAAGTACTATGTGCGCGACATCTTCAACATCAAAGATCTCTCCCCGTACCATGGTGATGAGCATTTTATCCGAGGTCGGATCTTCCCCAAGGGAGGGGAGATGATGCGGAGCATCCTATGGTCATCCCCATGGATCTACCATCGTCTCACCAAGTGCCAAGAGGACCTATGACACGAGCATGAGCTAGAGCTCGTGCTCCTAGGTGACTTCCTTCCTTAGTGATATCACATATGATCCTCTCGAGACATGGCTACTACCTAAGTCCGGAATGTTGTGCATGATTAGGTACCCAGAAGACCCTCCCGAAGATGCACATGAAGACGGACAAGATCCTAAGTTCACAGATGAAGAGGAACGCCGAAAGGAGAAGAATGTAGCTCCAGGACTCGGACATCCGGCCCCAGCCTCGGACATCCGACAGCCGGAGACATCCACTACAGCAGCGACTCAGCCGTCAAGCACCTACAGGCCCCGGACATCCGGCCCCAGCCCAGACATCCGGCCCAGCCCGGACATCCTGCCAGAAGCCCGGAAATCCGGCACCCTCTATCCAGAGAGCGCTAAGGTCGACCCCGCCAGCCCGGACATCCGGCTCGTCCCGAGCCTCCGGACATCCGGCCCATTGCCTGGACATCCGGACCCCGCCTATCTAGAGAGCATCAAGGCCAGCATCGACAGCCCGGACATCCGGCACCTCAAGAAGTCCGGACTTCCGGCCCGACGCCCTGACGCACGGCCTCCCCTGTCTGCGCACAGTGTAAGGGCCCGAGGCCCATGTGCCCCTTCGCCCACCTAGACTAAATATACTCCTCCTCCTCCCTCTTCTAGGGTTAGCATTGTGATAGCTCATATGTGAGATAGAGCCTCGCTCATCCATATGGATGTACTCCTCGAGAGAGAGACTGCGGCCTCTCTTCAGAGAAGATCCACCTTGGATTCAAGAACCCTAAAGGGAAGACCTCAAGACCTCCTCTAGGAGAAGAACCGGTTACCTTTGTATCGTCCTTTGTTGATCATGGATCTTGTATCTCCTCTCGTGTTTCGAGGATCTAGCATATGTGTGACTGTATCTTGTTGGTTTGAGTGATTCTCTTGTGTTTTCCCTCGTGTTTCCCCTCGTGTTCTTCGTGTTCTTAGTTGGGATCCGCTCCTTTCGTGAAAGATCAGCCGTATAGGGTTCCGCCCTACATCAATTAGGATTAGTGGAACTGTCGTAATGTGAAAGGACGGAACGACTAGGGGTGAACTACCGTAATGTTAAAGGACGTCCGGGGACGAGTAGGAGCGAACTGCTAGTGGTGTTTCGATTGTAAAAATTCTGAGTGGGGCATGCGTACGGAAGGGTAGTGGCTTGCCTGGTGGATAAATGGATTCATGCACAGTACTATGGGGCCCAGTTAGATGTTATGTCTACTCGATGCCCAATTAAATGTCTTTCGGTGTCATGTCAATCGTCGGGAAAATTACAGGTGATACGGAGCTTTCCATTCTCCCATGATACGGGCTTCCGAGAGCCCTTGGATCTGAGATCGAATGGTTGCATGGCGTTATTCTAGACCTATGGGTGAATATCCTATCCTGGAGGGTTATTCTACAAATTTTCAGCAACTTAGCATGCGACCGTTCGATCTCAGATCCAAGGGCTGCCAGCAGCCCGTATCATGGTCGCGCCTACCACGACCGTCGCCTCGCTCGCACGGTCTCGCCCGTGGTGATTTAACACGGTGCGTTAGGCTATCTGATGTTAGCATGTCATACATAGTCATCACTTAGTCACTCATACAACAAGGTTAGCTATAAGGTTGGCTATAAGAGTATTTTTTTTACTTCTCTCTATCTCTTTCTTCGTACTCCACTTATTGCATTTGCCAAGGAGTGACCTCTTCCAATGAAATGGTGCTTAGATGAGGTGCTTAGCAACTCAAGTCCCCAATGCATAGGTGCTTAGTTTTTTGTTGCTAAGTTTGCTTCATTTAATTAGCTATAGACTCAAAATTTTCTTTTCACCTAGGTACACATGCTTAGCACCATTTCTTCCTGGGGTCACCAAACTAGTCTCTCTCTCTTCTTAATTAAATTGCCACATCAAACTTTATGCCTATGTGGCAGGCTTAGCACCTGTACGAGCAAGTACAATAGTGGGCTATAAGCCCACTTACATGGCATTTTTGTATATGTGGAGGAAAGAGGCAAGGAAAAGTGGAGGAGTGGGCTCTCATGCAAGATCCAGCCTCTACATGGTGGAGCATTGGGAAAGGCACCTGTATACCATGGAGGTGGTCAGGAATCGGGAGACTCACGCCGGTCGTAGCGCCGTAGTTAAAATGATGATGGCAAGTCAAACCACGAGGCCCCACCTGTCCAACAGTAACTCGTTGTCAAATCACAAAGCCCTACGTTTGCAGCAGTCTACTCCCTCATCTTCTCGCGTGTCTGTCGAACCGACTAGGCGGAACTATCCCGCCTATCGCTTGGGAAAAGCCCTGCTGCCGGGGGAAACGACACCTACGGGATCACGAGGAATCCCTTTTGCTACGGTTGGCGGGCGCGGGGCTGTGGAAAGAGCGGGATTGATCCAAAAAGTCTGAATCCTCTCCCATTACGACGCGGGCCTCCTTTTATAGACAAAGGGGTTGCCACAGTGGCACACAGGAGGTGGAAAGCTATACTGTGGTCGAGTCTATCCTCTGGCACCATAGGACAAATGCATTTAATGCGCTGCCGACGTGCCCTTCTTGCTTTATCGGGGACGGCAAGGAAGCTCGTCCCAGCTGTCGCCACCTCGCCTCGCTTTGACGCTCATCTGAACTGACGAGGCGGGTAGTGCCATGCTGGCTGGTTGGCTGCCGAGTTGGTGCGGTGGCAGAGCCTTCACAAAGATCTGCATGCCACCACGCAGGTGCTTATTGAGTTGGCATAGAGGCCGCACGTTTCCACACAGGTGTTCGGCTAGTTGGTGGGCTGGCAGCTGCATGGGAACGGCGGCGGAGCTTTGGCAGATGTGGGCCTGGTTGCGGCCCCGCGGATGTCATCGGCAAGAGTCTTGCCGAGGCCCCGACAAGGGTCTTGCTGTGGCGTCGTGGTCGTCCCAGGCAAGGGGCTTGCCGGGGGTCTCGTGGGTATCCTTGGCAAGGATCTTGCTGAGGATCTTCGTCTTCTGGTTATTTATCTAGTCTTGTATGCTTCTGGTCTTCACAAAGATCTGCATGCCACCATGGAGGCGCCTCCCGAGCTTTGGTTCCAATGTGGTTGAGGGCGTCGGAACTCTCAGGCTCAAGGGTGGCAGCCCTGCTGGCGTTGGACAAGTTGCCCCGGCAAGGTTCTTGCCGGGGCTATGGAGGCCGCCCCGGCAAGGGCCTTGCTGGGGGACTCCATCTCGCCCTTCTTCTCTTTGTGTTTCCGGCTTGGCGTTGGTCTGGTCGTCTTGTGCCTTTGCTTCCTCTGCCCTGCCAAGCGTGGCTGGGCGTGTAATATGATCCCGTGCACAAGTAAAGGGGTGCAAAAAGGAACCCCTACTTTTGTACACCGACACCCCCCTCGACTTTTAAATAGTACAGTATACTAATTTTGTATCCATGGATTGCGCCATGGAGCAAAGCATCAAGAAACGGCGGTACACATGTACGGAGTATACAGCACGCCCATCGCGTTCGCATCACACCCTAGACGGTCGGTCGGTCTGGCACGCCGATCTCTGAATGGAACGCGCGTCATATTGCATTTGCACACACATGTGGGACCGCAATTGAGAACCAACCATAAGCACACTCCCCGGCCCTGCAAGTCAGGTGAGTTAATAGAAGAGAGAGACGAGCGATAGTACTAGAGAAGTGTTGTACAGACGTTGGTGCCTAGACGATCCCTGCATGACACGGAAGATCAATTCGTCCATGCATGTGACCAGACTCTAGCATACACGGCTGGATTGGCTATCGTCTACATATCGTGTAGGCTGTGTTGTACAGGGCTATAGTTCTGATGAGAAATCTAAAAAAGGTTTCTTATCATCTTGCAATATTAGGTGTCATGTGTTTCGGATCACTGCGAGGGTTAAACAGCGACAACTGAGTTCCTCCAAGGGGCTGGTCATTGGGGGAACATGCACGAAGACTACTCGGCTGCCATCTAGGTCAAGCCGGCTATGTTAATTAGGACATCTATCGATGGACCCACCTAGCGACATCCCGGCAACCCCCAGGTATAACTTCCTTCGAAACCGGCCTTGGTCTACTTCCCGAGCTCCTGACGTCGCTGCATTTGTATCTTTTACTATTTCTCAGGCCCCCTCGTCGATAGGATCGATCGACTGTTCGAAAGCCACCTAAATTTTTACTGTTAAGAGGTGAAACTAGTTTATGCACTCGAATCTAGTACTACTTGGTTCAAACAAGGAAGGAAAGGGGTGGGGGTGGGGGAAGATTTGTTACCTGAATCTAGGACTTGGTCGAAAGAGGAAATAATGGGGGCAAAAAGTAGTAGAGACTGGCTATCCAACTGGTCTCTTGGTCTAATAGGGAAATAATGGGAAACGCATTACAAACTCAATATAAACCCAATCTATTGGTTGAAAAAGGAAAGAAAGTGGGGACTAGGGGACAAGTCAACAGAGTATGTCCAGCACTAGATTTGCTAGCCTTACACAAAGATAAGGTGGCTATACCGAACAAAAATGGGACCAACCTGATATCCTGCTCGATGTTTGTTGCCCCAAGCCACTCTTATGTAATGCCACCGGTAAAATGTAGCAGTCGCACTGTTAAAAGTAAGGACACGTTAAACCAATGTTGTTTTCAATGTAATGCCTCCAGTAATATGAATCAATGGCACTTTTTTCATGTCCTGCTAAATTTGCCATTAAGATAAATTGCTTCTTTTCGTTAGAAATGCAACTGTCCTCGTCCGCCTACTCTCTCGTGCCCAAATACCAACTCTATAGCAGTTGTTAATGTAATGTTCCTAGTAAAATGAAGCAATGGCACCATTAAAGTTATGTCGTATTTAACGGTTGTCATTGTTAATCATAATACCCACACTAATATCTAGCAATGCTACTACTTTGGAAATTGCTACCGTCCTTGTAGGATTGCCATTCAGATAAGGAACATGCTTCTTTTCATTTGATGTATGTTTCATCACTTGTTAGTCACCCTCCTTTACACCTTTTTTGTGCAAACAACGATATACATTTCACACTTGATCTTAGTTGAACTGCACAAATGATATCCAAATTATAGTTGAACATTCCACGAGCTTCACAACCAACTTTGATGTTGCTCAATTTTATTGCAACTAATGAAGAAGAAGCTCTGTGGGTTTCGTTTTCTGATGGAAACGGAACCGGGGCTGGAGCCCTTTTTTAAAAAAACTAGATAATACCCCGCACGTTGTTGCGGTAAGTGTAGCATGAGACATGTTAGACAAATGAAATATAAATAATTTGGCATTGGAGATTTGCTTTAGAGGTGGTAATGATTCTTCGTAGCTCATTGTTTATCTGCCAACATGAGGTGGTAATAATTAGGAATTGGAGATATGCTTTAGAGGTTGCCTACATCGTAGCTCATTGTTTATCTTCATTGAGCAAAGACAACAAACAATCACCTCCATTAATAGAAACAGAGTGTTGGCACTTGAAAAGTGAAAAAATAGTGTGTAAGAGTTGATGAGAGTCGTAAGAACTTGCCAATTCAATTTGTACCATAATTTCTGCATATAAAAACGAAAGCCTGCTACAGCTTAGTGAAGGTAATGTTGTACAACAATTAGCATGAAAAATAAGTTTCATGATGAAATAAAATGGTGATACAATTTTGACTTAATAAGGCAATACCACCAAGGGAGAACGCTTTTAAACTTACCACGGTCATGAACTTTTGGTTAATAATTGAACATGACTGTCCATAAGCATATTATGCATTCAATATTCTACTTAGTTAATATTGCAAGTCTGTAATAGTCATGTTTTGGCAAGTCAGATAACTTGTTACAAAACAAAAGCATGTATGTAGACCGAACAAATATAACAATGAAGAGAGAATGGTGAAGGAAATCTTCATGATTCTCAAAGCTGAACATGATTACATTAAAAGTGTAAAATGGAAGTAATTCATAAGAATCATAGACAATTTGTAAGGATAATTAAAGGAGGGTATGTTCTTACTTCTATAGATAGGGAAATTTTCAGTTGAGAGCACAACCACCAAAGTTCATAGTAGATAAAAAATATAAAACTCACAAGGAAAAATAGTTAAGATAGAGGTTAGCAAACATAAGGAGTGATGAGCCCTAATGTTTATCCAATGGAATTTTGGCAACTTTCATCTTGTTTCATAGTAATATTTTTAGTTCCATGGAAGCCTAATGAGATTTGGATGGAAAAATAGCCTGACCTTCCTTCAACTATTTTTGTATCGCCTTCCTTCAACTGTTCGCACCTATACTTGTCAACACTCTCGGTGTGCATATATGTGGAAGTAACTCACAACATTAAACATGAGAATGATTGGAAGAGAATTAATCCATACAAAAGCTTTTTTACCCGTGATATAACAAAAGTAACCTCAGAAAATCAATGTATTTCGATTATTCCAAAATATGTTCGTAACACATCAGTAATTAAAATAGAAGATAGCATCACCGAGCTATCAAATGCTTAATACGTAAACGACAAATTGTGTGTCTGGTTTTGATATAGGGCTTCAAAGCTTGTTTGGATTTGAAGCCATTCAAGGAGCAGGATGGGTAGTAAAGCTTTAGAGATACCAAATTAATTAGTTGAAAAGGCATGTTCTGTTGTAGAAACATTGACAAAAAATGATTTGTAGAATAAAAATATGTCTAGAAACTACAAAGGCTGCCATGGAAAGTGTGGAATGATAAAACTACAAATGCACAATTGTAGGCAAAATCAGTTCAAGATGGAAGAACAATATAATGGCACGGGTACTTAATCTTGGTAGGGTGATATGATTTATCTTATGGGCCATCGAGATGGATCCCAAATCAATGGTTTCTTACTTGTAAAAATGTGAGCAGGAAATCGTGCATACAATTTTAATCAGTTTTAACAGAATAACCTCACCTTAATCCCTTGCCGTGGGGAGCAAAGAGACCAGCCGTGAATGACTCAGTAGAATTTATACCTACAATACACAGATATGCACGCATTTTATGAGTCAAGCAGAGCCCGAGAATAAAGAACACATATTCTTACTCTGCCATCGCAAGACTTGCCGAACGGCTCGTCGGGCTCCACGCCAAGCAATCAAAGGAGGGGCTGTATGATGAGTAGCAGCAAGATCCATGGAGGAGATGCGACGGGCGCGGGGTGGGTGTGGAGGGCATCCACTGCCGGCCGAAGCCGATGCTGGCTGTCGGAAGTGGATCACCGGAAGAAACCGATGCGTGGCACCGAGGAGAGCTGGCTCTATCTAGGCGCTGCTCCATGGTCAGGCGAAGACGATGCCGGCAACCGGGAGGCGTTAGGTGCCGGTGCGACGCGCAGCGCGTGGCAATGGCGCCATCCATGCGTGTTGTGATGAGGTTAAAGCGCCGGAGCTTGAAGGACCTGCATATCCAAACAGCCATGTTAGATGCGGATTAAAATAGGAGGATCGATTAAAGATGTGGTGGAGAAGTGAGCGGTGATACTTAATCGACACGATGTTGTGCTTCTCATCGCTCGTCTGTTATAGAAGGCTGAATAGTAAATGACTTGTCGCCGGTGACCGGGCATAGCCACGAGCAAAAGAAAAGAACCGCTAAAAAATACACCAGCGAAGCAATGCGCTATGGAAGCTAGTAGCGTCGGACATTGTGGAATCCTTTGTAGTCTCTAGAAAAAACGTGGAATGGCTGAAAAGATAGGGAAAAAAACTTAATGACGTGGCAGATTAGCTGAGGTGGATGGCTACATGTTGATTGCTGATGTGGATAGGCTGCATGTCAAGAGAAATATGTTAGTGGGGATGAACTATTTAGGTATTATAGATACATGGGACATTACTTCATTTTAGGTGAACTGCACCAAAAGGTCCCATGAATTGAAACATCCATGTTGGTGACTGGTGTCATCCCTTCTACGATGGTGTTGACTGCAGATATGGTTCCCATCACGAGGTATGTTCCTTTTTGGTTTGACCGTTTGCCAAAGATCCTACATGTTGAGTCTGCTCTTGTGCTGCTATTTTGGCACTGCCATGATAAAGCAGTAATGTTATTATTTTGCACCTTAATCTAGTGGCACTATTAATTTGAGGCAATGTTTTGGCACCGCTAGTGCCACTAATTTTTTTAAGATATCGAAAGAGGGGGTTTCCTCTGATTTCATTAAAGAAACCCAACCATAGAGAACCATTATCCGACAACATCTCAGTGTAAACCGGCAGTTATGCAACTACTACTAGAACGGACTGAGTACTAGCAGGAGACAAGTTCGCCACATAAGCTAGGCAGGTAGGGAGACGCAGCACCAGCTCGACCAAGTTTGGATTACAACCCAAATGCTACAACAGAAACATCAGCGGGGAAGATAGGGACTGAAAGAGCCAGCTCAGCATCCCAGTCTAAGCACCCTCGGCCTCCATCCTTGCGACGCACGGTACACCTCGTTTTCCACCAGCTCGACCCTAGTGTCACTGATAAAATGAAGTAATAATACATTTAAAATAGAGTGAGTGTCCTCTCTATCATTTCATTTCCAATGTAGATAAAAAAGTGCTTCTCTTTGTTAGTATATATTTCATCAACTAGTCCCATTGTTAATGTTTAAGCGTTTCTACAAACTGGGGTGATTATTTTAGTTGATCTGCACAAAAATAGAGGAATGTCTCAAGGCCCTTCCTTGTACTACCGCTGTACACTGGTGTTCATCACTGGCAGAAGGTGTATCGGGGAGACTTGGGTCGATTTCCAGTATGAGGCCTACCGTATGAGGCGTCGCAGGGCCCATCTCGCCCTCGCGGCATGGCACACTATGTTACTATCGCAATATTTTCTTCTATTTATTAGTGTATGGTTCATCAACTAGTGCCACTATAATGTAATCACGCTCTTTCATTATCTATGCAAACAGGGTTATTCAGCTGCATTTTGGTGGAACTGCACAAATGTATGGATGGAACCGCATATATGCAGAAAAGAGGTGTGCCAAGTAAAATTACCGACACCAACCATGCTCCAGCACGATTGGCATCCACCACCACCAATGGGATGTGTGGCGCTCTCGTAGGCGGATCTTTCTCGACAGCAAATCCTCTAACCAAATACTAGTAGCTTATATTGGCAGTTTTCTACGGAGTACTCTTTTCTGAAAGAAGCACCAACCTATTTTTCTTTATTTGTACACAGTGTAGCAACATTGACCCAGAGGTCCAGAGCTATTTTAGGGTGATTGGCGCAGTACTCGGAGACTGATTGTAAGCATGATTTTCATTAGTTGTCACACTAATTGTAAGCATGAGCAGATGGAAGATTAGGTTAGTGTGAAGCTTACCTTAAACCCTACCGCCGCCGTTGAAACAAGGCGAGCATCGAGGGAACCGTGGAGAACGGCGGGGAAGCGATGTCACTCCATTCGGCCTCCTCTTGCGGTGGGAAAACGAATACTCCTGTGGCTCTTGCTAGCTCTGCACCCTCACGAACGGCATACTCGATCGATTCGTTATCCTCTGGATGCTCGACCTTCGACCTGTACGCCCACCACCTCCGCCTGACCTTCGCCTCGGGCGAATCTGTATGCTCCATCGCCCAGAGGAGATACTCGATGAACTCGAAGGACTGCGGCGTGACTGCTGCCAAGGAGTACATCACCACCCTCGTCGCCACCCTCTTGCTCTTTTGCATACATTGCCACATGGCCCTCACCGTCCTTGAAATCTCCCACTCATTGTCAAACCAAGTAAGGATCTCCTTCAACCTGGCTAACTTTGCCTGGTCGCCGCTAGTGATCTGCCTGATTCGCTGCTGCATCCTCTCCATAGATGTCCTTCTGAGAGGTCCGGTTCTAGATTTTGAAGATGGGAGGAGAGACGGTGGTCTTGGAATAGAGAAGAGGGAAAGGCGAGGCGGTGGTTTTGCAATGGAGAGGATGGAGAGTAAAGGGGTGGTTTTGCAATGGAGAAGAGGGAGAGGCGAGACGATGGTTTTCGAATGGAGATGATGGAGAGGAGAGGAGGTAGTTTTGCAATGGAGAGGAGGGAGAGGAGCGTGCGGCAGAAATTTAGGATTGGACGAGAGGGCCGGCACGCTGTGACTGGATCAAAATCAAAATCAATTTACCCTTCAATTGCAACCCCACATTAACTAGTCTCCCTTTTATTTTGGGTCATAATTGACCATGATTTTCACAAATAAAATATATGTTATACATTGCAAAAATAATATAATTTGAAAGTACATTCACTTTGTCCCAAAATATGCAAAACAAAAAAATACTTCCAAGACCAGCGCTGCCCCTCTCCACTTAAACCAGCGCCGCTCCTCACCTGTTCCAATCTAAATCCAACGCCGCTCCTCTCCCGTTCTAATCCAAAACCAGCGCCGCTCCTCTCCCGTTCTAATCCAAAACCAGCGTTGCTCCTCTCCTCTTCCATTCAAAAACCACCGCCGGCAAGTGAAGGTGTTGTGGAGAAGTAGATCGATGGAGGAGTACAACCGATACATGAGGATCGCAGACGGCGACCCTGTGAAGCTAGCTAGGATGTTGGAGATATAGTCTTGGTTTGACAACAAGGAACAACTAGCAGCGACGGTGACATCCATGGCCAAATATCTGCAACAGAGCAAAAAGGCGGCGATACTCCCAAAGGGAGTCGCGCCGGAGTACATAGAGCTGCTCGTCTAGGCCATGGAGCAAACAGATTCACTGAATCCGATCGTGAGGCAGCGGTGGTGGGAGTATCGATCCCAGATGGAGCATCCACCAGAGATTGAAGGATCGAGCATCTATAGGGTGTTGTTTGTGAGGGTTCCGTGCCAGAGCAAGCTATTGGAGTCTTCGTCGACCGAACCCAACTGCAAGAGGAGAAAAGTAGTTGGCCCGACGACGCTTCCCCGCCATCCTCTCCCTCGCCGTTCACATCGTCTCACGGGGCGGCTGTCTGCCGCTGAGAAATAGGAGGGGACTGCCCCCCCCCCAGCCCAATAGTCGGGAAGGTTGTGAATTGTTAGGAGGAGCTTAGGGTTGTCAGTATTTGCAGGTTGTGAATTGTGTTTTGTGTTGTGTATTTTGAGAGTACTTTCAGATATGACTGTCTTTTGAATTTCAGATTTGCAGATTGAGCATATGAAGTATTTTATGAATTCTAGAGATCTATTTTAGCACTTAAAAATGTAGTTTCATAGGAGTATAAAAGTGCATAATGTGATTCTCGGAAAAGAAAACTGCAAGTTTCAGCCAGAGATAAGAAACCGCAAGTTCGTTTCAGATAAGAAACTGCAACTTTCGTGAGGCGTAACATTTATATTAACACGGCCTTTTCAAACAGGGATAACATCATGTTGGAAGTTTTATTCATGGTCGAAAATGGAACTACCAGCCGCTTAACATCATGTTGATCAACATTCATGCATAGCACATATTCATATGATGCACAACAAAAAGATATGCTATTTTCAAAATGCCCACACAATGTCGAGTGTGCAAAAAACAAAGAAAACGAGGGACCAAGTTTTGGCAAGTGTTGGACGTGGTGTGCGTAGATGACAATGGGGACCCACATGTCAATAATGGCAGAGGCAAAAAAATTGGAGATATTTTCCCGCATCGTGGAATCGAACCCGGCGAACAGCGGTCGGTACTATCACGTACACCGGGCTAGTTCAAGAGTTTTGGTACAAATAAGGCACGCCTTGGGTGGTCCAATCTCGCCCTGCGCTTTTAGGCGCCGCCACGACGCCATTGCCTGCCGTTGCCAGAGCATGCTGAACAAACAAGAGGAATCTGGAGAGGATCTGACATGGAGAGGTGGACAATGGGACCCACCAGTCTATGGTCAGACGCAAGCAAGTGCCTCATTGAAAAATACTTCCTCCTAATGCTATACTAACGCTAGCCCACGGGTTTGTCAACATAGTTACATTTTTTAGGTGCTTCAACATAGTTACTAAAGGAGATAAATTTCCAACGAAGCCGGGGAGCTGGCAGGTATGATTTATTATCACTAACATACCGGTTTGTATTTTCTTGAGGGTCGTCATGTATTGACCGGCCTATGGACCTCCCATCCGAGGTTTTATTTTTCCTGAAACATCGACAGCCCAACTTATGTATTTCTTTGAAGAAAACGCAGAGGTCTGTTCTACTTTTCTATATAAGAATAGGAATGCCTGGTCCAACTTATGTTTCCCTTCTAACTATATTATATACATTTAAATTATTTTATATGTTATTATATATTATTTTTATTGTCATCATATATTTAACAGATACCTACATATATAAGAAATCAATATCCCACATCTTATTAACTTACAAAAATAATTTCTTAACAATAAAATCCTGGATTTTTTTACATTAAGGCAATGAAAATTCTGGTGATTGTGTACAAAATCTTGGTAAGATTTAAGGACCAATGTAATAATAAATCACTTATTATTCAAATATATTTACAAAAAAATGCTTAGACCCTGTTTATTTTTTGATAACATTGCTGCGCCCAACCCAGCATTATATTTAGAATCAGCCCAACAAAATCGTGTATTTCGAGAAAGTGCAAATGGCCAGTAATTTTTTAGGAAAAAAATAAATGGTTCGCATGGACGCTACATTATTTGTTCACCCAGCCCAGCAAATGGACTGTAATTCTAAAAAAAGAGATCAAATTGACTGTAAATTCTAAAAAATGGGTTGAATATGTACCACATTTTGGAGGCCGAAATGTGGGCCAATAGGTCGAAGCCAACGCAAGTCATTGTCAACTTAGTCAACAAATGATTCTGACATCGTTAGCCGTTCGATTTACATCCAACGATCGATATCCATCTTCAATCTCTCGTCTTCTTCCTCCAGCGCCGCCAGGACCACCTGCTCCCGCCTCCTGCTGCTAGCAGCTCTGCTTAGCACGCTTCGCTGTGAAGCGCTACCCCACCGTCGGCCAGGCCATCCCTCCACCCCTCCAAACCTCCTGTTCTTCTCCACCGACTACCAAACCACACAGCACCAGAACCAGTTAACCCTCGTACACCTCTCCGTCTGCAACTCCACTCCCGCGTCTTCCCATCTCCGGCTCGTTGCTGTCCGGGGCCTCGCCGTCGTCCACCACCTTGCATGCGCTCAGCGCGGCGTGGTCAACACACAAAAAATGAATACTCCCCCTGCTATCTGGGACCCACCATAGCGGAAGGCTGACTTGTGGGCCTACTAAGTTGACGGGGACGGAGGGCTTTGTGCCAGGCCATCCCTCTACTCACCCACACCCCCTGTTATTCTGCGGCGACGGCAGCCTCACACTGCAGCCGAACCAGTGAACCCTTGTACTCCTCTTCGCGTGGGCATCCACTGCCACGTCTTCCCCGGCTCCGCGTCGTCCCCTTCCTAGGCCTCGCTGTCGTCCACCGCCCTAGTGCTCTCGACGCTGCGTGGTCGATGTGGTCAATGAACGACTTCCATCAGAAAAGTTGATAGAGGCAAAGGTGTCCCGATGTTTCGATGAGAGGGTGGCTATCGTTTCTGTGGGAGTCGACCTTGACGATCCGACTACGTACGTGCGAGACGCCGAGCCTTAGCAATCGCGAAACCAACTTCCGAGGGTTATTGACCACGCCGGAGCACGATCAACCTGACCACGAGGGCATGTTTCCTGTGAGCAAACGAAGAACAAGCAAGAAACTAAGATTGCAATCTGGATATTGCGAATATAAGAGGAAAGCTTTATTAATGAAGGTGGGGCTCTGGACGCCTTGGTCTGGTTGTTGAACACAAACGGCACGCGGGTTGCAGCTATGGCTAACTTTTGATCTAAACAAAACCCAAAGTCTAAACGACGCCTAAGGGCTGTATATATGGAGGAAGAGGAGGGAATTTCGTGGCCCTTGAGGGAGGGGTCCAAACCAACCCTAACTCTTGTTTCCCCACACATACGGACTCTAAAACAGCCTATACTTAAGTATTTCGAAATTACATGGGCCTGGCCCAATAATAAGGTGACGCAGCACCTAGAATAGCCTATGGACTAATATTATGAAGTGGCATCTTGTATATTTCGTCCAAGGCCTCATGTACTCATTAGGGTGGCTTCAAAGTCCTGAATCATCACTTGTAACTCCGTTTGTTCCTCTTGCATGCCAACATCTCCATGCTTAAACTTGCTCCAAGGTTCATCTTTCTTGTCCATGGTAGGCCCTTCATTTGTAAGCAAAACAAATGTATCCAATTTAGGCAGCATCATATTCTCATGAACATTGGAATCGTTACAAGAAACGAAAGTACCGATAATTCAATTGGCGTGCGCGAGCTCTAGTAATTGGTCCAAGATGTATAGCAGCAGGGATGTGGGCGTAATAATGGTATTGATGTCCTCATCATCCTCCCCTTCTTGAAATGAAGTCGTCCTCGATGGAAGCTCATCTTCCTCACCCAAATAAGGCTTCAAATCTGCAATGTTAAAAGTGGGACTAACCCCAAAATCTGCAGGCAGCTCAAGTTTATATGCATTATCATTTATTTTCTCTAACACCTTAAATGGACCATCAAGACGTGGCATTAGCTTTGATTTGCGCAAATTAGGAAGCCTATCTCACGCAAATGTAACCAAACAAGATCTCCAGGTGCAAAGACAACATGTTTTCTACCCTTATCTCCAGCAATTTTATATTTAGCATTCATACGCTCAATGTTTTCCTTAGTTAACTCATGCATTTTTAAAATCAATTCAGCACGTTCTTTAGCATCAAAATTAACCTTCTCTGAAGATGGAAGAGGCAACAAATCAATAGTTGCACGAGGTAGGAAGCCATACACAATTTCAAAAGGGCACATCTTAGTAGTAGAATGCAATGAACGATTATAAGCAAATTCAATATGAGGCAAGCATTCTTCCCACATTTTCTTATTATTCTTCAAAACAGCCCTAAGCATAGTAGACAATGTTCTATTGACTACTTCAATTTGTCCATCAGTTTGGGGGTGACAAGTAGTACTAAAAAGCAGTTTAGTCCCCAACTTAGCCCATAAACATCTCCAAAAGTGGCTAAGAATTTAGTATCACGATCTGAAACAATAGTATTTGGCACACATGCAAGCGAATAATTTCACGAAAGAACAAATCAGCAATATTAACAGCATCATTGCTTTTATGACATGGTATAAAGTGTGCCATTTTCGAGAATCTATCCACGACAACAAATATGCTATCCCTCCCCTTCTTTGTTCGAGGTAAACCTAAAACAAAGTCCATAGATATATCCTCCCAAGGAACACTAGGTACAGGCAAAGGCATATATAAACCATGAGGATTGAGTCGTGACTTAGCTTTTTGACATGTACCGCAGCGAGCAACAAAACGCCAACATCTCGCCTCATCTTTGGCCAAAAGAAATGTGTAGCAAGTATATCCTCCGCCTTCTTCATGCCAAAGTGTCCCATTAATCCTCCTCCATGCGCCTCCTGCAACAACAAAAGACTAACAGAGCTAGCAGGAATGCATAGCTTGTTAGCACGAACACAAAACCATTATTAATAACGAACTTGTTCCATGTTCTTCCTTCTTTACAATTCTGCATTACATCTTTAAAATCAGCATCATGCACATATTGATCTTTGATGGTCTCCAAACCAAATATTTTGAAGTCAAGTTGTGAAAGCATAGTATAGCGATTTAGACAAAGCATCGGCAATAACATTTTCTTTACCCTTCTTGTGTTTAATGACATAAGGGAAAGTCTCAATGAATTCAACCCATTTAGCATGTCTACGATTCAGTTTAGCTTGACTTTTAATATATTTCAAAGATTCATGATTAGAATGTATAACAAATTCTTTGGGCCATAAATAATGTTGCCATGTCTCTAAAGTCCTAACAAGAGCATATAATTCTTTGTCATAAGTAGAATAGTCCGACTAGGCCCACTCAATTTTTCGTAAAAGTATGCAACAGGTTTGCCATCTTGTAATAACACACCTCCTAATCCAATTCCACTAGCATCACATTCAAGCTCAAAAGTCTTATTAAAGTCGAAGTTGGAGTAAAGGAGCATGTGTCAACTTATCTTTCAATACCGTGAAGGCTTCTTCCCATGCGGTACCCCAAACAAAAGGCACATCCTTCTTTGTAAGCTCATTGAGAGGTGCAGCAATGGTGCTAAAGTCTCTCACAAAATGCCTATAGAAACCAGCGAGTCCAAGAAAACTCCTCACTTGTGTGACCGCTTTGGGTTGCGCCAACTCTCAATAGCTTCAATCTTGGCTTTATCAACTTCAATTCCCTGTGGAGTAACAACATAGCCAAGAAAAGATACTCGGTCGGTGCAAAATGTGCACTTCCCAAGGTTACCAAACAAACGTGCATCACGTAGAGCATTAAAAACAGCCGTAAATGTTCCAAATGTTCTTCCAAAGATTTGCTATAAATCAGTATATCATCAAAATAGACTACCACAAATCGTCCAATGAAAGCACGTAAAACTTCGTTCATTAGTCTCATGAAAGTACTAGGTGCATTAGTTAACCCAAAAGGCATGACTAACCACTCATATAAACCAAACTTAGTTTTAAATGTTGTTTTCCATTCATCTCCCAATTTCATATGAATTTGATGGTATCCACTACGCAAATCAACTTTGGAGAATATTGTAGAGCCACTCAATTCATCAAGCATATCATCTAGCCTAGGAATAGGATGACGATAACGATTATTAATGCCTCTACAATCAACACACATACGCGACGTACCATCCTTTTTAGGCACTAGTATAATAGGAACAGCACAAGGACTAAGAGATTCGCAGATATAACCTTTGTCGAGCAGCTCCTGTGACTTGACGATAATCTCCTTCGCCTCCTCCGGATTGGTACGGTATGGTGCACGGTTGGTAGCGATGCACCGGAATTAAGTCAATTTGATGATCAATCCTCGAATAGGTGGTAATCCGGTGGCACGCCTTGTGGGAAGACGCCAACAACTCCTGCAAAATGTTAGTGACAGCAGGGGCAAAGAGGAAGGCACGCCCTCGAATGAAAATAATGCCTCTTTGCACACAAAAGCATAGCAAACAGATTTGCTAGAATCTAGCTCATCAATATCAGATTTGGTGGCAAGTAAACATGCACTTTTCAGTTTAATTTCAGAAGCAACATTAGATGGTTTATTATTAGGCTTCATTTGTTGCTCAAATTCTTTTGCCACAATCTGATTTTCACTCTTATTTTTCTCCTGTTTTGCTTTATTAGCTCTATTAATATCATCTTTCAAAATGGAATCAGGAGTCATAGGAAGCAAAGTAATATTTTTATCCTTGTAAACAAGAGTATACTGATTGTTTCTACCATGGTGTACAGAATTTTTATCAAATTGCCATGGTCTACCAAGTAATAAGGAACATGCTTGCATAGGTACCACATCACAATCAACATAATCAGCATATGTAGAGATACTAAAATACACACGAACAGTACGTGTTACCTTAACCTTGCCGCTGTTGTTGAACCATTGGATGTAGTAAGGATGTGGATGTGGCCTTGTGGTGAGAGAAAGCTTCTCCACCATATTGTAACATCCCAAATTTCCCATTTGGAATGTTTTACAATTATAGCTAAGCATCTATGCATATTGTTTGAATTTGAGTGACACTTGAAGTATTTCAGAAGTTTTTGAGTTGTTGGGAATTGAATTCAAATTGGCAGTTGAAATTTATTTCAAACAATGCCTGACAAATACTTGAGAAAAAGTATGAGAGGAGTAAACATGACACTCCAAAAATGTCAGATGAAAAAGTTTGCTAAAAAGTTTGAATTCAAGTTTGAGGTTATTTGGGATTTATAGAAAATGTTTTTCTAAGTTTGAGTTTTGCCCCTGGAAAAATGTTCAAATTGTAGGGAATATTCCCTGATCATTTTGATATATATTGTCCTATATAAAATATATATATTTAATATATTTTCCCCTCTCCTAATTCAAAAAAAGGAAAGAGAGAACCCCTCAGCGCCACCAGCTAACCGCCCACCACCATACCGACAATTTCACCAATGGCCAGCCCAGTGCCCACTAACCCCGAGCCGCCCACGCCGAGCCGCCACCCAAACCCCTCCCCTCGGTCGCCTGTCGCCACCCTCTTCCTCTCTCGACCGACGCTACCGCCCCACCTCTCCTTTTCCCTCGCCCACGCCACTCCACGCCAAGACAACCGCCCGCCGCCGAATCCCGGGATCCCGGATCGCCTCCCGATCCGCCTCCTCCAAGCCGTCCCCCTATAAATACCCCCGCCTGCTTCCGCCCCTCGCGCGCTGAAAACCTCTCTCGCAGCAATCGTCATTGAACCCGAGTGCCCGCCGCGCCATTGCCGCCCCACCGCCGCCTCCGACTTCCCGAGCTCCACCAACTCCACCTCGACCTCCCCTCGCTCCGCCAGACCCACCCGACCCTCCGCCACCCCGACCACCGAGCCGCCAGACTGTCGCCGCCGAGCCGCCGCCATCCGTCGCCGTTGCCGCCACTGCTGTAAGCCGACGAAAACCCGCCACCGTCCGATCTAAAATCTACGCTAGATTAGATCACCAAGGGGTATGTTTTATTTTAAAAGCCGGTTTAGTTACGAGTTTTATTAGTTTAGTTAGCGGTTTAGTAGGACCGCCCGATCGGGTTATTTTTGTTAACCATGGCACGCTTTTAGCTATATTACGCTTGAGCGTTAGATAGGCCCACTAGCGCCAGCTTTTTCTTTTAGTTTTATTTTTTCGCTTCTATTTTTAATGAATAGTTTCAGTTTTGTAAAATCCATATCTTTTAGGTTACTTAATATTTTTAATTGATTCTTTTTTTTTGGTTTGCAAATTTGTTGTAGTTTCGTAGAAAATATGTTTAGTCATGTTAAAATTATTAGAAATTGTTTTATTTTAGTTTTAGACAGATTAGTAATTCTGCTATAAAATGAGTTAGGATTATTTTATTTTAGTGATTCTTTTTGTCACTACTTTGTTTTGACCATGCCTAACCGTAGGAATTTATTTAGGCATTTTAGATTTAAAAAATAGTTTTAATCAAAATCATGTGGTTCTTATTTATTTAACTAGCTACTGTTTTCCTATTGTTTTATTTAGCAAATAATTTTATTTTTCCTATGTGATAGTTTATTTTAGGTTAGTTTCTGTAACTTTAGAACATGAACTTTTATTTACAATAACTAAAAATTTTATTTTATTTTTTTCTTGCTAGGATTGTTATAGGCATAATAGGAGTTCTATAATAGCTTTTGATGTGATTCTTTTTGCTCCTAGTTGCATGATGTTTTCTCTTCTATTAGTTAGCAAAAACCCATGCTTAGGTTCTGTTAAGAAAAATTTGGTTGTGTAAAACTATTTCTTGGTTGTTGTTTGATGTGGTGAAAACATTGATTTGGATTTCTTCGAGTTTTCTTTGGGTTTTTGGTCCGGTTGTTTTGTGTGTTTTATGTTAGCATGTTGTTATGTTAATTGATTGTATGCTCTTATGCTTATATGATTATTGTTTGCCTCGGTAGAATTTCCGGAGTGCGAAGCTTGCTATCACGAGTCCCTAGCTTTGGAAGACCGTCAGCAAGGCAAGTCAATTGATCATGTTTTCTTTTACAATACCTATGATTTTATTGCATTAGAAATTATACCTCCCCACCATGCATGCAGTAGGAGAATTTTGAGTTATGTTCTTGAGTAGTATCATGAGGTAGGATGAAACCAATTTCCCCTTGTTACCATGGCCCGGGACGAAGTAGTTTAATTTTGCTATGCTCGTAGACGGGGTTGGTTGAGTGATTCATAAGGGAGATGTGAGAGTCAAGATGATGACAACCCCATGACTTCAAGCTCAAGATGGACTTCAAAATTCACCACTGGGTGGAGGACGGTTGACGGGCACCCTGGAGAAAAACCAGCGGTTGGCCGGGATGCATGGAGAAGCGCCATGACATCTTGCGGAAAGCTTCACCCAGCCACGAAGAGACGGATGGATACCCCATTGACCGGAAGCTTACTCAGCAGCCGCAAGCCATTATGGGCTCGCTTGGTCGACCCTAGGTGTGACTCGGCGGACGGTGCTACGAGATGTAGAAGAACGGTAGGATTGGATGGGTACCGGCAAAGGGCTGAGGAACTCTTCGAAGACCCTGTTTGCTCGTCCCATCTTCAAACACCAGGAAGTGCGAAGACTTAAAGGAGGGAACGATTCTTGCGGGTAAAGTGCGCAAACCTCTGCAGAGTGAAGATCTAATCGGTTAGCCGTGTCCCCGGTTACAGACAATTTGAGCCTCTGGAACTTGGAGTATTTCGGATATCTCAACACCAAAATTAATAAATTAATTGAGGGGGTTATTTAATAATTGGGAAATGAGACATTGGTTGGCGGAACCATCTCAATAACTACCAACATTTTGTAGTATTTGCAAACAAGTCCATTGTTGTAGGGAAAAACTGGCTTTTTCGCAAAACCATGAAACTTAGAGCCCCACAGCCAAATTGCATATAGTGTTAGTAATTTTTCATTGTTATTCTCTCTTCATGACTTGCCGGCATATTCAAAATGCTGACCTACACGGCTGCAATGTCTTATGTTGCAGAGGAGTTTTCCGATCAGGAGTGAGGCTACGATCCACGCTTGGCGATTGCCCTATGGAGTCGGATGGACTCGCTTATTTCGCTCACGCTCGCAGCTTTATTTAGTTTATTTCTCATGAGTTGGCCTTCGTCCAATTTATTCTATTGTAATAAAGACTCAATATGAGAATCGTAATAAATTCAGGTGTGATTGAACTTGATTATTTCATCAATGTACTGTGTGTGCCAGCATGATCTTGGGATGGTACAGCTACACAGAGACTTGACCAATTTTGGGTCGGGTCGCTACACATATCCATGCTATCCAAGTTGTTGCAGCTCCCTCCATCTATGATGACGCGAATAGAATGTTCCTTCACAACTCCCTTTGTATGGAACAAGTTATGCCTCTGATTTTGCTCAGCTTGTGTAACCTGCACACTCAAAACACGTTGAGCAACTAAACATTCATACCGTCAAGATCTTCAAAGAGCCATGTATTGCGCCTCATGATCGTAATCATCTCCACCGTGTCCTTCATGTGTAGTAAGAGCCAAAGTCTCTTCATCATAGTCACTAGCGGACTCATACCCACCATCCTCGTGAGCAATCATCACACGCTGAGATTGGCATTCTCTCGCAAAATGTCCTCTTCCCTTACAACGATGACAAATAATATCACTTGTGTGCCCTATTAACGCCATGGAAGAAGAAGAGCTCTGTAGGCCCAGCAGGTGTGCTCTTGGCGATAGTGGTGGTTGTGCCTGCTTTCTTGTATCACGGTTGGAGGTGGCAGCCACGGAGGTGCCGTGTAGTAGAACGTGTGGAAGTAGATGATGCACGTGGTGTCCATGATGAAGGTCGACCTGCAGAAAAGTTAGTCCGCGCCAACGCTCGCGATCATGCACTTCACGCTCAACTTTACAAGCAAGATGGAATAATCGAGTGATATTATTATAATCCTTGTAGTCTAGAATGGTCTGAATATCTCTATTTAATCCACCCGTAAAACGTGCAAGCATAGCTTCATTCTCCTCAACAATACCACATCTAATCAAGCCAGTTTGTAATTCCCGATAATATTCTTCACCGAATTTTTCCTTGTCTTAAGCGCTGCAATTTTTGAAGTAATTCACGTTGATAATATGGTGGAACCCAGCGAGTACGCATAGCAGTTTTCAAAGCAGCCCAAGTAGCTGGAACAGGATATAATCTACAATGTTCGACCACCAAACACATGCAAAGCTAGTGAAAGCACAAACAGCAGCAGGAACACGCTCTCCTCGTGATATTGTAAACATGTAAATCGTTGTTCAGTTTCTAACTCCCAAGTAAGATATATATCGTGAACATATCTACCCTCAAATGGTGGAATATTCAATTTCAGTTTAGGGAGATGGTCATGATCTCGCACTGAGGGGAGCCCTAACATTGCCATTATTTGCATGTGGACTACATGGTGGTTGTGGTGCTGGTGGTTGCACGTAGTTCGATGTTGATCAACCTCATCCTCGTAATCTCCCACATAATCATCCTCCCCACATCAAGAGGTGGAGCCATAGAAGTATCAACAGCAGCACCAAAGAGCTTGGCCAAAGCTAAAGAGGGACACCGGTCGCTCGGCGGAGGGCTGTTTCGCGATGTGGAGGTAGTCGTTGTTGCTGTTGTAGAGGTGCGTTAGGTGCAGCCGGTGGTGGTGGTGGTAGACGCGCGAGCAATTCATTAAACTTATTATCGAGCTTTGTTTCGAACGCCTTCTCAATGCCATCTATCTTTTCCATGGCCTCTTCAAATCTATTTAGCACATCTTCCACCTGCCCACTCATCATTTGTTGAAACTTATCATGTAGCGCTTTGTTTGTCATGTTCTCCCGGTCGGTCTAAATCGGCTTGTGATCCTGCCATGGTTAGTAGCAATAGAAACACACAAGAATATGATTCGACAGACTACTAGGAAGTGGTGGTGGTGGTGTGGTGGACAGTCACAAATCCGTCAAGCAAATCTCAAATTCTTACCAGTTCTTACCCAAAGAAGAAAGCGGTGATCGGCAACCGATGTAGTCAAAACTCTCAAAGCTTGGATAGAGCGACACGGGGAGAGTCAAACGCACGATGTAGATGTATGTGGAGCTGGGAAGGCTTATAATATGGTAGCAAAAGGGTCAGCAATAATCAATTCAGAGTTGCAAAGTTGAATAAACGCCAACGACGGTATCTGGCTGGTCCTAGGCTAGACCGCTAGAGGCGCGAGCCTAGAACACTAACAAAATCACGGCGCTGCACGGAAACAACGGAAAAGCACACTCTGGAAAAAAAATTCACTCTGTTTTTTTTTTGCGAAAAATCACTATAATGGCGAGTGTCTCAAAACTCTTCCCAGGTCAAACTGACAAGATGGGTACAAAAAACTTTTTTGACAAATTTTTTTTTTCAAAAATCAGGGCAGCGACGACGAAAAAGTGCGCCCAAAAATCACTATGATGGCGAGTGTCTCAAAAGACTCAGAACAGCCTAAATATAGGATAGGGAAAAAATATTTTCGGTCGCAGAAATTTTGGCCTAAAAACTGCCTGGGGGTCTCCAGACTCTTTTTTTTCCGAGACCTACGCAGGCAAGGAAACACGAATCGGAATTTAGATGGATCTCGAAAACAAACCTAATATGAGAAGAACTCGGATTGGTGGTGGATATATGGTGGTGGTATATGGCAGCGGTGGTGGTATATGGTAGCGGTGGTGGTATATGGATACCGATTGGTGGTGGTATATGGATACGGATTGGTGGTGGTATATGAATACGGATTCAGAGCGGTGGCGGATAAGCAATGGTGGTAGATGGCAAGGCGATGATGATGGTACGGCGGCGGCGTGACAACTTATGACCGTAACTCAAACTCTAAAAGACTAGACTCTAAGACCAGAACTTGACACGACGATGCAACCGCAAATTCAACAAAGCAAAAACCCTAAAAAGATTATGCAAAGGCTCAGATTGGTTCGGATATGATGAACTAACCCTAATTTTTTTGTGGCTTTTTCGTGGACTTTAGGTATGAAGAATGACTCGATCTAATCTACGAAAACTGTAAAATCTCACCGAGCAACCTGAAAATCTGATACCACTTGATAGAGGCAAAGGTGTCCCGATGTTTCAATGAGATGGTGGCTATCGCTTCGTGGGAGTCGACCTTGACGATCCGACTACATACGCATGAGACGTCGCGCCTTAGCAATCGCTAAACCAACTTCCGAGGGTTATTGACCACGCCGAGCACGATCAACTCCGACCACGAGGGCCTGTTTCCTGCGATCAAACGAAGAACAAGCAAGAAACTAAGATTGCAATCTGGATATTGCGAATATGAGAGGAAAGCTTTATTAATGAAGGTGGGGTTCTGTGACGCCTTGGTCCGGTCGTTGAACACAAACGGCACGCCGGTTGTAGCTATGGCGAACTTTTGATCTAAACAAAACCCAAAGTCTAAACGACGCCCTAAGGGCAGATATATGGAGGAAGAGGAGGGATTTCGTGGCCCTTGAGGGAGGGGTCCCAAACCAACCCTAACTCTTGTTTCCCCACACGACGGACTCTAAAACAGCCTATACTTAAGTATTTCGAAATTACATGGGCCTGGCCCAATAATAAGGTGACGCAGCACCTAGAATAGCCTATGGACTAATATTATGAAGTGGCATCTTGTATATTTCGTCCAAGGCCTCATGTACTCATTAGGGTGGCTTCAAAGTCCTGAATCATCACTTGTAACTCCGTTTTGTTCCTCTTGCGCGCGCCAACATCTCCATGCTTGAACTTGCTCCAAGGTTCATCTTTCTTGTCCATGGTAGGCCCTTCATTTGTAAGCAAAACAAATGTATCCAATTTAGGCAGCGTCATATTCTCATGAACATTGGAATCGTTACCAAGAAACGAAAGTACCTGATAATTCAATTGGCGTGCGCGAGCTCTAGTAATTGGTCCAGTATGTATAGCAGCAGGGGCTGTGGGTGTAACAATGGTATTGATGTCCTCATCAAAAGTATTGTGCATGGAGAGGCTGACAGCTGAGTCCACGGCCATAGCAAGGAAATGCGACCTTATTACACGCAAAATAATTACTCCTCCACCTGACAGCAGGGACCCACCGGACGGGTCATTGTATTTCGCGAAAAAAAATTCCCCCTGACTGCTGGGACCGACTAGCTACATCTTCACACGCAAGGAAGTGCGTCCATATTACAGGCAAAAAATGATTCGCCCCCTGACTGCTGGGACCCACCAGCTACATCTTCGCACGCAAGGAAGTGCCTGACAGTCGGGACCCACCTGGTCGAAGCGTACGTAGCATTGTCATTCTGGTCGCGAACATGTACGTACATACTAGTCGATCGGTCTGTCTGCAGGCTGCAACGATGAACCGTGGCCGCGTAAGGAAGGGCACGTGTCGTAGTAGAGGCGCGCACGTAGCATGTACACGTACGTACAGCCAGGGTGCAAGAAAGTAAATATGGCCATGTACGTACATACGGGCGGGGTCTCGAACGCCTACTCGCGCACACATACGGCCAGGGCTCGTGTACATGGCTGGGTCAGAACGGAGAAACTGCGTCGTCGTGTTCATCGGGAGCCAACCGGCTTGGACGGAACAGCCAATCGAAACGAGGCCTGGCGTACCGCAGAACGAAGGAAACAGCCTTGTGTTCGACCGGCCACGATCGAAATGGGATCCTGTCATCGGGAGGGGTCTGGCGTACCGCAAAATGAAGGAAACAGACTTCTCTTGGACCTCCTACAGTCGAAACGGGGTCCTGTTGATCGGAAGCGGTGTGGTGTACCGCAAAACCGAGGAAACGGACTTGTGTTGGAGCGCTACGGTCGAAACGGGGGTCCTATTCATCGGGAGGGGTGTGGTGTATCGCAAAACGGGACTCCACGAGATACTATTCATCTCCACCATCGACTGCCTCCACGGGCTACTGTTCATCCACCATCGACCTCCTCCAGCCTCCACCTGCGACTGTTCATCCACGACGTCTCCCCTCCTGCCTCCACCAGCCACTGTTCATCCACGGGCTCCTGTTCATCCAACCTCCACCGCTCCTCCACCGCCATCGCTCAACCGCCCTCTCCACGGGTCCTATTCAACCACCCTCCACGGACTACTGCTCATCGAGCCCTCCAATGCCATCGCTCAACCAGCCCTCCACTGGGTCCTGTTCATCTAGCCCTCCACGGGGTCCTGTTCATCCACCCCCAACCGGCTCGATAGATCGGGTCCTGTTCATCCAACGGCAACGGCCTCTACTACCACGGGTTCCTGTTAATCCACCCCCGACCAGTGAACTGCTCATCCAACCCCCCCAACAACCCTCACTGTTCATCAAGAGGCAGCGGTTCAATCGGCTTCAGTTAGCAGCAGTAGCTAAGGAATCACTCGGGTTCAGTTAACAGCAAGGGATCGATCGGGTTCAAGAACGTAGCTAGTGCAATCGCCGGTTCGCTTAGAGCCCAACGCCTTGCTCGGGTTCGCTAGAGCGCAACGCCGCACACACGCCACAGCACGTACAAGAGAAACGCGCAAACCTCTCATGCATCGCCGCCCCGACCACCCATCAGTAACCGGAACTCCCGATATTTCTCGCCTTGCTTCTACCACGGTTTTTTCCGTCATGGATGGCCCAAAGAATGTCATGCAGCTGCGTCTCCGCCCGCCAGACGAAAATCCCATTTTCTGTCATGATTTTTGTCATAGAAGTAGGAGCCCACCACATCTATGATGATACCGGTTTTGTCACAATTATCGCCATAGAAGTGTCATAAGCATGATGAAAAAAATTGTTCGCCCAAAATGTCACGGATGTGTCTTTTTTTGTAGTGACTTGATACGCCCATTTTGCATCATGCTTTTATATCGTTATTTATTGCATTATGGGCTGTTATTACACGTTATGTCACAATACTTATGCCTATTCTCTCTTATTTTACAAGGTTTACATAAGGAGGAGAATGCCAAATGGAATTCTCAATTTGGAAAAGGAGCAAATATTAGAGACCTATTCTCGCACAACTCCAAAAGTCCCGAAACTCCACGAAAGTTAGTTTTGGAAATAATAAAAAATATTGAGCGGAAGAAGTACGTCAGAGGGGGCCCCACCTGGCCACGAGGGTGGAGGGCGCGCCCCCTGCCTCGTGGGCCCCCTGTTGGCTCTCCGGTGGCCATCTTCTGCTATATGAGGTCTTTCATCAAGGAAAAAATCATAAGCAACCTCTCGGGACGAGACTCTGCCGCCACAAGGCGGAACCTTGGCGGAACCAATCTAGGGCTCCGGCAGAGCTGTTCTGCCGGGGACACTTCCCTCCGGGAGGGGGAAATCATCGCCATCGCATCACCAACGCCTCCTCTCATCGGGAGAGGGCAATCTCCATCAACATCTTCACCAGCACCATCTCCTCTCAAAACCCTAGTTCATCTCTTGTATCCAATTCTTGTCTCCAAGTCCGGGATTGGTACTAGTAGGTTGCTAGTAGTGTTGATTACTCCTTGTAGTTGATGCTAGTTGGTTTATTTGGTGGAAGATCATATGTTCAGATCCTATATGCATATTAATACCCCTCTGATTATGAACATGAATATGCTTTGTGAGTAGTTACGTTTGTTCTTGAGGACGTGGGAGAAGTCTTGCTATTAGTAGTCATGTGAATTTGGTATTCGTTCGATATTTTGATGAGATGTATGTTTCCTAGCCTCTAGTGGTGTTATGTGAACGTCGACTACATAGCACTTCACCATTATTTGGGCCTATAGGAAGGCATTGGGAAGTAATAAGTAGATGATGGGTTGCTAGAGTGATGTAAGCTTAAACCCTAGTTTATGTGTTGCTTCGTAAGGGCTGATTTGGATCCATATGTTTCATGCTATGGTTAGGTTTACCTTAATACTTTTGTTGTAGTTGCGGATGCTTGCAATAGAGGTTAACCATAGGTGGGATGCTTGTTCAAGTAAGAACAGCACCCAAGCACCGGTCCACCCACATATCAAATTATCAAAGTACCGAAGGCGAATCATATGAACGTGATGAAAACTAGCTTGACGATAATTCCCATGTGTCCTCGGGAGCGCTTTTCTCTATATAAGAGTTTGTCCAGGCTTGTCCTTTACTACAAAAAGGATTGGGCCACCTTGCTGCACTTTATTTACTTTTGTTACTTGTTGCTCATTACAAATTATTCTACCACAAAACTATCTGTTACCACTTATTTCAGTACTTGCAGAGAATACCTTGCTGAAAACTGCTTATCATTTCCTTCTGCTCCTCGTTGGGTTCAACACTCTTACTTATCGAAAGGACTACGATAGATCCCCTATACTTTTGGGTCATCAAGACTCTTTTCTGGCGCCATTGTCGGGGAGTGAAGCACCTTTGGTAGGTGGAATTTGGTAAGGAAAATTTTATATAGTGTGCTGAAATTTATTGTCACTTGTTACTATGGAAAGTAATCCTCTGAGGGCCTTGTTTGGGTTATCTTCACCCCGACCAGTAGAGCAAAGAGTTGCTCCTCAACCTACTGAACCTACTGAAAATGAAAATGTTCCCTTTGAAGTTCCTTCGGTATGTTAGAAAAACTGCTAGCTAATCCTTTTGCAGAGATGGAACAAAGCATCCCGATGAGCACCTAATCTATGTGGATGAAGTTTGTGGATTATTTAAGCTTGCAGGTATACCCGATGATGTTGTTAAGAAGAAGGTCTTCCCTTTACCTTTGGAGGGAGATGCATCGACATGGTATAGGCTATGTGATGATACGGGGTCATGGAACTATAAACGACTGAAATTGGAATTTCATTAGAAGTATTATCCTATGCATCTTGTTCATCATGATCGCAATTATATATATAATTTTTAGCCTCACGAAGGAGAAAGCATCGCTCAAGCTTGGGGGAGGCTTAAATCAATGTTATATTCATGCCCCAATCCTGATCTCTCAAAAGAAATAAATCTTCAAAGTTTTTATGCTCGGCTTTCTGATAACAATCGCACCATGCTCGATACTTCTTGTGCTGGCTCTTTTATGATGAAGACTATTGAATTCAGATGGAATTTATTGGATAGAATTAAACGCAACTCTGAAGATTGGGATCTCGACAAAGGTAAGGAGTCAGGTATGACACCTAAGTTTGATTGTGTTAAATCTTTTATGGATATCGATGTTTTCCGTAAATTTAGCACTAAATATGGACTTGACTATGAGATAGTAGCTTCTTTCTATGAATCTTTTGCTACTTATGTTGATCTCCCCAAGGAGAAGTGGTTTAAATATCATCCTCCCATAGAAGTAAAAGTAGATGCACCTACTAAAGTTGATAAAAAGACTGTCACTTATAATGATCCTGTTGTTCCTACTTCTTATGTTGAGAAACCACCTTTCCTTGTTAGAATAAAGGATCATGCTAAAGCTTCAAATGTGGTTCGTAAAAGCAATATTAGAACTTATACACCTCCTGAGCAAGTTAAAGTTGAACCTAATATTGCTATTGTTAAAGATCTCTTGGCTGATAATATTGATGGGCATGTTCTTTATTTCTGCGGTGAAACTGCTAGAATTGCCAAACCTTGTGCTAAAGATAAACATAGACCTGTGATAGGCATGCCTGTTATTTCTGTTAAAATAGGAGATCACGGTTATCATGGCTTATGTGATATGGGTGCTAGTGCTAGTGTTATACCTCATGACTTATACAAAGAAATTAAGCATTAGATTGCACCTGCTGAGTTAGAAGATATTGATGTTACAATTAAACTTTCCAATAGAGATACTATATCAGCAATGGGAATTATTAGAGATGTTGAAGTCTTGTGTGGGAAAACTAAATATCCTGCTGATTTTCTTGTTCTTAGTTCCCCACAAGATAGCTTTTGTCCCATTATTTTTGATAGACCCTTCTTGAACATTGTCAATGCTAGAATAGACTGCGAAAAGAGTGTTGTTACTATTGGCTTGGGTGATATGTCTCATGAGTTTAATTTCTCTAAATTTAGTAGAAAACACCGTGAAGAAGAATTGCCTAGTAAGGATGAAATTATTGGTCTTGCTTCTATTGCCGTACCTCCTAGTGATCCTTTAGAACAATATTTGCTAGACCATAAATTGATATGTTTATGAATGAAAGAAGGGAAATAGATGAAGTATTCTTTAAACAGGAACCTATTCTGAAACACAATTTGCATGTTGAAATCCTAGGGGATCCTCCTCCACCCAAGGGTGATCCCGTGTTTGAGCTTAAACCGTTGCCTGATACTCTTAAATATGCTTATCTTGATGAAAAGAAGATATATCTTGTTATTATTAGTGCTAACCTTTCAGAGCATGAAGAAGAGAGATTATTGAAAACTCTGAAGAAGCACCGTGCTACTATTGGATATACTCTTGATGATCTTAAGGGCATTAGTCCCACTCTATGTCAACATAAAATAAATTTGGAAGAAGATGCTAAAACAGTCCGTGATCATCAACGAAGGCTGAACCCTAAGATGAAAGAAGTGGTAAGAAAGGAAATACTAAAGCTCCTTGAGGCAGGTATAATTTATCCCGTTGCTGATAGTCGGTGGGTAAGTCATGTCCATTATGTCCCTAAGAAGGGAGGTATTACCGGCGTTCCTAATGATAAAGATGAATTGATCCCGCAAAGAATTATTATAGGTTATAGGATGGTAATTGATTTCCGCAAATTAAATAAAGCTACTAAGAAAGCTCATTACCCCTTACCTCTTATCGATCAAATGCTAGAAAGATTATGCAACCATACACATTTTTGCTTTCTAGATGGTTATTCTGGTTTCTCTCAAATACATGTGTCAGCCAATGATCAATCAAAGACTACTTTTACCTACCCTTTTGGTACTTTTGCTTATAGACGTATGCCTTTTGGTTTATGTAATGCACCTGCTACCTTTCAAAGATGCATGATGGCTATATTCTCTGACTTTTGTGAAAAGATTTGTGAGGTTTTCATGAACGACTTCTCCGTTTATGGATCCTCTTTTGATGATTGCTTGAGCAACCTTGGTCGAGTTTTGCAGAGATGTGAAGAAACTAATCTTGTATTCAATTGGGAAAAGTGCCACTTTATGGTTAATGAAGGCATTGTCTTGGGGCATAAAGTTTCTGAAAGAGGTATTGAAGTCGATAAAGCCAAGGTTGATGCTATTGAAAAGGTGCCATGTCCCAAGGACATCAAAGGTATAAGAAGTTTCCTTGGTCACGCTGGATTTTATAGGAGGTTCATTAAGGACTTCTCAAAAATTTCTCGGCCTCTGACTAATTTATTACAAAAATATATACCATTTGTCTTTGATGATGATTGTGTAGAAGCATTTGAAATACTTAAGAAAGCATTGTTCTCTGCACCTATTGTTCAGCCACCTGATTGGAATTTACCCTTTGAAATTATGTGTGATGCTAGTGATTATGCTGTAGGTGTTGTTCTAGGGCAAAGAGTTGATAAAAATTAAATGTTATTCAATATGCTAGGAAAACTCTAGTTAATGCTCAAAGAAATTATGCTACTACTGAAAAAGAATTCTTAGCAGTTGTATTTGCTTGTGATAAGTTCAGACCTTATATTGTTGATTCTAAAGTAATTATTCACACGGATCATGCTGCTATTAAATATCTTATGGAAAATAAAGATGCTAAACCTAGACTCGTTAGATGGGTTCTCCTACTACGAGAATTTGATTTACATATTGTTGATAGAAAGGGAGCTGAGAACCCCGTTGCAGACAACTTGTCTAGGTTAGAAAATGTTCTTGATGATCCACTACCTATTGATGATAGATTTCCTGATGAGCAATTAAATGTCATAAATGCCTCTCGTACTACTCCATGGTATGCTGATTACGCTAATTATATTGTTGCTAAATTTATACCACCTAGTTTCACATACCAGCAAAATAAAAAGGTTTTCTATGATTTGAGACATTACTTTTGGGATGACCCACGTCTTTATAAAGAAGGAGTAGATGGTGTTATTAGACGTTGTGTACCTGAGCATGAATAGGAACAGATCCTACGCAAGTGTCACTCCGAGGTTTATGGAGGGCGCCACGATGGAGATAGAACTGCACATAAGGTATTGCAATCTGGTTTTTATTGGCCTACTCTCTTCAAGGATGCCCGTAAGTTTGTCTTATCTTGTGATGAATGCCAAAGAATTGGTAATATTAGTAGACGTCAAGAAATTCCTATGAATTATTCACTTTTTATTGAACCATTTGATGTTTGGGGCTTTGATTATATGGGACCTTTTCCTACCTCTAATGGATATACACATATTTTAGTTGCTGTTGATTATGTTACTAAGTGGGTAGAAGCTATTCCAACTAGTAGTGCTGATCATAACACTTCTATCAAGATGCTTAAAGAAGTTATTTTTCCGAGGTTCGGAGTCCCTAGATATTTAATGAATGATGGTGGTTCACATTTTATTCATGGTGCTTTCCGTAAAATGCTTGCTAAGTACGATGTTAATCATAGAATTGCATCTCCTTATCACCCACAGTCTAGTGGTCAAGTAGAATTGAGTAATAGAGAGCTCAAATTAATTTTGCAAAAGACTGTCAATAGGTCTAGAAAGAATTGGTCCAAGAAACTTGATGATGCATTATGGGCCTATAGAACTGCATATCAAAATCCTATGGGTATGTCTACGTATAAAATGGTTTATGGTAAAGCATGTCACTTGCCTCTCGAACTAGAACATAAGGCTTATTGGGCTATTAAAGAGCTCAACTATGATTTTAAACTTGCCGGTGAGAAGAGGTTATTTGATATTAGCTCACTTGATGAATGGAGAACCCAAGCTTATGAAAATGCCAAGTTGTTTAAAGAAAAAGTTAAAAGATGGCATGACAAAAGGATACAAAAGAGTGAGTTTAATGTAGGTGATTGTGTATTTCTATACAATTCTCGTTTAAGATTTTTTGCAGGAAAACTTCTCTCTAAATGGGAAGGCCCCTACGTTATCGAGGAACTCTATCGTTCTGGTGCCATAAAAATCAACAACTTCGAAGGCACAAATCCGAAGGTGGTGAATGGTCAAAGAATTAAACATTATATCTTAGGTAATCCCATAAATGTTGAAACCAATGTTATTGAAACCGTAACCCCGGAGGAATACATAAGGGACACTTTCCTAACGCTTCGCACTGGAAAGGAATAGGTATGTGGTACGGTAAGTAAACCGACTCCAAAACAGTTTTAAGGAAATATTTCTCCGCTTTGGAATATTTAGAAAAATAGAAAATAAGAAGCAATCCGGAAGGACACTAGGCTCCACGAGGTGGAGGCACGCCTACCCCCGGGCGCGCCTCTACCTCGTGGGCACCTCGTGTGCTCTCCGGACTCTGTTTTCTTGCACGATACGTATTTTCGCCGGTAAAAAATCATTATATATTCTCCTGAAGGTTTTGACTCGTGTATCACGCAAACATCCTCTGTTTTCGTTTCGAGTTGTCCAGCTGCAGATTAGAGCAACATGTCCTCCCAGGATTCTGAAGGACGAAGCTATGTGGCTGATTACCTTGTAAATCCTAAGGTCTACGGAGATGTGGAGCATTGTGGTTCGACTACGTAAGAAGAAGAGGACTATGAACCCAAGAGGAGGGAGGAGACGAGCTCATATGTAGATGAAGCCCCACTACCTCAACCTGGGGACATGCATGTGGAATTCAAAAGGTCAAGCCTCCCTGATAGAGCAAAGAAACTTAAGGTCGAGTTTATCCCTTTTCGTCTCTTGCAGGAAAACAAGCAGGAACTATGCAAAAAGATATTAAGCCTGGAGCAGGAGATTGATGACCTGAGGGATCAAAATTCTGTCCTCAAGCGCAAGTAAAGGGAGAAGCCTACGCCGTCAACTAAATCATTATCTCCATCACCTCCGAAGAAGGAAACATAATCACATGGGTATGGGCACTCCCCTTGGCAAGTGCCAAGCTTGGGGGAGGTGCCCCGGTATCGTATCACAACCACATCTCCTATCTTTACCATTTTTCTTAGTTCGATCCTACTAGTAGTATCTTGATCTAGTAGAATAAAGTTTATGGCATGATCTAGTTTTGAGTTTTGCTTTATGATCTCTCTATGTAATCGAGTCCCTGAGCTATATAATAAAGATTAGTGTTGAGTCAAGGGCTTGATTATTTTGCCATGATCTTGAGTGAATAAAAGAAAAGAGAAAAAGAATAAAAAGAAATAAAGAGTTCATATTGATCTTATCGAGAGTAATGACTTCACATAGAAAGAGTATGATGATTAAAAGTTGTTGGGAGTTGGCAAACATAGCTTTGGTCATCATTGCAATTAATAGGAAGTAATAAAGAAAGAGAGGTTTCACATATAAATATACTATCGTAGACATATTTTATGATTGGCAGCACTCACTAAAATATGACATTCTAAAGAGTTGATGTTGGACAAGGAAGACAACGTAATGAGTTATGTTTTCTTATATCTGAGATAAAGTATATTGTCATGGATCATCCAACATGTTGAGCTTGCCTTTCCCCCTCATGCTAGCCAAATTCTTAACACCAAGTAGAGATACTACTTGTGCTTCCGAAAACCCTTAAACCAGTTTTGCCATGAGAGTCCACCATACCTACCTATGGATTGAGTAAGATCCTTCAAGTAAGCTGTCATCGGTGCAAGCAATAAAAATTGCTCTCTAAATATGTATGACTTATTAGTGTGGGAGAAAATAAGCTTTATACGATCTTGTGATGTGGAAGAAATAAAAGTGACGGACTGCATAATAAAGGTTCATATCACAAGGGGCAATATAAAGTGACGTTCTTTCGCATTAAGATTTTGTGCATCCAACCATAAAAGCGCATGGCAACCTCTGCTTCCCTCTGCGAAGGGCCTATCTTTTATTATTATCTTGTACCTTATGCAAGAGTCATAGTGATCTTCACCTTTCCTTTTTACATTTTATCCTTTGGCAGGCACAGGGTGTTGGAAAGATCCTGATAGATATATCTAATTGGATGTAAGTCAGCATGAGTTATTTTTGTTGACATTACCCTTGAGGTAAAAGGTTGGGAGGCGAAACTATAAGCCCCTATCTTTCTCTGTGACCGATTAAAACTCTGTAACCACGAGTATTGCGTGAGTGTTAGCAATTATGAAAGACTAAATGATAGTTGAGTATGTGGACTTGCTAGAAAGCTCTGACATAGAATCTTTTTGATGTTATGATAAATTGCAATTGCTTCAATGACTGAGATTATAGTTTGTTGGTTCCCATTAAAGTTTATGGTTCGTACTTTGGCATTGTGAATAGATTATTACTTGAGCATAAAAAATCATATGACAATATCTATATATGTTGTTGTTATGAGAATAATCATGATGCCCTCATGTCCGTATTTTATTTTATCGACACCTCTACCTCTAAACATGTGGACATATTTATCGTTATCGGCTTCCGCTTGAGGACAAGCGAGGTCTAAGCTTGGGGGAGTTGATACGTCCATTTTGCATCATGCTTTTATATCATTATTTATTGCATTATGGGCTGTTATTACACGTTATGTCATAATACTTATGCCTATTCTCTCTTATTTTACAAGGTTTACATAAGGAGGGAGAATGCCGGCAGCTGGAATTCTAGGCTGGAAAAGGAGAAAATATTAGAGACCTATTCTGCACAACTCCAAAAGTCCTAAAACTCCACGAAAGTAAGTTTTGGAAATAATAAAAAATATTGAGCGGAAGAAGTATGTCAGAGGGGGCCCCACCTGGCCACGAGGGTGGAGGGCGCGCCCTACCCCCCAGGGCGCGCCCCTTGCCTCGTGGGCCCCTTGTTGGCTCTCCGGTGGCCAACTTCTTATATATGAGGTCTTTCGTCAAGGAAAAAATCATAAGCAACCTTTCGGGACGAGACTCCGCCGCCACGAGGCGGAACCTTGGTAGAACCAATCTAGGGCTCTGGCAGAGCTGTTCTGCCGGGGACACTTCCCTCCGGGAGGGGGAAATCATCGTCATCACCAACGCCCCTCTCATCGGGAGAGGGCAATCTCCATCAACATCTTCACCAGCACCATCTCCTCTCAAAACCCTAGTTCATCTCTTGTATCCAATTCTTGTCTCCAAGTCCGGTATTGATACTAGTAGGTTGCTAGTAGTGTTGATTACTCCTTGTAGTTGATGCTAGTTGGTTTATTTGGTGGAAGATCATATGTTCAGATCCTATATGCATATTAATACCCCTCTGATTATGAACATGAATATGCTTTGTGAGTAGTTACATTTGTTCCTGAGGACATGGGAGAAGTCTTGCTATTAGTAGTCATGTGAATTTGGTATTCGTTCGATATTTTGATGAGATGTATGTTGTCTAGCCTCTAGTGGTGTTATGTGAACGTCGACTACATAACACTTCACCATTATTTGGGCCTAGAGGAAGGAATTGGGAAGTAATAAGTAGATGATGGGTTGCTAGAGTGACAGAAGCTTAAACCCTAGTTTATGCGTTGCTTCGTAAGGGGCTGATTTGGATCCATATGTTTCATGCTATGGTTAGGTTTACCTTAATACTTTTGTTGTAGTTGTGGATGCTTGAAATAGAGGTTAATCATAAGTGGGATGCTTGTTCAAGTAAGAACAGCACCCAAGCACTGGTCCACCCACATATCAAATTATCAAAGTACCGAACGTGAATCATATGAACGTGATGAAAACTAGCTTGACGATAATTTTCATGTGTCCTCGGGAGCGCTTTTCTCTATATAAGAGTTTGTCCAGGCTTGTCCTTTACTAAAAAAAAGGATTGGGCCACCTTGCTGCACTTTATTTACATTTGTTACTTGTTGCTCGTTACAAATTATCCTATCACAAAACTATCTGTTACCACTTATTTCAGTACTTGCAAAGAATACCTTGCTGAAAATTGCTTATCGTTTCCTTCTGCTCCTCGTTGGGTTCGACACTCTTACTTATGGAAAGGACTACGATAGATCCCCTATAATTGTGGGTCATCATGACTATACTACATATCCCCTCCTCTTCAGGGAAAATCCCAACGCAGCTCACAAGTAACTGGAAGAATTTTTGGCGCTGTTGTCGGGGAGACATCATCAAAACCTATCAAGTACCTATACACAAACTATCATCTACTTGATCTACTTTTTATTTGCCTTTGCCTCTCATTTTCATCCCCCCCCCCCCACTTCACATAAAAATACAAAAACACAAAAAAGAATTGCTTTCTTGTTTACTCATTTGTGTGCTTGCTTTGCCGCTATGTCTCAAGAAAATATCAAGTTGTGTTACATTTCAAATACTAATAATAATGATTTTATTAGTACTCCAATTGCTCCTCCCGCCACTAGTGCGGAGTCATATGATATTAATGTTGTTTTGCTAAATCTTGTTATGAAAGAACAATTTTCTGGAAATCCTAATGAGGATGATGCATCCCATCTTAATACTTTCGTTGAATTATGTGATATGCAAAAGAAAAAAGATGTGGATAATGATATTATAAAGTTGAAGTTATTTCCTTTCTCATTAAGAGATCGTGCTAAAACTTGGTTTTCATCCTTGCCTCCAAATAGTATTGATTCTTGGGATAAGTGTAAGGATGCTTTATTGCCAAGTATTTTCCTCCCGCTAAGAGTATCTCTCTTAGAAACCAAATTATGAATTTTAAGCAACTTGAGCATGAACATGTTGCACATTATTTGGAGATAATTAAATTAATGTTTAGGAATTGTGTCACACCCTGCATTTTGTAACATTTCATTTGCATTAATAAAGCATAAAAATATGAACCAACAAAAACTTTTGCATTATTTGGCTTTTTATGTTGGAGTTGGTTTTCTCTCTGTGATTTTCAAGTGCTCTTTAAAGTCAACTACTCCACCTTCTGTACTTCATCTCATTGCCCCAAACTCCTGCCCAATGATCATGCCATGTGTATAGTGCAATATAGTATTTTCTTACAAAAATAATTTGGCCAAATAGTTTTTCAAAAATTAGTTTTCCAAAAACCCCTGGATTGAGGTTTGCACTGCAAGTACTTGATTTGGGGTATGAAAAATATTTCAAAGAGTATATTTGAAACCTATTAGATATAGGACTTCCAAAAACCACAAAAATATAATTTTAAAAGTTATCTTCCTATTTTATTTAAAAGCTTTTTCTTAAGGCTAGAAATTGTCTTTAATAGGGAAAAATTATTTTATTGTTTTAAAAATATTTTACAAAAATCAGGGAAACTCAGTGGGCATATATTTCCCATATATAAGAGTTTAAACACATGGTCATGTTCAAAATATTGGACAAAACCTCCCAAAACCATTTCTGCCCATTTCAAGGATTTGAAATATTTCTACAGTAAATATTTTCATAAAAATCCAAAGAAAATCCAGCAAGTCACAAATGCATATTGTGATCACCTTGCAAAGCCTCATGTCAATTAAAGTCATTTTGGTTCACCAAAATGCCCCAAAACCCTCTCTGACCAGAATCAAATTTGAACAACTTTGTACTACCAACTTTCTCTCCTTGACCCCAACTTTTGTGATCATGTTAACATGGCCAAATGAGGCCACTACACCAAGTGGTGCATCAAGGAGAAGTGATTTGCTCAATTAGATCTACACAAGTTCATTTCTGCTAATTTCTAGGGTTTGCCAAAGTTTCATTAGCAAACTCTTCCAAATGAGCTCATCTTCCGTTTCCCCTGTCATTTTGTCATGAAAAACATCCCTGCCAAGTGCCACAAGAAGTAAATTAGTGCAAGTACCCCAAAACCATATCAAACACCTTCTCCATGTTAACTAAAAACCCTGTTTGAGGCTCTTCCACTAATCTCCATGAGCTCCACTTTTTGCCACAACCCCTCCTAGTCCCCTTTCACCTCCAGTAACAATGGCAACTCCACAGCTCAATTATTGGATGGGTAAAACCCCACTTTCTCTCTCTGGACAGCCCATTTCTCCCTCTTCTTCTACCTCTCTCTTCTCCTACTGGCCACCCAGGGTATCCAAGGCCATCTCCCATTTCTTTACGTCCCCCTAGAGCTACCAGACATGCTTGGCCGTGCCCACCTTGCCAAAAAAATGGCATGCCGGCCATTTGCACGCTTCGAGCTGCATGCTGCGCCTCCCGACCGTAGCCGCCCCCCTGCCAACCACCTCCGGCCACCTCGGGCCTCCCCAGCGTGCCCGACGATGCACCTCGACGTCTGTGACACGCTACACTGTCGGCCCCCTCCTCTCTCTCCCTCTCCGGCTCTCCTCGCATGCGGATAGAGCGCCGCCCGAGCACGCCAGTCATTTCCCACGATGGGGACCCGCTCAGCTGCGTTCCCTGCTCCCTCTCTTCTTCCCCCTGGGCGTAGTCGACCCCCACGAACGCCCTAGACTCGGCGCAGCACCCTCCCGAGGCCCGTAGCGACAAGCACGAGCTCGCCGGCGCACGAGCCCACGGTGGACCGCCGCTCGCCTATATAAGGCATCCCCGAGCCATCCTCTCGCCACCACTCGTCCCCTCCCACTCACAATAGCCCCACTGGGCCTCCCGTTCATCCCCAGAGCCGCCCAAGCTCGAGATCGAGCTTGAGCGCCGCCGCTTCGGGTCGCCGTCGATCTCGTGGTACAGGCCTCCTTTGCCCTCTCCCTCTCTCGATCTGGAACCGCCTCACCTCTCTTACCATTTCCCCTCTGTCTCCCCTCTCTATTAAAGCAGGAATCGACCGGGGCAAGCTCCTCCCGAAGCTCTGCCGCCGACTTCCTCGTCCCCGGCGAACCCCTGCACCCCGGCGACCAACTCCACCTCCACTCGAACGGCGACTCCGCCCTGAGCACGCCGGTGCCCTTGGATCGCCTCGCCGTCGACCACAGCGAAGCCGGTGAGCTCGCCTCCCTCTCTGGCCCGAGGTTGAAGACAACGGCCATGGGGCCCGTCAGTCAGCATCACATACTGACGGGTGAGCCCCACCCGTCAGGTTTAAAACGCATGCGCGCGCGTACCAGTTCGTTGCGTCGGTTGAAGGCGTATTTTGCCTTTACGCCTTTGACGTGGCAGCCTCGCGCGGGCTGAATCCCCTCTGGGCCTGCTGCACTGTGGCCTTTCTGGCCCAGTGGCACAGTGCCATTTTCCCTTTTCTTTTTCTATGAATTTTCCAAAAATTCCACAGATTTAAATATTTATCCAAATTAAATGTTTCCAACTCCTAAATCCTTCTAAAAATCCCACCTATTTAATGGTGTAACTTTCATAAATATCCATCAAACTTTTCTACACTGTTCAAATTTAAATTCAAATTTGAGCATTTATATTCCCCTCTGAAAATCCATTTCTCCTATTCTACAACTCCAAATCCATAACTAGTAATTTTCCCCTTCTTAGATTTCCCCCTAGTATTTATCAAAAATAAGTTGACATTTTTCTGAGCACTTTGGTTTTTCTAGTAAGGACTTGAAGACTTTGAAGACCAAGGCAAGCAGCCCTTTGACCATGTCTATGAAACCCTTTTTATGCATGTCATATAGCGCCATATTGTTGTTGCAACGGAATCATGATGAGGTGGTAACCACTTTGATGGTTTGCCACCGTACTTCCTCGTTGATAATTGCATGGTGCATGACCCTACCTCCTTATGAGGGTTATGCCGGTGGGAGTAGATAGGATGCTATGGTAGCTGCTACGCGTATGGGATGGGTATATGCATGGTGAAGGAGGCAGAGTACTTTCAAAAGAATTTTCGAAAACCCTGTCGGGTGCCACTTATACCCGAAGGAGATGATGAGTTGGGTGACCACTTGATGACGAAGTGGTGTACCGAGGCAAGTGTGTGTTGTTTTCAAAACGGATTGGTTTAAGTTGCGACCGTTATTCCAACCTTACATGCGCAACCACTCTACCCTTGTATGGGAAAGGGCATTATTGATTACCTAGGCCAATACTAGCTTGGAGCCCGCATTACTAGTGACGGGGGAGAGTTGGTGCTCTCTCTGGGATGGGGTCGTGCTGTAGGGCGGCCATGACTGTTTTCACAGGGCACCGGATACACCGTTGTGTCCCCTCTCGGATGTTACGATCTCGAGTGAGTCTTGTATGATGTACATCATGAGGATACGGAACAACGAGTGGACTCCTTGTTAGTGTCGTCTAGGGAAAGATAGTGATCGGGTGCTTACCCCGGGTACTTGAGGTATCGCGGGTCGTGGATGACACGGAAGTTCCCCGGATCTTGTGGGTAAAGTGTGCAACCTCTGCAGAGTGTAAAACTATTCGAATAGCTGTGTCCACGGTCAAGGACAGTTGAGTAACCGCTCTTGGGCTACGTCCACTTGTTTACAAACCAATGTGTGTTGGGATAAGTGGAAAGAACTACTTGGGTCAAGTCAAAGGACTTGACATGATTGAGTTGGGTTGATGCCCACTCTATTTATGTTGATATCTTTAACATGTCCTCATGGTTACTTGAATTCTCCTGATGCATGTATTACAAGTTGTTGAACATGTCATTGCACTCAAAACTATCTTTCTGCAAAATTTACCTATATCATGCATTGTTACATCTTGGACCAAAACATGGGTTGCTTGCGAGTACATTCAAAGTACTCATTGGCTTGCCACTGGTTATTTAATTGGCCAGGCATGGAAGAATCGGAGTTCAAAGAAGAGTTCTTTGGAGACGAACATGCGAACTAGGACGTTTCCCAGTCAGAATTCCTATAGGGTTAAGGCAGATGGCATGGGTTCTACTTATCGACGAAGATTTCCGCTGCTTGTGTTTCATTTGATGTTCAGCCCTTAAGGCTTTATCAATGTAAGACTTGACCATAATGGTCATAATTTGTGTAAGACGGTATGTATGGATGTAAGACTCTTGTTATTCAGCTTCTATGTGTTCAGTGAGCATTGATCTCTGGGATCACTGTACACGTGCATTCGGTGATCTCGACTTATGAGTCGGGGTCCCCACAAAGCTGGTATCAGAGCCATCCTGACTGTAGGAAGCCTTAGTTAGCATGGGCGTTAGATACTACAAAACCCGTTTTGCAAAATCCTCTATACTCCTCTTCTTTTCTGAGATTTCCCAAACCTAAGGGATATTTTTCCTTAATGACCTCTCATGTTCAACTTTTGTAGATGGCTGTCGCCCCCTTGAGACTCCTTATGATAGGGTTTCCATCACTCCTAAAAGACTGCCTCCAACAATGCCACTACCCCTTGCTGCCCATATACACCCTGCACGAACTAGAAAATGATGTGTTTGATAAGGAGTTCTACGCCAAGGTTTTTGTGCCTGCCAAGACCTCACCTCAAGGGTGGTTCTTCGTTGGACCACCTATGCCAACAAGAGACCTAGCCATTCAGCAAGTGGCATAGGAAGCACTCCTTCGTCTTCGAGACCTCCTTCCTGAAATGAAAGAAGAACATGCCACCCGCTACCTGCCTGGCAAGAGCGAATTTGGAGCTCCGACTCAAGTGATGATTTCCCCAGAAGACGAGGATCCAACCCTCAAGTACCAGATCCGTTTCGTCAACGCAGGAGACTACCTTCTTGGCCACCTTACTGAAGCATTTCTCAAGGCTCGCCAAGATCTCCCTTCACTTCTGCACCTCCACTGCCTCGAGAAGAAGAAGGTGGTCGAGCAAGAACAGCAAATCACTGCCCTAGAAGCCCACATTTCTAATCAGGAGCAGCAAATCAAGGAACTTCAGAAAGCTCGCAACCAAACCCCATGCAAAAGGCATCGGAATGAATTTCCATATCCTCCTCGTAGAAGATCGTCGTCAGGCCATCAATGACATAACCCAAGACCGGATAACAACCTTTTTACTTCCGTTACTTGTCACGGGTGTGGTGAACTTGGGCACATTAAAAGAATGTGTCCCAACAAGCAGCCGACCGTCGCATACCCCTTGGCACCACAAGGGGAACCCAGAAACTGAAGACTGAGCGCCCTTCTCTCCGAGCAAGCACGACTACCGAGTCCGAGGACCCCTAGAGTAGGATGAGTCATGTACCCCCATATGCGTAGTCGAGTCCGTGAGATGGTTCGAATGGGACCACGTTTTGTGTTGCTTGTTTTTACTTGTTTGTGTTTTGATATAAGTCGCACATTTGCCCTAGGCAGCTTGTACGCGACTATATCACCTATCGTGTCTTAATGGAATTGTGTGTGGCCTTTACGGCACTTGTTTGTTTACACTTACACCATAAAACCCCCTTTTAGGCATCCCCCTCCTCTATGCTATTTTTCCCTCTCATCTCTGAAGACCAGTAAGACAAGATACACCAAGGGATTCTACTTCGGCAACCAACTGGCACTAAAGAACTTTTCTACAGCCTCCTCGACCAAGTGAAACCCCGTGGAGTTATGTTTAACCCTCCAGACTAGAAACCCATTCCTAGACCCTTCGAGACTTCACGAGATACCCCTGCTCGAATCCTTAACTATGTGCTTAACCCACAGAATTGCAAGAGAACCAGTTAAGCCCCTGTAACCTTGCTTATCACTAGGTTCATTATGGAACTAGTGGACACAGTGAACAAGCACATTATCATCCTAATATAGCACAAGAACTGACGATGCCATAGGGAAGACCGATTTGAGGATAAAGGAATAGAGGACAAATGACTTGATGGGTTTATATCAGTAACCCTGAGGAATTATCTGAGACTCTTTGGTGGATTATAAGGCTTTAATGTTGGTAGATGAACTTGGTGGGATCGTGATTATAGAGTAGCATAAGCTTTCATTACCCTTGAGTAAATTGGATTTATAGGACAATTATGATCGCAAGCTGAGTGCAAGGATTTGACTTGATCAGATGATATTGATAGGAGACAGTTGATATTACGTAAATAACTTGGGGGAAACATGTAGGATTGCTCGTTGGACAAGAAATTTGGATTTAAATAGGTGATCGTAGTTGAGTATAGATGCTGAGTAAGCCTGCATGGTTCGGAGTAAATTGGATTTAGACTGATGATCTCGATCATGATACCATGTTTCTTGGAGGACAATAAACTAGGAGATTGGATTAATTGTCGGAGTTGATTTAGGGATCTGTATATGCTTGACCTTGGAGTTTACATGACCATGATAATGGAAATTGGTGGACTGACTATAGCAAGATAACCCTTTTCAAGTATTTTAGGATTATAGGACATTATAAGATCATGTGGGACACCATAGACACTGGATTTGTAGAATTAATGAATTATGTAGCTAATGGGCTTTTGGAGTTGATTCATAGGAAAGGAAACAAGATCTGGAGTGGCTTACGACGTGTTTCCTTGGGATAGAGATGCTTTATCTTAGACCTTGGAAGAATAGGCTGAGCACTTGGATTGTCACGTTCAAGCTTAGCAGCTTATATGTTCTACCCATAGATTTTTAGGGGTAGACATACGTATGAGTTTGGGGATTGCAGACATATATGATTTTGTTAGACCTCCTCTCGAGAGTCATAAGGATATGAATCACATGAGTGATGATTGGAGTTGACCTATAGGAGATGATGCTATCGGTGATATGATTTGATTTGTTTAAAGGACTAGATAGAACAATTGGCATCTCAGAAACTGTGCTCAAGGATGGGATGATAAACATTGACTCGCACACTAGAATCCTTGAAACCCTTACGTCCTACCAAGCCACAACATGGTCGGATCCTGACCTTGGGCTTTGGCTCTAGATCGATAAGACCTTGGCCCACACTCAACAAAGACCACCACTAATTCCCCAGCCTACTTTATGTACCCCGTGAACAAAGTCTTCATGGGGTGCTTAGACAAGATAGTTGTCCTCATCATTTGGTGACCTACCTGTCCACTGAAGACGGAAGAAGAACCATTCAGCTAGTTAAAGAACATTTGAAGACCGCCATGCCAAGGAGGAAGAACTACACCCACCACCATCGTCAAGAAGTGAACTTTCTCGTCGAAGACCAGGTGTATCTGCAAGCCACTCCTCTCTAAGGAACCAAGCATTTCCATGACAAGGGGACCCACACCAAGATTCATTGGCCCCCTTCGAGATCACTCCAAGATTTAACAACCCCCTCTGAGATCACTACGAGACGAAGAGAAGACAGTTACCATCTGGAGTTTCCACCCGAGTTACCTGGTGTGCACAACGCTTTCCATGCATCACAACCCCGGAAGTGTTTCCAACTTCCTAACTTGTCGGATCTCTACGAGGGCATCGATCACCGAGCCATCGACGTCCAGCCTTATCCAACCTGACCTAACGTGAGAGACCCCTTAGCAACCTGGATCAACTGAGAGCGTCATACACGAAGCTACAACACCAGGTACTTCAAGATTCAATGGAGCACTACTCGGAAGCACAAGCGGTATGAGGACAAGAAGACTACCCTGGATCCAGTTTTCGTATTCCTTTCCACGCCTAGTTTGGGAATCTCGGGGACGAGATTCTTGTAAGGGGGGTAGGTCTGTCACACCCTGCATTTTGTAACATTTCATTTGCATTAATAAAGCATAAAAATTTGGACCAAGAAAAACTTTTGCATTATTTGGCTTTTTATGTTGGAGTTGGTTTTCTCTCTGCGATTTTCAAGTGCTCTTTAAAGTCAACTACTCCACCTTCTGTACTTCATCTCATTGCCCCAAACTTCTGCCCAATGATCATGCCATGTGTATAGTGCAATATAGTATTTTCTTACAAAAATAATTTGGCCAAATAGTATTTTCGAAAATTAGTTTTCCAAAAACCCCTGGATTGAGGTTTGCACTGCAAGTACTTGATTTGGGGTATGAAAAATATTTCAAAGAGTATATTTGAAACCTATTAGATATAGGACTTCCATAAACCACAAAAATATAATTTTAGAAGTTATCTTCCTATTTTATTTAAAAGCTTTTTCAAGGCCGAAATGGTCTTTAATAGGAAAAATTATTTTATTGTTTTAAAATATTTTACAAACATCGGAAAACTCAAGGGCATATATTTCCCATATATAAAAGTTTCAATACATGGTCATGTTCAAAATATTGGACAAAACCTCCCAAAACCATTTCTGCCCATTTCAAGGATTTGAAATATTTCTACAGTAAATATTTTCATAAAAATCCAAAGAAAATCCAGCAAGTCACAAATGCATATTGTGATCACCTTGCAAAGCCTCATGTCAATTAAAGTCATTTTGGTTCACCAAATGCCCCAAAACCCTCTCTCGACTGTAATCAAATTTGAACAACTTTGTACTACCAACTTTCTCTCCTTGACCCCAACTTTTGTGATCATGTTAACATGGACAAATGAGGCCACTACACCAAGTGGTGCATCAAGGAGAAGTGATTTGCTGAACTAGATCTACACAAGTTCATTTCTGCTAATTTCTAGGGTTTGCCAAAGTTTCATTAGCAAACTCTTCCAAATGAGCTCATCTTCCGTTTCCCCTGTCATTTTGTCATGAAAAACATCCCTGCCAAGTGCCACAAGAAGTAAATTAGTGCAAGTACCCCAAAACCATATCAAACACCTTCTCCATGTTAACTAAAAACCCTGTTTGAGGATCTTCCACTAATCTCCATGAGCTCCACTTTTTGCCACAACCCCTCCTAGTCCCCTTTCACCTCCAGTAACAATGGAAACTCCACAGCTCAATTATTGGATGGGTAAAACCCCACTTTCTCTCTCTGGATAGCCCATTTCTCCCTCTTCTTCTACCTCTCTCTTCTCCTACTGGCCACCCAGGGTATCCAAGGCCATCTCCCATTTCTTTATGTCACCCTAGAGCTACCAGACATGCTTGGCCGTGCCCACCTTGCCAAAAAAAATGGCATGCCGGCCATTTGCACGCTTCTGAGCTGCCTTCTGATCTTCCTCCGCCTGTAGCCCGCCAAACCACCTCCGGCCACCTCGGGCCTCCCCAGCACGCCCGACGATGCACCTCGACGTCTATGACACACTACACTATCGGCCCCCTCCTCTCTCTCCCTCTCCGGCTCTCCTCGCATGCGGACAGAGCGTCGCCCGAGCGCGCCAGTCATTTCCCATGATGGGGACCCGCTCTGCCGCGTTCCCCGCTCCCTCTCTTATTCCCCCTGGGAGTAGTCGACCCCCACGAACGCCCTAGACTCGGCGCAGCACCCTCCCGAGGCCCGTAGCGACGAGCACGAGCTCGCCGGCGCACGAGCCCACGATGGACTGTCGGCTGCCTATATAAGGCATCCCCGAGCCCTCCTCTCGCCACCACTCGTCCCCTCCCACTCCAAATAGCCCCACTGGGCCTCCCGTTCATCCCCAGAGCCGCCCAAGCTCGAGATCAAGCTTGAGCTCCGCCGCTTCGGGTCGTCGTCGATCTCGTGGTACAGGCCTTCTTTGCTCTCTCCCTCTCTCGATCTGGAACCGCCTCACCTCTCTGACCATTTCCCCTTTGTCTCCCCTCTCTATTGCAGCCAGAATCGACCGGGGCAAGCTCCTCCTGAAGCTCTGCCACCGGCTTCCTCGTCGCCGGCGAACCCCTGCACCCCGGCGACCAACTCCACCTCCACCCGAATGGCGACTCCGCCCTGAGCACGCCGGTGCCCTTGGATCGCCTCGCCTCGACCACATCGACGCCGGTGAGCTCGCCTCCCTCTCTGGCCTGAGGTTGAAGATGACGACCGTGGGGCCCGTCAGTCAGCCTCACATACTGACGGGTGGGCCCACCCGTTAGGTTTAAAACGCATGCGCACGCGTACCGGTTCGCTGCGTCGGCTGAAGTCGTATTTTGCCTTTACGCCTTCGACGTGGCAGCCTCGCGCGGGCTGAATCCCCTCTGGGCCTGCTGCACTGTGGCCTTTCTGGCCTAGTGGCACAGTGCCATTTCCCCTTTTCTTTTTCTATGAATTTTCCAAAAATTCCACAGATTTAAATATTTATCCAAATTAAATGTTTCCAACTCCTAAATCCTTCTAAAAATCCCACCTATTTAATGGTGTAACTTTCATAAATATCCATCAAACTTTTCTGCACTGTTCAAATTTAAATTCAAATTTGAGCATTTATATTCCCCTCTAAAAATCCATTTCTCCTATTCTACAACTCCAAATCCATAACTAGTAATTTTCCCCTTCTTAGATTTCCCCCTAGTATTTATCAAAAATAAGTTGACATTTTTCTGAGCACTTTGGTTTTTCTATTTTACTATTGCCTTATTTTCCCGTCATTTCTTTTGCAACGAATAGATCCCATATTTGACGAAGTAGTTGGATAAGAAGAAGGAGAAGGACTTGAAGACTTTTGAAGACCAAGGCAAGCAGCCCTTTGACCATGTCTATGAAACCCTTTTTATGCATGTCATATAGCGCCATATTGTTGTTGCAACGGAATCATGATGAGGTGGTAACCACTTTGATGGTTTGCCACCGTACTTCCTCGTTGATACTTGCATGGTGCATGACCCTACCTCCTTATGAGGGTTATGCCGGTGGGAGTAGATAGGATGCTATGGTAGCTGCTACGCATATGGGATGGGTATATGCATGGTGAAGGAGGCACCGTACTTTCAAAAGACTTTTCGAAAACTCTGTCGGGTGCCACTTATGCCCGAAGGAGATGATGAGTTGGGTAACCACTTGATGACGAAGTGGTGTACCGAGGCAAGTGTGTGTTGTTTTCAAAATGGATTGGTTTAAGTTGCGACCGTTATTCCAACCTTACATGCGCAACCACTCTACCCTTGTATGGGAAAGGGCATTATTGATTACCTAGGCCGATACTAGCTTGGAGCCTGCATTACTAGTGACGGGGGAGAGTAGGTGCTCTCTCTCGGGACGGGGTCGTGCCAGGTAGGGCGTCCATGACTGTTTTCACAGGGCATCGGATACACCGTTGTGTCCCCTCTCGGATGTTATGATCTCGAGTGAGTCTCGTATGATGTACATTGTGAGGATACAGAACGACGAGTGGACTCCTTGTTAGTGTCATCTAGGGAAAGATAGTGATCGGGTGCTTACCCCGGGTACTTGAGGTATTGCGGGTCGTGGATGACACGGAAGTTCCCCGGATCTTGTGGGTAAAGTGTGCAACCTCTGCAGAGTGTAAAACTATTCGAATAGCCGTGTCCACGGTCAAGGACAGTTGGGTAACCGCTCTTGGGCTACGTCCACTTGTTTACAAACAGTGTGTGTGTTGGGATAAGTGGAAAGAACTACTTGGGTCAAGTCAAAGGACTTGACATGATTGAGTTGGGTTGATGCCCACTCTATTTATGTTGATATCTGTAACCTGTCCTCATGGTTACTTGAATTCTCCTGATGCATGTATTACAAGTTGTTGAACATGTCATTGCACTCAAAACTAGCTTTCTGCAAAATTTACCTATATCATGCATTGTTACATCTTGGACCAAAACATGGGTTGCTTGCGAGTACATTCAAAGTACTCATTGGCTTGCCACTGGTTATTTATTTGGCCAGGCATGGAAGAACCAGAGTTCGAACAAGAGTTCTTTGGAGACGAACATGCGAACTAGGACGTTTCCCAGTCAGAATGCCTGTAGAGTTAAGGCAGATGGCATGGGTTCTACTTATCGACGAAGATTTCCGCTGCTTGTGTTTCATTTGATGTTCAGCCCTTAAGGCTTTATCAATGTAAGACTTGACCATAATGGTCATAATTTGTGTAAGACGGTATGTATGGATGTAAGACTCTTGTTATTCAGCTTCTGTTTGTTCAGTGAGCATTGATCTCTGGGATCACTATACACGTGCATTCGGTGATCTCGACTTATGAGTCGGGGTCCCCACAAATTGTCCCACTCATGGTTTAACCTTATGGATGATTATACAAAATTTCTACGAGCGACTAAACTTTGTTTCTAGAAATCTTCTAGACTCTGCTGCATGTGGTACTTTTATGGAAATCACATTTGGAGAAGCTACAAAACTCGTTGATAATATAATGGCATATTACTATCAATGGCACACAAGACGAGCTCCAAATAGTAAGAAGGTAAATTTTGCCGAAGAAATTACTACTTTGAGTGATAAAATGGATGCTCTTATCAAAATGGTTGCTATTTAGAATTCTCATGTTTATCCTAATGATGTTCCATTATCTACTTTGATGAGGACATCAATACCATTGTTACACCCACAGCCCCTACTGCTACATATACTGGACCAATTACTAGAGCTCGCGCACGCCAATTAAATTATCAGGTACTTTCATTTCTTGGTAATGATTCTAATGTTCATGAGAATATGATGCTGCCTAAATTGGATACATTTGTTTTGCTTACAAATGAAGGCCCTAGCTTGGAGAAGGATGGACATTGGAGCAAGAACAAGCATGGAGATAATGCCATGCAAGGGAACAAGAACGGAGTTACAAGTGATGATTTTAGGACTTTGAAGCCACCATAATGGGTGCATGAAGCCTTGGACGAAATATACAAGATGCTACTTCATAAATGTCGTCCCGAGGCTATTCTAGGTGCTCGTCACCTTATTATTGGGCCAGGCCCATGTAATTTCGAAATACTTAAGTATAGGCTGTTTTAGAGTCCGTATGTGTGGGGAAACAAGAGTTAGGGTTGATTTCGGACCCCTCCACCAAGGGCCACGAAATTCCCCCCCTCTTCCTCCATATATACAGCCCTTAGGGCACCGTTTAGACCTTGGGTTTTGTTTAGATTAAAAGTTCGCCATAGCTGCAACTTCGCGTACTTCGTTTGTGTTCAACGACCAGACAAAGGCGTCACAGAACCCCACCTTGATCAATAAAGCTTTCATCTTATATTCGCAATATCCAGATTGCAATCTCAGTTTCTTGCTTGTTCTTCGTTTGCTCGCAGGAAACAGGCCCTCGTGGTCAGGTTGATCGTGCTCCGGCGTGGTCAATAACCCTCGGAAGTTGGTTTAGCGATTGCTAAGGCGCGACGTCTCGCACGATCGTAGTCGGATCGTCAAGGTCGACTCCCACAGAAACGATAACCACCATCTCATCGAAACATCGGGACACCTTTGCCTCTATCAAGTGGTATCGAGTTCCGTGTTGCTCGGTGAGATTTTCCAGATTTTCGTAGTTTAGATCGAGTCTGTTCTTCATACCTATTGTCCACGAAAAAGCCACAAAAAATTAGGGTTAGTTCATCATATCCGAACCAATCTGAGCCTTTGCATAATCTTTTTAGGGTTTTGCTTTGTTGAATTTGCGGTTGCATCGTCGTGTCAAGTTGCTGGTCTTAGAGTCTAGTCTTTTAGAGTTTGAGTTCGGTCATAAGTTGTCACGCCACGCCGCACATCATCATCGCCTTGCCATCTACCACCATTGCTTTTCTGCCACCGCTCTCAATCCGTATCCATCTACCACCACCAATCCGTATCCATATACCACCACCGCTACCATATACCACCACCGCTGTCATATACCACCACCATATATCCACCACCAATCCGAAGTTTTCTCATATTAGGTTTGTTTTGAGATCCATCTAGTTTCCGATTCGTGTTTCCTTGCCGGAGTAGGTTTCGAAAAAAAAAGTCTGAAACCACCTCCGTTTAGGCCCAAAATTTTCCGAAACGTATTTGTCAAAAATTTTCTGGCTACCCTATTTTTAGGTGTTTCTAAGTGGATTGAGACAGTCGCCGTTATAGAAAGTTTTTTTTGACCCGTTTCCAGTTTTTGGGTCCGGGCAGTCAAAAAAAAAATTTTGGTCGAAAAAAATTTCGTGCCCATCCTGTCAGTTTGACCTGGGAAGAGTTTTGAGACACTCGCCATTATAGTGATTTTTCAAAAAAAAAAAGAGCAGCGCAAAAAAAAGCAGCGCAAAAAAAAAAAAAGCGAAAAAAAATCCAGAGTGTGCTTTTCCGTTGTTTCCGTGCAGCGCCGTGATTTTGTTAGTGTTCTAGGCTCGCGTCTCTAGCACGGTCTAGCCTAGGACCAGCACAGTACCGTCGTTGAGCGTTTATTCAACTTTGCATCTCTGAATTGATTATTGCTGACCCTTTTTGCTACCATATTATAAGCCTTCCCAGCTACACATACATCTACATCGTGCGTTTGACTCTCCCTGGTAATCGCTCTATCCAAGCTTTGAGAGTTTTGACTACATCGGTTGCCGATCACCGCCTGCTGCTGGGTAAGAACTGGTAAGAATTTGAGATTTGCTTGACGGATTTGTGACTGTCCACCACACCACCACCACCACTTCCTAGTAGTCTGTCGAATCATATCTTGATAAAGGCAAAGGTGTCCCGTCTTTCGATGAGATGTTGGTTTTCGCTTTGGAGGAAGTCGACTTTGATAGAGGCGAGGGTGTCCCGATCTTTTAATGAGGTGATAACTATCGATTTGGTGGAGACGACTTTGACGATCCGACTACAAACGTGCACGACGTTGCGCCTTAGCAATCGCTAAACCAACTCCGAGAGGTTATTGACCACGCTGGAGCACGATCAACCTGACCACGAAGGTCTATTCCTGCAAGCAATCGAAGAACAAGCAAGAATATGATAAAGCAATCTGAATATTGCGAATATATATGAAGTATTGATAATGGTGGGGATCCGTAAGCGGTCTTAGTCTGGTCGTTGGACACAAACGAAGTACACGAAGTTGCAATGGCTAACTTTTAACTAAACAAATCCCAAGGAAAAAGCTACTAGATGGATCTACTTATATAGGAGCAAGGGGTGGCGGCCAAGGAGGTGGGAGGACGTCCCAAGGCAGCCTAAAACTAACCCTAGGTCGTACAAGGCCAATGGGCCCAAGCGGAGGTGACGTAACACCTTTGGACTTGTAGTTTGACTCGGATTCTGCTGCATCATCAGATTGTTTCGTCTATAACTCAACGCTCCGGATGGATTTTAAGGTGATTCCAATTGGGTTGGAAAATGCACGAAATCTATTTTCCAACAAAAAAAGAATCAACCAATTTGGAGTCCGTATGAAAAAGTTATAGACGTTTTGAGTCAGGTATGTCTGTGCAGTCCGAATCTGAGTCCAGAACGTGAGAGACTTGGACTCTATCTTCTCTTGGGCCAAAAGTGACGTGAGAGAACTTTTTGAACAGCAGGTAAACATCTCTTTCTCCCTTATCTTCATATGTGGATTGTACAAATGTCCCATACACCTGCAATTAGACATGGCACAAAAGTTTGTGAAGTATTTTTGTCCTGGATAACATAAATATATTATTGAATAGTTTGCACTAGAAATCACCTGAGAAATATGCATGTATGCAATATTTTGGTCTCATCCAAGGTAGTCATGTCCTCATCATCCTCCCTTTTGAAAACAAAGCCGTCCTCGGCGTTGCTTAATCTGAAATGTGGCTAACAAAAGAGACAAGGTGTACATGTTGTATATGTATACGTCATCCATTTTACTTCCTTGATTTTTGCATATATGACACATGAATAGATGAGTAACTTGCATAGTTCATAAAATCTAAAGCCAACAAATTAGCACAAGAACTAGAAGGCTTGAAAATACTGCAACTCAGTTTGCACATATAAGTGAAGCTCTTATTTATTTCAAGAGATTGACAATGTTCATCATTAAACCATCCCAACATTGGTGAATAAACCTTATTTGAATCAAATTTACATGCTACAACATGCTTAGATAAGCAAACATGCAATGAGTCATTCGACACAGAATCATCACCAAGATTAGAGGTCGTATCAAAATGATTAAACATTGATTCTTTTGCATCAATAGTTAATTCAATGGGTGCTCTCAAAATTGTTGGTATTTCAGTTGTTTGATCACATGGCAAAGTCAAATTATCAATATAATCCTCTAAAATAGGTGGTGTGATCAAAGTAGTGGGTAGCTCAACACATGATGTATTCAAGTTCACTAGGCATGCATCATTCTCATGTAAAAGTGGAAAATCTGTACCTTTGTCATTACCTCTTATAGTCAACTCAGATGATGCAGGCACTCTCGATGGTGATGTGTCACATGGTGGAGATGATGTAGTCCTCGCAACAACGGATGTGGTTGTCATAAATACGCCTAGTAGTTGAATAAACATCTGTATCAACAGTTGGAATGTGCACCGTGCGCTTGTTCTCCTTGTGGGCAACACGTCGTTTTATTTCCTGTTCAGCTTTGCAAGCAAGACGAAACAAATGGTCCATAGGATAACACTCTTCATGAATTAGTATCTCCTGAATATTATGGTTTAATCCTCCCCAAAATCTATCCATAAAATCTTCTTCACTTTCTTCTAAAAATGAGTGCAACAAGGTAGTTTGTAAATCATCATAATATTTTGTTACGGTGTCACTACCTTGTTTTAAATGTTCCAGTTTTTAATCATGCCACAGTATAATAAACATCGATTTAATCTATCTCTCATGACATGTTTTAAATCATCCCAAGTATTAGGTACATAATCAGGGTGTAACCGACAATATTCACTCCACCAAACTAGAGCATAACCAGTGAAAGAACCAACCGCAACCATAACTTTTTTACGTTCATCAAAATTATGGGAAGCAAATATATTATTTATGTCTAACTCCCATTCAATATATAAAGGAGGTCTAAAACGGCCATTAAATGGTGGTATAGAAACATGAACCTGATCATGTGCATTTGGATGTTTGTGCACCTCTTGTGACGGTTGTGGTATTTGCATAGGTGGTGGCATGTCTCCCGCGATCGACAAAGCCCATGATTTGACTCTGGATCCTGTCATGATTAGTAGAACAAGAAACAAAATCCAAAATAATGTTCCTATAACTACTAGGATGTGGTGGTAAAAGCGCTCACAGAAAGCAAATATCAATGTCTTACAAGTTCTTACCATGCAGCAGGCGGTGATCGGCAACCAGCGGTGTCAAGTAACTCGAATATTGAGTAAAGCGATTGCCAGGGAGCGTCGTATACACGGTGTAGAAATATGTGGAGCTGGGTTGGCTATATATGGTAGCAAAAGATTAGCAATAATCAATTCAAAGATGCAATGTTGAATAAGCGCTCAACGACGGTACTGTGCTGGTCCTAGGCTAGACCGGACTAGAGACGCGAGCCTAGAACACTAATGAGGTCACGGCATAGCACAACTAGCATCAATGAAGGATACTAACTAGCTCTTGACAGCAAGATATAAGTGAAGATCACAACGGCAGTGAAGATAATGATGAAAACAACTGCCAAGCAGGACATACAACAACTCTCTCTCAACTTTCCTCTTCAAAAGTTTGAGCCAATTTTCTGATAAATTCTTTCAAAGAATGCTACTAACTCAAGCTTTCCAATGCAAAAGAATCACTCAATTCGAGTTGATATGAGGAGTCAAAGAATTCTAAAACTGGCCTGAAAAATTGGAACAAGCTGTGTTCACGAACTTCAGAGGGCAAAAACACCTATTTAGAAGCCGATTTTGAGGTGTCAAATATTGAACTAGCTTCTGCAACTATTTAGATGCGCCTCGCCTCTAGCTTTAATTTGAGTACTCACGGAGTCAAAACGGACTTCGTATGAGGAAGATACACCTGTTTTACTGAACAGTGCATAAAACAGATTCCAATCCGAATTCAGGTACGAGATTGATTCTAGATAGATCCGGTTTTTTCCTCTCTTTTTTTTCTCACGCTTTTTTCTTTTCTTTCTCTCCTTTTTTCTCTGACTTTTTCTTTTACTTTTTTTCTCTTTTTCTCTCTCCTCTTTCCAAACAAACTAGATAAGATGCAGATTGGATCAAGTGAAGATGTGAACGATCTCAACTATGGTTATGACAATGAGCGGTGGGTAGCACGTGGTGGAAATTGATGGATGGATGCTGGTCAGCGGAAGGATAACGATGCAGCGGCGGCGTGACTAATGTGAACAGAACTCGAAACTCTAAACGAACTAGACACTAAGACCAGCAACTCGACACGACGATGCAACCGATAATTCAATAATGCAAACAATGAAAAGAAAACTGCAAAGGCTCAGACTGGCTTGGACAAAGGATGAATAGATCTAACTTTTTTTGTGGCTTTTTCTTGGACAATAGGTAAGAAAATAAATCTAATCTAGGGATAATTGGAAATTCTCACCGAGCAACCTGAAAACTGATACCACTTGATAAAGGCAAAGGTGTCCCGTCTTTCGATGAGATGTTGGTTTTCGCTTTGGAGGAAGTCGACTTTGATAGAGGCGAGGGTGTCCCGATCTTTTAATGAGGTGATAACTATCGATTTGGTGGAGACGACTTTGACGATCCGACTACAAACGTGCACGACGTTGCGCCTTAGCAATCGCTAAACCAACTCCGAGAGGTTATTGACCACGCTGGAGCACGATCAACCTGACCACGAAGGTCTATTCCTGCAAGCAATCGAAGAACAAGCAAGAATATGATAAAGCAATCTGAATATTGCGAATATATATGAAGTATTGATAATGGTGGGGATCCGTAGCGGTCTTAGTCTGGTCGTTGGACACAAACGAAGTACGAAGTTGCAATGGCTAACTTTTAACTAAACAAATCCCAAGGAAAAAGCTACTAGATGGATCTACTTATATAGGAGCAAGGGGTGGCGGCCAAGGAGGTGGGAGGACGTCCCAAGGCAGCCTAAAACTAACCCTAGGTCGTACAAGGCCAATGGGCCCAAGCGGAGGTGACGTAACACCTTTGGACTTGTAGTTTGACTCGGATTCTGCTGCATCATCAGATTGTTTCGTCTATAACTCAACGCTCCGGACGGATTTTAAGGTGATTCCAATTGGGTTGGAAAATGCACGAAATCTATTTTCCAACAAAAAAAGAATCAACCAATTTGGAGTCCGTATGAAAAAGTTATAGACGTTTTGAGTCAGGTATGTCTGTGCAGTCCGAATCTGAGTCCAGAACGTGAGAGACTTGGACTCTATCTTCTTTTGGGCCAAAAGTGACGTGAGAGAACTTTTTGAACAGCAGGTAAACATCTCTTTCTCCCTTATCTTCATATGTGGATTGTACAAATGTCCCATACACCTGCAATTAGACATGGCACAAAAGTTTGTGAAGTATTTTTGTCCTGGATAACATAAATATATTATTGAATAGTTTGCACTAGAAATCACCTGAGAAATATGCATGTATGCAATATTTTTGGTCTCATCCAAGGTAGTCATGTCCTCATCATCATGATGAGGACATCAATACCATTGTTACACCCACAGCCCCTACTGCTACATATACTGGACCAATTACTAGAGCTCGCGCACGCCAATTAAATTATCAGGTACTTTCGTTTCTTGGTAATGATTCTAATGTTCATGAGAATATGATGCTGCCTAAATTGGATACATTTGTTTTGCTTACAAATGAAGGCCCTAGCTTGGAGAAGGATGGACATTGGAGCAAGAACAAGCATGGAGATAATGCCATGCAAGGGGAACAAACGGAGTTACAAGTGATGATTTTAGGACTTTGAAGCCACCATAATGGGTGCATGAAGCCTTGGACGAAATATACAAGATGCTACTTCATAAATGTCGTCCCGAGGCTATTCTAGGTGCTGCGTCACCTTATTATTGGGCCAGGCCCATGTAATTTCGAAATACTTAAGTATAGGCTGTTTTAGAGTCCGTATGTGTGGGGAAACAAGAGTTAGGGTTGATTTGGGACCCCTGGCATTACCGATGCGCCTAGCTTTAACGCACCTTAAACCCTCTACTACGTGGGCTGGCTGGGGTCTGGCGCACTCTATATAAGCCACCCCCTCCACGGTAGAAGGGTTCGCACCCATAACACATACGCATATAATCCAGTCGACCGCCTCCGGACTCCGAGACATAGGGCTATTACTTCCTCCGAGAAGGGCCTGAACTCAAATCCCTTGCGTATACAACTACTCCATAGCTAGGATCTTGCCTCTCCATACCTACCCCCATTCTCTTGTCGGACTTAGAACCATGACGGTTGGCGCCCACCGTGGGGCCGTTGTTCTAGCAATTGTTGGAGAAGTTGGGATTCTTTCGATCTCCGGCATCATGGTTTGGTGGAGTTACGTCGACGGCCACGAGATCCGTCTCGGTGCGCTCACGTTAAATCGCCCGGCGACTCCGCTTAACCGAGGCTCCACTCGGCGTGGGCGCGCTCCCCATCCAGCGGGCGCGACTTTCGCTGCGTGTGTCCGCGGCGTCCTCTGCGGCAACCGTCGACCCGGTATGGGTCGGCTCTGCGCTATCTTCACTCCCGATCTCCCACGGCGCAAGCGTTCCGGTCGGTCGAGGCTTCAGCGGTGGGTGAGGCATGCGGTGGCCCGCGATCGGCCATCCCCAAGTCGGCGATCGAGCCCGACGAATCTCTCTGACCTGTTCGACTGTCGGCCGGCTCCGTGAAAGCTGCGTCGAATCGCGATAGCGATGACCGGGCGAGAGGTTACGATGGTCGATGGACCACGCGGTCCCCTGATTCACCGCACCAGCGAAGGTGGCGGTGGAAGCGATCGGTGCAAGCCCATGAAGAGTACTTGCGAGCCCCTCGCTTCGCTCGAGAGGAGGAGCTTCGTCGTCGGAACATGGATGCACTTCACACTCCTATCGTTGGAGAAACCCCGAGGCTCGCGCCTTGGAGGATGCGGCGCTTAGCCAACCTGGCTGGCGCGCTTGAGTGGAGAATCTTCAGCGAGTACTCGATGGCGTGTCGACCGAGGGTTCGAGAATCGGTCGGCGCCAGCTCTTTCAACCGCCAACCCGGTATATCGAACTCCGATTCAGAATTTAGCAGCTGCCGCCCTTATAGCGAGTCAATTCAGCCTTCCCGGTCGGAGGCGGTAGAGGTTTGCAGCAAATCAGGATTTGCTCCGGCGGCGAGGAGATCAAAACTCAGTTGTATCGATCGCGGAACATGGTTCACAGCCGATCCGTCGCTGCGAATTCATTCGATCGGCCCATAGTCCAAGATCGCCCCGGCGCGAGGAACGTGGGGGCGGCGTGATGATCAATACAAGGGCGCGAGCGATATGAGCACCGGTTCGATCGCAACGATCGGCGTCGAGTGCCCTCCTCCCCAAGGGGTGGATCATCGCTCCTCGGCAGCAGGACGACGAGCGCCAAAACAGTCTTTGGGCGAAGAGTTCCGGTCGACCCGAGGAACCAGGCTTTGATGCGAGATCTATTATCGTTCAAGGTTTGGTCGGCGAGAACAGAGCTCACCGAGACGGCCATGATAGATATGTTCCTTCCAGTAGTAGAGTTCATGTCTCGGGACGAGTGTTTCAGCGAGCCATCGGGCGCGATGATTCCTCCCAACTTCCGGTTGGCGGCTGGAGTCGACAAGTTCCTTTGGAGAATCCAAGCGACACTTGGCTTGAAGATTACAGTGGCGGTTCAGATCGGCGGTGACAACGATGAGGTAGCCATGAAGCATTTACCTCTTATGTTGGAGGGTTCAGCCAGGCGTGGTTGAATCGATTAGCACCAATGATGTTACACTTGGGAAGATCTTGCCCGAGTGTTTGTCGGGACATTTGAAGGAACTTGCAAATGACCAGCAGGTTTGACGAGTTGCGATCGTGCGTGCAAAAGTCGAGTGAAACTTTGAGAGATTATATCGAGGTGGATCACTTTGCACCACCACAATCGAGAATGTATCGATCACCAGGCGATCATGCCTTCAAGGAAGGTGTCAAGAACAGAGAATTGAGTTTGAAATTTGGTCAAACCGAGATATGACCCTGAGTCGGATGATGGAGATTGCCACCAAATATGCAAATGGTGAAGAAGAGGATCGGCTCGGAGTGGTAAGTATAAATCGGCCGCCAATGAGACCGGCGGAGGAAATTCGGTCGGAAGCGAAGCGCAAAAGCGAGCCAGGCGGCTCCGGGAGGCCTTGGCACCGACCCGGTGAAAGTTCAAGGGGAACCCCAAGGGTCCTTGGAACCCTAAGAAGGTGAAAGACCAGGATGGGAGCGGCGTGTTGGATTTACCATGTCATATTCATACAAAGAAAGATGAAGAGGGTAAACTCATTTACCCGAAACATACCACTCGACGATGTCGGCTCTTGATTCAGCGGTTCAAGGAAACAGCCCAAGGATAAGGAGAAGGAGACAGACAAAGTTGAGGACAGAGATGACAGTGATGGTGGATGTCCCCAGGTCAATTCCACCCTGATGATTTTAGCTGACGTCGAAAGCAAAAGTCGATTGAAGGTTATCGATCGGGAAATAAACTTGGTTGCTCCGGCGACTCCCAATTATCTGAAATGGTCCCAGACCGCCATCACATTCGACCGGTCGATCACCCGGCGCACATTGCCACCCCAGGAGGCAAGCATTGATGGTCGACCAGGTTATCGAAGGCACTCGGTGACCAAAGTCCCGATGGATGGTGGTAGTGGTTTGAACATATTATCTGTGGAGGCGTTGAAAGGGATGGGCATTCCGATGTCCGGACTCGATACCGATAACATGAGCTTCCACGGGTCATTCACGGAAAGAAGGTTGAGTCACTCGGCCAAATTGCTCTTGATGTAGTTTTGGTGATTCAAAGCATTTCCGGAAAGAAAAGTTGACCTTTGAGGTCGTGGATTTCAGGCGCTTATCACGCTATTCTATGGAGACCAGCTTATGCACGCTTCATGGCCCGACCATATTACGTGTATCTTAAACGAAGATGCCTGGTCCCAAGGCGTGATCACCATCACGAGCAATCGAAAGAAGGCGGAAGAGTGCTTCGAAAGGCTCTAAGATCGCCGATGCTCGGTTGGCGATGGTAGAGCTACAAGAGTATCGAAAACTGCATATCCGAGTGATTTGTTGCGAGCTAAGAAGCCCGCTTCTGGTCAGCATTTCAGTCGACTGGCGAGATGAAACAGGTTCACATTCACCTGGCCGATCCCGATGTTGCTCCGACCAACATCTCAACAACACTCGACTCAAAATAGGAAGAAGCGCTCATCCGGTTCCTCCATGAGAACTGGGACATCTTTGCATGGAAGCCTGGCGACATGCGGGTGTTCGAGGGGCTGGTGAGCATCGCCTCTGAGTCGACCCAAAATTCAAACCAGTTAAAGAGTATCTTGGCGGTCCGCCGTCCGAAGAGAAAGGCCATTGGCGAGGAGGTGGCTCGGCTCTTAGCGGCAGAGTTCATCCGAGAGATCTACCACTCAAGTGGCTGCCAGCGTTGTCATGGTCCCCAAGAAGGACAAGTCGTTGCGCATGTGCATCGATTTCAAGCATATCAATCGGGCCTGCCGAAAGATCATTCCCTCTTCCTCGCATCGACCAAATAGTCGACTCATTGCGGGATCACGAGAGTTATCTTTTTAGGCGCCTATTCCGGGTACCATCAGATCCGTCAGTATGGACCCGATGAGATAAAACAGCGTTCATCACTCCATTCGGTGCTACATTTATGTCACCATGCCATTCGGTCTCAAAATGCGGAGCCACATTCATGAGGATGATTCGAAGTGTTTGCTCACTCAAATCGGTCGGAATGTGGAAGCATACATGGATGATATAGTGGTCAAGTCACAAAAGGGTTCCGACCTGTTGGTGATCTTCTTTGAAACATTTGCCAATCTCGGGAGGTATGATATCAAGCTTAATCCATCAAAGTGTACATTTGGAGTTCTGGTGGAAAGTTACTCGGTTTTCGTTTACGGCGAGGAATCGATGCTAACCCGAAAAGGTTGGCACCATACTCCGAATGAAGCGCCTGCGTGTGCACGATGTCGAAACTTCTTGGATGCTTGGCGCTTTAAGTCGATTCATCTCGCCTCGGTGAAAAGGCATTGCCTCTTTACCGGTGATGAAGAAGTCGAGACAAGTTCGAGTGGACTCTAGAAGCTGATGCAGCGTTTGCGAGCTCAAAACTCTGCTCTCCACCCGGCCGGTGCTTGCTGCTCCAATCAGCAAGGAGCCTTTGCTGCTTTACATTGCAGCCCTTTGGACAAGTCGTCGATCCTGTACTTACGGTCGGCGGGAAGAAGAAAGAAAACCTTCAAAGTTCAATGCCCAGTTTATTATCTTTACGAATCTTGACCCCATCAAAGCAAAGATACCCTCACTATCGAAGCTTGTTTATGGGATCTATATGACCACGAAGAAGGTTGCTCATTATTTCTCGATCATTCCATTACGATCGTCGATGGCGCCTTTGTCGGAAATTCTTTATAACAGAGATGCAACTGGTCAAGTGGCAAAATGGGCGATTGAACTCCTTCCCTTGATATCAAATTCGAGGCAAAGAAAGCCATCAAGTCCCAAGCAATAGCAGATTTCCTCGCCGAGTGGACTGAACAGCAACTTCGACCCAAGTTCACTCGGAACACCGGACTATGTTTTCGATGGTTCCAAGATCTTTGAGCGGTTACGGTGCGAGGGTTGTATTGGTTTCCCCGAGGAGATAGGCTCAAGTATGTTCTCGAGATTCACTTTGATTATTCCAACAACGAAGCGAGAATATGAAGCACTCTGTATGGGTTGCGCATGGCCATTTCACTTTCGGCGTCCGTCGCCTTATGGTCTATGGCGACTCGGATCTGGTTGTTAATCAAGTGATGAAGGAGTGGGATGTCGAAGCCCAGCTATGACAGGTTATTGTAATCAGATGAGAAAGCTGGAGAAGAAATTGAGGGTTAGAGCTTCATCATATACCCGATGAAAAATCAAGTTGCGGGTGATTTGGCGAAGATAGGGTCCAAGAGGAAGCCATTCCCGGTGATGTATTTTGGAACACATTCATGTTCCATCGATGCAGGAGGATCCTTTCACGGAAGAAGCCCGCAGCAAAAGAGTGCCAATGATCCGATTGAAGTTGAGGTCCCACCGTGGTCGACCTGATTATGGAAGTTGTGGTCATCACTCCCGATCGACGATGCCGTACATCGCATATATCCTAAGGAAAGAGCTCCCGAGAGAATGAAGAAGAGGCTCGACGGATCGTCCGTCGATCCAAGGCCTTCTGATGATCAAGGGATAATTATGCGAGAAAGCGCGATTGGAGTCGGCGAAGTGTATCACGCCGGAAGAAGGTCGATAATTCTTGAGGATATCCACTCGGGACCTGTGGCCATCATCGTCCTCTCGGACCATTGTGGCTAAAGCATACCGAGCGGGATTTTCTTGGCAAAGCAAATGAAATGGCAAAAGAAATAGTCGACAAGTGTGAAGGATGTCAGTTCTATTCCAACATGTCGCACAAGCCAGCCTCAGCCTTGAAGACCATTCCACTCGTTTGGCCCTTCACTGTTTGGGGATTGGACATGATTGGACCGTTGAGAACTGGCAGAAGCGGTTTCACCCATTTGCTAGTAGTAGTCGACAAGTTCACTAAGTGGATCGAAGCCAAGCCCATCAAGAACCTCGATGCATGCACTGCTATTAGTTTCATCAGAGAGTTGACATTCAGATATGGAGTTCCGCATAGCATCATCACCGACAATGGGTCAAACTTCGATAATGACAAGTTCAAAGCCTTCTACGCCTCTCAAGGCACGCGGGTCGACTATGCTTCAGTGGCTCATCCTCAGTCGAATGGACAAGCAGAACATGCAAACGGCCTCATTCTCAAAGGGCTAAAACCTCGGCGATCGTGATCTCAAACACGCAGCGGGAGCTTGGGTCGATGAACTTCCATCAGTTCTCTGGGGATTGAGGACCACTCCTAATCGGTCATTGGGAGAACTCCATTCTTCCTGGTCTATGGAGCTGAAGCGATTCTGCGAGTGACCTGCTTCACAATGCGCCTCGAGTCAAGCTATACTCTGAAGAAGAAGCGGAACAAGCCCGGCAAGATCGATCGACCTCTTGGAAGAGGAGAGAGATGGCCTTGATCCGCTCGACTATCTATCAGCAAGACTTGCGTCGATTCCATGCCAGAAATGTGAAGAGTCGAGCCTTCCAAGAGGAAATTTGGTCCTCAGGTGGATCAACGAAACCACACAAGCTTGCTCCCACTTGGGAAGGTCCTTTATCGTCACGAGAGTCATCCACAGCAGACATATCATCTCTACAATGTTGATCGCTAGATCGGCGAGCCTCGAGCTTGGAGCAGCGGAGCTGCTCCGCCCTTTTACATTAAAACTCACTCGGTTGAGATGTAATAAAAGTGCTTTTGAAGTTTGTTTATCCAAGACAAGAATGTTATAATTTTCCCAGTGATTGTTATTGCTTTTTGTTGAAATTTCCCCGATGGGTGGCTTAGTCGCGAATCTGATTAGCTAAGCTTGTAAAAAAATTCCTTTCGAGTGCAGGCAGGTCTCTCACTCGGGGCTTAGCTGCGAATCCGCTTAGCCTAAGTATTCAAAATCCTACCGAGTGGCGAGCCAGCCTCCCACTCGGAGGCTTAGCTGCAGTCAAGTACTCGCCTAAGTAAACAAAGATCCTACCGAGTGGCGAACCAGCCTCCCACTCGGGAGGCTTAGCTGCAGTCAAGTACTCGCCTAAGTATACAAAATCCTACCGAGTGGCGAACCAGCCTCCCACTCGGAGGCTTAGCTGCAGTCCAAGTACTCTCCTAAGTATACAAAATCCTCCAGTGGCGAGCCAGCCTCCCACTCGGAGGCTTAGCTGCAGTCAAGTACTCGCCTAAGTATACAAAATCCTCTGAGTGGCGAGCCAGCCTCCCACTCGGAGGCTTAGCTGCAACAAGTGCTCGCCTAAGTATTCAAATCCTACCGAGTGGTGAGCCAGCCTCCCACTCAGGGACTTATAACAGCCCAAGGATTCGCCTTAAAACATCCAAAGTGATAAAAATCCTATCGAGTGGAGAGCAAACCTCACACTCGGGGGCTTAGCTGCAGCCCAGTGCTTGCCTAAGTAATAGAAATCCTACCGAGTGGAGAGCAAACCTCCCACTCGGGGGCTTAGCTGCAGCCCAGTGCTCGCCTAAGTGATAAAAATCCTACCGAGTCTCGGGGCTTAGCTGCAGCCAGTGCTGCGCCTAAGTAATAAAAATCCTACAGTGGAGAGCAAACCTCCCACTCGGAGGCTTAGCTGCAGCCAGTGCTACGCCTAAGTAATAAAAATCCTACAGTGGAGAGCAAACCTCCCACTCGGGGCTTAGCTGCAGCCAGTGCTCGCCTAAGTAAGGAATTCATCCCAATCCGCAAGGACGACGAGGTGCAGGTCGATCGCTACCTCCTCCTTGAGCCGCCACAAGTACAACGTGCGGTCCATCCCAATCCACAAGGACGACGAGGTGCAGGTCGATTGCAACCTCCTCCTTGAACTTCGCCACAAGCACAACGTGCGGTTCGTCCCGATCCGTAAGGGCGACAAGGTCGATCGCGATCTGTGTTCCACCTCTACTGCAGGATAGATGAAGCACAAGTCGATTGGAATTTCAGCGGAATATCTTCCGAATGAGGAATAAAGTTCTCTCGAAGGCAAGCAAAGCATGTTAAAGGAAAAATCAAGTTCGGACAAATGTCCTCACGGATCCAAAGGCGCTCAGGTGTTAAGCACATTAAAGTTTATCGATTCTGAAACCACTCGGCATTCGAGGCAAATTTAAAGTGGGACTTAGAAGTTTTTACTCCTCCGGGAGGATGGAAGGTGCAACAAACTGGTCGAGGTCGATTCCGTCGACAATACGGGTAGCAGCAGCGATGAAAGTCTCCATGAAAGATCTGAAGTCGTGCTTCTGGTATTGGCAACCTTGAGAGACACCAGCTTGTCGTCTTGCGCTTCTTTGCGGTGGACACGAACGGAGATAGAGCAACATCAGCACCACACCGGCAGATGACTTTTCCATTCTTGCACTCAACTTGGAATCTCATTCGATCGAGTCATCATGGATTCAAGATCATTACGGAGAGTGCATTACGGCGGAGAGTCGAGTCGATCCGTGACACGCAACTTTCGGTCGAGCAAGATAATCCACCGCTAGCAACACGAGACTCGGTCGGAGCACATTCATAGCAACCGTCCTTCACGGGAGAGTTGATGGGGTCCAAGCTGGTTTCCACTCATTGGTTTCTTCTTCAAAGTTTTGGCAGAATTCGAAAACACAACTCGGACTCAAAATAAAGATCATGTGATGAGCGGTGAGAACAAGGCAGTCGGATAAAAGAGATTACCTTCAAGCATGAGAAACAGCTTCTTGGCGAACCCTCCAAGATAAATCTCCGGTCATTTAAGCTTCCCGCCACCGGCCAACCTTGTCGACAGAACATTCTTGTCGTTCTTGATCGATTGACTTCCTTGTTAGCCGCATCAAGAGAGCTTTCGAATCGAGGCAAGCTTCTCTTCAACGAGCTTTGTTTTCTCCAAAGCCGCCTACGTGCCTCTGCAAGGTCAAGGTCCTTCTTCTTCAAAGTCTCTTCCAGTTTATCGCAAAGCAACAATGAGAATAGAGTTGAGAATGAGCGAGAAAAAGCAGAGGCGATCGTCAAAATTCTCACCAGCCATACCTTTTGCTTCATCCTTTGCCTTCGCAAATTCTCTGAGCAAGCTTCAAATCGAGGTTGAGCTGAATCTGCTTTTCTCTAACTTAGTATAGTGAGCCACAAGCTCGCAAGATTTCTACAAAGAGTCAACCAACGAAAGACATCAAGGACAGATCACTTCCGGTGACTAAGGAAAAATAGTAGCATTTCTAAGACTACGATCGAATAAAACATTTGATAGTAGTCTGGGGACTACACCGGTAGTGCACTCAGCGATGCCCCCACGGTTTACCAATTTGGTTCGATCGATCGACCAAAAGAGGCAAAAGGTTATGATTCTAAAAACATGGCTAATTGTCGTGATCGGCCGCAGTAAAAAACAGTTATTTAGACTATAGTCATTTGCCTTGATCGACCATAGTCTCGAGGACTACACCGAGTGGGTACACTTAGCGTGCCCCCACGGTTTCTACAGTTCCATTTGACTTGGTCCGTCCGGTCGAGTGAAGAAGATCACACATAAAGACTATAGCTGATCGCACGCGATCGACCATAGTCTCGGGGACTACACCAGTGGGTGCACTCAGCGTGCCCCACAAAAGTTCAACGACACACACACCCGGTGGGTGTACAGATATAAATCTCGAGAAGAAAGCAGTTTGGATAGTATATCCTAACAAAGCAAGCGACGGTGACTTACTTGGACATTGCTGCGGAGAGCTGAGCGGCATCATAGGCGCTGACTAGCCTCTCGAGCCGCTTTCACTGCTCCATCATGATCCCTGCTGGCGTATGGCCTCCTTAGCAGCACTTACTTGGTCTTCCGGGGCGTGGTGGGTAGCAAAGAGATGGTGGATCAGCGGTCGACGAAGTGGGTCGGGCACTTGTCGTGATCAATGAAAGACACGAAAGTCCGAGTGGGGTTGCCTCCTCGAAATCAGCGTCTCGGGAATCGCCGTGACTTGAGCAGCCTTGCCAGCAGCACTCTCTTGTTCTTCCTCCTCCTCAATGGCGCTTCCTCGTCATCATCGGGAGATCAATGGCGTGGCGGAACTACAAGAAAGATTCAAAAGTAAACATGGAAGTCAATCGACTAAAAGCTCCGATCGACTAAAAGCGAAACCTCGGGATCTTACCAAGGTTGGAGGTGGCGCATCCTCCATTTCTGATCTTCGTGCTTGGCGGAAGTCTCGGAGGTAGCGGCGCCAGAGATTTCAAGAATCGGCTGATCGGTCATCAAGTCGACCAAAGATCACCTCATGTTGAATAAGGAAATACAAGGTTACATTGGTTACCCGGAGATGGTGGGGATGACCATTCGCATCTTGGGCGGGGCCTTCGCCGGCTTTAGCGGCGTCGCTTGAGGTTGCTTGGCGGTTTCTCGGTTAGGCGGGAGAAGTTGTCCTAGGTCGCCGTCGATTGCCGGTGGGCACAACAGCTTTACCGCGCCCGCCCGCCAGTCATCGTCAACTTGGACCTTCCCTCCGGCGAGGAGGATCGGCGTCTTCCTCCTCTTCCTCCTCCTCCTCCTCTTCATCAGAGCTATCATCCTCCTCGCCGTTGGACTCCCATTCCTCCGGACTTTCACCTCCACTTCCTTCTTCTTCTTTGACTGTTTCCTGCACCCCGTTGGGCATCGAGTACATCTCGGTGGTGACCTAGAAGACAACAAAACAAGGTGAAAGTCGATTGACAATTGGCATCAAAACAGAATGAATGCAGCGAGAATCACGATCGGAGATAAGTGGTTATACCTTATGCAGTTGGTAACTCTGGTCGAGTGGTGGAATCCTCCTAGCTCATGAGGTTGTCTTTGTTTCTGTGATGGCGGTCATCCACTTCTCGGTGGCGTCATTGACCTCCTCTGGATGGACCCGAGTGGTATCATCCGTACCAGAGTACATCCACATCGGATGACCTCGGTATTGAAGTGGCTGAATACGCCGTCGGAGAAAAACCTCTAGGAGATCCATGCCGGTCACCCCATCGCGAATAAGCTGGACTACACGCTCCATCAACAACTTTACTTGGGCCTTCTCCTCTGGTAACACCTTGAGGGAAGATGGCTTGTTCACTCGACTCATGGAGAAAGGAGGGAGCCCAGTCGACTGCCCCGGCGTCGGCTGGTCTTGGCAGTAAAACCAGGTCGACTGCCACCCTCTAACCGAGTCGGGAAGAGTCATAGCTGGAAAGGCGCTCTTCCCCCTCATCTGGACCCCGAGTCCCCCACACATCTGGATTACTTGGGTCCTCTCGTCATTCGGGCTCGTTTTCTTCACCGTCCCGAGAGCGACGGTGAATATGTGTGAAGAGACCCCAATGCGATCGACAACCCAAGAAATTCTCATGAGCGAAACAAAAGCAACAAGATACACAATGGAGTTTGGAGTGAAATGGTGGAGTTGCGCTCCAAAAAGTTCGAAACCCCGGAAAAAAGGATTTGGCGGCGGAAAACCCCCTATCTCGTGGGTGGCGGGAGGGCGCCTCACCCTCTTCAGTGTGGTTGCCACTCCGTGCCGGAAGCCTCGCCGACCCATGGGGATCAGTCCTTCGTTGGCGGATCGGTGAGATCTTTCTCGGTGATGGTCGGCGGATCGATCTCCTTGGACCCAGCCTGCGGCAGCTTGGACCGTGAAGAGGAACCGCCCCGACTGGGCGCTCTCCCCTTGGCCTTCGCCGCCGCCTTCTTCACCCGTTCCAGGGCGGCAGTCTTGTCCTTCACCATGGTCGCCGGCGAGAAAAGTACCGAGCTTTAGCGCTGGACAGACGAGGAGCGCGGCGAGAAGGTTTGGAGGCGGAGAGAAGGGAAGTCTGAGGTCGCACTGTTCAAAACACCCTGACCAGCACTTTATATGGGGCCGCTTCCGAGTGGCTGACCGGTGAGGCCCAAGCAATCCCATCGCAATCCCAAGAACGGCGCGCGCGATACGTGGCGAAAAAGGCGGCGCGAAGATCGAGGCGTCATCGTCTTATCCCATCCGAGTGCCGCGGTTTTCTCCGCTTCGCGCGCTTCCCAAAATTCAGATCCCGCGAAATCCGCTAACCGTAGAACAACTCGTCAGACAACAGATTTCCTCTGATCCGTCGCTCGGAAATCCTCAGGTTCACAAAGTTCACTCGACAAACATGGAGAATGGATCAAGGCGACTGAAAGAGAAGTTGATGCCATCACTAGAAGGTCGTTGATCCACAGTGAGACGCACTCACAACACGAAGAACAGGTCCGAAAGATTATCAACTCCTTCCTCACTCAAACCTCGATCCATTCGGGGGCTAATGATGAAGTCATGTACCTGGGGTAGGGTCATAGACCTGCCCAAAGGTACCCTCCACAAGGAGACTCACAAGAGAAGCAACCTTCCGATCGACCGTGAAGGTATCCACTCGTGATTCAAAGACACTCAACTACGAAAATCCACTCGACCACCGAGGAGTCCAAGAGCCACTCGGTATCCAAGCGGTCTGTAGTTAAATAGTCTTTATGACCTTAATGACACTTTATGTAAGGCGTTACCAATGCGCCTAGCTTTAACGCACCTTAAACCCTCTACTACGTGGGCTGGCTGGGGTCTGGCGCACTCTATATAAGCCACCCCCTCCACGGTAGAAGGGTTCGCACCCATGTAACACATACATATAATCCGATCGACCGCCTCCGGGCTCCGAGGCGTGGGGCTATTACTTCCTCAGAAGGGCTGAACTCGTAAATCCCTTGCGTATACAACTACTTCATAGCTAGGATCTTGCCTCTCCATACCTACCCCCCATTCTACTGTCAGACTTAGAACCACAACAGTCGGATCGTGAAGACGTACGACTACATCAACCGCGTTGTCATAACGCTTCCGCTTATGGTCTACGAGGGTACATGGACAACACGCTTCCCTCTCGTTGCTATGCATCACCATGATCCTTGCGTGTGCGTAGGAATTTTTTTGAAATTACTACGTTCCCCAACAATGAGTCCAGTATACCTTCCTATATGCGGTATCTACCTGCCGTTCCAAGTAAATTTGTATGTGCAAAACTCCAAACCTTCAAATGAAATTTTGTTTTGTATGCTCGAGCAGCTCATGTACAACTAGGGCTGCCTATATCTTCCATGCTAGGTGGGTTATTCTCAAGAGGAGTGGACTCCGCTCCTCATTCACGAAAAGGGCGGTCACCGGATGCCCAGTCCCATGCTTTATGCAAACTAAATCAAAATAATTGCAAAAAACTCCCCACAGGACCCGTTGAATGTTGGAGGCACTCGTTGTTTCGAGCAAGCCATGGATTTATGCTTGTGGAGGAGGGGGAGTATAAACCTTTACCATTCTGTTTGGGAACTGCCTATAATGCATGTAGTATGGAAGATACAGCCATCTCATAGTTGTTACGTTGACAGCGAAAGTATGCCGCTCAAAATGTTATTCAATCTCTATTTTAAAATCGAGCTCTCGCACCTCTACAAACCCTGCTTCCCTCTTCGAAGGGCCTATCTATTTACTTTTATGTTGAGTCATCATCCTTCTTATTAAAAAGCACCCGCTTGAGAGCACACCGTCATTTGCATTCATTACTACTGGTTTATATTAGGTATGACTTGACTGGATCTCTTTTACCATTAATTACAATATTTAGTCAGTCCTTGATCTTTAAAGGTGCTCTGTATTTATGTTTTGCGGTCTCAGAAAGGGCTAGCGAGATATCATTTTTTTTATATCATGTTATGATTATTTTAAGAAAGTGTTGTCATCCGAGTTTTATTATTATGGCTCGCTAGCTGATTATGTTATTGATATGAGTAATTGTGAGACCTACGTGTTATTGTTAGTATGGTTAGTTCATAATACTTGCTGAAACTTGAATGTTGGCTTTTCATGTTTACAACAACAAGAGCAAACATAGTTTGTAAAAAAAATTCTTTATCACTTTCAGTTTATCAACTGAATTGCTTGAGGACAAGCAAAGGTTTAAGCTTGGGGGAGTTGATACGTCTCCAACATATCTACTTTTCCAAACACTTTTGCCCTTGTTTTGGACTCTAACTTGCATGATTTGAATGAAACTAACCCGGACTGACGCTGTTTTCAGCAGAACTACCATGATGTTGTTTTATGTGTAGAAAAGAAAAGTTCTCGGAATGACACGGAAATCAACGGAGGCACTTTTGGAATTTATAAAATTATTGGGCGAAAAGAAATACATCAGGGGGCCCAGGGCCTGTCCACGAGACAACCCCCCCGCGTTCCCCCCTATCTCATGGGCCCACTGGACCTCCTCCGACCTCAACTCCAACTCCATATATTCCGTCTCGGGGAGAAAAAATCAGAGAGAAAGTTTCATCGCGTTTCACGACACGGAGCCGCCGCCAAGCCCTAATCTCTCTCGGGAGGGCTGATCTTGAGTCTGTTCGGGGCTCCGGAGAGGGGGATTCGTCGCCGTCGTCATCATCAACCATCCTCCATCACCAATTTCATGATGCTCACCGCCGTGCGTGAGTAATTCCATCGTAGGCTTGCTGGACGGTGACGGGTTGGATGAGATTCACCATGTAATCAAGTTAGTTTTGTTAGGGTTTAATCCCTAGTATCCACTATGTTCTGAGATTGATGTTGCTATGACTTTGCTATGCTTAATGCTTGTCACTAGGGCCCGAGTGTCATGATTTCAGATCTGAACCTATTATGTTTTCATGAATATATGTGTGTTCTTGATCCTATCTTGCAAGTCTATAGTCACCTATTATGTGTTATGATCTGACAACCCCGAAGTGATAATAATCGGGATACTTCTTGGTGATGACCGTAGTTTGAGGAGTTCATGTATTCACTATGTGTTAATGCTTTGGTCCGGTTCTCTATTAAAAGGAGGCCTTAATATCCCTTAGTTTCCGTAAGGACCCCGCTGCAACGGGAGGGTAGGACAAAAGACGTCATACAAGTTCTTTTCCATAAGCATGTATGACTATTTACGGAATACATGCCTACATTACATTGATGAATTGGAGCTAGTTCTATATCACCCTATGTTATAACTATTGCATGAGGAATTGCATCCGGCATATCCATCACTGATCCATTGCCTACGAGCTTTTCATATATTGTTCTTCGCTTATTTACTTTTCTGTTGCTACTGTTACAACTACTACAAAAGCCCAAAAACATTTATCTTTACTTTTGCTACAGTTACCTTTATTATCATACCACTTTTGCTACTAAACACTTTGAAGCAGATACTAAGTTATCCAGGTGTGGTTGAATTGACAACTCAACTGTTAATACTCAAGAATATTCTTTGGCTCCCCTTGTGTCGAATCAATAAATTTGGGTTGAATACTCTACCCTCGAAAGCTGTTGCGATCCCCTATACTTGTGGGTTATCACTCCTCCTAAGCTTGATTTGACTAACGTTGCTAATTGGATTTTTATTATTAAGTATCATTTGAATTATAGCTTAACTCAACTTTGCAGGGTCATCAACCAAGACTTCTATCCGCATGATCCAAGCAATTTGTCCCTAGGAGAAGAAGTGGACAACCAACTCAATGCATCCTCCTTGTTCATTTTTCAAGCTGCCATGACTCCCGAAGAGCTTCCTCATTTGGGCCCATTCACGCTTGCCAAAGATGCATGGGAGCACATCAACTCCTTGTACAAAGGAAGTTCAAGCATTCAATGCTCCAACTTTGAGGTGATCCTTGATGAGGCCAATGAGTTTGTTATGAATGGTGAAGATCCTCATGAGCATTACCAGAGGTTGGCTCTTGCGGTTTCACTCCAAGATCATGGGAGCAAGGACACGGATGACAATTGGATCAAGCGCAAGTTCCTCAAAGCTATCATGCCTTTCAGCAAGAGCATGTCCTCTATGATCTGTCAAAGATCGGACTTCCACACCTTGTCAATTGACGAGTATAAGGGGATTGATAACCCTCTTGCCCATGTAGGGTGCAAGTATTTGCTTTATGTGTGTAGGTACCCTTACCTTGTTTGTGTGGTGTCTCCTATTGGTTCGATAAACCTTGGTGCTTAACTGAGGGAAATACTATCTGCTACTATACTAAATCACCCTTCCTCTTCGGGGAAATCCCAACACCTATCACAAGTAGCAAAAGAATTTCTGGCACCCATGTTGGGGAGACTTCAACAAACAAATACAGGTTCCTTCACACACATTTATGATTTACTTGTTTTACTTTTCTTTGCCATTTGCCTTTATTCGCCTTCTCTACTTCTCTAAAAAGATTAAAAATACCAAAAATATCTTCTATGCTATCCTTGCTTGAATCATTATCATGGATGACTCCCTTCCTCCTTACCTTGCGGAGGGTTTTGAGATATTAAATTTTAAATAATTTAGTGATGAATCTTTAGAATAAGATTGAGATAGACTACTAGAAATGCAAGCGAGGGCTACTCCTAAATGCCATGTCAAAACCCTACTTAAAAGCTTTTACGTTGGTTTATCCCTCCGTCAAAGACACATATTGCATTTAATATTTGAGGGAGATTTTATTGGAAACAATGCTTTTGACTCATATGAGAGGATGAAAATTTTGCTAGGACAACCCAAAATAGAAACTATTGAACCCTCTATTGTAGTAAGCTATCGACAAGCAGAGTTGATTAAGGTAACCAAAGCTAGTACGGATGCACATCTTAAAGGGTTGTACAATCTTTTCACTAGATTAAATGGTAATATAGTCATAAAAATAGGAAGTATGATGCCTTGGAACAAACAGTTGAGAATTTCCTCATTCTGAATGCTGAGGTAGAAACCATCAAAGGGAAGCTTAACCATTTAATCCATCTAATCAAGGAATGTAAGGAAATTAAGTTAGGTACGCGTAAGATTGGAAATAACTATGAATTCTTTGGGAAAGGAATGATTGACATCACTTTAGAAGATGGTAACACTCGTGTCGGGGGGATGGCCCCCGGGCAGGCAACGGAACCCGTATCCTTTTCAAAAACATCAGGGCCAGCAACGCCCCTCAATCCAGCTCACCCTGGCCGGCTTCCCAGCGTAACCCGGTTAGTGCCGCAACCCGACCAGCCGGCTGGTGCATGCCGGCCTGTCCGAGGAAGTCAACCTCCAGCAACAAGTAAGCATGGCCACAGTGCTCCCTCCTTTGTGCCGGCCCCGGCAGGCGTGGCAGTCGTGCCGACCAAGCCACCGCCTGGGGCGGACGGCGTCCCAGAGGCGCAACCCTGTAGCGAGGCGGCGCTGCCATCCCGTGACATCCGGCAAGGCATGCCAATAGTATCCAGCAACCAGTCATACCCGCACCCGGCGGACCCGGCGAGACCCGCACCCGACGGACCTGGCAGACCCAACGGCCCCCACTGCGGGCTCCTAGACACTGACATCAGGGCCCCATGCCCATGTAACATTACCATTGTAACCCCGAGGAGCCAGCCTATAAGACCCTCCAGAGCCCATCCATGCAAAGGGCTGGCATCTAGTAGAACACTCACACACACACACACACACAGAGAGAGAGAGAAGGAGCTGCCTATGCACTCGCCAGTCTTCCCTCCTCCCCAGAACAGCTCAAGGAGCAAGCTTGTATCCACCTCATACAAAACCACTCTCGGCAGGATAAGGGGTGTTATCTCTACGGAGAGCCCCGAACCTGGGTAGGTCTTGTGTCTTACGCTCACTCGTACGAACCTCGCCTCTCAGGCCCACCGGTGCCCTCGTGTCTGTCCCTCTCTTTAGCCATCTCATGGCATCTGTCGTGAGATCACCACGACAACTCGAAACTATGCATTATGCCTAACTAGAGACATTAAACAATAGCGCTTGTTGAGAGGCAACCCAATAGTTATATTTATTATTTTCTTTTTATTTTGATGTGCCAACATGACTACTGCTATTGTAATGATTTTGTTTGTATCTTTGTGTTTGAATTTTGTGCCAAGTAAAGCTTTAGGGTGATTTGGATAGTTGATTTGATCCTGTGCAGAAACATGAACTTTTGTGCCTAGTATTGTAATTCTTATTCTATACTGGAACGAGATAAAATCTTGAATTTTTTACACAACAGTGGGTTACAATTTTTTTACGTTGTTCTAGTTTTTAAGAATTTTTGGAGATGCAGAAGTATGGATAACAATTCTCTCATTACGTATTGATACGTCTCCAACGTATCTATAATTTATGAAGTATTCATGCCATGTTAACAACAATTTTATATGGTTTTGGTATGATTTGATTAGAACTAACCCAGACTAACGTTGTTTTCAGCAGAACTACCGTAGTGTCATTTTTTGTGCAAAAATAGAAATTCTTGGAATAGGCTGAAAATTTACAGTGATTTTTGATGGACCAAAAGAGACCCCGAAGCACCGGAGCTAGGCCAAGAAGTGACCGAGGAGGCCACAAGCCTAGGGGGCACGCCCACCCCCCCTAGGGCACGCCCCTGTCTTGTGGGCCCCTCAGGCACCCCCTTGACATGAGACCGACGCCAAAAATTCTTATAAATACCAAAACCCTCGAAAAAGAACCCTAGATCGGAAGTTCCACCGTCGCAAGCCTCTGTAGCCACGAAAAAACAATCGGGAGCCCATTCCAGCACCCTACCGGAGGGGAAAACATCACCGGAGGCCATCTTCATCATCCCAGTGGCCACCATGATGAGGAGGGAGTAGTTCACCCTCAGGGCTAAGGGTATGTACTAGTAGCTATGTGTTTGATCTCTCTTTCTCTCTCTCGTGTTCTTGATTTGGCACGGTCTTGATGTACCGCGAGCTTTTGTTAATATATTTGGATCTTATGGTGTTCTTCCCTCTCTACCTTCTTGTGATGAATTGAGTCTTGCTCTTTGAGGTTTTCTTATGTTGGATTGAGTTTTGGATTCAAGAACACTTGATGTATGTCTTGCAATGGGATATCTGTGGTGACAATGGGATGTTCTATTGATTCGCTTGATGTATGTTTCGGCACTCAACTCATGGATTCCTGAGGTGACATTGGTGCAATCTATGCATAGGGGTTGATGCACATTTTCGTCCTACGTTCCGATAGAAACTTTGGAGTGATTTGTGTTGCTCGTTGAGGGATTGCCATATGATTTAGTTGTGTTATCATTGTTGAGAGAATTTGCACTAGTGAAAGTATGAACCCTAGGCCTTGTTTTCAAGCATTGCAATACCATTTTTGCTCACTGTTGTTACTTGCTACCTTGTTGTTTTTATATTTTTAGATTACAAAAACCTATATCTACTATCCATATTACACTTGTATCACCATCTCTTCGCCGAACTAGTGCACCTATACAATTTACCATTGTATTGGGTGTGTTGGGGGCACAAGAGACTCTTTGTTATTTGGTTGCAGGGTTGTTTGAGGGAGACCATCTTCATCCTACACCTCCCACGGATTGATAAACCTTAGGTCATCCACTTGAGGGAAAATTGCTACTGTCCTACAAAACTCTGCGCTTGGAGGCCCAACACGAGTCTACAAGAAGGTTGCGCAGTAGACATCATGTACTATTTTGTTTTAGACAGATTCTGTTTTTATTGCAATCTATTTATAACAATACCCACCGGGGGTCAAGGTGATACATAATCGTATTTCCGAAGTGATGCTCAAAACCTATACAAGACATATTTCTTCCAGATGAAGACTTTGGAAATCTTTGGTAGTGCTAATGAGTTTGTTGGACAGAGACAAAGTTCTTCCGGTTGATGAGGAAATTTTTCTGACTGAGGAATTAGGGTTTCGCCAGTGCGATCTGCCTACCGTGAGGAAATTGAGTGCCCCGAAAAATTTGACAGTCCAAATTCCGACCATTGCTGTGCTGAGTGCCAGTTGTCGTGTGGATCCTCATCGTGACAACGGTCATGTTCGAAAGGGCATTTATGACAATTCATGTCAGGTTGCCCCTGGCTATAAATAGCCACCCCCACAACCACTTGTTGCTTGGCTGCTCTAGAGAGAGATTGACACTTGTCATTTGAGAGCAACCCTTCCTCTGACGACTTTGTGAGAAACCTAAGTGAGGGAAAACCCAGCCAGAGCCAAGGTGATTGAGAATCACTCAAGAGATTGATCGGTGTGACGCGACGCTTGTTACCTTTGAAGACTGTCATTCTTTCAGACGGTCAGGCATCATGTTCTGAGCACCCAAGAGTAATTTGTTGGGGAACATAGTATTTCAAAAGAAATCCTATGATAACGCAAGATCTATCTAGGAGAAGCATAGCAACGAGCGGGGAGAGTGTGTCCACGTACCCTCGTAGACCGAAAGCGGAAGCGTTAAGTAACGCGGTTGATGTAGTCGAACGTCTTCGCGATCCAGCCGATCAAGTACCGAACGCACGGCACCTCCGCGATCTGCACACGTTCATCTCGGTGAAGTCCCTCGAACTCTAGATCCAGCTGAGGCCGAGGGAGAGTTCCGTCAGAACGATGGCGTGGTGATGGTGATGATGAAGTTACCGGCGCAGGGCCTCGCCTAAGCACTACGACAATATGACCGAGGTGGAAAACTGTGGAGGGGGCACCGCACAGGGCTAAAGATCAACTTGTGTGTCTATGGGGTGCCCCCCTCCCCCGTATATAAAGGAGGGGAGGAAGAAGCCGGCCGGCCACAAGGGGCGCGCCAAGGGGGGAGGAATCCTACTCCTAGTAGGAGTAGGTTCCCCCCTTTCCTAGTCCAAGTAGGAGAAGAGGGAAGGAGGAGGAGGAGAGAAGGAAGAAGGGGGTGCCGCCCCCTCCCCTAGTCCATTTTGGATTGGGGAAAGTGGGGCCCACGCCACCTCCTGGCCAGCCCTCTCTCTTCTCCACTAAGGCCCATGAGGCCCATTAGCTTCCCGGGGGGTTCCGGTAAACCCCGGTACTCCGAAACTTATCTGAAACGACCTGAACCATTTCGGTGTCCGAATGTAACCTTCCTATATATGAATCTTTATGTCTCGACCATTTCGAGACTCCTCGTCATGTCCGTGATCTCATCTGGGACTCCAAACAACCTTCAGTACATCAAATCACATAAACTCATAATACCAACCGTCATCGAACGTTAAGCGTGCGGACCCTACGGGTTCGAGAACTATGTCGACATGACCGAGACATATCTCCAGTCAATAACCAATAGCGGAACCTGGATGCTCATATTGGATCCTACATATTCTACGAGTATCTTTATCGGTCAAACCGCATAACAACATACGTTGTTCCCTTTGTCATCGGTATGTTACTTGCCCGAGATTCGGTCGTCGGTATCATACCTAGTTCAATCTCGTTAACGGCAAGTCTCTTTACTCGTTCCGTGATGCATCATCCCGTAACTAACTCATTAGTCACATTGCTTGCAAGGCTTATAGTGATGTGCATTACCGAGAGGGCCCAGAGATACCTCTCCGACTATCAGAGTGACAAATCCTAATCTCGATCTATGCCAACTCAACAAACACCATCGGAGACACCTGTATAACATCTTTATAATCAACCAGTTATGTTGTGACGTTTGATAGCACAATAAGTGTTCCTCCGGTATTCGGGAGTTGCATAATCTCATAGTCATAGGAACATGTATAAGTCATGAAGAAAGCAATAGCAATAAACTAAACGATGATAGTGCTAAGCTAACGAATGGGTCTTGTCCATCACATCATTCTCTAATGATATGATCCCGTCCATCAAATGATAACACATGTCTATGGCTAGGAAACTTAACCATTTTTTTATTAACGAGCTAGTCTAGTAGAGGCATACTAGGGACACTCTGTTTGTCTATGTATTCACACATGTACTAAGTTTCCGGTTAATACAATTCTAGCATGAATAATAAACATTTATCGTGATATAAGGAAATATAAATAACAACTTTATTATTGCCTCTAGGGCATATTTCCTTCATAATAGTGGCGTGCTGGTGAACAAGTCTATGAAGGTTTTGTAAGTTTACCTTTGAAGACTACCACGAGTGATTGGGCGAGGTCTCCAATGACCTTAGCTCAAGGAGAATACGGTGAAGACTAAGTGTCTTCTCGGTTGAATCTCAAGCACTCCAACCAGACGTACAGTTCATACAACAACTGGAACTGGTCTACCAAATCGTTGTATCTTCATCGAGCCTGCCTGGTTTCAAATTCATCAACTCTTTACTTACTGTTATTCCGCTACTGAAGTATTTGTGATCTATTCTGACGAATTTGTACTAAAGAATTTCATCATGCCTTTCATTTATTCAGTTCATCTTGTGTAGCATGAATGCTTGTATGATTGCATGTTCTTCACCTGCATCTATCTTGTATGCATGATTTATTGTTCTGTGATGAATTAGTTTCGCCCCTATTCTATTTCTTCACTCTGATCTTCGCCAAATTCATTAGTTTGACGAATTTCTAAGAATCTCGCATGCACCCCCCCCCCCCCTCCCCTCCTAGGAGTCGTGGAACCGGTCTCTTGTGCAAGGACAAGTAAAGTTGGTCCGGGATGCTCCATCCCACAATACCACCAAATCCAAAATAACAAAGGAGGTAAGCAATTTGAACATCAATGCCCACAATCATTTTTTGTTCTACTCGTGCATAACATCTACGCATAGACCTAGCTCATGATGCCACTCATGGGGAACGTTGCATGGAAAACAAAAAAATCCTACGAAACACCCAAGATCTATTCCATGGAGATGCTCGCAGCGAGAGGGGGAGTGTCTACATGCCCTTGTAGTCCGAAAAGGTTAACGATCTAGAGATCATGGTTGGCGTAGCTGTACTCCTTCGCGATCCAATCTGATCTGAGCACCACACAAACGGCACCTCCAAGATGTGCACATGTATGGCTCGATGACGTCTCCTCCTTCTTGATCCAGCAAGCGTGGGAGAGGAGGTAGATGGGATCTGAACCATCATGATGGTGTGGTGGTCGTGGTGGCAGTGGGACGCCGTCAGGGCTTCGCCAAGTGTTGACAAAACGAGGAGATGGAGGGAGAGGGAGGGGCGGCCAAGGGTGGAAGGGTGCAGCCCCCGTGCGCCTCCCCACTATATATAGGGGTGAGGGAGGGGACGGCTAGCCCTAGCCCCTCCTCAAAGGGAGGGGCGGCCTAGGGGGAGGCTTGCCTCCCAAGCCAGGTGGGGGTGCCTCCCTACCCTAGGGTTTCCCCACCCTAGGCGCATGGGCCTTAGGGCGGTGGTGCGCCTGACCCAAGCAGGCCAGGGCGCCCCACTACAGACCATGTGGGCCCCTGGGGTTGGTGGACCCCCGGTACCCTTCGGTGCCTCCGGTACATTGCTAGCATACCCCCAAACTTTTCCGGTACTCCAAATATGACTTCCTGCATACAAAACTTTACCTCCGGACCATTCTGGAGCTCCTTGTGACGTCTCGAATCCCACCGGGACTCGGAACTACTTTCGGACTTACCATATGAATATCCCAATACTACCATACGGGTTCGAGAACATGTAGACATGACCGAGACTCTCCGATCAATAATCAATAGTGGGACCTGGATTCCTAAATTGACTCCCACATATTCAACAAAGATCTTTATCGATTTGAACAACGGTGTCGAGGATTCGGTTATTCCGGTCTACAATTCCCTTTGTCTGACGATATTACTTGCCCGAGATTCGATTGTCGGTATCGCCATACCTAGTTCAATCTCTTTACCGGCAAGTCTCTTTATTCGTTCTGTAATACAAGATCCCTGTGACTAAACTCATTAGTCACATGTTTGCAAGCTATTTCATGATGTTGTACTACCGAGAGGGCCCAAAGATATTTCTTCGTCACGGAGCGACAAATCTCAGTCTTGATCCATGCAACCCAACAAACACTTTCCAAGATACCTGTAGAGCTACTTTATGATCATTCAGTTACGAAGTGACGTTTGGTAACCCACAAAGTGAACTGGCCAGCAACACGGGTGGCATTGAGATCAAAGAGGAGGCACCCCCAGGATGATCGGCACGAAGTCACCCGTTTCAGACGAGCCGTCCTGAGGCGAATGGAGAAGCGGGACGCGATGGGGTCATGTCCGAGACGGTACCAAAGGTTGACGGGGTCGTTGACATGCGCGGCGACTCTGGAAGCTTGGGTGGACGGGCTGCCGATGAGCTCGTGGTGGCCGCGGCAACAATAAGGGTCGGCCCTTGGTACCGTTGCGCGGCCTTGGCGACAAGGGCATCGCTCTCCACAGCGACGGTCTGGGCCTTAGCTATAGCAGCTTCTTTTTCGCCATCACAGCAGCCATCTCCGCCCCTCCTCGCCATCACGGCAGCCATCTCCACCACGGTGCACGCCTTCTTCGGGCCAACAACGTGGGCGGCCGTGACAGCGTCAGCCAAGACGGGGTGGCGGCAGGAAGCATATGGGGCCGTGTTTTTTGTCCATCTAGACTCAAACAGACACAAAGCATATTGGGCCGTGTTTTTTGTCCATCTAGACTCAAACGGACACAAGCAAAGACGGGAAAGACGGGGTGGCGTGTTTTTTGTCCATCTAGACTCAAACGGACACAAGCAAAGACGGGAAAGACGGGGTGGCGGCAGGAAGCATAACGGGCCATGTTTTTTGTCCATCTAGACTCAAACAGACACAAAGCATATTGGGCCGTGTTTTTTGTCCATCTAGACTCAAACGGACACAAGCAGACCAAATGGGTCGGCGCGTTCGAGTTGGCCTTGGGTATCCGAATTTGCACACCAACTCTTGAACGAATTAAAAGGCCCAGTTTTCATGTTTACGGCGGTCCTTTTTAGGGAATCTGCTGGAGTTGCTCTCAATACTTCTCTGAATCGATTGAGACATGAGAAAATCCCAGTTGGTTGCTTGACACGTACCAAAACTGAATGATCAAAATAAAGGGGCATGATCGCAAAGAAATATTTCTAAGGACGAGTTGCTGTAATTATAAGAAATATTTGTAAGGATGAGTTGCTGTAATTATCTCTGTACCGCTAATAAAAACTTCTCATTCCAAACAAAATTATTCAGAAAAATTCTGAGCTAGCAAAAGCTGTAATGAAATTGTGCAATAGTGCACATGCAGACAGAAAATGAGAAACATAGGATGCCGGTATGAGTTTAAAACTTGTAAGAAACCCAGCCGGGGTTTTGTTACATGTCACTTTCAAGGTGAAACAGGCCCTTCACGAAAGAGCTTTCTGCACCTCGGCGGTCACTTCCTTTGGTGGTTTCTCCGCATGAAGATTTGCCACTAAGCCATTCTTGGAGTAGTAGTCAATCACCTGTGAGAAGCAAACAGTTTTCAGATTAAGAACATTGACTGTAAAAGCAACTGCATTGCTTGATGCCAGATGACAAACAGTCCTTCCACAGTTAGAAACTCAGTACTACCAACAGAAGTTCAGGCCATATGATGATATGTCGACCAACAAAAGATTAGTTAAATGGAAGATTGGAAGAGAAAGCAGAAAAGAAATGTCAGGGTCCACCAAATTCACAGTGAAAATCTTATGCAACACTATACTAGAAATGAAATACATCAAGACAGCAAAACCAGCGTTTACCAGGAAAAACACTGGTGCAACACAAGGAATGGAGAATACATGGTTGAGAAAACATACAGGTTCAGTTTGTATGTGGAAAGCTTCAAGCCTTGACTTCAAGACCTCAGCTGTGTCATCTTTTCTTTGAATTAAGGGTTCTCCCGAAACCTTGACAAAAGAGGGAAGTATCAGAGGTCAATGGCGTGCAGCAAAATGTTAGCTTAAGAAAAAAAATTGTCAATGGAATAAAAAAATTCACACGTGCCCACGTAATTTCTGAATGGAACATGCGAGCTCTTGTTGAAAACAACAGCCCACAACCAAAGATCAATGTACAACAACAATGTATATTCCTTCCGTCCCATAATATAGTGTGCATTGGTTTTCGCAAAAGTCGAGCTTCACAAACTTTGACCATTAACATATTTCATGATGAATCTAACGCTGCGTTTGGATGTCTCCATTGGAGCCCTGGAAATGGATTTGGCAATCATCTCACATCAATACAGCTGTTTGGCTGGACACTGAATTCGTATTGGAAATGAAAAACCAATTCAGTCCTGTCTCGGCTACCACGTAAATCCCCCTCGCACGTTTCGGAGGGCTACCCCTTCGAATTGGACTGAAATGGCCAACCTCACGCAAAACGTACCTGTTCGAGCCCGCGACCAAAAAATAGAAGAAGGGGGGGATACGAGAAGGCAACCTCGCGACGACCTAGCAGGTAGTAGGCGGGCGGCGGCGGCGCCCTAGCAGGTAGGTGGCGGCGGTAACCACCATGGAGCCCGACGGCGGCACAGGTGCCCTCCTCCCCGGTCCTTCCCCTCTTTCCCAACTCCTCTTCTCCGCCCCACTGAGCCACACCCCGCCATGGATGTCGGAAACGGCCAGGGATCGGCGCGCCCTGCTCCCTTGTGCCACGCCCCGCCGTCCTCCCCGGCCACCATGCCCCGCCCTCCTCGGATACACCCCTCCGTCCTCCCGGCCCGCCGTCCTCTGCCCCTCTTCTGCTCCATGGCCGAAGGAACTGCTCCTCTTCTGCTCCATGGCCAAAGGAGATGCATCGCTAGAATATTTATTATCTTACTGCTATATATTCATTTAATTGTAGTCACATGTGACCAGATTTCATTTTTGAGTCATGTAGAACAAGGTATAATGTTCATGGCAATATAGCTATGCAATTCCAAAGTTTGTCATCCAAACAGGATTTGGTATTGAAACCTCAGAGGTATTTCAAGGGGCAATTCAGTGAACAACCAAACAGGCAAATTCGTATTCGTGCCATTTCAATTTCCTCACTGATTTGGAATTCCAGACCAATTCAATACAGAGCTCACCAATGGAGACATCCAAACGCAGCGTAATGGTATTGATTTCGTATTTTACATGCTGACAATATTTTTCATAAACTTAGTCAAAGTTTATAAAGTTTGACTGAAAAAATATCTAATGCACACTATTTTGGGACGGAGGGAGCATTATTTACTTATTGCAAAAGCATGTAAAATTAATTTTTGGAAAGACCGTATTGTCAATGAAGGAGAGGAAATATCAATAATCCTACACTTCCGGGTAAGTTACGGACTGGGTTTACGACCCATCTCTACCCCGGGTCTGATTTTCAGGGGTGCCCCTCCCCCCTTCATTGACAATTCCAGACCAATTCAATACAGAGCTCACCAATGGAGACATCCAAACGCAGCGTAATGGTATTGATTTCGTATTTTACATGTTGACAATATTTTTCATAAACTTAGTCAAAGTTTATAAAGTTCGACTGAAAAAATATCTAATGCACACTATTTTGGGACGGAGGGAGCATTATTTACTTATTGCAAAAGCATGTAAAATTAATTTTTGGAAAGGCCATATTGTCAATGAAGGAGAGGAAATATCAATAATCCTACACTTCCGGTAAATTACGGACTGGGTTTACGACCCATCTCTACCCCGGTCTGATTTTCAGGGTGCCCCCCCAATTCCCCTAACATCCAGCCACAAGTTGACACGTTAGTGCGTAACCCCATCTGATTTGGTCCATAGCTCTAGCATCACTCAAGGAAATACAGTGTTGGGCAACATATCCATAAGGACAGGAGAACACAAGGGGATATTGAACTGTTTAAACAAACCATAACATGAATCTAGTAGTCAATACAAAATAAGTTACGCCTACAAGCAGAAGTAGACCACAAAAAGATTGCACATCGAGTTCATCTGGCGAACTAGTAAACTCATCACCCACAACACAATTGGTAATTCTTTTTCCCAAGATTGAATGTGTATGGTAACCAGCTTAGCATGGCTATTGACAACCAAACTGAGGGAGTGTTATGCAGAAGAAGACATTGAACTGCTCGGAACTTAACCTTGTGGAAGCAATGATCACGATAAAAAAAATAAAGCATGCAAGTATGACATATGAAGGCACTACCCAGTATTCTACATTTGACTTACATCATCAACTCCCGGAGTCTTAGGAGGAGCAAATTTTGTATGGTAAGATCTACCACTCGATGGGTGTATCCAACGGCCAGTAATTCGTTCTTCCAATATTGCATCATCAATTGCAAAATTTAGAACCTTGTCAACCTTAGCACCTTGCTTTGCCAGCATTTCATCGAGCTGCAGTCATTGTTCAACCAAAACATAAGAAAACAAACACTAAGCTCCAAAGGCATAAATCATCCATCAATATAAACAGAAAGAAGGAATTTTCATTTCAATGTATATTGACCAAGGACCTGACCAGACCTTTTGTGCTTGAACAACAGTTCTAGGGAAGCCATCAAGGATAAAACCTTTTTGACATGAAGGTTTTTTCATGGCTTCATCAATAATCCCAACAACCAAGTCATCTGAAACAAGCTCTCCCTAAAAACAATAAGAGTCAAGATATAAAGAAGTTGATAGACACGGTTTTTGCTAGTTTTAAATTGCTATTTGGTATGTTCTTGAAACCTTACCTTGTCCATAGCTTCTTTAGCCTTGATACCCAGAGGAGTCTTAGCGGCGACAGCAGCCCTCAGGATATCGCCAGTGGCTAAATGGCACAAACAATATTCATCCTTAATAAGGGGAGACTGTGTTCCCTTTCCAGAGCCAGGTGGACCTACAGAATTTGTAAAGCACTTGCATATGTCAAATTGCCTAAGCATAGTGCAATTTAGAACATAAACAGTGGCACTATGTGTTCAGGAATTAAAGATGAACCAGAGCATACACAATCAAATGCACATGCAATATTATATTCTTTTAGGGGGGCTGTGGGGTAATCTGTCTGGTATTCGATAGTTGGGGGGATTAAGTAGCTATTTTGGAGTTGAGGGAGTGATGTAGCTGAATCATAAAACTTCAGAGGGTACGTCCACTTATTTCCAGAACGAGGGACAGCAAGGACGAGGAACCCCAGCTCCAGATCCAGCCAACAGCAACAAGCTGCGAGCAGCAGCGACCCTATCCCGCCAACGATGACAGATCTGGCGGCGCGACCGACTGGGCACCACGACTGCAGCTTCAGATCCGTAACGACCAGATCGCACGTTGATGGACGTGGGAAGTCCAACTGCGCCGGCCGCCGAGCCTTCCTCAACAACGCCCGCCGCTGAGCCTCGAGCGCCGCGCAGCTGAAGCCGCCGACCACCAAGGACACTAACCGCAAGGACCCGCACCGCCACCGCCTGCGGAACTACGCGCCACCGAACCCACCAGACGCTGCGAGCTGGAAAGACCCCGCCGCCGCCGTACGACGCAAGGGCTAGGGTTAGAACGGCGGCAGAGTCACCCTGGCGAGAGCGAAGCCGGGGCCGAGCCGTTGGGATCTTTTGGTGTAGAAGAAGAGAATTGGGAAAGAAGAGAAGGGCTAGGGTTTTACCGACGAGGATGATGCGCTTGTCGGGCTTGGAGCTGCACTTGGCGCGGCGGAGCAGCTCGGTCATGAGCTCCACCGAAGGCACGTCCTCGATGTTCGTCGCCATCTCTTCCTCCGCCGGCCGCAACAACGGGAACGACTCGACTCGCGTGCCTGCTGTTTGGCGTGCGGCGCACAAGTCCTATCTCTCTTGCTGCGTGCCTCGCTGGGTTCAGTTCGCGTCGGCTCTGATCGGGGTTTTGTAATAGAGTGGGTTTGGTGAGCGCCTAGCCGGGATGCTGCTCTCTTTTCTCTTCTTTCCACGCGGAAATTCAATTCGGCTCCGGGAGCACGTGCTCCCTGGCCTAAAAATAATTTTTTAAATGTAAAAAATATCAAGACAAAATGTTCATGTTTTTTTCGGTCACATTCAAATGCTACCTGTAGAATTTGGGGCAAAAAGGTTAAGCATTTTGGCCTGTGAAAAAGAACAAATTGAACACCAAATGTTACTCCCAATTGTCACCCTAAATTTATTTTTCATCGATGAAACACTGCTGCCTCGTTTCATATGAAAACTGTCAAGCATGCTTGCGACACTAACACAAACTGTCAAACATGTTTGACAATTTTCATGCGAAACGGATCAACAGTGATTTGTTTGTGAAAAAACAAATTTGGGGTGACATTTGGGGTAACATTTGGTGTTTAATTTGTTTTTTTCCTTTGCACGGGCCAAAATACTTAACCTTTTTGTCTCAAATTTTGCAGGTAGCATTTAGATGTGACTAAGAACACATACACATGTTGTCCTTTTTTTTACATTTCAAAAGTTATTTTTTGGGCCTGGGAGCACGTGCTCCCAGCAGCCGAATTGAATTTCTATTGTTTTAACGCTAACTTGCATCATTTATAAGACTACACATAGTGGGAGTAACATAAGGCTGCCTGTAGTGGACAGTATCGTAACTTAGTACTCCCTCCATTTCTAAATATAAGTTCTTTTATAAAGATTTCAATATAGACTACATACGGATGTATATACACATGTTACATGTTTTAGAGTGTAGATTCATTCATTTTGCTTTGTATATAGTTCATCAGGGTCTTATATTTAGGAACGGTAGAAATATCATGCATATGATACTAGTGTATGATATTACCTTCGTAATACATAGTATCATATATATTAGTATCATAAGCAACCTTATTTATCTATGATACTAGTTATGATACTCCCATTTTGCTGAGTTCGCATGCATGATACTAGTTACTCCCTTCATTCCTAAATATAAGACCTTCTAGAGATTTCACTATAGACTACATACGGAGCAAAATGAGTAAATCTACACTCTAAAGTATGTCTATATACATCTGTATGTAGTTCATAGTGGAATCTCTAATGCCTCCTTTGGTTCATAGGATAGAAATATTGTAGGAATAGAAACTTTATAAGAAGTGAGATGACATGCATCTCAATTCCTATAAAGAAAGAGATATCATTTGATGCATAGGATCGGGATTTTTCCATTGAGTCTAGGCTAATGTATTTTTTCCTTTGAAATGTGAAGAATTGAATCTTATCCTACATAGGAATAGGAATCTATTCCTACAAACCAAAGGGCTCCGTATGAATATTTCCTTCAAAAATCATATCCTATGAAATTCCTAAAAGCTTCCTACAAACCAAAGGAGGCCTAAAAGTTCTTATATTTAGGAACGGATGGAGTATGATATTCCCATTAGACTACCCATAGTGGGAGTCACTTCAGTAGTAACATAAGGTCCATTTCAGCAAATTTGCTTATGTGTCAATGATTTAATGAGGAGAAAGATGATTTGAGTAACATAACTAGTTACTTATAATATGGGTAATATCACACATACCAAGACAAGATGAGTCTACAACCTAATAAACGGAGTGTTGCGAGGTGTCTAGAGGGGGTGTCAACAAAGAAAAGTGGCGGTTTTTAAATTCTTCAAGTTAAGGTGGAGTTTTAGCACAAGTTTAAGCATTCACAATACATTTCAAGAAAGCATGGCAAGAGTATATGAGCGGCGGAAAGTAAAGCATGCAAGTTGCAAGAAAGTAAAGGGATGAGATTGGAGTGTGCAAACGCAATTGGAGACACGGAGATTTTTGGCGTGGTTCCGATAGGTGGTGCTATCGTACATCCACGTTGGTGGAGACTTCAACCCACGAAGGCTAACGGTTGCGCGAGTCCACGGAGGGCTCCACCCACGAAGGGTCCACGAAGAAGCAACCTTGTCTATCCCACCATGGCCATCGCCCACGAAGGACTTGCCTCACTTGGGTAGATCTTCACGAAGTAGGCGATCTCCTTGCCCTTACAAACTCTTTGGCTCAACTCCACAATCTTGACGGAGGCTCCCAAGTGACACCTAACCAATCTAGGAGACACCACTCACCAAAAGGTAATAGATGGTGTGTTGATGATGAACTCCTTTCTCTTGTGCTTCAAATGATAGTCTCCCGAACACTCAACTCTCTCTCACAGACTTGGCTATGGTGGAAAGATGATTTGAGTGGAAAGCAACTTGGGGAAGGCTTGAGATCAAGATTCTTGTGGTTGGATTGGAATGTCTTGGTCTCGACACATGAGTAGGTGGTTCTCTCTTAGAAAATGAATGTTGGAAGTGTAGGCACATTCTGATGGCTCTCTCACTTATGGAGAGGAGGGTGGAGCGGTATATATAGCCTCCATACAAAATCTAACCGTTACACACAAAAGAGCCAACTCGGTGAGACCGAATATATGAACTCGGTGAGACCGATTCTGTTCAAAATGTGAACATTAGGATTTTCGACGGGACCGACATGATCAACTCGGTGGGACCGATGTGCTAGGGTTAGGGTAAAACCTAAACTCGGTTTGACCGATTACACAAACTCGGTGAGACCAGTCTAGGTAATGAGCAAACAGAGAGTTGGTCAAGCAAACTCGGTGGGGCCGACTGCATATTTCGGTGAGACCGAAATAGTTGCAACAGGAAACAGAGAGTTTGCAAGCCCATCTCGGTGAGACCGAGATCCCATCGGTGAGACCGAACTGATTAGGGCTTCTGGCAGTGGCTATGTCAAGTGAACTCGGTGGCGCCAGATGAATCAAATTGGTGGGGCCGAGTTTGACTTTAGGTTTAGGACATGTTTGGAACTGAGAAAGTGGTTGAGGGCTTTGGGGCATATCACTAAGCACTTTGAGCAAGTAAACCATTAAGCAACACCTCATCCCCTTTAATAGTATTGGCTTTCCTATGGACTCAATGTGATCTTGGATCACTAAATTAGAAAATGAAGAGTCTTGAGCTTTTGCCAACTTTCTTTCCTTAGCATCTTGAAGTGGTTCCACATCCTCTTGTCCATGCCTCGCCTTTGCTGAACTTTCTAAAATATACTAGATGAAAATATTAGTCCAACAAGAGATTATGTTGACATTAATTACCAAAATCACCCAGGGAGCACTTGTGCTTTCAATCTCCTCATTTTTGGTAATTGATGACAACATTCATCAAAGCCTTAGATAAAGATATGAAGAATAACAAGTAAAGCTTTGGAAAGACATGTAACATGCATAGGCTCCCCCCTACATGTATCCAATCATGTAAATATAGAATATAAGAGCATGTGGATGCATAAGCATGTCAGAGCAAGCAATGAGTTACATGTATCTTGGTTATATGCATCAGATCAAATGATGTAAATATGATACGTCTCCAGCGTATCTATAATTTATAAAGTATTCATGCTGTTTAATTATCATTCTTGGATGTTTTACAATCATTTTATAGCAACTTTATATCATTTTTGGGACTAACCTATTGACCCAGTGCCCAGTGCCAATTGTTGTTTTTGGCTTGTTTTTTACATCGCAGGAAATCAATATCAAACGGAGTTCAAACACCGCGAAACTTTTTGTGGATTTTTGAAGACCACCAGTGGGCCAAAGAAGCACCTGGGGGTTCCCCGAGGGGGGCACAACCCACCAGGGTGCGCTTGGGGACCAAGGCGCGCCCAAGTGGGTTGTGCCCACCTCGGTGGCCTCTCGCACCCCCTCTTTACCCTATAAATTCCCAAATATTCCAAAAACCATCGGGGTTAACCTAGATCAGAAGTTTTGCCACCGCAAGGCTCTGTAGCCACCGAAAACCAATCTAGACCCCATTTCAGCACCCTGTAGGAGGGGGGAGTCATCTCTAGTGGCCATCTTCATCATCCCAGCGGCCACCAACATGAGGAGGGAGTAGTCCACTCTCGGGGCCGAGGGTTGTGGCACCCCGGCTCAGAGAAACCGGAACGCCCCGTATTCCAGCCCAGAGATCGAGGAGAAGTCTCTGGAATATGACACTGCTTGACATAGAACAAATCAGCTCTTATTACAAGAATAATAATACAAGGGTCTGATGTTATAAAGAAGCACATCCGCACGACGACACTACGCCTGCGATACTACACTTGCTCTATGCTAGCAGTGGAATACTTCTAGCAGCAGAACAACGACGAAGGTGGTGAATCTCCACTCCGCAGGGGCTCTGGCTGGGACACAATCTAGCTGCACGCACGACAACCTCGACAAACAAGCAAGCAATCATGGTATCACCTGCAATCTAGCATGACACGCCAGGTCAGTACATTGAATGTACTTGCAAGCTCACAACAACCATAAACATCAAGGCAAGACAATAACATAGCATTAACAACTTAATTAATTAACAACTACCATGATGAAGCCACTACTAAGCATGATATGAAACTACTACAATACTGATAAATCACCATCTTAGATCTCCATAACCATATCTCTCTTGGCTAACCGGCCAAGCAATATACCATCTCGATCACCTCGTGATCAAAACCAAACGGTGATCATTCACGGATCACAAATGGACCAACCTCGTGGTCTTGTAACCAAACGGTGATCTTTCCGGCGATCACAACCATGACCAACACTTGGTCTCAAACGGTGATCTTTCTGGCGATCACTACCATGACCAACACCTGGTCTCAAACATCATCATCAACATCCTGACAAACTGTTACTTCTCACAATATCAACATATACATCACCTATAAGTCATTCCGTCATGTGAGTGTTGATCGAACAGTGTGACCTAGTACGAACTTATGCCCATGACCAAGGACACGACTATCGATAGTTTAAACAAACACACTCTGCAGAGGTAGCGCATTTTACCCACACCACGGAACCCATGGCCTCGCACTCGGGTGGACCAACGGCGTTCCGACAAAACCGATCTACTGCCATGACACTCTCCCGGCCACTCCGACTCACTCCCCACTCGGCTAGTCCTGGGTGGCCCCGTGTCTACCAAAGACACCAACGGCCACCGTCGTGGCAAAAACAATAAACCGTCCCAAACGGGGACATGTGCACATAACAACAACAACGGGCACACAAGGCTTATGTCCGCCTACCTGATCAGGGTAGCGCACGCCCATAACCTTCCCTCGTTGGAGGCACCGGCGGGAGACACGGCAATAGCATCGCATTAGGGCCTTCCCATAAAGGCAAATGTTGTTGCACTGGAGAAAGCCCGGTTCGGTGGCACCTGACCAACTTAATGACGGAATTTATCCCCAAAAATATAACTTTGATAACTGATACTCCGATATCAACTATCAAACTATAATCCAAGTCATAGCAATATCCAACAAATAATATGAGCATAATGTCATCATATCAAAATACTCCAAGGATAGCATAACATTTCTATCATGATGAATCTGAAAACAATAACCCTACTACTCCAATAACAAGAACAAAGCTATCCAGCTAAGATCCACATGTAAACATCATCTCCGAAATTAATACTCCAAGCAACAGTAACAGAACATCGACTAGCATCATGAAATTAATCATACTAACCACTAATAATCCAAAGGCAGCATGACATCCAAAGTAATACTCCAAAATATAATAACAGATATCATCATGAAAACAATCATAATATCAACCACTAATACTCCAATGGCAACATTATACTCATCAACTACAAACATAACTCCTAGTAATCCAAACAATAGCATGGCAACAACAAGATCAAGATAATACTCCGAGAAAATGCCACGCACAAAGTCATGTAGCTAAAGCAATATTTTAAACAAGTTCAAACAGATTAAACCATGTCACTGCATTACAGTGATGCAAATGGAGGGTGTGGCTTGCCTAGGGTGGAAGAAATCATCGGGAGAAAGTGCGAGAAACTCGCGGAAAGAATCGTCGGAAAACGTTCTCTCTCGGAGGGGGCTGAATAAGGGCAGGGGCAAAATGGTCATTTTCAGAATGTTGAAACATAATGAAAATGATACCAATAGAACAGGCTCGACGAAACAAAGAAGTGGGCTTTGGATTCACCTCATTTGGAGTTGTGGTCAAAAAGATATAGAGGTTTTTCTGCCAGGGACCTATATGTAAAGAAATCATCACAAACAGGCCCTTGGCTGGAAAAACAGAAAGCGCACTCCTGGAAATATGTTTTCCGGAGAGGAAAACACATTCTGGACCGAAGAAGAAATTAAATACGCTTTCGTTTAAGTGAAAGCGTGTTCCGGGAAAGACGCGGCCACTTATCCACGTCAGCGGGCCGGCCCGGTCGGTATATAGAGGCCGACAATGAGGACGAGGCGGGTCGGGCTCGTCTTCGTCTTCAAGCGCCCGCTCGTGCTTGCCCGTGGTCCAGAGGGAGGGACGCGGTGCCGGCGGCAGCCCGGCCGGCTCCGGCCATCTCTGGCCGAGCGGGAGGCACCGACGGACTCGGGGAGGGGCGCCGCATCCATCTGGAGCAGCATCAGGCGCCGGGGACGGCCGAGGGGCGACGAAGAGTTGCGGTGGCCGAGGGCAGAGGCGGCAGCCAATCCTTGGGAGCCGCGGCCACTAGCACTCCGGCGAGGAGAAGAGTAGATGGAGAGGTTCTCCGGGGTGGAGGGAATCTACTAGAGGTGGAATCAGGAGAGGTTGGGCTCGGCGCAACTCGAATTGATGAGGACATCAATACCATTGTTACACCCACAACCCCTGCTGCTATACATACTGGACCAATTACTAGAGCTCGCGCACGCCAATTGAATTATCAGGTACTTTCGTTTCTTGGTAACGATTCCAATGTTCATGAGAATATGATGCTGCCTAAATTGGATACATTTGTTTTGCTTACAAATGAAGGGCCTACCATGGACAAGAAAGATGAACCTTGGAGCAAGTTCAAGCATGGAGATGTTGGCATGCGCAAGGGGAACAAACGGAGTTACAAGTGATGATTCCAGGACTTTGAAGCCACCCTAATGAGTGCATGAGGCCTTGGACGAAATATACAAGATGCCACTTCATAATATTCGTCCATAGGCTATTCTAGGTGCTTTGCGTCACCTTATTATTGGGCCAGGCCCATGTAATTTCGAAATACTTAAGTATAGGCTGTTTTAGAGTCCGTATGTGTGGGGAAACAAGAGTTAGGGTTGATTTGGACCCCTCCACCAAGGGCCACGAAATTCCCCCTCTTCCTCCATATATACAGCCCTTAGGGCACCGTTTAGACCTTGGGTTTTGTTTAGATTAAAAGTTCGCCATAGCTGCAACTTCGCGTGCCGTTTGTGTTCAACGACCGGACAAAGGCGTCCACGAACCCCACCTTGATCAATAAAGCTTTCATCTTATATTCGCAATATCCAGATTGCAATCTCGGTGTCTTGCTTGTTCTTCGTTTGCTCGCGGAAATGCACCCTCGTGGTCGTTGATCGTGCTCGGCGTGGTCAATAACCTCTCGGAGTTGGTTTAGCGATTGCTAAGGCGCGACGTCCTCGCACGTTAAATAGTCGGATCGTCAAAGTCGACTTCCTCCCAGCGAAAACCACATCTCATCGAAAGGCGGGACACCTTTGCCTCTATCAAGTGGTATCGGTTTTCGGTTGCTCGGCGAGAATTTCCAATTATCCTAGATTAGATTTATTTTCTTACCTATTGTCCAAGAAAAAGCCACAAAAAAAGTTAGATCTATTCATCCTTTGTCCAAGCCATCCGAGCCTTTGCAGTTTTCTTTTCATTGGTTGCATTATTGAATTATCGGTTGCATCGTCGTGTCGAGTTGCTGGTCTTAGTGTCTTGTTCCTTTAGAGTTTGAGTTCTGTTCACATTAGTCACGCCGCGCTGCATCATTATCCTTCCGCTGTCCACCATCCCATCCATTAATTTTCCATCACGTGCTACGACTGTTCATTGTCATAATCATAGTTGAGGTCATTCACATCTTCGCTTTGATCCAATCTGCATCTTATCCAGTTTGTCTTGGAAAGAGGAGAAAAAAAAGATAGAGAAAAAAAAGAAAAAAGGAAAGAAAAAAAAGAAAAGAGAGAGAAAAAAAAAAAAAAGCGTGAGAAAAAAAAAGAGGAAAACCGGATCTATCTAGAATCAATCTCGTACCTGAATTCGGATTGGAATCTGTTTTGCGCACTGTTCAGTAAAACAGGTGTATCTTCCTCATACGAAGTCCGTTTTGACTCCGTGAGTACTCAAATTAATGCTAGAGACGAGGCGCATCTAAATAGTTGCAGAAGCTAGTTCAATATTTGACACCTCAAAATCGGCTTCTAAATAGGTGTTTTGCCCTCTGAAGTTCGTGAACACAGCTTGTTCCAATTTTTCAGGCCAGTTTTAGAATTCTTTGACTCCTCATATCAACTCGAATTGAGTGATTCTTTTTGCATTGGAAAGCTTGAGTTAGTAGCATTCTTTGAAAGAATTTATCAGAAAATTGGTTCAAACTTTTCAAGAGGAAAGTTGGAGAGAGTTGTTGTATGTCACGCTTGGCGTTATTTTCATCATTATCTTCACTTGCCGTTGTGATCTTCACTTATATCTTGCTGTCAAGAGCTACTTAGTATCCTTCATTGATGCTAGTTGTGCTATGCCGTGACCTCATTAGTGTTCTAGGCTCGCGTCTCTAGTCCGGTCTAGCCTAGGACCAGCCTGATCTACCGTCGTTGAGCGTTTATTCAACATTGCATCTTTGAATTGATTATTGCTAATCTTTTGCTACCATATATAGCCAACCCAGCTCCACATATTTCTACACCGTGTATCGTCGCTCCCCGGCAATCGCTTTACTCAATATTCGAGTTACTTGACACCGCTGGTTGCCGATCACCGCTTGCTGCATGGTAAGAACTTGTAAGACATTGATATTTGCTTTCTTGTGAGCGTTTACCACCACATCCTAGTAGTTATAGGAACATTATTTTTGGATTTTGTTTCTTGTTCTACTAATCATGACAGGATCGAGAGTCAATTCATGGGCTTTGTCGATCGCGGAGACATGCCACCACCTATGCAAATACCACAACCGTCACGAGAGGTGCACAAACATCCAAATGCACATGATCAGGTTCATGTTTCTATACCACCATTTAATGGCCGTTTTAGACCTCCTTTATATATTGAATGGGAGTTAGACATAAATAATATATTTGCTTCCCATAATTTTGATGAGCGTAAAAAGTTATGGTTGCGGTTGGTTCTTTCACTGGTTATGCTCTAGTTTGGTGGAGTGAATATTGTCGGTTACACCCTGATTATGTACCTAATACTTGGGATGATTTAAAACATGTCATGAGAGATAGATTAAATCGATGTTTATTATACTCGTGGCATGATTAAAAAACTGGAACATTTAAAACAAGGTAGTGACACCGTAACAAAATATTATGATGATTTACAAACTACCTTGTTGCACTCATTTTAGAAGAAAGTGAAGAAGATTTTATGGATAGATTTTGGGGAGGATTAAACCATAATATTCAGGAGATACTAATTCATGAAGAGTGTTATCCTATGGACCATTTGTTTCGTCTTGCTTGCAAAGCTGAACAGGAAATAAAACGACGTGTTGCCCACAAGGAGAACAAGCGCAGGTGCACATTCCAACTGTTGATACAGATGTTTATTCAACTACTAGGCGTACTATGACAACCACATCCGTTGTTGCGAGGACTACATCATCTCCACCATGTGACACATCACCATCGAGAGTGCCTGCATCATCTGAGTTGACTATAAGAGGTAATGACAAAGGTACAGATTTTCCACTTTTACATGAGAATGATGCATGCCTAGTTAACTTGAATACATCATGTGTTGAGCTACCCACTACTTTGATCACACCACCTATTTTAGAGGATTATATTGATAATTTGACTTTGCCATGTGATCAAACAACTGAAATACCAACAATTTTGAGAGCACCCATTGAATTAACTATTGATGCAAAAGAATCAATGTTTAATCATTTTGATCGACCTCTAATCTTGGTGATGATTACGTGTCGAATGACTCATTGCATGTTTGCTTATCTAAGCATGTTGTAGCATGTAAATTTGATTCAAATAAGGTTTATTCACCAATGTTGGGATGGTTTAATGATGAACATTGTCAATCTCTTGAAATAAATAAGAGCTTCACTTATATGTGCAAACTGAGTTGCAGTATTTTCAAGCCTTCTAGTTCTTGTGCTAATTTGTTGGCTTTAGATTTTATGAACTATGTAAGTTACTCATCTATTCATGTGTCATATATGCAAAAATCAAGGAAGTAAAATGGATGGCGTATACATATACAACATGTACACCTTGTCTCTTTTGTTAGCCACATTTCAGATTAAGCAACGCCGAGGGCGGCTTTGTTTTCAAAAAGGGAGGATGATGAGGACATGACTACCTTGGATGAGACCAAAATATTGCATACATGCATATTTCTCGGTGATTTCTAGTGCAAACTATTCAATAATATATTTATGTTATCCAGGACAAAATACTTCACAAACTTTTGTGCCATGTCTAATTGCAGGTGTATGGGACATTTGTACAATCCACATATGAAGATAAGGGATAAAGAGATGTTTACCTGCTGTTCAAAAAGTTCTCTCACGTCACTTTTGGCCCAAGAGAAGATAGAGTCCAAGTCTCTCACGTTACGGACTCAGATTCGGACTGCAGACATACGACTCAAAACGTCTATAACTTTTCATACGGACTCCAAATTGGTTGATTCTTTTATGTTGGAAAATAGATTTCGTGCATTTTCCAACCCAATTGAATCACCTTAAAATCCGTCCGGCGTTGAGTTATAGACGAAACAATCTGATCTTGCAGAGAATCCGAGTCAAACTACAAGTCCAAAGGTGTTACGTCACCTCCGCTTGGGCCCATTGGCCTTATACGACCTAGGGTTAGTTTTAGGCTGCCTTGGGACGTCCTCCCACCTCCTTGGCCGCCACCCCTTGCTCCTATATAAGTAGATCCATCTAGTAGCTTTTCCTTGGGATTTGTTTAGTTAAAAGTTAGCCATTGCAACCGTGTACTTCGTTTGTGTCCAACGACCAGACCAAGACCGCTACGGATCTCCACCATTATCAATACTTCATATATATTCGCAATATTCAGATTGCTTTATCATATTCTTGCTTGTTCTTCGATTGCTTGCAGGAATAGACCTTCGTGGTCAGGTTGATCGTGCTCCAGCGTGGTCAATAACCTCTCGGAGTTGGTTTAGCGATTGCTAAGGCGCAACGTCGTGCACGTTTGTAGTCGGATCTTGTTTGGTTACATTTGCGTAAGGATAGGTTTCCTCATTTGCGCAAATCAAAGCTAATGCCACGTGTTGATGGTCCATTTAAGGTGTTAGAGAAAATAAATGATAATGCATATAAACTTGAGCTGCCTGCAGATTTTGGGGTTAGTCCCACTTTTAACATTGCAGATTTGAAGCCTTATTTGGGTGAGGAAGATGAGCTTCCGTCGAGGACGACTTCATTTCAAGAAGGGGAGGATGATGAGGACATCAATACCATTGTTACACCCACAACCCCTGCTGCTATACATCTTGGACCAATTACTAGAGCTCGCAGCGCCAATTGAATTATCGGTACTTTCGTTTCTTGGTAACGATTCCAATGTTCATGAGAATATGATGCTGCCTAAATTGGATACATTTGTTTTGCTTACAAATGAAGGGCCTACCATGGACAAGAAAGATGAACCTTGGAGCAAGTTCAAGCATGGAGATGTTGGCATGCAAGAGGAACAAGAACGGAGTTACAAGTGATGATTCCAGGACTTTGAAGCCACCCTAATGAGTGCATGAGGCCTTGGACGAAATATACAAGATGCCACTTCATAATATTCGTCCATAGGCTATTCTAGGTGCTCGCGTCACCTTATTATTGGGCCAGCCCATGTAATTTCGAAATACTTAAGTATAGGCTGTTTTAGAGTCCGTATGTGTGGGGAAACAAGAGTTAGGGTTGATTTGGACCCCTCCACCAAGGGCCACGAAATTCCCCCTCTTCCTCCATATATACAGCCCTTAGGGCACCGTTTAGACCTTGGGTTTTGTTTAGATTAAAAGTTCGCCATAGCTGCAACTTCCTGCGTGCCGTTTGTGTTCAACGACCGGACAAAGGCGTCCACGAACCCCACCTTGATCAATAAAGCTTTCATCTTATATTCGCAATATCCAGTTGCAATCTCGGTGTCTTGCTTGTTCTTCGTTTGCTCGCAGAAGCAGACCCTCGTGGTCGTTGATCGTGCTCGGCGTGGTCAATAACCTCTCGGAGTTGGTTTAGCGATTGCTAAGGCGCGACGTCCTCGCACGTTCGTAGTCGGATCGTCGAAGTCGACTTCCTCCCAAGCGAAAACCACATCTCATCGAAAGACGGGACACCTTTGCCTCTATCACGAATTTAGGCGGATGGCCGCGACGGCTATGGTGGCCAACAGAGGCGAGGAGAGCTCCTGGAGCTCGTGGGAGGGGTCGAGGAGGAGTAGTGGAGTGAGGGGGAGCGGTTGGTGAGCTCGGGAGCGATCGGGGATGGCTATTTATAGCCGGGCGAGGGAGGTCGAGCTCGGGTGTCGCCGCGGGGATCCGGCCAATGCTCTGGCGACGGCCAGCGATCACGGGGAGGCACGGGATCGCGATGAAGGGGGAGCGGATGAGCTACAGAGGTGCACAGGGCAAGAGGGGCCGAGGGCGTAGAGGGGAAGCGGCCACGGCGCCATTAATGCTCGGTCGGCCACAGTGCGCCCGTGGGTGCGCGGCGACGAGCGCTGACGGAGGGGCTTATGGAGGGGGAGATGGCTCCAGGAGGACGGCAACGACGCGGTGAAGCTGTTGGACATGCTCACGAGCGCGAAGACGCCGAGAGGAGGAGGGGGCCGAGCAAGAAACCATCCTGGACGCGGCCATGGCATGCCAGAGAGGTGGTGACCGCGTGAGCTGGCGAGGAGAAGGTGCCAAAGGTTGGCAAACGTTGTCTAGTGGTAAGTCCTTTCAGGGTAGGTTTCAACTGCGGTGGTAGTTCGGTGAAAACTGTTATGGTTAAATGGTAGTCACCCTCTAAAGTTTACTGCAGTAAACTTGGGTGAGCACTGGTGATCAACAGGAAGATGATTGGGAGCAATGGAGCTGTCTTCAAGGTTTAGGGTAAGAAGTACTTTCATCCTGGTAACTTTGAGGATATATGGATCAAGATTTAATGTAGTTGCTTTGCAACTGCTAAATTTGGTCCAGAAATGAGATTTGGATGATGCACTCACATGGTGATGCCACTTGATCTCAAATTTGGCAAGGCTTAGTGATTTGGTCATACAATGACGCTGTAAAAATTTCATACCAATTGGATTCACCAAAATGGTACTTCCTTCACAGCTATCTTCACTGACCAGAATCTTGGAAGAATTATAGAGAAATATTGGCTAGGTGAAATGGTGCCAAATTTGGTGGAGATTTTATATGAGTAGGATCATGATCTGGTAATTTATCAGGATTTTTGAAGCAATATAAAATGCACTTGCTTCACAACCTGAAAATTTTACCAGAAGCAAAGATTTGGTCCTGTGTTCGCATAGATGATTGGATGGGGATGTAATTTGGAGGAGGGAGTTAATATGCGAACATGAAGGAGTGTGCAAAATTTCAACTCATTTGGATAACCCTAGCTAGCACTTCCTTCACAATGCCTTCTGTCAGACAGAAAGTTTGAAAATTTGCAGAGGAAGGTTGGCTAGGCAAATAAAGTTGAATTTTGTCATGAGTCAATGATTTGGTCATAAGAGAATGCCCAAAAGGTTTGGGAGCAATCAGGAAAGGATAGGTGGCACTTCCTTCACAGAAAGCCACACTGGACAGAAATGAAGAATAATTATTGGAGAATTATTCTTGGGCTAGGACAGGAAATTTTGGGCATATTTGAGCAATATATGACCCAAAGGAATTATGAGAATTATTTGGGAATTTTTGGATGGACAAAAATATAGGTTGCTTCACAACCTAGGGCAGACAGGGTTATTCCTTTAATAGAAAAAGGAATATTCCTAGAAAAAGATTTTAGGGTTTGGTCAAAGAGTGAAGTGACATGATCTTGGCAAGGTTTTGAGAATGGTGAGCCACTTGGGAGGGGAAATTAGGATGATTTCCCAGGTGGCAAGGCCACAGAACCACTCCAAAAAGGAAAATAGAGCAAAAATCAATAAATCAAAAAGAAAAAGAAAAGGGCAAAAAACCAGGCTATTACAAACCTCCCCCCTTAAAGAAATCTCGTCCTCTAGATTTGGTGGCTTAGGGAACAAGTATGACTTGAGGACACCGTTTCCAACTTGGGTATCCCTTTCCTTTATTTATTGTTCCCCCGAGAATTTCAGATGATCTGATTATCTTTGCTCGGGGGTGGTTTGCTTCACCTTTTCCCAAAATTTGACGGGTTTTTGCTCACACACCAAATCCTTTTGCTGATGTTGATTCTTTCATATCTGCGGTGATATCCAATGGATCTGAGCATAAATTTTCCTTTGGTCATGAAAACCTTTTTACTTCTGTCATGGGGTTGCTTCAAATAAATGCAAGCCTTCTGGGTTCAATAAATTCTTAGAATTAATCATGGCCATCGTTGTGATATGTTTTAACACTGCCGCTGAGGTCAAACTGTTGAGGTTACAAAGGAATATTGGATGTGACAGAACAAACTTGGATATTCCACACTAACCATTTCAAGCGGGTCAGCGGGATATGAAACCCTTATAAATAGAGTAGGCCGTTGAAGGTGTATGTCTTTGTCGATCCATATGGAATTATGGCCTCCAACTGACTTGGGGTATCCGGACCTTGATGGTCGTGAAAAATCATCATACCTTTGTTGTCGGTCTCACCTTTTAACGGTCATGATTTTCTTTGTCAGGATACCTTGCTAAAATAACTTGGCCACGCCTGTCCTTGATTCTTCGTATGACCATGGATGTGATTAATATTTTTGACATTATTCCTTGTGCTTGTTTTTCCGACCTGTGTCCGCACATATATGACATATACTCGGGGTTTGTAGTTGTAGGGAGCTCATTGCTAAGGCCAATCATACAAGAAGGTGACAAGGTTTTAGGACATCCCCTTGTCAGTTGCGGGAATAATGACCTTAATGACCATTGTCAAGATGGTCGATTCTATGATGTCATCCCCAGATCTTGGCGATCCTTGTAATTCATGAGATGTATTTCTGCTTATTTTCCTTTGCCTGACTCGTGAGGGTGTGGGATCCTTCCTTTCCTTGGGTAACTCCTGCCTGCATCTACTACTATCCGGGATCCATATTTCCTCGGCAACAACGCCCAGAAATTCTTTTTGCTACCTCTTGAGCACTGCGTTGGATTTCCTTGAAGAGGAAAGGATGATGCAGCAAAGTAGCGTAAGTATTTCCCTCAGTTTTTAAGAACCAAGGTATCAATCCAGTAGGAGGCTACGCGCGAGTCCCTCGTACCTGCACAAAACAAATAACTCCTCGCAACCAACGCGATAAGGGGTTGTCAATCCCTTCACGGTCACTTACGAGAGTGAGATCTGATAGATATGATAGGATAATATTTTTGGTATTTTTGTGATAAAGATGCAAAGTAAAATAAAAGCAAAGTAAAAAAGCAAAGGAAATAACAAAGTGTTGGAAGATTAATATGATGAAGATAGACCCGGGGGCCATAGGTTTGACTAGTGGCTTCTCTCAAGAGCATAAGTATTTTACGGTGGGTGAACGAATTACTGTTGAGCAATTGACAGAATTGAGCATATTTATGAGAGTATCTAGGTATGATCATGTATATAGGCATCATGTCTGACACAAGTAGACCGACTCCTGCCTGCATCCAGTACTATTACTCCACTCATCGACCGCTATCCAGCATACATCTAGAGTATTAAGATCATGGAAACAGATTAACGCCTTAAGCAAGATGACATGATGTAGAGGGATAAATTCATGCAATATGATAAAAAACCCATCTTGTTATTCTCGATGGCAACAATACAATACGTGCCTTGCTGCCCCTACTGTCACTGGGAAAGGACACCGCAAGATTGAACCCAAAGCTAAGCACTTCTCCCATTGCAAGAAAAACCAATCTAGTAGGCCAAATCAAACTGATAATTCGAAGAGACTTGCAAAGATAACCAATCATACATAAAAGAATTCAGAGAAGATTCAAATATTGTTCATAGATAATCTTGATCATAAACCCACAATTCATCAGTCTCAACAAACACACCGCAAAAAGAAGATTACATCGAATAGATCTCCACGAGAGAGGAGGAGAACATTGTATTGAGATCCAAAAAGAGAGAGGAAGCCATCTAGCTACTAACTATGGACCCGAAGGTCTGAGGTAAACTACTCACACTTCATCGGAGAGGCTATGGTGATGATGTAGAAGCCCTCCATGATGGATGCCCCCTCGTGTGAGCTCCTAACAGGCCCCAAGATGGGATCTCGTGGAGTCTGAAGGTTGCGGCGGTGGAATTAGGTTTTTGGCTCCGTATCTGATCGTTTGGGGGTACATAGGTATATATAGGAGGAAGGAGTACGTCAGTGGAGCAACAGGGGGCCCACGAGGGTGGAGGGCGCACCCTGGGAGGGTGAGGGCGCCGCCCTACCTCGTGCCTTCCTCCTTTCTTTCTTGACGTAGGGTCCAAGTCTCCTGGATCATATTCGGTGAGAAAATCACGTTCCCGAAGGTTTCACTCCGTTTGGACTCCGTTTGATATTCCTTTTCTGCGGAACTCTGAAATAGGCAAAAAACAACAATTCTGGGCTGGGCCTTCGGTTAATAGGTTAGTCCCAAAAATAATATAAAAGTGGATAATAAAGCCCAATAATGTCCAAAACAGTAGATAATATAGCATGGAGCAATCAAAAATTATAGATACGTTGGAGACGTATCAGGCATCCCCAAGCTTAATTCCTGCTCGTCCTCGAGTAGGTAAATGATAAAAACAGAATTTTTGATGCGGAGTGCTACTTGGCATAATTTCAATGTAATTCTTCTTAATTGTGGTATGAATATTCAGATCCGAAAGATTCAAGACAAAAGTTTAATATTGACATAAAAAATAATAATACTTCAAGCATACTAACAAAGCAATCATGTCTTCTCAAAATAACATGGCCAAAGAAAGCTATCCCTACAAAATCATATAGTTGGTTATGCTCTATCTTCACCACACAAAGTATTTAAATCATGCACAACCCCAATGACAAGCCAAGCAATTGTTTCATACTTTTGACATTCTCAAAACTTTTTCAATCTTCACGCAATACATGAGCGTGAGCCATGGATATAGCACTATGGGTGGAATAGAAGGGTGGTTGTGGAGAAGACAAAAAGGGAGAAGATAGTCTCACATCAACTAGGCGTATCAACGGGCTATGGAGATGCCCATCAATAGATATCAATGTGAGTGAGTAGGGATTGCCATGCAACGGATGCACTAGAGCTGTAAGTATATGAAAGCTCAACAAAAGAAACTAAGTGGGTGTGCATCCAACTCGCTTGCTCAAGAAGACCTAGGGCATTTTGAGGAAGCCCATCATTGGAATATACAAGCCAAGTTCTATAATGAAAAATTCCCACTAGTATATGAAAGTGACAAAATGAGAGACTCTCTATCATGAAGATCATTGTGCTACTTTGAAGCACAAGTGTGGTAAAAGGATAGTAACATTGTCCCTTCTCTCTTTTTCTCTCATTTTTTATTTTTTTATTTGGGCCTTTTCTCTTGTTTTTGGCCTCTTTTTTTTTCATCCGGAGTCTCATCCCGACTTGTGGGGGAATCATAGTCTCCATCATCCTTTGCTCACTTGGGACAATGCTCTAAAAATGAAGAAGATCATCACACTTTTATTTTCTTACAACTCAACAATTACAACTCGATACTAAGAACAAAAAATGACTCTATGTGAATGCCTCCGGCGGTGTACCGGGATATGCAATGAATCAAGAGTGACATGTATGAAAGAATTATGAACAGTGGCTTTGCCACAAATACAATGTCAACTACATGATCATGCTAAGCAATATAAAAATGATGGAGTGTGTCATAATAAACGGAACAAGGGAAATTTGCATGGCAATATATCTCGGAATGGCTATGGAAATGCCATGATAGGTAGGTATGGTGGCTGTTTTGAGGAAGGTATATGGTGGGTGTATGATACCGGCGAAAAGTGTGCGGTATTAGAGAGGCTAGCAATGATGGAAGGAAGAAGAGTGCGTATAATCCATGGTCTCAACATTAGTCATAAAGAACTCATATACTTATTGCAAAAATCTACAAGTTATCAAAGCAAAGTATTACGCGCATGCTCCTAGGGGGATAGATTGGTAGGAAAAGACCATCGCTCGTCCCCGACCGCCACTCATAAGGAAGACAATCAATAAATAAATCATGCTCCGACTTCATCATATAACGGTTCACCATACGTGCATGCTACGGGAATCACAAACTTTAACACAAGTATTTCTCAAATTCACAACTAATCAACTAGCATGACTCTAATATCACCATCTTCATATCTCAAAACAATTATCAAGCATCAAACTTCTCATAGTATTCAACACACTCATAAGAAAGTTTTTACTATTCTTGAATACCTAGCATATTAAGATTATTTAAGCAAATTACCATGCTATTTAAGACTCTCAAAATAATCTAAGTGAAGCATGAGAGATCAATAGTTTCTATAAAACAAATCCACCACCGTGCTCTAAAAGATATAAGTGAAGCACTAGAGCAAAACTATATAGCTCAAAAGATATAAGTGAAGCACATAGAGTATTCTAACAAATTCCAAATCATGTATGGCTCTCTAAAAAGGTGTGTACATCAAGGATGATCTAGGTATTGCCATCTTTGGTAGGCAATCCATAAGTGGCTCTCATAATAGATTCATATGGTAATTTTACTTTCTTCCTAGGGAAGTGTTCCATGCCTTTCTTCAATGCAAATTGGAATCTAATATTCCCTTCCTTCATATCAATAATTGCACCAATCGTTCTAAGGAAAGGTCTACCAAGAATAATAGGACATGAAGGATTGCAATCTATATCAAGAACGATAAAATCTACGGGCACATAATTCCTATTTGCAACAATAAGAACATAATTAATTCTTCCCATAGGCTTTTTAATAGTGGAATCCGCAAGGTGCAAGTTTAGAGAGCAATCATCAAAATCACGGAAATCTAGCAAATCGCACAAAGTTTTGGGAATAGTGGAAACACTAGCACCCAAATCACATGAAGCATAGAACTCATGATCCTTAATTTTAATTTTAATAGTAGGTTCCCACTCATCATAAAGTTTTCTAGGGATAGAAACTTCCAATTCAAGTTTTTCTTCATAAGATTGCATCAAAGCATCAATGATATGTTTGGTAAAAGCTTTATTTTGACTATAAGCATGAGGAGAATTTAGCACGGATTGCAACAAGGAAATACAATCAATCAAAGAGCAATTTTCATAATTAAATTCCTTGAAATCCAAAGTAGTGGGTTTAGCAACATCTAGGGTTTTGATTTCTTCAATCCCACTTTTATCAATTTTAGCATCAAGATCTAAAAACTCTGAATTCTTGGAACGCCTTCTAGGTAAAGGTGGATCATATACAGTCTCATCATTATCAAGATTCATATTGCAAAACAAAGATTTAATTGGGGACACATCAATAACTTTTAGATCTTCATCTTTATTTTCATAGGAACTAGAAGAACACGCTTTAATAAAGGCATCTTTCGTAGCACGCATCTTAGCGGTTCTTTCTTTGCACTCATCAATGGAAATTCTCATGGCTTTGAGAGAATCATTGATATCATGCTTAGGAGGAATAGATCTAAGCTTTAAAGACCATCAACATCAAGAGAAATCCTATCAACGTTCCTAGCCAATTCATCAACTTTAAGCAATTTATCTTCAAGCAAAGCATTAAAATTCTTTTGTGAATTCATAAACTCTTTAACACTGGTCTCAAATTCAGAGGGCATCTTATTAAAATTTCCATAAGAGTTGTTGTAGGAATTTCCATAATTATTAGAGGAATTACTAGGATAAGGCCTAGGATTAAAGTTTCCTCTATACGCGTTGTTACCAAAATTATTCCGACCAACAAAATTCACATCCATAGATTCATTATTATTCTCAATCAAAGTAGGCAAAGGCATATCATTAGGATCAGAAGAAACACTCTTAGTAGCAAATAATTTCATAAGTTCATCCATCTTTCCACTCAAAACATTAATTTTTTCTATCGCATGCACTTTTTTATTAGTAGATCTTTCAGTGTGCAATTGAGAATAATTAACCATAATATTATCTAGGAGTTTAGTAGCTTCTCCTAAGGTGATTTCCATAACGCCTCCCGCGGCCGAATCTAAAAGATTTCTAGAAGCAAAATTCAATCCGGCATAAATTTTTTGTATAATCATCCACAAATTCAAACCATGAGTAGGGCAATTATGTATCATTAATTTCATCCTCTCCCAAGCTTGTGCAACATGTTCATGATCAAGTTGCTTAAAATTCATAATATCGTTTCTAAGAGGGATGATCTTAGCGGGAGGAAAATACTTAGAGACAAAAGCATCTTTGCACTTGTTCCAAGAATCAATACTATTTTTAGGCAAAGACGAAAACCAAGCTTTAGCACGATCTCTAAGCGAAAAAGGAAATAGCTTAAATTTAACAATATCGTTATCAACATCTTTCTTCTTTTTCATATCACACAAATCAACGAAGCTATTTAGATGTGTAGCGGCATCTTCACTAGGAAGGCCGGCGAATTGATCTTTCATAACAAGATTCAACAAAGCAGCATTTATTTCACAAGATTCAGTATTGGTAAGAGGAGCAATCAGAGTGCTAAGGAAATCATTATTGTTGGTATTGGTAAAGTCACACAATTTGGTATTATCTTGAGCCATCGTGACAAGCAAGCAATCCAACACACGAACAAACAAAAAGCAAGCGAGAAAAAGGCGAACGGAAAAAAAGAGGGCGAATAAAACGGCAAGGGTGAAGTGGGGGAGAGGAAAACGAGAGGCAAATGACAAATAAAGTAATGCGGGAGATAAGGGATTGTGATGGGTACTTGGTATGTTGACTTTTGCGTAGACACCCCGGCAACGGCGCCAGAAATTATTCTTGCTACTTCTTGAGCACTGCGTTGGATTTCCTTGAAGAGGAAAGGATGATGCAGCAAAGTAGCGTAAGTATTTCCCTCAGTTTTTGAGAACCAAGGTATCAATCCAGTAGGAGGCTATGCGTGAGTCACTCGTACCTGCACAAAACAAATAACTCCTCGCAACCAACGCGATAAGGGGTTGTCAATCCCTTCATGGTCACTTACGAGAGTGAGATCTGATAGATATGATAGGATAATATTTTTGGTATTTTTGTGATAAAGATGCAAAGTAAAATAAAAGCAAAGTAAAAAAGCAAAGGAAATAACAAAGTGTTGGAAGATTAATATGATGAAGATATGACCCACAGGTATAGGGGATCTATCGTAGTCCTTTCGATAAGTAAGAGTGTCGAACCCAACGAGTAGCAGAAGGAAATGATAAGTGGTTTTCAGCAAGGTATTCTCTGCAAGTACTGAAATAAGTAGTAACAGATAGTCTTGTGATAAGATAATTTGTAATGAGCAACAAGTAACAAAAGTAAATAAAGTGCAGCAAGGTGGCCCAATCCTTTTTATAGCAAAGGACAAGCCTGGACAAACTCTTATATAAAGGAAACACATGGGAATATTGTCAAGCTAGTTTTCATCACGTTCATATGATTCGCGTTCGGTACTTTGATAATTTGATATGTGCGTGGACTGGTGCTTGGGTGTTGTTCTTACTTGAACAAGCATCCCACTTATGATTAACCTCTATTGCAAGCATCCGCAACTACAACAAAAGTATTAAGGTAAACCTAACCATAGCATGAAACATATGGATCCAAATCAGCCCCTTACGAAGCAACGCATAAACTAGGGTTTAAGATTCTGTCACTCTAGCAACCCATCATCTACTTATTACTTCCCAATGCCTTCCTCTAGGCCCAAATAATGGTGAAGTGTTATGTAGTCGACGTTCACATAACACCACTAGAGGCTAGACAACATACATCTCATCAAAATATCGAACGAATACCAAATTCACATGACTACTAATAGCAAGACTTCTCCCATGTCCTTAGGAACAAACGTAACTACTCACAAAGCATATTCATGTTCATAATCAGAGGGGTATTAATATGCATAAAGGATCTGAACATATGATCTTTCACCAAGTAAACCAATTAGAATCAACTACAAGGAGTAATCAACACTACTAGCAACCTACTAGTACCAATCCTGGACTTGGAGACAAGAATTGGATACAAGAGATGAACTAGGGTTTTGAGAGGAGATGCTGCTGGTGAAGATGTCGATGGAGATTGCCCTCTCCCGATGAGAGGAGCGCTGGTGATGACGATGGCGATGATTTCCCCCTCCCAGAGGGAAGTGTCCCCGGCCGAACAGCTCTGCCGGAGCCCTAGATTGGTTCCGCCAAGGTTCTGCCTCGTGGCGGCCGAGTCTCGTCCCGAAAGGTTGCTTATGATTTTTTCCTTGACGAAAGACCTCATATAGCAGAAGATGGGCACCGGAGGGCCAGCAGGGGCCACGACGAGGCGGGCGCTACAGGGGTAGGCCGCCCCCACCCTCGTGGCCAGGTGGGCCCCCTCTGACGTACTTCTTTCGCTCAATATTATTTATTATTTCCAAAAATGACTTTCGTGGAGTTTCAGGACTTTTGGAGTTGTGCAGAATAGGTCTCTAATATTTGCTCCTTTTCCAGCCCAGAATTTCAGCTGCCGACATTCTCCCTACTTATGTAAACCTTGTAAAATAAGAGAGAATAGGCATAAGTATTGTGACATAACGTGTAATAATAGCCCATAATGCAATAAATATCGATATAAAAGCATGATGCAAAATGGACGTATCAACTCCCCCAAGCTTAGACCTCGCTTGTCCTCAAGCGGAAGCCGATAACGATAAATATGTCCACATGTTTAGAGGTAGAGGTGTCGATAAAATAAAATATGGACATGAGGGCATCATGATTATTCTCATAACAGCAACATATATGAATATTGTCATATGATTTCTTATGCTCAAGTAACAATATATTCACAATGCAAAAGTATGAATCAGAAACTTTATTGAGAGCTAACAAACTATAATCTCAGTCATTGAAGCAATTGCAATTTATCATAACATCATAAAGAGTCTATGTCAGAGCTTTCTAGCAAGTCCACATACTCAACTATCATTTAGTCTTTCATAATTGCTAACACTCACGCAATACTTTTGGTTATGGAGTTTTAATCGGACACAGAGAAAGATAGGGGCTTATAGTTTCGCCTCCCAACCTTTTACCTCAAGGGTAATGTCAACAATAATAATTCATGCTCCCCTATATCCAATTAGATATATGTATCAGGATCCTTCCAACATACTGTGCTTGCCAAAGGATAAAATGTAAAAAGGAAAGGTGAAGATCACCATGACTCTTGCATAAGGTAGATGATAATAATAAAAGATAGGCCCTTCGCAGAGGGAAGCAAAGGTTGCCATGCGCTTTTATGGTTGGATGCACAAAATCTTAATGCGAAAGAACGTCACTTTATATTGCCTTGTGATATGAACCTTTATTATGCGATCATCGCTTTTATTTCTTCCACATCACAAGATCGTATAAAGCTTATTTTCTCCCACACTAACAAGTCATACATATTTAGAGAGCAATTTTTATTGCTCGCACCGATGACAACTTACTTGAAGGATCTTACTCAATCCATAGGTAGGTATGGTGGACTCTCATGGCAAAACTGGCTTAAGGGTTTTTGGAAGCACAAGTAGTATCTCTACTTGGTGCTAAGAATTTGGCTAGCATGAGGGGGAAAGGCAAGCTCAACATGTTGGATGATCCATGACAATATACTTTATCTCAGATATAAGAAAACATAACTCATTACGTTGTCTTCCTTGTCCACACTACAAAAAAAAAGACACAACCGTGACATTTTGGGCTGAACGAATTTTTTTTCATCATCTTGTGACGACCGACCTCGGGACGGTCAAGCCTACGTGTTCTTGTGCCATCCTGGATCGATCTTTGCACGCACAGTACATAAATGTATATATCGAGTGCAATCACATGTATAATTAACGTAAAATGATATATACCTCATAAGTCACAAATGAAACAATTAGTCGGGTGTGGAGTCCCATCAACGCCATCGGCGGGTTGAGTGTAGACCGTAACCTGTATCGTAACTCTTACTCGTCGAAGAAAATCCTGCAACATGATACGTTGCAGCCGTGTAGGTCAGTACATTGAATGTACCGCAAGATCACAACATGAATAAACAGATGGTAAAACTATACTATATGCAATTTGGCTTTGTGGCTCAGTATCTGAGTTTTGTTTGCGTAAAAGCTGATTTTATTTTCCCTACATCAAAGGAATAAATGAAGTCTGTACTATGGAGTTTTCTATCATGACATGGTTCCGCCAACCGATGTCTCATAGCCCAAAATCATCATATGTTGCCCACAATTAAGTTATCAATCCGGTGTTGAGAGTTCCGAGATAGATCCAAGTCCAGATGCTCAAATTATGCATGAATCGGGACACGGCTAATCGATTAGGTTTAAACCCTATGCGAGGTTTGTACACTTTACCCGCAAGATTCGATCCTCTTTTTTACGTTCTCGCACTTGAGGTGTTTGAGAACAAGACGGCGAAACATGGTCTTCGAAGAGTTCCTCGACCACCGCCCGGTGCTCATCCCATCCTACCGTAGTTCTACATCTGCTAGCACCGTCCCCAGCCAGAGTCACCACTAAGGTCAACCAAGCGAGCCCATAATGACTTGCGGTTGCAGGTAAGCTTCCGGGCATGAAGTATTCTTCCGTCTCTTTGAGTCTGGGTGAAGCTTTCCGCAAGATGTCATGGCGCTTCTCCATGCATCCCGCCAACCACTGGTTTCTCCAGGTGCCCACAACCGCCCTTCACCCAAAGAGTGTGTATTGAATTCTTGTCTTGAGTCTTGAAGTCTTGAGGCCTTGAAAATGCAGTCCTTGCAGATGCCATCATGGAGTTGTCGTCATTGGCGTAGAGTCCTCCTTCTTCACACCACTCTCGAGCACTCATACCAACCCCGTCTACTATAGTGTAGCATTAAATAAAATATCGTCCCGGGCTTGGTAACAGGGTGATGGGTTCCTACCTCATGCATACTACTCAACTACAAGAACTCAATATCACTACTGGAGGTGGTTGCAAAAGTGCCACTAAGTGCAACAAAACATAGGCATGAAAGCATGGTCAAAGTGAACTTGCCTTGCTGACGATCTTCGAAAACTAGGGACTCGCGGTAGCAAGCTTCGCACTCCGGAAATTCTACCGAGGCAAACAATAACCATAATAAGCATAAAGCATATGATCACTTAACATATCATCATAGTAACATAACACACCGAAACAAACGAATCAAAACCCAAAAGAAAACTCGAAGAAATCCAACTCAAAGTTTTCCTACTTCAAACAACAACTAAAATAGTTTTACATAACAAAAATTTTCTTATCATAACCTAAACATGGGTTTATGTTAACTTAACAGAAAAGAATGCATTAAGCAACTAGGAGCAAAAAGAATCAATTTAAAAGCTATTATAAAACTCCTATCAGGCCTAATTCAATTTCTATTAAGAAAAATAAAATAAAAGTTTTATTTATTATAAATAAAAGTTCATGCTCTAAAGTGACAGAAACTATCCTAGAATAATCAATCACATGTGAAAAATAAATTTATTTGCTAATTAAAATAATAGGAAAACAGTAGCTAGTTAATTAATTAAGAATAACATGATTCTGATTAAAACTATTTTTTTATTAATCCTAAAATGCCCAAATAAATTCCTACGGTTAGGCAATGTCAAAACAAAGTTGGGACAAAAAGAATCACCCAAAAATAATTTTCCTAACTAATTTTATAGAAGATTTACTATTCTGTCTAAATTTAAAATAAAGCAATTTTAAATAATTTTAACATAGCTAAATATATTTTCTACAGAAACTATAAGAAATTTGCAAACCAACAAAAAAAGAATCACTTAAAAATATTAAGTAGATTAAAAGATATGAATTTTTCAAATCTGAAACTATTCTGCTAAAACAGAAAATGAAAATAAAAGAAAAATGGCCTAATGGGCCTAACTAACGCTTCGGCGTTAAATAACTAAACTACGCCCTAGGGTTTAAACGAATCGGGCCGATTAAAAATAAAAACCCTAACTAAGAATAAACCGGACTGAACCGGTTTTATTTAAAAGAACATACCCCTTCGGGGGGGTTCTAATCTAAGCCGTCGGAAACGAATCGGACGGCGAGGGGGGACTCCGGCGACGTACGGGACGACGAGGCGACGGCGGCTCGGGCGGCGATGGTTCCGGCGACTCCGGTGGTCGGGGCGCCAAGGAGGTCTCCGCGGGTGCAGCAGGCGAGTCCGAGTCCGGGGGGTCGGGCGAGCTCGGGGTGGCAGGTGGGTCGGGACGGTGGCAAAGGCGGCGGCGGCTCTCGGAGCTCGGCGAGGCCTTGTGGGGAGAGGAGAGGTCCAGCGAGGGGAAATGGGGTGAGGGGGGGGCATTTATAGGGCGGGGCGGCGACGCGCGGGAAGAGAATCGGGAGGGATCGGGTGGATCCGGAGAACACGGGATCTCCGTGAGCGGCGCTCGTCTTGTGGGGAGGGGAGAAGGAGGTGGGGGCCCTTTGTCAGCGAGAGGGGAGGGTCGTGCGTCGGTCGGCCGAGGGCTAGCCGATTCAGCTCGGTCGCTCGGTCGGTGGGCGTGGGCGGTCGGGTGTCACTGGCCGGGCCGCTGGTGGGCCTCGGTGCGATGGGTTGCCAGTCTTGGCTGGGCGGTCGGCTGGCTGGTGCCTGGGCATTTTCTTTTTCTAGTTTTTATTTTTTTGAAAAACAAAAAAATAGATATAATATATAAACTATAAATATTTTATATAGGACATATATATACCAAAATGATCGGGGAATATTCCTATCATTTGAACATTTTCGAGGGCAAAATCCAAACTTTATAAAATTCATTTTTTCCAAATTCAAATAAAACTCAAATTTGAATTTCAAACTTTTGGCAATGTTTTTCCTCTGATATTTTTGGAGTGTCATGTTTACTCCTCTCATACTTTTTCTCAAGTATTTATCGGTATAGTTTTTGAAATGATTCCCTTTGCCAAAATTTGAATTCAAATTCCAAAACTTCAAAACTTCAAATGCCACTCAAATTCAAACAACATGCATAGGTGCTTAGCTATAATTGTAAAACATTCCAAATAGGAAATTTGGGATGTTACAAACCTACCACACTTAAAATGAATCTCGTCCTCGAGATTCGAAGAGGCTAGCAAGAAAGGGTTAGGGGTTGGGGGTCTTTCTAGCAAATGTTTTGGTCAGAAAAGTCAGAGGTGCTACCACACTTAAAAACAAGGTTACGGTTCCAATAAACTCAGATGCTTCCTCTGGAGTGCCGACAATATATGTCTCTTCACATATCTTACAATAGCTCCTTCATTAACGCTCTTCTGTCCTAAGCATAGAGTTTTTTCCATCGGTTCGTCAAAGTTGAAGTTCGTCCGAGACTGGATCTTCTTAGCTGATAGGTCCGTGTCCATTCTAGACAACTATCGAAATACTCATGGTGGTCTACAATTTATGGTTTCTCCTGCAGAAAACGGGTGCAGGTTGAACCTCACCGTATAACCTACGGTTGTAGCGGTTGCTGTAAAGGGTTCCATCGTCCTACCATTCTATGGTTTTATGGCTTATCGCGTCGACACTCTTCTAGGGTTTTTCGGGGCTCTCTGATTTTCCATCAACATATGATAGTTCATGATAGAAGTCTCCGGTATGGGGGCCAATCCATCCCGTACTTGAATCATTACCACATACGTAAACAGTGAATCACGTATTCTAACACTTGGGCATACTCACAAGCATTGCAGAACTTCTCTTGTTCTCGAACTGGGTTCGAGTAAATCCTTTGGTTCAGCAAGCCAAACAAAACATCTATCGTTACTTCACCACTCTCAGGTTTTTGCGTAACCTCCTACGAAACGTATGCTGATTGGATCACTGATTTCTTCCAAATTTCTTCCTTCATCAAGGTTACATCTGTTACTTTTCAAAATCCTGGGCCTGTGGGTTATGGCCCACTTCAACTCTTGTACAAGTTTAATTCATCCTTCCTAGGATTATCATTCCATATTCCAACATTACATCTCCTGTAAATCCAATAGTACTTCTTCCTTCATACCTTTGTGGTGACGATCATACAAAATTCCAACTTATTTTGTCCAGCTTCCTTCTATGGACCGTCATGAATAACACATTTCTTTCTTCATTGATCCTGTGGCTTTACGGGGTACTACGACACCAAGGAAAATGCACTAGTTTATCCATAAATCTCATTATTTTCATATCAATCTTTTATTACATCCTTAACCATTCTTCGTGAATCCAAATTCCAAAAGTTTATTACAAATGCTGCCACCCACATGGTTCGGTATGGTCAGACATTACTTCCAACTTTATTCATTTTTATTCCTCGAGGATTCTTTAGTCCTGCTGGAATTGTGCGACATGCGCCTTGAAGTCTTCAATCTTTTGTTTCATTGTTGTGGCCTTGAGTTTCAGCTCCATCATCTCTGCATGCACTTCGCTTAGGTATTCCTGAGTATAACGGAGTCTTGCTTCAAGTATTTCTCCGATCTGGCGTATGGCTTCCATGGCTGCTTCACGAACAGCGTCGAAGAAAGTTGCTTGTGGCACACGTGAAATGAAAAAGTACTGCCCCATCATCTTTGGGCAAACTCCTTTCAAATGGTGGAGGTGTACCTCCACATACCAAAGTTCCACTCCCTTTTGCATGAAGGGGTAGCCTTTGTAGACTGCATCTCCTTCAAGGTGAATATGCTTCATCATGTCCTTCAGGATCTTCGGGTAATCATGATCACTTGTCAGGGTCATGATTGTTTCCGGACCTTTAAGGAAAGATTCGTAAAGGGTCGTCATCTGCAGTTGTAGAACAAAAATGGTGCTCAGAATAAGGTACATATCTCCTGGGCACACATTCATATCATCCAAACAAAACTTCAAACTCAATTCCAATTTCCCGTTTATGCATCACAACTCACTTTCTTCCATGTTCATCCAGAATATTAATTTCCAAGATAAAATATGACAACTCCTTAAAGCCTTTCAACATGTGACATTACAACTTTATTGAGTCATGAACTATTACAATCTCTGAGTAATCTATTACATAACTCAACTCATTGAACTCATGAAAATGAAATTGCTTTCTACTACTCTTATTATCCATATCAAAATTCCAACTACTCAACTCCAGCTTTCGTCTTGTTGGGACATTTAGTAGCATAATGTCCTGCTTCCTTGCAGTGAAAACAAAAGACTTCCGACATGTCTCGGGGATTCTATGTGATTATGTAGGCTCCTTGGATTCTTGGCTTCTTTTCTGGACATTTACTAGCGTAATGACCTAAATCCTTGCACCTGTAACAAGTGATATGACTTAGGTCCTTCTCTGCAAAAATTGCGTTGTTCTCGGGTTGCCTTCTTTTTCTCTTCCGGATTTCTCTGTAATGATTAGAGCTTCTATTTCCGAGGTCAAACTTCACTTCGCTGTCGGAAATATCCCAGATACTCTTTTCTTTCCTTGGTGCAATCTGGGAAAAATGTCCTTCTTCTCCACATGAATAGCAGGCATTGGAGTAAAATCTGTTGAGGCCTTCTCCATCGGGTCTTCAACACATTCCTTCATCACAGATTCTTTCATAACTTCTCGGAGGGCTTCTTTCATTCCTTCTTCCTGCTCTGAATAGTTTGTTGCACCATGGGGTAAATGTGACCTTGAGTCGGGTAGTGGGTGGTTCCTTCACACAAGAAACAAGTCACCCGACTAGTTGGGCATTCCTCACCGGGTGTTTCTCCTCACAATGAGGGCATCCTTCCTTGTGTTCCTCCTGGGTGTGTCCTATTTCTCCGCGAATCTTGCAGGCACAAGGTTTATTTCTTGGTGTATCATGGTGCTTCCGGATAAGACGTGATCTCAACAGGGTCTTCTTGAATTCCTCCCAAGTTCTTGCTCCATTAAATCCTTGTATGGCTTGATGCATTTTCCACCAGGTTGCAGCTCTTTACGTAAAATCTTGAGAGCGTATTGGACCTCATACTTCCTTGAAACCAAATTGCTCCAAGTGATTTTCCATGTTCTGCATCCATAGCTCTGCCTCCGGTGAGTCTTGATCCAGAATATCAGTCCAACTTCATTCATCATCTATGGGGTTCAAAAGTTTTGGGATGAGATATGAGAGAGGTGGGAGGGATATACACACAATACAAACAATAGTTTTTTTGGAGAAACAAGTTTTACTTTGTGGCTGTCGGAAAACATCAAACAAATGACAGCTCACAAATCGTCGCATCCAACGTAAGTGTGTAACAGGGGTTTGGTCTTCTAAAGGTCAAATATTTCTTGAGAACTTCAAATCTTGAGTCTTCAACTGTTGTAGCTTCTAATACATGGTGAAATCCTCTTTACTCAAGGGTCATCGGTTCTTCGATATCAAATCCTTCTTGGGCGTCTTGATTGATCCTCCGGGTGAGGATAAGGGTATATTCTAACCATTTGAGGTGAGAGGGTCTATTTGATATAATCGAGAAAAGATGAGAAGTAAGAGTCTTTTGTAAATTAAGTTTTGAGATATCCTGTCCTAGGGCTTTCGGTTTCTAGGGTCACGTCCTCAATCAACATGTGCTCGATACCATTTACAGAGCGACCGACCTCGGGCAGTCAAGCCTACGTGTTCTTTGTGCCATCCTCGATCAAGATCTTTGCACGCACAAAGACATCAATGTATATATCAAAGTGCAATCACATGTATAATTAACGTAAAATGATATATACCTCATAAGTCACAGCTGAAACAATTAGTCGGGTGTGGAGTCCCATCAACGCCATCGGCGGGTTGAGTGTAGACCGTAACCTGTATCGTAACTCTTACTCGTCGAAGAAAATCCTGCAACATGATACGTTGCAGCCGTGTAGGTCAAGACATTGAATGTACCGCAAGATCACAACATGAATAAACAGATGGTAAAACTATACTATATGCAATTTGGCTTTGTGGCTCAGATTCGAGTTTTGTTTGCGTAAAAGCTGATTTTATTTTCCCTACATCAAAGGAATAAATGAAGTCTGTACTATGGAGTTTTCTATCATGACATAGTTCCGCCAACCGATGTCTCATAGCCCAAAATCATCATATGTTGCCCACAATTAAGTTATCAATCCGGTGTTGAGAGTTCCGAGATAGATCCAAGTCCAGATGCTCAAATTGTGCATGAATCGGGACACGGCTAATCGATTAGGTTTAAACCCTCTGCAGAGGTTTGTACACTTTACCCGCAAGATTCGATCCCTCTTTTTTTACGTTCTCGCACTTCAGGGTGTTTGAGAACAAGACGGCCGAAACATGGTCTTCCGAAGAGTTCCTCTGACCACTGTCCAGTGCTCATCCCATCCTACCGTAGTTCTACATCTGCTAGCACCGTCCCAGCCAGAGTCACCACTAAGGTCAACCAAGCGAGCCCATAATGACTTGCGGTTGCAGGTAAGCTTCCGGCATGAAGTATTCTTCCGTCTCTTTGAGTCTGGGTGAAGCTTTCCGCAAGATGTCATGGCGCTTCTCCATGCATCCCGCCAACCACTGGTTTCTCCAGGTGCCCACAACCGCCCTTCACCCAAGAGTGTGTATTGAATTCTTGTCTTGAGTCTTGAAGTCTTGAGGCCTTGAAAATGCAGTCCTTGCAGATGCCATCATGGAGTTGTCGTCATTGACGTAGAGTCCTCCTTCTTCACACCACTCTCGAGCACTCATACCAACCCCGTCTACTATAGCGTAGCATTAAATAAAATATCGTCCCGGGCTTGGTAACAGGGTGATGGGTTCCTACCTCATGCATACTACTCAACTAGAAGAACTCAATATCACTACTGGAGGTGGTTGCAAAAGTGCCACTAAGTGCAACAAAACATAGGCATGAAAGCATGGTCAAAGTGAACTTGCCTTGCTGACGATCTTCGAAAACTAGGGACTCGCGGTAGCAAGCTTCGCACTCCGGAAATTCTACCGAGGCAAACAATAACCATAATAAGCATAAAGCATATGATCACTTAACATATCATCATAGTAACATAACACACCAAACAAACGAATCAAAACCCAAAAGAAAACTCAAGAAATCCAACTCAAAGTTTTCCTACTTCAAGCAACAACTAAAATAGTTTTACATAACAAAATTTTCTTATCATAACCTAAACATGGGTTTATGTTAACTTAACAGAAAAGAATGCATTAAGCAACTAGGAGCAAAAGAATCAATTTAAAAGCTATTATAAAACTCCTATCGGGCCTAATTCAATTTCTATTAAGAAAAATAAAATAAAAGTTTTATTTATTATAAATAAAAGTTCATGCTCTAAAGTGACAGAAACTATCCTAGAATAATCAATCACATGTGAAAAATAAATTTATTTGCTAATTAAAATAATAGGAAAACAGTAGCTAGTTAATTAATTAAGAATAACATGATTCTGATTAAAACTATTTTTTATTAATCCTAAAATGCCCAAATAAATTCCTACGGTTAGGCAATGTCAAAACAAAGTTGGGACAAAAAGAATCACCCAAAATAATTTTCCTAACTAATTTTATAGCAGATTTACTATTCTGTCTAAATTTAAAATAAAGCAATTTTAAATAATTTTAACATAGCTAAATATATTTTCTACAGAAACTATAAGAAATTTGCAAACCAACAAAAAAAGAATCACTTAAAAATATTAAGTAGATTAAAAGATATGAATTTTTCAAATCTGAAACTATTCTGCTAAAACAGAAAATGAAAATAAAAGAAAAATGGCCTAATGGGCCTAAGTAACGCTTCGGCGTTAAATAACTAAACTACGCCCTAGGGTTTAAACGAATCGGGCCGATTAAAAAATAAAAAACCCTAACTAAGAATAAACCGAACTGAACCGGTTTTATTTAAAAGAACATACCCCTTCGGGGGGGTTCTAATCTAAGCCGTCGGAAACGAATCGGACGGCGAGGGGGGACTCCGGCGACGCATGACGGCGACGGCGACGGCAGCTCGGGCGGCGATGGTTCAGCGACTCCGGTGGTCGGCGCCATGGAGGTCTCCGTGGTGGGTGCAGGCGAGGGGAGTCCGGGGTGGGGTCAGGCGAGCTCGGGGTGGCCGGGTGGGTCGGGACGGTGGCAATGGCGGCGGCGGCGCTCTGGACTCTGGCGAGGCCTTGTGGGGAGAGGAGAGGTCCGCGAGGGGAAATGGGGTGAGGGGAGGCATTTATAGGGCGGGCGGCGCGTCGTGGGAAGCGAATCGGGAGGATCGGGTGGATCCCGGAGATCACGGGATCTCCGGCGAGGGGGAGAAGGAGGTGGGGGCCCGCCTATCAGCGAGAGGGGGAGGGGTGCGGCGCATCGGTCGGCCGAGGGCTAGCCGATTCGGCTCGGTCGCTCGGTCGGCTGGGCGTGGGCGGTCGGTGCCGCCGGTGGGCCGCTGGTGGGCCTCGGTGCGGTGGGTTGCCAGTCTTGGGTGGGCGGTCGGCTGGTGGTGCACTGGGCATTTTCTTTTCTAGTTTTTATTTTTGAAAAACAAAAAACAGATATAATATATAAACTATAAATATTTTATATAGGACATATATATACCAAAATGATCAGGGGAATATTCCCTATCATTTGAACATTTTTCCAAGGGCAAAATCCAAACTTTATAAAAATTCATTTTTTTCCAAATTCAAATAAAACTCAAATTTGAATTTCAAACTTTTGGCAATGTTTTTCCTCTGATATTTTTGGAGTGTCATGTTTACTCCTCTCATACTTTTTCTCAAGTATTTATCAGGTATAGTTTTTGAAATGATTCCCCTTTGCCAAAATTTGAATTCAAATTCCAAAACTTCAAAACTTCAAATGCCACTCAAATTCAAACAACATGCATAGGTGCTTAGATATAATTGTAAAACATTCCAAATAGGAAATTTGGGATGTTACACATACATATGACACTTCTATGAAGATAATTGTGACAAAACCCGGTATCATCATAGATGTGGTGGGCTCCTACTTCTATGACAAAAAATCATGACAGAAAATGGGCTTTTCGTCCTGGGAGGGCCGGAGACGCAGCTGCATGACATTCTTTGGGCCGTCCATGACAGAAAAAACCATGGTAGAAGCGAGGGGGAGGAAAATTTCAGGGAGTTCCCGGCTACGGTGGGAGGTCGGGGCGAAGCGATCGCGCTGTTCTCTTGTACACGACTGCTGCGTGTGTGCGGCGTTGGCTCTAATCAACCCGAGCGAGGTGTTGGGCTCTAATCAACCCGGCGATTGCGCAGCAGCTCTGCGTTCTTGAACGGGCGATTGATCGATGGTCGTTAATCAACCCGATCGAGAGATTCGCCGCTCTGCTGCTAATCAAGCCGATCGATTGGATGAGCAGTGAGCATTGCGGGGGGGGTGGATGAGCAGATTGGCGGTGGCGTTGCCTCTGGATGAACAAGACCCCGTGGTGTGGAGGGCTGGATGAATAGTAGATGGTGGAGGGGTGCCCGTGGAGGGGTGGTTGAACAGGACCCCATGATGTAGAGGGCTGGATGAACAGTAGACGGTGGAGGGGTGCCCGTAGAGGGGTGGTTGAATAGTAGCCGGTGGAGTAGCGTGCGGTGGAGGATGGATGAACAGGAGCCCGTGGAGGCTGGAGGAGGTCGACTGTAGCCCGTGGAGGCTGGAGGAGGTCGACGGTGGAGATGAACAGTATCCCGTGGAGTCCCGTTTTGCGGTACGCCACACCCCTCCCGATGAACAGGACCCCTGTTTCGACCATAGAAGCTCCGTTTCGTTCGTTTTGCGGTACGCCACACCCCTCCCAATCAACAGGACCCCCTTTCGACCGTAGGAGGTCTGTTTAAATCCGTTTTGGCGGCACGCCACACCCTCCCGATCAATAGGACCCCGTTTGATCGCGGGAGGTCCGTTTCTCGCTTTTGCGATGCCACACCCTCCCGATCAACATGACCCCATTCCGAACGTAGGAGGTCCGTTTCCTCCGTTTTGCGGTACGCCAGGCCTCGTTTCCATTGCCTGTTCCGTCCAAGCCCTGGCGATGAACACGACCACACATTCCGTTCCGACCCAGCCGGTTGGCTACCACGCGTTCCGTTGCCTCCCGATGAACACGACGCATTCCGTTGCCTCCCCATGAACACGACGCATTCTGTTGCCTCCCCATGAACACGACGCATTCCGTTGCCTCCCCATGAACACGACGACGACGCCGTTTCTCCGTTCGACCCAGCCATGTACACGAGCCCTGGCCGTACGTATGCGCGAGTAGGCGTTCGAGACCTCGCCCGTATGTACACATATGTGGGTGTATTTTCTTTCTTGCACCGGCGCCAGACGCGTGCGTGTACATGCTACGTGCGCGCCTCTACTACGACACATGCGCGCCTCTACATCCACCAATATATATGTACATACACGTTCACGACTAGAATGACAACGCTACGTACGCTTCGACCAGGTGGGTCCCGACTGTCAGGCACTTCCTTGCATGCGAAGATGTAGCTGGTGGGTCCCAGAAGCCAGGGGAAACGTTTTTTTGGCGAAATACGGTGGCCCGTCCGGTGGGTCCCCGCTGTCAGGTGGAGGAATAATTATTTTGCATGTAATAAGGAGGCACTTCCTTGTCGGCCGTGGACCCACTGTCGACCTCTCCACGTCTGATCCACGTCCGATGGAAGCCATTCCTTGACCACGTTGACCAAGCCGCGCCAAGAGCACCAGGGCGGTCGGCGAGGCCTAGGAAGGGGACGACACGGAGCCGGGGAAGACGCGGCAGTGGATGCCCACGCGTAGAGGAGTACGAGGGTTCACTGGTTCGCTGTGGTGTGAGGCTACCGTCGCCGCAGAATAACATGGGGTGTGGGTGAGTAGAGGGATGGCCTGGCCAGCGGTGGGAGTAAGGGGGGCGGTGAGGCCTCCGCCGCATCGCAGCCGCCCACGGGAGGCAAGAGCACGAGGCACAACCGGCGCTGGTTTGGGCGGCTGGAGCAAGAAGACCAGAGGTTGAAGAAGCACTACGGCCGTTGGATGAACATCGTACGGTCACTGGAGCTAGAATCATGCATATTGAATAAGTTGACAAAGCCCTCCGTCCCCGTCAACTTAGTAGGCCCACAAGTCAGCCTGCCACTATACTGGATCCCAGCTAACAGGGGGAGTATTCTTTTTTTTTGTGCGTAATAAGGAGGCACTTCCTTGCGTGCGAAGATATAGCTGGTGGGTCCGAGCTGTCAGCGACGACAACGTTTTTTTCACGAAATACAGAGGCCCTTTCGGTGGGTCCCTGATGTCAGGTGGAGGAATCATTAATTTGCGCATAATAAGGAGGCATTTCCTTGCATGCGGCCGTGAACCCAGCTGTCGGCCTCTCCACATACAGTCCACTTCAGATGCATGTCGGTCGTTGACCACATTGACCAGGCCGCGCCGAGAGCACCAGGGCTGTGGACGATGGTGAGGCCTAGGAAGGGAACGACACGGAGGCAAGGAAGACTCGGCGCTTGTTTCCCACGCAGAGAATACGACTGTCGAGGTTTATTGGTTCGTCTGCCGTTGCCGGAGAATAACAACAGGTGTGGGTGAGTAGAGGGATGGCTAGGCCAGCGATGGGAGTACGGTGGGGCGGTGAGGCCTGCGCGGCAGCAGAGCCGGCCGCGGGGAGGATGGAGCAGGCAGTCCCGCCGACGCTTGTTTGAGCGGCTGGAGCAGGAAGAGCAGAGATTGAAGAAGCACGACGACCGTTGGATGGCCATCCAACAATCACTGCTTGTGCGTCAACCTTTTTTTTAGGAAAGCCTCAAATCTGTGGAAAACAGCATACAACCCATCTGCCATTATTTCTAATAATTTACAGCCCATTTGCTAATTATTAAGGTTTTTTTGGAGCCCATATTCTTTTTGTTAGCATTACAGCCCATATTGTGGCCACGGTTAAAAAATTATACGAAATTTTGCATATTTCGGTGTGGTCCGAACTGCTTTTAATCCCGAAATTTCGACTCACATTCAAATCGATTTTAAAAATAAATGTATATCAATATAAAATCCAACAAATTCTCCACGCATAAAAATTAATGTAATTTAAAATCTCGAAATGAAAAAAAGGATATTTGAAACTAGTTGCCGGTTTGATGCGTTTTAAAAATGTACAGCCCATTTCTCATTACTGATGGGCCATTTTCTCGGCCAGCCGAATGAAAGCTCTCCTCGTCTTGAAAGATTTGCAGCCCAACAAGCCTGACAAAGCGACTTACTTGGCAAATCACAAAAAAACTGGGCTGTGGCCGTGGACCCAGCTGTCAGCCTCTCCATGTACAATACTCTTCCGATGGAATGTTGTTGACCACGTTGACCACGCCGCACCGAGAGCACCAAGGCGGTGGACGATGGCAAGGCCTAGGAAGGGGACGACGCGGAGCCGGGGAAGACGCAGCAGTGGATGCCCACGCGGAGAGGAGTACGAGGGTTCACTGGTTCGACTGCGGTGTGAGGCTGCCGTCGCCGCAGGGCCTAGCTAGCGGTGGGAGTAGTAGGGGGCAATGAGGCCTCAACGGCAAAGACACCGACCACGGAGGCAGGAGCAAAGCGGTCTCCCGACGTTGGTTTGGGCGGCTGGTGCAAGAAGAGCAGCGTTGAAGAAGCAACGAGACTGCTCGATTCAAATCCAACGGTTACTGCTGCTAGAATCGTTTGTTGACTAAGTTGACAAGCCCTGCGTACGCGTCAACTTAGTAGGCCCACAGGTCAGCCTCCCAACCGGTGCGCCCCAGATGTCAGTGGGAGGAATCATTTTTTTCGCGTAATAAGGAGGCAGTTGATTGCGTGCGGCCAGGCCAGCGGAGGGAGTAGGGTGGGCGGGAAGCTCAGCGCATCATAGCGGCCACAAGAGGAGGGCGCAGCAGTCCCGCCGGCGCTAGTTTAGGCGATCGGATCAGAAGATCGAGAGATTGAAGAGGCACGCCGGCCATTGGATGGACATCCAACGATCATCGCTGCTAGAATCGTGTGTTCATCGACAAAGCCTTGCGTAAACAAGTCAGCCTCGAAATATGTGGCGTGTACAGCTCATTTGCTATTATTTTATAATTTTACTCATTTTCTAATTCATATGGAATTTATTGCAGCCTGCTTTTCCATTTTTAGAATTGCTGGCCATTTTCGAGTCAAGACTGCGGTCAAAAAATTAACTAAATATGTGGGAAAATTTTGAAAATTCGCAAATTTTTTTGGGGAACGAAATATTCTTAATCCAAAAATTAATAGCCATACTAAAATAAATTTAAAAATAAATTAGTACTATGTCATGTTAAATCCAATGAAATACGTATAAGATATCAGTGAAGAACAAAAACAAAAAAAGAAACTTATATCCCATTTGTTATAATTTTTTTTGGAATTTTCAGCCCCTTTTGATATTACTTTTAATAGACATTGACCATACTCTTAAGCCAGGCCGGAATGCATCCCTCCTTATCTTGAAAGATTTGCAGCCCAGTAATTCGGAGAAAACAAATAGGCCTAGCTTGGGTATTCTTCAAAAAGAAATACCGGGCTACCTATTTTCCCAAAGAGCTGATGCATGAGCATTTAGCTTCATTTATTTATTTATTTACTTATTCATGTTTAGGGGACCATGAGCATGTACCTGGGCCGGATTCATGTGAGAGCCTCCCTTCCAGTTAATTATGGGCTTCTCTATTGGGCCTTCATCAATGGGCTGCATGTTATCAACAAGTGGAAAATGTGTTCAGTATGAAAAATAGTATGTGCTACGTGCAGTGCAGGGCACTAAAGGATCGAACTGCGCAACGACTTCCAAAACATTGTGTTTGTCGTTCTAACAACACATTTATTCAACCAACATACTGAAATATACTATTGATTGTGCATTGAAAACAGCAGCAAGAACCAGGGTTGGGGTGCAATGAAAAGATAGCAGGCCGTAAGAGTGAAGATGCAACTCTCTTCCAAACCAAACATCAACCATCATTACAAAGGGCTACCAAAAAGAACAAGTGTATGCATCAAACTAAATAAAGATCCTACTACACCGAAGCGTCGCATCTAACTAACTGCTCGGTTAGACGTTACTATTTATTAAGTTGTGGAGATTGGTGACGGCTTGAACCGGATGGGTGCCTCGACGGGGAAACTCCACCAAATAGTCAAAGTCCGATACTTGCGACCCTCTCTCCTACTTTGGGCTGCGAGCGTGGCGACACATATCAGGTATGGTGCATGTAGAGACGCATGGTACGCGGTGTACACACAGTTTTGCCTGATGAACGAAACCGTGCTGCCATCATGATCCTTGCCATCGGTTATCTCCTGGTTAATCGGATAATTCAGTCCGACAAACGAGAGCGTGTACCAAGGCTACTTACCAGCCTCCAACAAAAATTCCTGAAGGCCCGAGAAGCTTGGATCCTGCTCAAAGACCTTGCAGCGATCGTGATTGTATTCCATGAAACAACACGTCCGATGCGTCGCGAACGATCATCAATCTTTCACCGTCGTTCGATCGAGCCAGAACCACCGCAATCGCCATGTCGCTTTTCTTTGAAAGGTTACGGGATTAGGAAGGGTAGGGGCACCAGCGCCTACAACATCATATCAAGTTGGAGTCAAAGAAAAAAGGGCTCTTGATTTAGTCAATCTTAAGAACAGCATGTTATGAGCATGGATATTTTTTCAGCAAATGTTGACAGCAATAGAAGCAAGCCATCGTGATATCATAGGAAAGTAACATACTGCTGTAACAGCCGTTTGTAGCGATGACTGGAGTAGGCCATCAATACGTCCAGCCATAGAAGGAGTCGACAGCGTAAATGAAGCCCTTGTGTTCAATGGCATCGGAGAACCATGGAGGATGTATGATCCTGCGATGGACGTGCAGATTTATCCACTTACCACGGTGACCTGTCAGATAGGCGAGACCGCGGTTGAAGAAAGCAATTAGCCTGGAGTCTTTATAATTCGCAGATCTTGTGGGCACTTGGCAGATTACAACCTTGAGCAAATCAAACTTGGTATCATGTTGGCTCTTTGAAGATTCCGAGTATTCGGGCGCGGTGCCAAAGCAAAGGCAAAGTTAATCGAAGGAAGGGGATCAATCGCCGGGTGTAGACCCCCACTAGCATCCAGCTGCCGCGACCGTCGACGAGCACCATCCAAGACGTGTTCATGCCGACCCAGTACATAGCGTTAATGTAGTTGAGGCTGACAGGGATCGGATCGCAGTCAAGGGGGTTGATGCTCGCCACCCTACGATCATTATTCTGCGTGACACGCTGTTTCTGAAGATCAGGTGGCATCAACAAGCAAGGAGCTGGCTTAAAAAGCTCCGGCCTGAGGGCTTTGAGTAAACGGTACAACCCCGACGAGCACGCGGCGAGCGGCATGGTACTGATATTGTCCACACGCGAAACAATGAGCTTGATTACCTCTGTGGGGAGCGAATTCCAGCCACTCTTTCAACAAGACGCTGCTCGAGTTCTGCCATTGTTAGTGCTTGGGTTTGGATGAGGGGGGGGCGCCTTAGCGGGGATGGAAGATTGGACGAGATTATGCGCGGACAAAGATGGAGAAGCGAATATGTGCTGCGCGAAGTGGACAGGTGATGATGACTACAACACGCCGCTTGACTTACGAGACACATACCAGCAGCGTAGGGTCATGTCGATGCCAGACAACTTGCTTGAGTGATCACAGTACTGGTACTCCCTACAGTGCTATGCCCTAACCTGCTTGAGTAGAGTAGTAGAGTAGGACTCTGCTCTACTACTAGCACCGGAGGAGTAGTATATTCTAATTTAAATTAGTTACAAACTTCAATGCCCGAGCATGGAACGACTATGAACCGTGCTCAAAGATCGTGTCTACGTGGTGTTTGGACATGGGCGACAACCTTAACGCCAACGGTGCTGCTCCTGTTGCACCGTATGTATTTCTGTTTTTCCTGTTCGAAATCGTGGTAGAATTCATGTTTCTACTCTGTATCCTACTACTATGCTAGTCCACATGATTAGTTTCATCTCTGTTATAGCCGTCATGATTTATTTTGTGCTTATTCGGATTAAATCTCGTAGTAACTTGCTCATATATTCAACTGGCGCAACGTCCCCTACAGCCACTCCCGTTTCATGGACGGCCTGGTCGATGCCTCCAAGGAGCCCTTCGTCCACTGTTATGAGTGCCCGATGCCGTTTTGTGGCTCGCCGGTGGACATGGTGCATCACCTCACAGATGCATGCAACGGTCACTGCTGGCCCTTGGCGGAGAACATCAAGTACGAGACGTGCTACCTGTTCACCATGCCGAAGTCGCTGGAGGATCACTGCCGCCTACTAGTCTCGGAGGAGGACGGCAGCGTCTTCCTATTGATCGTGGGCACCGGAGAGGCCCGCGCAGGCCGCCGCCCCATCTCTGTAATGTGCGTCAGGGGCGACGTCGCTGACGCTGACACTGACACGAGGCCGATGTATGGGTGCGTGGTTAGTGTTACTACCCCTCCGGGTCGCGTGGGCGGCGACACCGGCCTCATCGAACGGACTTGGACTCTAGGGAGCTGGGACTATCCCGCCAATGTGGACTTGGAAAACACATGGCATCCTTTACCCGCCGACGCGGTGCACTTGGACACCAAGGAGGTTCACCTGGACAAACGCATTACCAAGTTAAATTTTGATCATTAGTCTTCGCTCAATGTAATCCGTTGTCTAAGCATGTGGAGACTTCCATGCAGGATCTTGCTCTATTGGAGTATCGCGCATGAATAAAAGTGTATCCGTTTATGGTTTAGTCTAGAATCTTCCATGTATGAATTTTTACTACAGTACTGGTGAAAGACTTACGATGAACCATATCATACATCTCCTCTGCCCGCTTGCAAGTCATCCTGATTTAATCCCTCTGTCTAGGTGTATAAGGGCATGGTTAATATTACTTAATAGTATAGCCAACTGTTGACTATAAGAAAGTGCCATGTCATCTGTAGCCAACATGTATAACAATCGATACTCAAAAACTAATTCTTAAAGATCATTTCTTGCAAAGCACAATAAGTGTTATTTCTTCACAAGTTTTGGATGCAGGTTGAACACTTGAACGCTTTTGTTTGCAAAAGATACCTTTTTATCTATTTCACTCGGATGTTTGTGAGCTCTAGAGATGAAATAATATCCGAAGAAACCTATCGATACCCGTTACACATGAGATGACCCCCACATCCTTTGTCAAAATAAACAACTCCCCGATCAATTGATGAGGACATCAGTACCATTGTTACACCCACAGCCCCTACTGTTACATATACTGGACCAATTACTAGAGCTCGCGCATGCCAATTAAATTACCAGGTACTTTTGTTTCTTGGTAATTATTCTAATGTTCATGAGAATATGATACTGCCTAAATTGGATACATTTGTTTTGCTTACTAATGAAGGGCCTAGCTTGGAGAAGGATGAACATTGGAGCAAGAACACGCATGGAGTTGATGGCATGCGCAAGGGGATCAAGAACGGAGTTACAAGTGATGATTTCAGGACTTTGAAGCCACCATAAGGAGTGCATGAAGCCTTGGACGAAATATACAAGACGCCACTTCATAAATTTCGTTTTTAGAGTCTCTAGAGGCTATTCTAGATGGGTTTCTTTGCGGCGTCACACCTTATTATTGGGCCATGCCGATGTATTTTCGAAATACTTAAGTATAGGCTGTTTTAGAGTCTATCATCAATGCATTTCACTCTTCGTGCAACGACGGCACCTTACTACTATAGATTAGTACGACCAAAAATTGAACTAACATTATATATAGTACGATAAATGTTGATGCACTAAATTATTGCATGCGATGATTAAGGCTGGCCATAATGGTGGTATCTTATCACAAAACCCAACCACTGGTATACTACTCCTAGGGCATGACTAGTCACAAGTGGAGAGCATCAATAAGGCGCCTCACTCATTTATTTGGGCTTCTAAACTACTACTCCATCCTGGTTTATTCCTCACCATTGTAATTTGTGCTAAATTTTGACCAAAGATTTAACTGGTTTATTCCTCACCATTGTAATCCTTCCGCCTAGGTGTGTAAGTCATCTTATTGAAACCAAATAATCCCAAAACACTTAGGCGCCAGTGCATTAACTTCTACTTGACATATCAACCAATAAGATATAAAGAGTGTGCATGCTTTTAATAATATTATTAATTAGAAATAAACATTAACATTTCTCGCAAACTTATGGAGTAGTGCATGTGACATGCACTAACATTTCATTAGTTAAATTTATGATCAAAATTTGACTTACAATGGGGACCAATAAACCAGTGATGCAGGCGTAGTAGTTATGGGATTACTAATCTAGAAGCCTAAAAGATGTGTTAGGCAAAAATTCGATCTGAGGTGTAGGAAGCGGTTTGGGAATTTGCATGCCTTTCCAACCGTGAGATATTCCGAAAACAATCAAACGAATTACTTTTACAAAAACCGCGATAATGTTAAAACGAAGAGACAACCAAAGATGACTTATTGGGGGAGGAACTAGTCTCCATTGTGCATTTAATTTTTGTCTGCAAGTCAATGTACCTCTACTTTCACCAGACTTATAGAAAAATGTGTCAACATTCACAATGTCAAATCAATATTTTTACACTCATTATCAAAACGTAGTTCTTATACTCATTATAATCAATATTGTAGATATTGATATTTTTAGTATAAATTTGGTCGTGGGATTTCATTGATGCCTGTCAAAGCGTGGAGGAAGCGGAGCTTAGGGCTTGCATTGCCGGTCTCTACATAGGTATTTCTCTTCATAATCCTGTAATTTTAGAGACTGATTGCGCTTTTGTGGTAGCATCTCTTGCATCGGGGACTATGACAGTTTGCTATGCCTGACTCAAGATGAAAGCGTTGAGCATCTCGAAGTTGATCAACAATCTTCAATTGTCAAAGATTAGCCGTTCGTCCAATAAGGTGGCACACTTAATCGCTAAGTATAGCTTTGACAATAGATTAGATGGTATTCTTGTAAATAATGTACCGCCCTATGTGGTGAATATTGTATTGAATGAGTGTACTGGTGTGGCTGGTTAATTAATATAAGGTGGTGTTCAAAAAAAGTATAAATTTGGTCAAACACTTTGCAAACGGTTGACGGGAGTAAAAAGGACCAGAGGGAGTATCATGCATGCGGAGTAGGCAAAAAAAATTGCTTGTCTAAAAAAAGGCAAAAAATTGCTCATTTATAGCCGGTCGAAGTCTCAAAGGGCGCGACCGCGCGAGGGAGGCGAAGGTCGTGGGAGGCGCGACGTTTGACGGAATTAAGTGAAGTTACATCCACGCTACGGCATGGCGCATGAACAGCATAAGCTATACCGTCAGCCTACGATATGGGTCTAGTAGACATGACATCTAGTGGGTCCCAGATAGTTCTCGAGAACTCTTCGGGGCTTGCAGCTGTTTATCCACCGGGCAAGCCAGCAACCCCACGCCGCTCGCCGCCCTACTCGTCCCCATCTTCTACCTTACAACAGTTCGCTCCCGATCGTCCCGCCCTTTCACATTAGTTCGCTCCCGCTTTTTTTTATGGGTACAACAGTTCAACTTCTCCTAACCCTCCTCCAAAATCCATGGCCTCCCAAATCTCCATGGTCACCGCTGAGTACCAGGTTAGAGCCATCACCATCGATCAGTTCATCGTCATCTACACACGTGGATTCGAGACGGTGAAAGCATGGCTTGCTCACTTCCTACGCATGTTCAACAGTTCAACGGAGGAGTGGGTCGCGAGGCTAGATGTTGAGTACACCACAGTCCTGGGACGAGAGAAGGATCTAAAGGACGAAGAGAGGAAGAAGCCCGCCGTGATCCAGGTTTGCGTATATAAGTTTGCTTGGTCTACCACATATGCCATGCCGATGTTGAGTGCCAGGATTTTAAGAACTTCCTCAAGGACAAAAGAGTGAAATTTGTTACTGTAGGCTTTAAGAACGACAGGGATGTCCTGCGTCGGATAGGTCTCGTTGTAGGCCAGCCCTTCGGTCTCCAGAAGGCAAGCCTGGTGTCCTCCTCTCAACCTTCAATGCTGACCCGGGCAGCAGCCATGGTTGATCCTTCGTATGCTAAACTGAAGAAACCTCATCACGAGTTTCATCATGCATGGGAGTCGAAGACATTAGATGAAGATCACATCCTGTACGCAGCAATGGATGCCTACCTTTGTTTAAATATCTACAAGGGTTGGATGAAGAAGCGAGCCCAAAGGTCCGGTTCAAGCAAAGAAGCGTCGGCGAAGAGGAAGAGGAAGAGGGACGAGGACAAAGTCGAGGACGTGGACTCGGACTCGAGTAGGTGGCGCGTGCTGCCGCTCATGCTGGTTCTACCGCAGGTCAAGCGGACTAGTTGCTTAGTTTATTTTCAAGGGCGTGTTGTGCTCAGGCCCCAGCAGAACTATTGTTTATGTTCTTTCTCGTTATTTGAACTCTTTAGTACATACAATAGTACTAGTACTATGTCTTACTACTGTTTTTCTTGCAGTTGGTACTACTGCTCGTATCTTCGTGTTCCTACTGTACTTAATACGTTCGTACTAGTAGTATAATTTGGTTCAGTTGATTTGTGAAAGAAGTTCGACGGAGCGAAGGAAGAAGACGGCATAAGAGGTGGAAGAAGCCCTTCTAGCCATCCATGTTGCATCAAACGGCTCACATGAGTCGACTGACCCAAATTGCTCCTTCAGATTGCAGGATCCACATGGCATTCAAGGTCTCGGGTAGATTCCGCGTCCGCACCGGTTTATGGGCTCGACGCTGCTGATCGCTTCCTCCGTGACAGCCACCATGCGCGCCTCCTCCGCGCGGGCAGAGACGACAATGACACGCTAGTTCCTCCTCGCCGGCGTGCTGGAGCACGCACTCGTCGTCCTCTTCATACGCTGCGTGCATAGTCGCGGCTCCACCAGCTGCTTGCGTGCTTGGCAGCGCGACGACATCGCGAGGAGGGACTGCAGACGACGTGAGCGGGCGAGCCTTCGGCTTCATGGCACAGGGATGGCGGCGACACGGCGGTGATGGGCGAGAAATTGTTGGCCGGAGCAGGCGGGCGCCGGCATGTGCAACGGCGGCGGCGGCATATTGATGAGTGCGCGTGTGGGAGCTTACTTTAGTTTTATATATAGGTTGGTCAAACTTAAAAGAAAACCATACTAGTACACGTAAACATTAGACTTAGGCAACGCTTTTATTAGTTAGTACCACAACCACGATACGGAATCCGTGCAAGCGCGAACTGGCCACGGGTCGATCGAACAAGCGCCACCGTGTCGCTACCAAGGACATCCACCGAACCTTTTGTGTGTGTGAAAACAATCCTCGAATATTACTCAACTTTTTTTCCTATGAAAGTTCTTGACGCTGCAATATTTCCATATATTTGAATTTAGCTCCAGTTCGTGTTTATTTGGATTTGGACGCTTTAGGTGCGCCTAGTTTTTTAATACTAATTTTGTGTGTGTGACTGAGAGAGAACGTGTGTATGTGTCCATATGTGTGTTGCGGAAGGGCAATGTGGAGACGGTGTGCGTGTGATACGAGACATAGAGAGGTGTGAATGTGCAAATGATCATGCATGAGTGAGACATAGACAGATGCCGATACATTGTGTATACATGAGAGAACGGTCTTCTAGTTTACTTGTGTGTGTGTGAGAGAGAGAGAGAGAGAGAGGGAGGGAGAGAGAGACAGAGAGAGGAGCATCCGTAACACAACAACCATCTCTCTCGATTCATCCGTCCCTCGCACGGTCGCATGCAACACATGCATCAACGCGCACATTTTGACACCCTCACCCGGCCCTTGCCCACCTCAAGGCCCGCACAATCTCTTCGTGAATACCCATTTCTCTCCTTAGGTTTGTTTTCTCTCAATATCTGACACACACACACACACACAGAGAGACACACGCAGCACAACACACACACACACACACACTCCCCCAAGCACACAATTCATCCCCATCCAAGGTTATACGACGACCACTCTCGCTTGTGTTTCTTTGCACCCCAACACGCACAACACATCAATCTTCAAAGAGGGCATCGAGCAGATCGAAGACGGCGACCACACTGCTCTAGAGAATGCGGGGTCATTTGGAAGCAGGGTGATGTGACGACGGCCGACCGACTCCTCCCCACCATCTCTCTCTCTGCACAAAATACCAATCCCTCTCTCCCCGCACAAAATTGTCAATCCTCAACCCACGAGATCCTTCCCTCTCGGCCCATGTTTTTCCAGCTCTCTCATCAAACATGTTGTCTCTTCTCCTTCCACGATACGTAATCCAGATGCACACACATCTCATGTATATTACATGTATCCATCTTTCTCACAGCACCTAACTTCTTCCTCTCTCTTTCTCTCTCTCTCTCTCTCTCTCGTTAGGTTTGTCTCCTACTCTCTCGCCCACATACATTCAATCTTTCCCGCCCTATCTGCTCCATCTTCAAAAGCTCTCTCTGCACGTTTCATTCACACATTGGGATATGTCAAAATGTTGCTTCTATAATGGCCGATGTAGAGTTATGGTTGTTTTTGTTGCATCCTACAAAGTAATAACTATGAAATGCATTTAGATTCTCATTTGACCGAGATTATGTGAGTATGAGCATGTTGTGAAGTACTATAGACCTTGTATACATCTTGGGATTCGACAATGATTGTAACTATTGAATTGTATAGACCATTACATTCGAAGTCAATAGCCTAATATATTTATTTCACAATTTCAACAGATGATTAGTTCACTACAAACTAAGAAAACAAATGTGTACTCCCTCCGCTTTTATTTAAGTCCGCGATTAGCATTGGTCAAAGTCAAGTTTTGTAAACTCTCGTAAAGTTTATAACAAAAATATTAACATATACAATAAAAAATAAATACCATTAGATTCATTATTGAATGTACTTTCACATCATACATATTTTTTATGGTAAATGTTTATATTTTTCTATAAACTTGGTCAAACTTTAGGAAGTTTGACTTCGGTCAAACCTAATATGCAGAGTTTACTACTACTCCACACGGGAAGTACTACTCGCTAGTTGCTTAGCCGAATAACTCAACACGCCACACGGGGAGTCCAAGGTCACAAAATTTTGAGGTCGGCGGAAAATCTCCCGACCCTGATTCGAGCAAAGGGAATTTACCATCATAGCCTTCGAACAGGCCTACGGATGACGCTTAGTAGGGGCTGTTTTCAGAATCTCAGTTCACCCTACCCAGCCAACCCCACCCCGCACCTAGAGTAGTACACCTGAATACTCCCCATTTTCTATCCCAACCACAAAATAGACTTCTCCACGGCACCGCAGCCTTCGTGCTCCTCCCTTTACATCGGCGCACTCGCCCACCGCAGCAAGATCTGCCTCATCGATGACCTCGATGCTGACCGAGCTGGTCCACCGTCGTCGTCAGACACGAGCCTCTTCCCGACATCGCCTTCCACGGTCTCGGATCTGCTTCCTGGAAGCCGACGCCAAGCGCAGAAGTACCACCGTCGTGGACAATGAACTGACTCCGCTGTTTACCATGACTCACAGAGGCCGCCGCGACCATCGCTCTCCTCCTCGATTGGTAATGTGTGTATTGAATCACTTAGCAAGACATGTGCAGTTCCAATTTTGTTCATACCTACCCTTCAAATTTCCGGTGCTATTGTTCCCATAAAAGTAATTGGTTATAGCCTCCATTGTCCAACAGAATATCAGCTTGTAATTGTGGTCGCCTCAGATCGCGACCGTGTTTGGTAGGTTTTTCATCCGCAACCAGAGTGTGGCAAATGATGGAAAGGTTTTAGAACTAGCAAGATGCCCATATGCTGCACGCATCAAGATGCATTTGTATGAGTAGTTTATCTTGTGGGAGAAAAGGATGAACGAGGGAAGGCCTTATTTGCAACTGGAGAGGGGTATGGATATCTTTTTGCAAAATTCCCATTTGTTTCCTTCCTATCTGCCGATATAAATCGGACGACCTATATTGCAAGAAAGAAAGTATAGAGAAAAAAGTAGACAGTAAAGGAAGTAGAGATAAATATTAAATATTAAATATAAAATAAATATAACAGTAGAGAAGAGAGTAGAGATAGCGAGACGTCGGAAAGGATCGCGCATGAAAAAAAGCGGCCGGGCGTGCGCTAGTTTTATGCGCATGGTGTCCGGGGCGCTTTATAAAATCCAACGCCCCCCACCGCTCTGTGCCTTGCCACCGCTCTCTCCCCGCCTGTGCCTCGCCACCGCTCTCCCGCTCTTTTTCGCCACGCCAAGGCCACCATGCCGCCCGCGTCGCTGAAACTTGGGGATACCGCGGCGTCTGCGCGCGCTCCAGCGGCTTCTCCGCCGAGATCCGTTCCGTGGGATGCGCCTCGCCTCGGCAATTTCGACACCGCTTAAAGAGGCCGCCAGCAGACGACGCGGGCGGTGTGGCGCCCGGTGGCCTCATAGAACATTGAACTTCCCCAACGTGCCGAGGCGGGAGCGGGCGCAGGAGCTCGCGCCTCCGCCGCTGCTTAGCACCGACGAGGATCGCCGCGACAACCAGAGGCGGGAGCACCGTCTTGGCATCGTCGAGATGGACGAGGAAGCCATGACGCTGTGGCGCCAACACTTCTCGCAGGACATCATCAACGAGCGCGAGTTCTACGCGCAAAGGAGGGTAGAGAGGGATAAGAGGAGGGCGGAGCGAGCCGCCTATCGCGAGGACAAGCGTAGGAGAAAAGCGGACGCTCAATTCAACATGAGGCTAGGAGCAGCGTCGCTCGGAACTGGACGACGATCGGTATCTTCACGCCTACAATCGACGCGTCGAGGAGGACATCACCGAGGAGGAGTCGGACGACGAGCAGTAGTTGAATTATCTTTTTATCTATCTATGCCGAGAACTATCCTCTACTCTCTAGTATCTACTTTCGATCTCAAGATCAGAAATGCTTTTTAAAGCGCCGCTGCTATGATTCTGTTGGAGCCGCTCTAACATGGCGATTTAGTGCTTTAATGTTGCCCACAAGATGCGTGAGTATTACTAGTAGTATATTTTTCTTGCCATGTTGAGATTTTAAAACCACGAGTGCAAACATGCAGAGGAGCAATGAAGACCAAACACGGATATTCGGGACATCTTCAAGGAGCGTGGCAAGTTAAAGAGGAGCTGCACCAACCTGTAAAACGAGCTTTGTAAGTAACACTGCTTGTGTCAAACCGCGGATCTCGGTAGGGGGTCCCGAATCTGTATGCCTAGGCGGATGGTAACAGGAGACAAGGGACACGATGTTTTACCCAGGTTCGGGCCCTCTCGATGGAGGTAAAACCCTACATCCTGCTAGATTAATATTGATGATGTGTGTTACAAGAGTAGATCTACCACGAGATCAAAGAGGCTAAACCCTAGAAGCTAGCCTATGGTATGATTGTTGTTCGTCCTACGGACTAAAACCCTCTGGTTTATATAGACACCGGATAGGGTTAGGGTTACACGTAGTCGGTTACAATGGTAGGAGATCTACATATCCGTACGCCAAGCTTGCCTTCCACGCCAAGGAAAGTCCCATCCGGACACGGACGAAGTCTTCAATCTTGTATCTTCATAGTCTTGGAGTCCGCCGATGATGATAGTTCGCTATCCGGACACCCCTAGTCCGAACTCCTCAAGAGCCCTCGAACCAGGCTTCAATGACGATTTAGTCCGGGCGCATATTGTCTTCGCATTGCAAGGCGGGTTCTTCCTCCTAATAATTTATAGAAGACCGTGAACACCAGGATAGTGTCCGCTCGCAAAACAAGTTCCACATAACACCGTAGAGAGAATAATTTTGCACAGATCTGCTGACGATTCCGCGGCGTGACACCACGGCCGCTTTTTATATAAATCGCTTTATTTTGCTCCACCTCAGCGTGTTTAGCGAGGCGGTTTCCTTGGCACGCCTTATCAAAGCGTAGATCGTGCCCCTTATTCCGGGAATATCATCAATACGGACGGGTAACCCAACTGCGTCTGCTGGCCCGCCTTCTCTATCAAAGTCGAGTCCTAGTCGACCACGGGTGGGCTCTTGGTATTCAACCTCTTATAACGAGAGCAAGGCCCTCTCCTTTTTACACCTCTATCGAAGTTCGCCTCGTGCTTAGAGTTCCAACACCCAAAGCTTCAGATTCAGCGCTTGGACTTTCGACGATGTCCGCCCGACCAACATGGCCGATGGATGTCTTCCTCCGTCACAGAAGAAGACGTGCTAAAACTGCGAGACGCCATGTATCTAATCGGCGAGATCTCACATAGGCTGCCTGCTCCAGGGCAGGTCATTCCCACTCCTGAGCCCGGTGAGAACGTGGTGTTCGTGTCTCACTTCCGTCGGGGTTTAGGCTTCCCGATGGACCCCTTTGTGCGGCGGCTCATGTTTTATTATGGGCTTGTTTCCATGACTTGAATCCGGAGTCCATCCTCCATATCTCGTCATTCATTGTTGTATGTGAGGCCTTCCTCCATATTACCCCTCACTTTGGATTGTGGCTCAAGACCTTCAAGGTGGAGCCAAAGGCGATCAAGGGCAGCAAACAGAGTGCGGAGGGGCGGTCATAAGCAAATGCGCTGGTGCTCCGTGGTCTGAGGGCTCTTTTCAAGAGGAGCTTGGTTTATGGCAACGGAGTGGTTCTATATCACCGCTCCCTGTGGGCACCAAATGGGCGGCGCGCCTGCCTTCCGCCAGTCCACCACAGCGGCTGGCGCCATGGGTCAACAAGGGGCTCGACCGGGGTTGTCCAAGGACGCTCCCTGCTGCAGGCCGATTCGAGATCTCCAGAAAGAGGGATCAATCTGGTTGCAGTGGCGCGAGTTATTGTGATCCGCGCCTTCAGCCCGGCAAACGCCGCCTCCGCTTGTGGAATTCAACCGAGGGACCACGAGCTCTCCAAAATTTTATGGGCACGACGCCCGGGAGATGTATAAACTGTTCTTCGGATCACAAGAGAAGTGTCCGGACTTGACCGAGGACGCATGACTAAGCTGCAATCGCCAGATACTCAAGTAAGTAGTCCCAGAACCGGACAAGCTATTCATTCATTTATTATACATATATGCCCTTTAAAGGAACCGCTTTTGAACAGGAGGGATAGCCAAGGCAAAGTTGATAAGGTGTCCGCTCCTCCCGAGACCACGCCGATCCCATGTTGACCAAGATGTTGAAGGTCGCGCTTTTGAAGAAGGCGAAGGAGGAGCGGGGAGCAACCGCCCTATGAAGGAGGCTATCAAGGAAGGGAGATTAAGAGTCCCTCCTTCCGAGGAGAGAAGAGGACCGCTTGGAAGATCCGGAGGTCAAGGCCTCAAAGAAAGGAAGGAAATTTCGCCGGAGAGTCCGGCTCGGAAGTAACCCAGCCGCACTGCTTCCCCAAGGGGATCAACCCTCCAATGAGCCGTAAGTAAAACGAAGGGTCTTGTAAATAAGGAACATCCTCAGATTTATTTATGAAGATAACCAAATTGTACCTTGTAGTTCGGACCTCAGCCCTTCTCGCAGAGCTCGTCTTCGGGGATCTTCTTCCAAGATGATGGAGAGCGAACGCCTCCACCTGTCGCACCCTCATGTGGAGCGGACGACCGGAAGTGTCGCCGCAGAGGGTTCCCCAAGTCCGGGCGGGGCGGAAGGTCCGCGCCAAGTGGTGTGCGGTCGAGGAGCTGAGGGATTTGCTCGGCGAAGCGGGTTATCTCGTAAGATCACCGTGTTTCTAATGGGTACGGTGATTGAAAGAATTGCATCCGCAGAGAGCGGATTGCATGAAGCCGTCAGAAGCTTACTGACGGGGTTTGAGGTACGCAAAAAATAATATATAAAATGCGCCATGTATAGATAGTAGCCCCTGAGACTCGGTATGTTGTCAAAAAATTGACGACGTGCCAAGGATCAAATTCTCAGTTTTAACATATCGCCGCTCCTAAACAGGTGGCGGGCGTCCGGAGGCCAGCCGGATCGATGAATATGCCGAATCTAAGCGGCGATTTGACGAGGCGATGCGGAAATCGCGCTGGTCAATAAACGGTTTGACGAGTCACAAGGTATGCGACTTCTATGCGGACACCTGTTAAGGGAGCTTGACGCCCATGTCTTACTATTTATATGCTTTAATGCAGATGGTGCCGCTGTCGTTGAGGAGCTGCGGGCAGAACTTGCCCGAGCGAAAGAGCAAGCCAGGAGTAGTAATGCGGCTGCCTTAAAGGCGGCCGAAGAGCTAGAAGCTGAACGGGCTGCTCACTGCCGAAGCAAAGAGGAGATGGCCGAGATGGCCAAAAGGTTAAGGAATGCTACCGATCGCTGCGAGGTCTTTGAAAAAGAGCATCAAGCGGAACGGGAGGGCCTAAAGAAGGCCGCCGCCGAAACCAAGAATGCCCAATCGGCTTTGAAAGCTGCCAAGGAGGAGCCGAGTCAGGCCAGGGCAATTGCGGCTCGAAAATCGTTTCTGCTGCGGAGGAAATATACAGATCCAAAGTATGCTCCATTGGATAAAGTATGGAGTTCAGAGGATGCTTATATGGACTTGGCGGCGAAGCGCCAGGACGCTGTTGAGCACTTCCGGGGCCGAAGGGCACAAAAGGGAAGAGCTATATCGACGCAATTCCATAGTCCGGAGCATCCTCCGCCACGACCGATCGGTTGGCCGAGTGGGCCGAGCTGAATCGATTGTCCGGATTGGCCATGAAGCATGTCTTGACTCACTTGTGGCCGGACGGACCCCACCAAGAGCTATTTTGGTGTAGTGCAGCAGTTTCTTGAGCGGTGCAGCGTGACGACGCGATGAAGCGATCGGCATGTATTGAGGGAGCGCTGATGGCTCTTGCCCGTGTCAAGACATACTGGGCAGAGATGAAGGCCACCGACGTTGCATCCTGTGGTTCGTGACAGAGGTCGAGTACCGCCGAGCACTACTTTGAAGAAGTCTGCCGGCGCTCGCTTAATAGAGACGCAGAGGCTCAAGGATATTATGTTTGAATGACATGTATGATTCGTGAAAACGATGTTTCAATGTAATATAAGTGCTTTTTATACTTGTGCGTTCAAGTAGTAAACTACTCCCTATCGCGCCGCTTATGTATATGTGTATATAACTCGAAAGATGGCAGTCCTGGCTTCAGCCCCACGCACATGGTGCGGGGTGTTTGCAAAAAGCGCTTTTTCACACTTAATCCAACGCCTTGGTCCTGTTAAGGAGGTGGTAGCGTAGCAAACCAGCAACCGGACTATAATGCTTTATCACTTTCACTTAGCCATAGGAGTTCGAGGGTGGGGCTACTATAGCCCTCGGGGCACCGCACTCTCCCGAATTCGGGTGCGTATGTGCCCGACCGAAACCGTCCTTCGTTAATCGGAGGAATTCTAAACATTCCTGTGAGTCATCGAGTGGCTGACCAGTCTCGCTATATCATGACAAATCAGCCGCTTTCATCGAGGTGCTCGCCCGCCGAACCGGGCACAATCGTAGTAGTTCTCCGGTGCCGCGTTAGCCGTGAAAACGGGCGTAAGGCAGCAAAACACAGGAGCCGGGCAACCCAACATTTGACCAAAGACAATGATTCAAGCTGATGCGATAAGGCCTAATCTCGAGACGCCGAATACTCCCTAAGGTATTCGGTCTTTATGAAAATGGGCAAAATAAGGCCCTAAGCCCTTTGTGTCCGTGCACGCAAGAAAAATTCTGGTGCGGCCAATGCCAAAGCACCAGCCTCCTCCTCGCTTATATTTAAGGAACTGGGGAATGTATATCAACAAGAGACAAAGGAAAAAGGTTTACGCAAGGTCTTAATCTGAAAAGAATCCTTGCAACGGGTCCTCGCTGCACGCCCTGCTGTGTCTCCGCGCAGCCGTATCCTCGACGGGTGTAGAACGTTGTTCATCTGTAAAAGAGAGGAACTTAGTTTGAAAGAAAAGGAGCGTCACGAAAGATTAAATGAACAGAGTACGGTTCAAAGAAGTGAACAAAATTGAGCTTTATTGTCTCTTGTTATACATGCATGCAGTCCCTTATATGGGGGTATGCCGCTAGTGGGCGCCGGACTCGCCTAGCCAGATCCGGGTTTGAATGACCTATTGCGGGTTCTTTGCCTAGTGGAGCCGGATAGCTGTGGAGCTGTCGATGCAGTCTCCCCTTCTTCCGCGCTCGAGTAACACTTAATACTTCCTTTCAACGAGATGATGCCTCGTGGACCGGGCATTTTAAGCGTTAGAGATGCATAATGCGGTATTGCGTTAAAGCGGGCGAAAGCTTCGCGTCCCAATAGTGCCTGATGTCTACGTTTAAACGGGGTGACATGGAAGAGTAACCTTTCGCGACGGAAGTTGTCGGATGAACCAAACACGACTTCTAGCAGTATGGAGCCCGTGCAAAGGGCGTATGGGCCTGGCAGTGCTCCTTTAAAGGAGGTGTTGCTATGGCAAATTTTGGTTGGTTTATCCCCATCCTGCGGATTGTGTCCCGATATATCGTGTTTATGGCATCGCCGCCATCCATGAGGACATGTGTAAATTGGAATCCGTCGATTATAGGATTCAATATCAAGGCAGTCCATCCTGCGCTCCGGATATTATCGGAATAGTCCCGATGGTCGAAGGTGATTGGTTTTGACAACCGATGCAGCGGCGCGCCTTTTAGGGGCGCCGCTTTGTTTTTCCCTTTGATCACGTGAAGTGAGTTTACTGTTTTAACCTCCTGTGGGAAAGTTTTTCGCTTTTCGAGTGCTGCTTTTGGGTTTCGTCACTTTGATTTGGTGTGTCGAGCCCTTGTGTTCGCATTAAGTCGGCCGGACTGTTTGAAGACCCAACAATCTCTGTGGGTATGGTTTGCAGGCTTCCCGGAGGTACCATGTATTTGACACGGTCTATCCAGAATCTTGTTTAGGTTGGATAGCTTGTCACTGCTACCCTTTAGGGGCAGTGTTTTGTTGTTCGGCCGGGAGCTTTTGAATCCGGCGTTGACCAGCGTACTATTTGGGCCATTTTCCTTATTCCGGCGCTGATCTTTTCTGCGTCGTGATTTCCCATTTCCATCCCTGATTTCGATGTACTGGGTCACCGGTGTCGCATCTAGCCAGCCAGCTGTCTTCTCCCATGCAAAAGCGGGTCATGAGGCTTGTTAATGCGGCCATTGTTCTTGGCTTTTCTTGGCCGAGGTGTCTGGCGAGCCATTCGTCTCGGACGTTGTGTTTGAAAGCTGCTAAGGCTTCTGCGTCCGGACAATCGACTATTTGGTTCTTTTAGTAAGGAACCTGTTCCAAATTTCCGGGCTGACTCTCGGGCTGTTGAGTTATGTGACTTAGATCGTGCAGATCCGGAGGGCGGACATAAGTCCCCTGAAAATTTACCCGAAATGCATCCTCGAGCTCTCCTCAGCTTCCAATGGTATTCTTGGGGAGGCTTTTAAGCCAATGCCGAGCTGGCCCTTTGAGTTTAAGGGTAAGTATTTTATGGCGTGGAGATCGCCTCCTCCAGCCATGTGTATGTGGAGGATGTAATCCTCGATCCGCACTCGTGGTCCATTGTTCCGTCAGATGCCTCTATGTTTACGGTTTTGAATCCCGCTGAAATTCATGATCCAACACCTCATCGGTGAAACATAGGGGTGTGCGGCCCCTATATTTGGGTGTGCCATGATCTTCGAATTTTATGTGATTGCATTGCTTTGACGAGCCTGCTTTCTTGGCCCATAGATGGACCTAATCGGGCCATCCTCTTTGTGTGAATCCTTATGCGGATCGCATATTGGCTTGTGTCTTGGCGCCATTCGCCGCTCTCTTTTTCCATGAGGTCGCCCATCCGACCGGTGGCCTTCTTGCTTTTTAATTGTGGGGGCTCTAAGGCCTCCTCGTCAATTCGGGCAGTAGCTTTCTTTTGGTAGCTCTTTGTTCGGTGATCGTCATTGCATTTACTCGCGGGTGCTGAATACTTTGCTCCATCTAATCTCGAGTGCATCTTCCGCTGTTTTGAGCTTCCGCTTCGCTTTTTCAGGCTACGCTGCAGCGGCGACGAGCCTTTCTCGGAGGTCATTTTGCTCCAATGGTTTGTCCGCGTGAGGTCGTCCGGACTGTTGTCTTCGCCGGGACATATTGTTTATCCAAGTTGTCTTGTTCGGACGATTGCTCGATAGCTTGTTCGTTGTCCACCGTTCGCCTCGCTCTATGGCTGGGTCTTTGTTGAGGCGGGACTTTGTTCGGCGTTTACATTGCCGCTTTGACTTTTCGAGGGATTTATCCTTCGTAGTGTCCGTGCTCCTCGCCTTCATTTGCTTTAGGTGTATCCACCATGTATACATCATGGGTGAGTTTGTCCAAAGATCCTATAGGTGCTGGTTCATTGTTGTCTCCTACATCGTCGTCCATACCGCCGATGTCTTGAGTCGAAATCGAGCACGCCGTGTAGGCTATCGGCAGTGGCTACGAAGTGGGTGGTGGGTGGGTGTTGAATTTTTCATCGTCAGATCCCAACCTTCCCGACCGTAGTCCGCCAGGGCTCTCCGGATAAAGAGAGAGACTTTAGTGAATTCAGGATGTCGCCAAAAGGCGAGTCTTTGAAAGATGTCCGCGTCGTGAACTCCATAATCGGGCGCCTAATCGGATTCGATCGGCAAGGGCGCGGAGGTTCGGTCCGGATAGGAGTCCGCGCCCGAGTCGGCGTCTTTGCAAAGGACAGGATGGAGTTCGCTTGATCGCCGTAGAGATTAAAGCCCCGAGGCGGTGTCCAACCACTCGTCCTCGATCGGGGAATCCGCCCGGATTAAGGGTCGGAGCGGATTCTCGTGCGGCCTCGTGGCAATCGCTTTGGTTGCGAGCTAGATCATGCCCATCGAGACAAGTCGCGCGCTTGGCTTCGAGCTCGAATCCGTCAAGATCAAGTCTCCGCGGATATCGGCCGATAGTTTAGGCTTCCAAATCGACTCGACGGCCAGGGCGTAGCTTCGATCTGCTCCAGATGGCTGCTTAATTGGCCCTGCAGCAAAGCCGCCAACACGAAGATCTGTCTGGGAGAAAAGTCTCACCTGGACCGTGTCGCTGTTGATGATCAAAGGAGTCATCGGGCCTATCGGTGACGACGGAGGAACTCTCAATGAAAGCACCAATGTCGGTGTCAAAACCGGCGGATCTCGGTAGGGGGTCCCGAATCGTGCGTCTAGGCGGATGGTAACAGGAGACAAGGGACATGATGTTTTACCCGTGTTCGGGCCCTCTCGATGGAGGTAAAACCCTACATCCTGCTAGATTAATATTGATGATGTGTGTTACAAGAGTAGATCTACCACGAGATCAAAGAGGCTAAACCCTAGAAGCTAGCCTATGGTATGATTGTTGTTCGCCCTCGGACTAAAACCCTCGGTTTATATAGACACCGGATAGGGTTAGGGTTACACAGAGTCGGTTACAATGGTAGGAGATCTACATATCCGTATCGCCAAGCTTGCCTTCCACGCCAAGGAAAGTCCCATCCCACACACGGGACGAAGTCTTCAATCTTGTATATTCATAGTCTTGGAGTCCGGCCGATGATGATAGTTCGGCTATCCGGACACCCCCTAGTCCGGAACTCCCTCAAACACCCTTTCAATTACTTCCGTGTAGCCTCGTGTTCTTCGATGTGTATATGTTGTAGTTTCTGTTTCTCTTAAGCGTGGTGTTCTTCGATGTGTAATAAGAAGAGTCTTAATCGTCCTAATGCTTTCATTTTTAGCTTGATGTAGGAAGTGGGTGTTCTCACCTTGTTGTCTGTTTTTTTCTTTTGAATTCACTTCTCTGAGTTCTGTTTATCTAGCTTCTACTAAATGGATCTAGGTTGCTCTGAGTATTGATCTGAAAAAGAAGTAACTTCATGTCAGGATGCAGTTCCTGCGAGGAGGGAAGTATGGTCAACCTCGAGATCATGTTTCCAAAATGAGGTTGGATTACACATAAGGTGCCGTTCCTAATGATGCTGGATTAGACACAAGGTGCAAATTCCCGAGATGATGCTTTGGATTACACACAAGCGGTGGAGTCGCCATTGTTCGTGTCCTCGTGGCATTAGTAAAGGCTGAAAGGGAGCGTGCAGCAGCCCTTGAGAATGTAGCTGAGTTCCTGAAGAAGCGAAAAGAGCAATCAGATGCTCTCTTCACCCAAGCCAAAGAAGAGATGGAAGAAGCCAGAAATAAGCTAGCAGAGGCAGAGCAGGCTAGGCATCTCCTGCTATCTAAAACTGTTGTCAATACAAAATTTCCTTCATAATAGCTAGGTTCAAATGTTTATCCAGTCAGCATGCCTATTGTGATGTCCGTGCATCTACTGATGTGGCACAAAATGTTTTTTTCGGGTCATGTAATAACAACAATTACTTTCCAAACAATAATAGACGAAGCATTGGACATGGTATAGTTCACGCGCAAGCCCGACATTCCAAGTTCTACTTCCACATCAAACTCATGTTCACAGATATCTCCACATTCATACATAATGTCCACAACCATGATTCACTTTAAAGCCAAAAAAATGTGAGGAGAGTTATAAATAAAGAAAATCCTCTACTAGTTCTTGCTACCAGTGCGAGCACAACAAGTCAAGACCATGCGTAAATTAATTATATTTTAGTCATTTTTTGTGTTCTAAAATGCCTGCCGGCTCATGAAGGATCGTGTTGCTTGGCACACGTCTTGGATTCAATGAAGGCAGGTGGGGCAGTCTTAAGCTGGTTGCACGCGGCGAGGAGGCGTGCTCAGCCGGGCGTGCAGTGAGTGCAGCCCTCTTGGCCGGCGCGCCGGTTCAATGCCTGCGCTATGAGAGGTCACGTCCGTGTCAGAGCAATCACTCCCTCCAGTCCTTTTTTGTTTAGGTATAACAAAATCTCGTTTTCCATTCACATTTTACAAGTAAAATTTGTGGACAAACTTTGACCCAAAGTACGATGGGGACTAGTAAACCAGAATGGAGGTAGTAGTTTTTTTAATCAAAGAAGGGTTTCCCCTTCCAATTTTCATTACTGAAAACCAGCATCTAAATCTAAACCATAGTATTTGCCCTAGAACTACCAGGTTCAACATCTCGCAACATTAAACCCATACAACCTCCATCACAAAAAAAACCATACAACCATACGCCAAGGAGGTACGTAGTACTATGAATTCCATTTTCGCTCCATACCAATCGTTCTAAAAACTACTTACTACTTATAACGCCATTGAAAATCGGAACTCTTAACCCGCTAAAAAACGATATTTTAAACGTGGCTACTCGATCTGTGGCAACCGGCGAGCCACCGCGCCCAAGTCATTCACCGTGGTCCTCGACCATCAACTCCTACGGATCAAATTATCACGCGAGCTGACTATTCCTACAAAGATGCTCCACCACGCACGGTACCCGAATGCAGCTATCGTGCACCTAGGGTTTTAGGGTTTATTTGTTAACGCCGCCTTTACGTAACACTCATGTGTGCGAGACAGCGAGAGGCCGATTGCGTGCGTCGCGCCTCTTCTCTTCGTATATGTACTCCACCGCTTGTCCGGTGTCCAAAAATTATAATAACTACTAGTAATGTGCCAATGCGCTGCCACACACGATCAAAGTAGATTAATACATATTCACAGATTTGATAGAAAAAAAGTCTAGTTTTGAAATACGTATATCACTAAAAATATGTTATGTTTCACTCAAAATATATTCCTTTGGCGGTTTTGATGAGATAAGGGAGGAATGTTGTTGGTTTCAAGATTCGAGAAGTGGTATATGTATAATTTCTACTCTTACTAGCAAGATGCCGTAATCAAGATCTTGTGGGAGAAAAGGATGAACGAGGGAAGGCCTTATCTGCAAATGTGGTGAAGAGTGCGGGTAAATTGCCATATTTTCCTTCCTATCCGTCAGATATAAATCGGACGACCTACATTGCAGGATGGCAGGCCCACCATCATCACCAACTCGATTTTTTATCCCTACTCTTATAAAAAGCATTGTCGGTGATGATCGTGTGCGTGCCATCCTGCAATATAGGCCGTCCGATCTATATCTGAATGATAGGAAGGAAACTATGGCAATTTTGCAAAAAGATACCCACACCCCTCTCCACATTTGCAAATAAGGCCTTCCCTCGTTCATCCTTTTCCCCCACAAGATAAACTACTCATACAAATGCATCTTGATGTTTCGTTCAATGCATGGGCATCTTGCTAGTTGTTGCAAAAAGCCCATGTGTGTGAGAGAGAGAGAGGGAGAGTGGAGGAGGACGGAGTGCATGTGTGATAAAGACACAAGGAGTGTGTGTGCGATAGGTATCAGCTTAAAATGAGGCGATAGTGTGTGTGTGCACGATCGAGAGGGCATGTCTCAAGAAGGGAAGAAAAATCTACATAGATACAAGGAGCGGGAGAGAGACATGTATGCGATGGTGGAAGCACGAGTGTGCGGGTGTATAAACCTATCTAGAGGCTTGCTAATCGATAAATGTTTGTGAGAGAAATACGAGTCAGGGTGCAAAAGCGAGAGTTTTGTGTGTGTGTGAGAGAGAGAGACGGTAGTTGGGAAGGGGAGTGGAAGCAGGAGTTGTGTGTGTGTTTCTGTGAGAGAGAGAGAGGAGATGGTAGTCGGGGTTGTCTGATCGGTAAACAAATGAATAATGTCAGTCTGGGATGGAGACAAAAAGGAGACCGCAACAAATGTTGTGTCTACAGAGAGAGAGAGAGAGAGAGAGTAATTTTAGTGGTATGAGTCATATGTAGAGACATATAGGGTGTGTGAGAGAATCCCATAGAGAGAAAGACAAAGTGAAAGACGAGTGGAGACTGTGTGTGTGGCGGTGAAAAAGAAAGCTTAGGTACCAAGTGATACCAGAGAAACAGTAGAGACGTGAGAGATAATGAAAACCGTGTAATGTATAATGATACGGAGAGTGTGACACTTCTCAAGGAGACGCCGAGAGACCATGTTTGCGAGGATAGGAGAAACATGAAGTGAGCTTCTGGGTGAGCTGGAGAAAAGAGAGTGATAGCTACCTGAAGGAGCATGCATGCGAGAGAGATGGGCGTGAAAGGAGTGAACAAAAAAGGGATTCAAATATTTGAATTCGAGATGATGATACATGTAATCCATACTCGAACCAAAATTGATCTATCAAACATGCATACTCATATGAATTCATGCACATCTATGTTATTTAATATGTAGATATTACTGATCCATACATTTTAGTAGAACATAATTTGGTTAAATTTTTTCGAATTCAACCTTAAGATTTCGAGATCGTTGTATTTGTAAATCATATTATACATATAAAGGAGCAGAATTCTTTGTTGTGCTTTTGAAAGTATATATAAAAAATGGTGTATATATAATGTAATTCCAATTGAAAATGGATCCCGCCCGAAAAAAATAGAATACAAACGGGATTCGAATTGAGTTGGCACGGTAAATGCGCACTCTGCAAAATTTGAACGAAGCGGGGAAAGTCGCTGTAACCGCCCGAAACCAAAATCTGCAAGATGGAAATCACTACTGCCTATCCCTGCCACGCAAAGCCTATCCGCTGGATTTCTATAGGTTTCGATAGGGGGAGGATGGGGGTCGGGTGTGGATTACCTGACTGGATAGGCGAGGCCGAGTAGCGTGAAGGAGGGTTGCCGGCAGGGAGGCAGCGCTGCAAACCAGGAGTGAAGGTTTCAACTAGGAAAGTAAGGTGGAAACAGGGGAAATGTGGCTTTTGGTAAGGGGGGGGGGGTAGATATTTCATGAAACCGAATTTTTTTAATCGCTTCAATGAAAAAAACTGGCGCGCAAAGTGTCATCAGACGGTGCTCCAGGATATTTTGTACTGAATCTCACACAGTTGGTGATAATAAACTATGTGGGATCTACTTGATTTTTCAATTTGATTTGAATTACATAATGGGGTCATAGCGGCAATGGACAGTGTTTGAATTTCTAGAACTTTTATGTGTAGTGAACATACAACTATATGTGTGCTGTAAAAGAATTGGAATTATTCAGGGTTCGTTTGGACATTTTATACATTAAATTTGTTTTCTAGACATTTCAGGTGCACAATTCAAAATTAAACTACATGCACATGCTCCGGTGCAACAACATGGGTTGTAAAATCATATATGTCTCCATGGGTCTATGCTTATGTCCCATGCAAGAAATGGGGATGAATTTCGAACACCACGGCACCATGGCTCTTCGGCAAACGTTGAGGTACTTGCTTTTGTAATTATAGTAAATCCAAAACCCGTCTGAAATTCATGAACCTTGACATGCTATCATGGAATGGCATCAACATGCTGGGGTAAAAAATATTTTCCAATTTGGGGCAGGTTATGGTATAATCTTCTCACAACCCAGAGCTTCTCAGAAGAAGCATCATGGTTCCGTTAGGGAAATGTGTCACCTTTCTGGACAAAACGATATTCGTCGCCTCTTCATCCTTTGAATTTTTTCCTGGTGTCAACATAGAACAACACCCGTGTTGTGTCAATTTTTGGGATTTTTCGGGCTTCTTGGACATTTTTATACATTGACTGAGTTTCTATGCACTCATGTACATAATTCAAATTTGAATTGCATGCACATGCTCCAGTGCATATAAATAGGTTCAAAAATGGAATGTGTGTCGTTGGTTACATGCTTAAGTCCCATGCAAGAAATGAGAATGAATGTCAAACACCTTGCCACCATCGCTCGGCCGCTAACATTGATATACATGGTTTTCAAATTCTAGTAAATCAAAAACGCGTCTGAAATTTATGAAACTTAACATGCTAGCATGGGACGGCATCAACATGCAGTGGTAAAAATATTGTCCCATTTGGGGCAAGTTGGGGTATATAAGCTTCTCACAAATCAGAGCTTCTCACAACAAGCCTCATGGTTACGGTACGGAACGTTTCACCTCTCTGGACGAAACGATATCCGTTGCCTCTTCTTGATTTCAAATTTTTTTCTAGTGTCAACATAAAACAACATGAGTGTTGTGTCAATTTTTGGAATTTTTTGGGGCTCATTTGGACATTTTTATACATTAACTGAGTTTTCTATGCATTTATGTGTATAATTCAAATTTGAACTACATGCACATGCTATAATGCATATAAATTAGTTGAAAATTCAAATATGTGTCCTTGGTTGCATGCTTAGGTCCCATGCAAGAAATGGGAATGAATGTCAAACACCTTGCCACCGTCACTCGGCTACAAACATTAAGATACCTGGTTTTTAAATTCTAGTAAACCAAAACTCGTCTGAAATTCATGAAACTTGGCATGCTTTCATGGAGCGGCATCCAACATGCCATGGTAAAAAATTTGTCCCATTTGGGGCAGGTTTGGGTATAAGCTTCTCACAACAAGCCTGATGGTTTCAGTAGGGAACGTGCCACCTTTGGGGATGAAACAATATCCGTTGCCTCTTATTGCTTTCAAAAAATTTCTAGTGTCAACATAGAACAACACGAGTGTTGTGTTGAATTTTGGAAATTTTTGGGATTCGTTTGGACATTTTTATACATTAACTGGGTTTCCTATGCATTTTATGTGCATAATTCAAATTTGAACTACATGCACATGCTCCAGTGCATACAAGTTGGTTGAAAAATCAATTATATGTCCTTGGGTGCATGCTTAGGTCCCATGCAAGAAATGGGAATGAATTTCAAACACCAGGGCACTGTTGATTGCCGGCACAATGTTGAGATACTTTGTTTTTAAATTCTAGTAAATCCAAAACTCGTCTGAAATTCATGAAACTTATCATGCTATCATGGAATGGCACCCAACATGCTATGGTATTTTTCGTGTCCATTTTGAGAGAAGGCGACTTTACCTATAAAGGCATTTTGAAAAAATAGCTGCCACTTTAATATCTCAAATGTTTGTATAATTCAAATCGTGTGTGTTCTGTTAACCATTCACGTGACACCACGTGTCTTGGTTTTAATGGCTATAGGAGGTGCCCTGCGGAAAACTGCTTGACTGAACGGGAGGCGTGCGAGCGCACTCCGGTGCGCAGGCTCACCGGGAAGCGTGCGAGTTGTTCAACGCAGGATTTGTGCATCTCTTCAATGCAAACAGTTTAGATTGAATACGGTATGCAAATTAAAGCCAGACTTCGGTGCTAAGCCAAGAGACACTGTGATTTGTCAAAATATGCAGCTAAAATTCACTAGCACTATCTAATTTTTTCAACTAAAGTTCAGTAAAATTAAGCACATATTTCATTCATAGATTAAGCAATCGTTCTCACAGGGAAGCGAGACAGCCTTGGACCGCCGCCCGCCTTGCTCCCACTAGTCTGTATTAATGGCACGGCCGAGCGGCCGCACCCCCCATCCTCGCCACACACACAATCCTCTCTCTCTCTTTGCCCGCATCCTCGACTCCGCTCTTAGTCCTCAAAGCTGAAAGTGTATGAGGATGCCGCCGAAGCGCCCCATCGTAGGGAGTGGCGACGCTGGGTCTGCTGAAGCACTAGAGCACCGCGTGAACCCGGAGGCAGAGGTTTCCGTCACCACCAACAAGGTGGAGAACGAGGCTGCCAAGAAGCGAAGGTGGGTCGAGAAAGAACGGCAAGCGACTCTAGTAGGCCTAGACTTCATCAGCAACCTCCCCGATGATATGTTGAGAGTCATCATATCCCTCCTCCCAATAAAATATGGGACGAGGACAGCCACCCTTTCCCGGCGGTGGCGCCCCCTATGGCTCCTCACCCCTGTCGACCTCCTTGACACCCACGAGCTCTGCCATGGCTATCGCAAAAGCTTGGATGCGTTCTCTCAGATCCTCGGCAGTCACCATGGCCCAATCAGAGGCCTTATCATGGGCAAGTTCTGTTCCAATGCAAGGACCGAGCCAAGCTTGACAAGTGGTTCCGATCCCCTGCCATAGATCAGCTCGAGAACCTCAGTTTTAGTGATGGGCATATGCGCTCGCTGCCAACGTCCGTGCTCCGCTTCGCGCCCAGGCTGCGCCTCGCCAAGTTCATGAACTGCCAGACGCACCCACTCTTTTTCTACCATCACTACAAAAAAATACACTTCCGTGATGATACATGTTTGTCACAGTAGGTCATGTTTTCTGTCATGCATGTACATCCATGACAAATTTATGATAGAATCAAGATAGTCATACCTGTGCTGTCATAGAAGTGTTCCATGACATTACCAAAATTATCATCACGGAAGTGTCCACTTCCATGACGTTAAATCGCATGTCACAGAAGTGCTTTCGTCAAGGGTGACCGACATGTGGCATCCACCGTAACGGAACGCCGTTAAGCTATCGGGTCCCGTTTTGGATCCGATAACCCGTTAACAACCCCGACCAATGGGGATTTTCCACGTGTAAAATCATCATTGGCTGGACGAAACACGTATTGGCTCACCGTTGGGACAGATGTCATCCACTCATTGGACCCAAAGTGCCTATGATACATCGACACGTGGCACGGCCCAACAGAGGCCCATCCTGTGAAAAGGCCGGCCCGTTTGACTTGGTCAAAAGGTGGCGGGCCAGCCCACGACAAGCCTGTTAACGGCTTGTTCGCATATAGCCCATTTACAGCCTGCTAACCCAGGGCCCGTTTATGGCCTATCCGAATTAGGCCCAGTAGCGTCATCTGGGCCATCCAATATAATTCCAGCCCATTTTAACTTCTGGCCCACGTATGGCCCATGACGTCCTTCGGCCCATATGAGGCCCTTAGTAACCCTCGGCCCCTTAACGGCCCGTGGTAAAACTGGCCCGTAACGAACTGTGTATCACTTTATACCCATTAACGACCCATTATTCCGTTGGGCCATTTCTAGCCCATGTTATCTTTCGGCCTTCTCAGGGCCCATTTATTCTTGGGCTCATTTCCAGCATTCCGTTACTGTCTTTTTCTGCTTGTGGGCCAAATTCAGCCCATGGTTACAGTCGGCCCATTTGTGGCCCGTTAATACGTTGGGTCGTTTTCATGTAAAAAAACCGTTGTGCTGTTTTCATAGAGCTATCAAATACAGCCTATTAACGGCCCGTTATTGTCCACGAATAGTACGGCCCATGATTGGCGAAATGATGATACGCCCCGTAGAAGGCCCATGGATCCTACGACCCGTAAAAGGCCCATGAATTGTACGGCCCGTAGAAGGCCCATGGATCCTACGACCCGTATAGAAGGTCAATGGATCCTACGGCCCGTAGAAGGCCCATGGATCGGCCCGCAGGAGGCCCATGGTTACAACATTCCGTGTGTTGCCATGATTATTTTGGCCTAGTTTCCAAAAATAGGTTATTGTGGCCACTAGAAAAACACAGAAAAAGAACTGCAGTGACTACAAGCAAACAACTAAACAAGACAATAAGGAAATAAATAAGCAAGCAATTAACTCTAGTTTATTACCGCTATTCCATATATTACATCCACTGGGCATCAAAGTTTGCCACCAGTGCAAGTATAGGGAACAAAGCAGCATATTACATACACTGGCCGTCAAAATTGGCCACCAAGGCAAATAAGCGCTGCAAAGAAAACAAGGGCATAACTAAAACAACTTCAAGAGCTCAAGAAGCGTGGTATCCACCATGCTGGCAATAAGCTTAGAAAGCTTATTAGCTTTGTCCTGTTTGGCGCTAAAACCTCCAATGCTTGTCGTTGCACGGAAAGTATGCATCCGAATGCTCGAGGACTTCCATGATCCGTCCGCTTCTTGTCGCAAACAATGATCGATGTCTTTCAGCTTGTAGTCGATACTCAAGAAAGCGAATTGATTGAGACGATGAGTTTGAATAGCTTGTGCAAGTGGTAGTGGCGATGCTTCGAACACTAAACCAAGACAGACTTTGGGGTTGTCTCACCGCCATCGAGATAGTCTTCCTTAGCTGTTTTATCGGCTTTGTTGGAGACCAACAAGGATGTGTCACTATCCTGAACCTTATCTGCATTACTTCCTTTACCATTTCTTAATAAGGCACTATTCCTCAATACTCTGTCAGCATTCTAAAAGAAGAAACAAGCAGACACATATCATGTTTAGCATGTACTAGTATATGAAACTCATTTTGGTGAACCAGTTCATTAGTAAGGTGGACAGGATTAAACTACCAAGTCTTCTATTGCCAAGTACTAGTAGATAATAAAATCATCAAACAAACATATATCTATGTCCTATGGTCACTGCATTGTCTTGCCAAATCAAAATAGAGACACGGTTCAAATCATATCAGTTCAAGACAAAGCAGCAGTGAAAGAATATAAAGTGTGGGAAACTACACGGCACAACAAGATTTCAGATGGGTACCATGGGTCTACATGTACAACAACACTATTTGCTCTGTTGTGATGCTAGTAATTTGCATGATATGAGAAGTCAACTGTATACACAATTGAAATTGAAATCAACAAAGCTATTGATAAGAGCAAGCCTGTTAAAGAAAAATGCGTGAACATACCTGCTGTGCCATTGGAGTTTCGATTGGATCCTTCAATTTAAAATAAGTTTGTATGAGTAAATACAGTGATACAAGAGCAAAGCAGTATGCACGATAGCAATCATAGGTAAAAAAGGCGCGCCTAAGCGAGCGCTTAAGCACGCCTAGGCTCTAGGCGTTGGCAAAATGAATTGCGCATAACTATGCTTAATCTGTGCATAACTGCGCATAAGCTTGCGCCTTGGTCAGTAAAGCGCAAAGCGGTGGCAAAACACACAATTAACGCCTAGCGCTTTTTGGAACTATGATAGCAATGGAATCTTAAATTAGAACATTTGTTCTTCAGGTTTAGGCACTTGTTCTACATGAACAGAGTACAATAAGACGCAAGAATATAGTACTTAAAAATAGAAAATGAGCTCATAGACCTTACCACATTCTTGGTTCGGGACCAAGATGTAACAAGGTGTTCCCGATCATCGCCCGATAAATGTGTCTCAGGAGAATGTAAGGGAATTTGATGAGTTTCTTTGCCGGTGAAGTATGTTTTCTTCAGGTAATTCAGATACCGCCACCAAGCATTCTTGAAGATAGCCGAGGTATTAGCACAGGTTACCTCATCCTGAGTTTCCAAATCGGTCCTTCTCTATAGAGAAAAATGGGAAAATTTGTTGTATTATAACCATCATGGAGGTAGGATGTCTAGGACAAAGCAAAGTAATTGCCATGAATAACATTACTTATAGATAATTCCTGGACAAACACCTGCAACTAGCATTTTTCTTCATCTTCAGTATAATATTTCCAAGATGGGAAGATACACACATACGATTTAACAACATCAAATGTGATAGATGCTAAACTATGACTAGCTGGTTGTGCTTCCTCCACAGGAATGGGCGTACTAACTGGTGGAGTTGGGGTTCTCCGTGGTAGTTGAGGGAGTCCTGGATTAGGGGGTATCTGGATAGCTGGACTATATCCTTTGGCCGGACTGTTGGACTATGAAGATACAAGATTGAAGATTTCGTCCCGTGTCCGGATGGGACTCTCCTTGGCGTGGAAGGCAAGCTTGGCAATACGGATATGTCGATCTCCTCCCATTGTAACCGACTCTGTGTAACCCTAGCCCCCTCCGGTGTCTATATAAACCGGAGGGTTTAGTCTGTAGAACGACAACAATCATACCATAGGCTAGCTTCTAGGGTTTAGCCTCTACGATCTCGTGGTAGATCAACTCTTGTAATATTCATATCATCAAGATCAATCAAGCAGGAAGTAGGGTATTACGTCCATCGAGAGGGCCTGAACCTAGGTAAAACATCGTGTCCCCCGCCTCCTGTTACCATCCTCCTTAGACGCACAGTTCGGGACCCCCTACCCGAGATCTGCCGGTTTTGACACCAACATTGGTGCTTTCATTGAGAGTTCCACTATGTCGTCACTATAAGGCTTGATGGCTCCTTCGATCATCGGTAACGATGCGGTCCAGGGTGAGGTCTTCCTCCCCGGACAGATCTTTGTATTCGGCGGCTTCGCACTATGGGCCAACTCGCTTGGCCATCTAGAGCAGATCAAGAGCTACGCCCCTGGCCACTAGGTCAGGTTCAGAAACTTGAATTACACTACTGACATCCGTGGAGACTTGATCTTCGACGGATTCGAGCCCATGTCAGATGCGCCGCACAATCATGACGAGCATGATTTAGCTCTCCCATCGGACAGTGTGCGGGAGATCGCACTTGCAACTACTCTGGCTTTTAATCTGGAGCAAATTGCGCCATCCGAGGACTGGTGGATAGACCCCACCATGGAGGTCGTACTCTTAGCGGCGATAGAGCCGGATACTGACCTTACCCCTCACGAGAGCCGTGATGTTGAACCACTGGATTCATCTCCGGCCATGGACTCCGAGACGCCTGCATCCGTACCTATCGAATCCGATTGGGCGCCGATCATGGAGTTCACCTCCGCGGATATCTTTCAGCACTCGCCTTTCGTCGACGTGCTAAATTCATTAAGGTCTCTCTCCTTGTTAGGAGAACCTTGGCCGAACTATGTCCGGCTAGAGTGGGATGCGGACGACGAAGAAATTCGCTGCCCACCCACCACCCACTTAGTAGCCACTGTCGATGATTTAACCGACATGCTCGACTTCGACTCCGAAGACATCGACGGTATGGACGACGATGCATGAGACGAACAGGAACCACCGCCCACAGGGTGTTGGACCGCCGCTTCATCACATGACATATACATGGTGGATACACCCAAAGAAAACAATGACGAGGAACGGAAAGAAGCAGCGAAGAACAGCTCCATCGAGAAGCAAACAAAGCGTCGACGTAGGCGCCGCTCTAAATCTCGCCTCGGCAAAAACAACGATAACAGCGAAAGAGAAAATAACACCCCGGTCGACTCGGAGAAGCAGCGACCACACCGACCAGCGGCAGAGCAAAATGAAGCCGTGAACGGCGAACATAGTTCGGATCCGATGTCCGAACATGGCGACGCCGAGGATAAAGCTGAGCAAACTCCCTCCGAAGAGGAAAATAGTCCGGACGAAGATGTGCATATCATCCCGGAAAAGCACTTGGAACAATAGAACCTCCGCAGAAGGCTTATTGCCACAGTGAGGAGTCTGAAGAAGCAGAAGCAAAGGCTCAAGGCCGCACAAAATACGCTCAACAACAGATGGAACAAAGTGCTTGACAATGAAGAAATGCATGGTGGAAGTTACCACGCAAAGAGCTATCCAAAGTGCAAGCTATTGCCCGAATTCGCCGATGAGGCCGTAGAGCTCACACAGCCGAAAAACAAAACAACCAATCGGTCGGATCAACCACCCCGTGGCCGCGATAGAGCGGCTAACAGGGCCGCACATAAGTCAACACATGGCCTACGTGAGGACTTGCGCCAAAAATCCAGTATGACCAGATCCATCTATGAATCTAGAAAGCGCGCTACGACACAGTATCAAAACTGAATACCACAACCGTCCGAACGCCTTGATAAATCTAAATACAGGGGTGCTGCACACCCCCTATGTTTCACTGATGAGGTGCTGGACCACGAATTTCCAGAAGGATTCAAACCAGCGAACATAGAGGCATACGATGGGACCATAGACCCTGGTGTCTGGATTGAGGACTTTATCCTCCATATCCATATGGCTCGCGGAGACGATCTCCACGCCATCAAGTACTTGCCCCTCAAGCTTAAAGGACCAGCTCGGCACTGGCTAAAAAGCCTCCCCGAAAACTCCATTGGAAGTTGGGAGGAGCTCGAGGATGCTTTTCAGGCTAATTTTCAAGGGACCTATGTCCGACCTCCGGATGCAGATGATTTAAGTCATATAATTCAACAGCTCGGAGAGTCAGCCCGAAAGCTTTGGAACAGGTTTCTCACTAAGAAGAACCAAATCGTCGACTGTCCGGACACCGAAGCCTTAGCAGCTTTCAAGCACAGCGTCTGAGACGAATGGCTCGCCAGACACCTCGGCCAAGAAAAACTGAGAACAATGGCAGCCCTAACAAGCCTCATGACCCGCTTTTGCACGGGCGAGGATAGCTGGTTAGCCCGCAGTAGCACCAGTGACACAAGCACATCCGAAGTCAGGGATGGCAATGGAAAACCACGCCGCAGTAAAAACAAGCGCCGGAATAAAGAAGACAGCCCAAATAACACGGCGGTAAACGTCGGATTTAGGGGCTCTCGACCAGGCCAGCGGAAAAAGCCTTCTAAAGGCAGCAGAGATGGACTGTCCGACCTAAATAAGATTATAGACAAACTATGTCAGATCGACGGCACCCCCGATAAACCTGCGAATCACACCCACAGAGAATGCTGGTCTTCAAGCAGGCCGGTAAGCTAAACGCTGAACACAAGGAGGGAGACACACCGAGCGAAGACGAGGATGAGCCTCGCCAGCAAGGCACTGGAGGACAGAAAAAATTCCCAACAGAAGTCAAAATAGTAAAGGTGATCCACATGACGAAGAGGAGAAGCAAACCTGCACCCCGAGACACACACACCTTAGAGCCCGTCACCCCTAAGTCCAACCCCTGGTTGGCCTGCCCGATCGCTTTTGATCGCAGGGATCACCCGACAAGTATCCGACACGAAGGATTGGCTGCCTTGGTGTTAGACCCAATAATAAATGGATACCATCTCACAAGAGTCCTCATGGACGGCGGTAGTAGTCTAAACCAGATATATCAGGACACAGTCCGCAAAATGGGGATAGACCCAACAAAAATCAGCCACAGTAATACTACCTTCAAGGGAGTAATACCAGGCCCAGAAGCCCGATGCACGGGCTCTCTATTACTCGAGGTTATATTCGGCTTTCCCGACAACTTTCGAAGCGCAAGGTTAACCTTCGACATCGCTCCATTCCGAAGTTGCTATCAAGCATTACTTGGAAGAGCGTCTTTCGCTTGTTTTAATGCAATACTGCATTACGCTTCTCTCAAGCTTAAGATGCTCGGTCCACATGGCATCATAACCATTAATGGAAATATTGAGTGTTCCTTACGCACGGAAGAACGTGCGGCTGCTTTAACAACTGAACACCAGACAGCCTCACCAACCAGAACAAATGATCGGTCGTCAAGACCGCGGACACGGTTAGACGAGTCCGGCGCATCATCAGATATACTTGAGGTTGGTTTGATGGTTATACCCTTATAGACGGTACCAGGGGCTTCCCGCGTGTAAACTGGGCTATCTCTTCTCAACTTTACTTATCTTGAATTTTACATGGTTTATTTAGGGTAACCAATTTTTTGCACGACAACTTTCAACTAAGTTCCTCTCTTTTACAGATGACAATCATGCTACACCCATCCAGGATATGGCACAACGGAGACACAGGCGCAGACATGCAGCAGGGACCCGCTCAAAGGTTTCTTTTTAGATTAAGACCCTGCGTAAACCTTTTTTACTGTCTCTTGTTGTTCACATCCTCCGGATTCTCAGTACAACCGAGAAGGATGCTGACGTTATTGGCATTTGGCCACGTCAGAACATTGCACGTACATGGACACTCAGGGTTCATTATCAAGGGTATTGTTCAGCTTGGCATATGTTATAAAGACCGAATACCTTAAGGGGTGTTCGGCATCGCGAGTTTGGCCTTATATGCATCAGCTCCGAATCATGCCTTTGGTCAAATGTTGGGTTTGCCCGGCTCCTGTGTTTTGCTACCTTACGTTCCGCTCTATCGGCTAAGGTGGCACCAGGAGAACTACCGCGATTGTGCCTGGTTCATCCGGACGAGCACCTCGAGAGAAAGCCGAAAACTGACTGTCATGATAAAGCGCGAGACTGGTCAACCACTCGATGACTTAGCGGAATCTTCGGGATTCCTCCGCATTAATGAAGGGCCTTTTCCCGGCCAGGCATGTATGCGCCCCGTATCCGGACGAGCACGGAGCCACCAGAGGCTATATAGTAGCCCCACCGTCAAACTCCTATGGCTAAGTGAAAGTTTTAAAGCAATATAGTCCGATTACCTAGTTTGCTGCGCTATCACCTCCTTAATGGACCAAGACGTTGGATAAAGTGTGAACACGCGTCTTGTGTGAACACCCCCGCATTATATGCGTGGGGGCTGAAGCCGACGACTGCAAACTTTCAGGTTATATACATACATAAACGGCCCCACAGGAGGCATAATAAAACTTTTAGGCAAAAGTATAAACACAGCCTTGACAATTCAATAAAACATTGTTTTTACAATGGGAATACATGTCACTAGAACATAATATTCTTCAAGCACTGAGCTTCTATTGAACAAGCGCCTTCAAGGACTTCTTCAAAGTAGTGCTCGGCAGCTACTCGGCCCACGGCCGAACCCTGGGTTGCAATAGCGGTGGCCTCCATGTCTGCCTAGTATGTCTTCACACGGGCAAGCGCCATCCGCGCACCCTCGATGCATGCCGACCTCTTCATAGCGTCGATGCGCGGCACAACACCAAGGAACTGTTGCACCAAATTAAAATAACTGTTCGGCCTTGGCCCTTCCGGCCACAGATGATCCACAACAGACCTCATGGCAAGCCCGGACAACCTTTGGAGCTCGGCCCATTCGGCCATCCGCTCATTCAACGGAAGCGGACGCGCTGGAACATTAAATTGTGACCAGAACAGCTTTTCCACTTCACAATCTTTTTGATCTTGAAGTATACGGCCGCATCAACGGCACTTGCTGCCAAATCCAGATATACGTCTGCAGAACTCCACAGCCGATCAAGAGGAGCGTACTTAAGATCTCCGAACTTCATCCGCAGCATAAAGGGCTTCCCAGCCGCGATATCCCCGGCTTGACGCAGCTCCTCCTTCATCGCTCTAATTGTAGAGCAGGCGTCCTTGGCCACCACCGTGGCCTTCTCCAGGTCCGTCATCTTCGCTTGATTTTCATTTTCAAGAAGCTTGTAACGGCCGGCGGCATCTTTCAACTCAACGGCCATCTTGGCCATTTTTTCTTTGCTCTAGCAATGAGCAGCCTGTTTGGCTCTTAGCTCTTCGGCTGCCTTTAGAGCGAGCGCATCACTATTCCTGTCTTGTTCCTTGGCTCGGGCAAGTTCCGCCCGAAGGGTCTCCACGGTGGCAGCCCCATCTGCAGTCACACATATTAAAGATACTAGCATCATGCTCCTCTTACTATGTGTTGATCACCAGAGAAATCACATACCCTGTGCCTTGTCGAGCCGCTGGTTGACAAGCACGATGTCGGCATCTGCCGCATCAAGTTGACGCTTCAGCTCGGCAAACTCAATAGTCCGGCTAGCCACCGGACCTTCCGCCACCTGCATATGAAGGCGGCCTGATTATTACCTCGGACTATGATCCTCTGTTTACCGCCGTTCTCGACGGCAACCAGAGTCTCAGGGGCTACTATCTGCACAGGGCACACCTAACGTGTGCGGTACCGTAAAAACATACACTATTTCACGTACCTCAAAGCCTTTCAGCAGACTCATAAAAGCTTCATGCAACCTGCTTTCGGCGGATGAAATCCTCTGAACCACCATACCCATTAGCGTACGATGCGCTTCTGAGATAGCCGCTTGCTCCAGAAGATCCTTCAGTGCGTCCGATCGCACACCGGACGGTTCGGGACTCTTTCCGTTGCTCTCCTTAGGAGCCGAATACTGAGGACTTCGGGTGGCCGAGGGATTACCCTCTGGCCTTGGCGGATCAGGAGAAACCCTTCGCGACGACACTTCAACGTCGCTCGCCTCATGAGGCGGGGTGGCATGGGGAGGTGTTTCGCTCCCCATCATCTCTGGAAGAAGATCCCCCAAAGACGAACTCTGTCGAGAAGGGTTACGATCCGAACTACAAGAAATATGTTTCGGTTATTGGCCTTAGAAGTAAAGCATGATATTTTTACTATGAAGTACCTTTTTACTTACAGCTCGGTGGAGGGCTGATCCCCTTGCGGGCACTGTGTGGCAAGGGTACCCCCTGGGGCAGGACCCTCTGGCGAAGATTTCTTCCCCCGTTTGGAAACCATTGTTTCCGGGTCTTCAGAGGCGGTCCTCTTCCTTCCTTGGGGAGAGGGAATTTTAGATTCTTCTCCCCGGTTATCCTCCTTCGCGGAGGTGCTAACTCCCCCGGTTTGGATGAGCAGTGAGCGAGGTCCGCTTTCAGCCTCTTTATTCCCCCCTTTATCTTCCCCTGAGGGCGCTTGATAAGACGCAAGCTCCAGCATCCTGGCTAGTACAGGATCCGGTGAGACCTCGGGGAGGGGAGCCGGACACCTTATCATCTTCGCCTTTGTTACCCAGTCCTGGTCAAAGAGTGACTTTTCAGACTGATGTTGTGATAAATAAAAGGACAACGTGTTCGGCTACGGGACTACTTACTTGGGTATCTGGACGATTGCAGCTCAGACCCGCATCCTCGGTTGTGTCCGGACACACTATTTGTGGTCCGAAGAACAATTTCTACATCTCTTCGAGCGTCATGCCAACGAAGTGCTGAATAGCTCGCGGTCCTTCCGGGTTGAACTCCCACATGCGGAGAGGTTGGTGTTTGCAGGGCAGGACTCAACGAACTAACATGACTTGCATTACCGTGGCCAGACCGACATCTCTCTCGAGGATATCTCGGATACGGTTATGCAATGTGGGCACGTCCTTTATTGGCCCCCAGTCCATCCCCTTGTTGATCCATGACGTCAGTCGTGGCGGGGGTCCCGAGAGAAAGACAGGGGCGGCCACCCACTTGGTACCCCGGGGAGCTGTGATATAAAACCACTCCCGTTGCCATAAGTTGGACACCTCCTGGAAGGAACCCTCTGGCCATGGGGCATTGGCACTTTTGCTTAGTACGGCACCTCCGCACTCTGCGTGTCGCCCCTCGATCATCTTCGGCTCCACATTGAAGGTATTGAGCCACATGCCGAAGTGAGGGGTAAGGCGGAGGAAAGCTTCACACACGACGATGAACGACGAGATATGGAGGATGGAATCCGGAGCCAGATCATGGAAATCCAGCCCGTAGTAGAACATGAGCCCCCTTACAAAGGGATCTAGAGCAAGGCCTAGCCCTCGGAGGAAGTGAGAGATGAATACAACGCTCTCGCCAGGTTCAGGAGTAGGAATGACCTGCCCTCGAGCAGGCAACTTGTGCGAAATTTCGCCGGTCAAAAATCTGGCCTCTCTTAGCTTCTTGATGTCCTCCTCTGTGACAGAGGAAGGCATCCACCGACCTTGAAGGTTGGATCCGGACATGGTTGAAGGTCCGAAGCGTTTGACCTGAGCCTTGGGTGTTGGAACTCGGGGTGGGGGGAAGGATTCGATTGAGCGCAAGAACAAAAAGGACAGGCCTTGGCCTCTTTATAAAGGGGATGAATATCAAGCGTCCTCCGCGTAATCGTTTGGGACTTACCTAAAATCAAGGAGTCATACCAACGGGCACGATGGGGTTACCCACGTCCGTATTAATGAGAATCCCGTAATAAGGGGGACACAATCTCTGCTTCGACAAGACGTGCCAATAAAATCGCCTCGCAAAACATGCAGTCGTAGGCTGGTTGAGAAAGACGGTTCGTCATGGCCAGACCACGGCAATACGTCACATTATGAAAAATGGTCGGCAAATTAGATTTGTGGAAATATTACTCTCTCTACGGTGGTATGTGGAATTTGTTTTGCAGAGCCGGACACTATCTTTGTGTTAAAAATCTTCTATGGAGTATTCGAAGGAGGAACCCGCCTTGCAATGCCGAAGACAAATCTGCGCTCTGGACTCAACGTCATTGAAGCCTGGTTCAGGGGCTACTGAGGGAGTCCTGGATTAGGGGGTATCCGGATAGCCGGACTATATCCTTTGGCCATACTGTTGGACTATGAAGATACAAGATTGAAGACTTCGTCCCGTGCCCGGATGGGACTCTCCTTGGCGTGGAAGGCAAGCTTAGCAATACGGATATGTAGATCTCCTCCCATTGTAACGGACTCTGTGTAACCCTAGCCCCCTCCGGTGTCTATATAAACGTTTAGTCCGTAGAACGACTACAATCATACCATAGGCTAGCTTCTAGGGTTTAGCCTCTACGATCTCGTGGTAGATCAACTCTTGTAATACTCATATCATCAAGATCAATCAAGCAGGAAGTAGGGTATTACCTCCATCGAGAGGGCCCGAACCTGGGTAAAACATCGTGTACGCCGCCTCCTGTTACCATCCGCCTTAGACGCACAGTTCGGGACCCCCTACCCGAGATCCGCCGATTTTGACACCGACAGTAGTACTGGCCCTTTGGGCACTGGAGCTGCCTTACTAACTGCTCTTGTTAGGGAGCTCTGTGGCGGAGATGGTGCTGTGTCAACAGGAACTGGGTTACTATCTGCTGGGGTTGGGGTTCGATTAGGTGAAGCTGGTTCTCTGTCCATCGCAGTAGGGGTATAATCTGCGAGAGTTTGGGTTATGTGTGGTAGGTCTGGTTCTTGGGCATGTACAACCGGGGTGCTATCTCCACCAAGAGGTAGCACTGTTTTATTTGAAGACCGTGTTTTTAGTCCGCTAGGTGCTGACATCACCGGCTCCAATTCAAATGGATGATAAACAGGAAACATAGTTGAATGTACAGACATTGTATGAGAGACAAATGCAATAGATAGTGTGGAAAAAAGAGGACATGAAATAGTGGACATGTATATTGTTTAATGATGACCCACAAGTATAGGGGATCTATCGAAGTCCTTTCGATAAGTAAGAGTGTCGAACCCAACGAGGAGGAGAAGGAAATGATAAGCGGTTTGCAGCAAGGTATTCTCTGCAAATACTGAAATAATAGGTAACAAATAGTTTTGTGATAGGATAATTTGTAACAAGCAACAAGTAACAAAAGTAAATAAGGTGCAGCAAGGTGGCCCAATCCTTTTTGTAGCAAAGGACAAGCCTGGATAACTCTTATATAAAGAAAAGCGCTCCCGAGGACACATGGGAATTATCGTCAAGCTAGTTTTCATCATGTTCATATGATTCGCGTTCGGTACTTTGATAATTTGATATGTGGGTGGACCGGTGCTTGGGTGTTGTCCTTACTTGAACAAGCATCCCACTTATGATTAACCTCTATTGCAAGCATCTGCAACTACAACAAAAGTATTAAGGTAAACCTAACCATAGCATGAAACATATGGATCCAAATCAGCCCCTTACGAAGCAACGCATAAGCTAGGGTTTAAGCTTCTGTCACTCTAGCAACCCATCATCTACTTAATACTTCCAATGCCTTCCTCTAGGCCCAAATAATGGTGAAGTGTCATGTAGTCGACATTCACATAACACCACTAGAGGATAGACAACATACATCTCATCAAAATATCGAACGAATATCAAATTCACATGACTACTAATAGCAAGACTTCTCCCATGTCCTCAGGAACAAATGTAACTACTCACAAAGCATATTCATGTTCATAATCAGAGGAGTATTAATATGCATATAGGATCTGAACATATGATATTCCACCAAATAAACCAACTAGCATCAACTACAAGGAGTAATCAACTCTACTAGCAACCTACAGGTACCAATCCCAGACTTAGAGACAAGAATTGGATACAATAGATGAACTAGGGTTTGAGAGGAGATGGTGCTGGTGAAGATGTTGATGGAGATTTCCCTCTCCCGATGAGAGGAGCGTTGGTGATGACGATGGTGATGATTTCCCCCTCCCGGAGGGAAGTGTCCCCGGCAGAACAGCTCTGAGTGAGCCCTAGACTGGTTCTGCCAAGGTTCTGCCTCGTGGCGGCGGAGTCTCGTCCCGAAAGCTTGCTTATGATTTTTCTTCGGACGAAAGACTTCATATAGCAGAAGATGGGCACCGGAGGGCCAACAGGGGGCCCACGAGGCAGGGGGTGCGCCCAGGGTGGTAGGGCGCGCCCCCACCCTCGTGGCCAGGTGGAGGCCCCCTGACGTATTTCTTGCGCTCAATATTTTTTATTATTTCCAAAATTAACTTTCGTGGAGTTTCAGGACTTTTGGAGTTGTGCAGAATAGGTCTCTAATATTTGCTCCTTTTCTAGCCCAGAATTCTAGCTGCCGGCATTCTCCCTCCTTATGTAAACCTTGTAAAATAAGAGAGAATAGGCATAAGTATTGTGACATAATGTATAATAAAAGCCCATAATGCAATAAATATTGATAAAAGCATGATGCAAAATGGACGTATCAACTCCCCCAAGCTTAGACCTCGCTTGTCCTCAAGCGAAGGCCGATAACGATAAATATGTCCACATGTTTAGAGGTAGAGGTGTCGATAAAATAAAATACGGACATGAGGGCGTCATGATTATTCTCATAATAGCAACATATATGAATATTCTCTTATGATTTCTTATGCTCAAGTAATAATCTATTCACAATGCAAAGTATGAATCAGAAACTTTATTGAGAACTAACAAACTGTAATCTCCGTCAATGAAGCAATTGCAATTTATCATAACATCAGAAAGACTCTATGTCAGAGCTTTCTAGAAAGTCCACATACTCAACTATCATTTAATCTTTCATAATTTCTAACACTCATGCAATACTTGTGGTTACATAGTTTTAGTCGGACACAGAGAAAGATAGGGGCTTATAGTTTCGCCTCCCAACCTTTTACCTCAAGGGTAATGTCAACAATAATAATTCATGCTAACCTACATCCAATTAGATATATATATATATATATATATATATATATATATATATATATATATATATATATATATATATATATATATCAGATCTTTCCAACATCCTGTGCTTGCCAAAGGATAAAATGGAAAAGGAAAGGTGAAGATCACCATGACTCTTGCATAAGGTAGAAGATAATAATAAAAGATAGGCCCTTCGCAGAGGGAAGCAGAGGTTGCCATGCGCTTTCAGGGTTGGATGCACAAAATCTTAATGCGAAAGAACGTCACTTTATATTGCCACTTGTGATATGAACCTTTATTGTGCAGTCCGTCGCTTTTATTTCTTCCACATCACAAGATCGTATAAAGCTTATTTCCTCCACATCAATCAATCACACATATTTTGAGAGCAATTTTTATTGCTTGCACCGATGACAACTTACTTGAAGAATCTTACTCAATCCATAGGTAGATATAGTGGACTCTCATGGCAAAACTGGTTTAAGGGTTTTTGGAAGCACAAGTAGTATCTCTACTTGGTGCACATAATTTGGCTAGCATGAGGGGGAAAGGCAAGTTCAACATGTTGGATGATCCATGACAATATACTTTATCTCAGATATAAGAAAACATAACCCATTACGTTGTCTTCCTTGTCCAACATCAACTCTTTAGCATGTCATATTTTAATGAGTGCTCCCAATCATAAAAGATGTCCAAGATAGTATATTTATATGTGAAACCTCTCTTTCTTTATTACTTCCTATTAATTGCAACGATGACCAAAGCTATGTTTGTCAACTCTCAACAACTTTTAATCATCATACGCTTTCTATGTGAAGTCATTACTCTCAATAAGATCAATATGATCTCTTTGTTTCTTTTTATTCTTTTCTTTTTCTTTTATTCCCTTAAGATCATAGCAAGATAATCAAGCCCTTGACTCAACACTAATCTTTATTATATATAGTTCACAGACTCGATTACATAGAGAGATCATAAAGCAAAACTCAAAACTAGATCATACCAAAACTTTTATTCTACTAGATCAACATACTACTAAATAGGATCGAACTAAGAAAAACGGTAAAGATAGAGATGTGATGGTGATACGATACCGGGGCACCTCCCCCAAGCTTGGCAGTTGCCAAGAGGAGTGCCCATACCCATGTGATTATGTCTCCTTTGCTTGTGAAGGGATTGTTGATGATGTAGGCTTTTCGTCCATCTTGCAAGGCATAGGATCACCATCATAGAAGGATGATTGAGTCTCCGGGATCCTTAAATCTGCAGCCAAACTCATCCTTTTGAATCTATATTCATACTCACAGTTTTGGTTTTGCAGGTCATAGATTTGGGCTTGGAGGTGCTCGCTTTTCTCGTGGAGCTTGAAAATGGCCTCCCCAATGTCCTTGGCATCCAGCTTGTGGTTGTTGGTGAACTCCGCGATCATTATGTGATTGGAGTCAAGTCCATGCTCCACCATCTCCTGGCACTTGAAAACTTGTTGCTCCATTGCTTCAAGCCTTGTCTCCACGCTTCCGGTCCTCCGTGATCCCTCAACATCGCGGATGTGCAGCAAACCATCACGCATCTCAATGGTTTGAGGGTGTTGCAGCACCTCTGCGAGGTAGGGATTGATGACCTTCTCGAAGAACTTGTCCTTGGGGGCACTTGGAGACGTCATGATGATCTAGATCTGTCAAAAAATAGCTCGAAACAAAAACAGAGGATATTTGCGTGATACAGGAGTCAAAACGTTCGGGAGATTATATAATGAGTTTCTACCGACCAAAATATGTATCGTGCAAGAAAACGGAGTTCGGAGAGCACACGAGGTGCCACGAGGTAGGGGGGCGCGCCCAGTAGGGTAGGGCGTGCCCACCACCCTCGTGGAGGCCTCGTGTCCTTCCCGGATTGCTTCTTATTGTAACATCCCAAATTTTCAATTTGGAATGTTATACATAGATCATTCATGCATATCATATTTTATTGCATTTTGTTTCGCGATCCTCAAAATCCTAAGCAACTCAATGACCCTCGGAGAGAGTTGGGGATTTCCCGGTTTTCATATTTGAATTTTATCAAATATTGAAACGAGAATTATTGATTTTAGTTATTTTTTCTCTCCAAAAATATTTCATATTAAAATATATGAGAGAAAATATGACTTCTCCAAAATAATTGAAATATTGGAGGAAAAATATTAAAATCAAATATTTGATTTTATTCGGATTTTATTGCTATTTTATTTACATTAGAAAAATTGCACGTTTTTCAAAATTGCATTTTAGGGCCAAGAAAATGTTCATCTCGTTCTAAATATTTTATTTAGACGGTGAAAATTTGTTTTGGCAGTTTTAGATTTTTATTTTATTTTTTTTAGGATTTATTTTAGTTCGTCGGAATTATTTAAAAAGTTTGTTGCTTGACCGGGCCGGGCCAACCGAGCCCGCCCGCCAGCCCTCCGTCTTCCTCCAGAGACCGAGGCGCCCGCCTCGACCCGAGTCCGGCCGAGACTCCGCCTCCCGCCGCCTTTCCCCTCCTCCAAGCAGCCCCCTTCCCCTCCTTAAATACTAATTTTGCCCGATCTTTCACCGCAAGACAATAAAATAGAAAACTTCTAATCACGGAGTAATCCACGTAACACAAGATGAGGAAACAAATCCGACAAAATAACGTGATGAAGATCACCACCCTCAAACCAAAGCACGATAATCCTTGATGAACACAAGAACCTCCGACAATCTTTATTAGATAAACGACATCGCCGTCCCCGGAGGGATGCTTCACCGAGGAAACACAACTCGATAGTTTTAGACTAAAATTCTCAACTCCCTAAACCTAATGCACCCCAGCTCCCTATATGGAGGGGTGAGGCGCCCAGCCTAATGGGCCTCGACCTGACTTGGTTGGACAGGCCCAAAACCAGGCCAAAACTCACAGTTATTAAAAATCTAATTATTAAAAATAACAACGACACGCCTAGCTTGGTGGAGTCCTGAAATTGGGCTTCACCTCCTCCGTCGTGCCCATATCATCCTACCCCCTTCAAAAAGCGTTGTCCTCAACGCGTGAGGGTCTGCTGGAAAGAGTGGCGTGATATCAACAAAAGTATCACGCGTCTTCGTCATCTTCAAGTATCGCCTGCCTACCACTCCACATCCTCCCTCTTGGTCTGCTCGACTTGGTTCAGCTGTGGGTGCCTTTCTTCTCCACACACACCTGGGCATAGGAGCCACCACGTTCTTCTTGTCCACCTTTGCTGGAGCCCTTTGTTTCGAACATGAACCTGCTTTGCACTACCCCGCAAAAGATGAGTAATGCAGGGCCACACAACCGATTTAACATGTCCATCCTTGCCTTTGTGCATCCGCACTGCTGCTCCAACAAAACACCTCGCAAGTGTGCTAACAAAACCGCGCTTGTCGCTCCAAGCACCTCATGCACTGGGACATGATCAACACAAATATCATCACCAACATCTGTGTCAACACAAACTGGAATTGTAACACATGCTGCAACATCCTTCCTCTCATCGAAAAGAGGCTGTACTTCAACCGGCTTGTCACTAACAAGAACAACAGGCTTGTCATCTCTGGTAGAGCTGAAGCAATATAAACAATCTCGCTCTGTGCATCATGCTCCTCATGCTGCAGCTTAGCTAAACTTGGCGGCTTAGCCTTGCGCAACCTCTCCTTGTGTACCACCAGCTCCACATTAGACTTTATTTGATCATCCTTCATAGGCTTCAAAGTCATTGTTTGCCATCATGCATAAAATAATATGTATTTGCTCTCCCAGCATGTGTAACATTACGATCATACTGCCATGGACGTCCAAGTAACAGCCCACACACCTCCAATGGCAACACATCACATTCTACCACATCAACATAGTCACCAATTGTAAATGGCACACGCACTTTATGAGTAACCTTCAGCATACCGCAGCTATTCAACCACTCAAGATGCTTAGGTTCAGGAATACGCCATGTGGACAACCCCAATGATGCCACCATTGCCTTGCTTATGCCATCAGTACAGCTACCACCATCAATCATCAACTTGCATGCTTTGCCTTTAATCATACACTGAGTCTGAAATAAACTCCACCGCTGACCCTTGTCAACTGTTTTGCAAGCTTCATCATGTACCCTCTTGAGTTGCATATTCAGCCCACTCAATGGTACAACATCGTCCACCAAAATCGTGTCAACATCAGTCTTGTCCTCCTTAGAACCAATACGTGTTGTCTTTGCCTCATTGCCGTCATTAACATCATCTATCTTCACCATGGATGTGTCCTTGGAAATTACCTTCGCAGAATGCTGCATAGTATGCGCGGGAAAAACTGTAGTGGGCTTTTTTAATTCCGCCCGCATCTCTTTAATGATCTTTTGTATATCAGCTATCTCAGCCCGAGCACGTTCCTTAGAATTCTCATCCAGCCGAGAAAACCATGTGGAAGCCATCTTCCCGGTCCTGCAAATAGATAATAAAATCGCAGTTTTTTTACCACGAGCTCGACTCTACCGAGAGTTGGTTTCCAAACGGACTGAAACAAGAGAATCTTCTCTCTCCTTAACTAATTAGGATTTAACTAATTTAAAAATCCGGCAAGCTGATCACAAAACTCCAAAACAAACTAGTACTCCATCACGTACCAACCAAATTGCTCTGCTTCCTGAAAATCCGGAGTCAACCGAAAACAGCGCGTCCTTTCTATCTGAGCGACCAAACCTCGCCGAGATCGCAAGGAAAATTGATAGCACCGATGCCCTTAGTTTGATCTGACTAGAAGACGAACTCTCCGCCCCGCCGAGACATAAATCCAAGCGCGCTCGGCCCTCGTGAATTTGCCGCCACTAATCTCCTCGCCGAACAGCAAATTGCACCGTGATCCACGAGAACTCTCCACAGAACAGACTGGCGGCAGTGCAATATCAACAGGATGAACTCGCGGTGAGAAACCCAGTAATCTGATACCACAAAATAAGGATCAACGTGATGATCCTATAGTTTTTTGCCCGATCTTTTACCGCAAGACAATAAAATAGAAAAACTTCTAATCACGGGGTAATCCACGTAACCTGAAGATGGGGAAACAAATCCAGCAAGTAACGTGATGAAGATCACCACGCCTCAAACCAAAGCACGATAATCCTTGATGAACACAAGAACCTCCGCAGCAATCTTTATTAGATAAACGACATCGCCGTCCCCGGAGGGATGCTTCACCGAGGAAACACAACTCGATAGTTTTAGACTAAAATTCTCAACTCCCTAAACCTAATGCGCCCCAGCTCCTTATATGGAGGGGTGAGGCGCCCATCCTAATGGGCCTCGACCTGACTTGGTTGGACAGGCCCAAAACCAGGCCAAAACTCACAATTATTAAAAATCTAATTATTTAAAATAACAACGACACGCCTAGCTTGGTGGAGTCCTGAAATTGGGCTTCACCTCCTCCGTTGTGCCCATATCAAATACCCCGCCCCGGAGCCCCCACCACCACCCAACCCCGCCGCCTGCCCCGCCCCGACTACAGCGCAGCCGCCGTCGCCCATTGCCATTGCTGCCGCTTCACGCACCCGCCGTCGTAGCCTGCCTCGCCGGAGGTAACGCCGCCGTTGCCGCCGCCGGTGTTTTTTTAAAAAACCGATCCGGGTTTTTTAGAAACCCTAGTTCATTTTTTAGATCTGTTTGCCGGTTTTTCTCGGTTTAGTTATTTAGCAGACGTTCGTCTGTACGTTCGTTTTAACAGACGGTTTTCGCTCGATAGTTACAAACAACGAACATTCGTTCGTTAGCCTGTTCGTCAGTTTTCTTTTTCTCGGATTTTTCCGCGATTATTTTTGATTGTGATTTCTGATCCGATTTTCGTTTCAGTTTATCTTTTCACTCGTTTATCGGAATCAGGCGATTCAAGCGCCTAGATCTTCGTCTCGAAACCCTCTTTCTGTTTAATCAAACTTGAACAAGATTTTTGTACTGTAAAATTTGACTTTAGTTCAGATTAGTAAACGTATCTTAATTCTTTCACAGTTTGAGTTTCATTGCTCCGTATGATTTGATTCTTTTTGCAAACCGGAGTTCTTAAGTTGAACTTTCTTGTCAATTCTTCTTATTTGAGTTTTTCCCGTGCATCTTTGCTTGATTTCTTATGTATGCTATTGTTTGTTTGCGATAGAATTCCCGGAGTGCGAAGCATGCTACTGCGAGTCCCTAGGTTTTGCGGATCGTCAGCAAGGCAAGTAACACATTGATCATACTCCTTCCATATCCAGTTTTTATGCATTAGTTTCAATCCTCAAGCATTGCATGTTTAGGATGTGATTAACTTGTGGGTCGGGAAGTAGATGATGAGGTAGAACCTATTGCCCTGTTATATTCACACCATGGGAGTTACTTCTACGTATTGCTTATATTGCTATGCTATGCTCGTAGATGTGGTTTGGGTGAGTGAAATCCATGACAGATGTGAGATTGTTAATTAATGGTTCAACTTAAGGTGGCAACTTTAATACACATCTGGGTGGATCGCTTGTCGGGCACCTGGAGAATCCAGTGTTGTCCTAGGATATCCCGGAGTACCCGTGTGATCATCCTAAGGTCCGCCACCCAGGCTCAAAGGGAACTGAGATATTTTCATGCTAGAAACTTCCGTGTGCAGCCACAAGCTATTATGGGCTCTAGCATAGTTGAGTAGGTTACATGAAGCTCTTGAAGAGGTGGATCAGTAGGCAGAGGGATGTAGGTTTGGTATGGTCTGCCCGGAGTAAAGAGTTAATGTTTCTGAAAGACTGTGTCTCGGTCATCTATTTCTCAAACACCATGTAGTGCGAGAAATCCAATGGAGGCGATCGAGTCTTTTGGGGAAAAGTGCTCAAACCTCTGTAGAGTGTACAATCTAATCATGGTTAGCCGTGTCCCCGGTTATGGACAATCTTGAGTATCTAGTACTTGGAGTATCCTAAGTATCTCATCACTCTAAATTAATATTGTTGGGTTCATAATTACTTTAATTGGGATTGAGTTGGAGGAACCTTCTCAATGATGTTTCAACTACCATGATAGTTAAAATAAAATTTATTCCTTTGTTGTAGGGAAAAATTGGCTTTTCGCAAAAACTATAACCATAGAGCTTTCCACCAGCCAAATATGCATGTAGTGATAGTATTATTTTGTTCTTGCTCTACTGTGTTATATTGCCAGCATATTCCATGTGCTGACCCGTTTTCGGGCTGCAACGTATTATGTTGCAGACTTTTCAGACGAGGAGTAAGGTTCGTTAGGTCATTGCCGTGCAGCTCAACTATGCCATTGGAGTTGATGGACTCACTTTATCTTCCAAGCCTTCTGCTGTTATCGGATTAGATGGCCTTAAGCCATATTTATTGTAATAAGTTCTATTTTGAGACATTCGATGTAATAAGTGTGTGATTGCTACTCTGTTATAAATCCTTCGAGTACTGTGTGTGTCAGCACTACCGATTCAGGGATGACACTGAAGCACAGAGACTTGACCGGTTGAGGTCGGGTCGCTACAAGATGGTATCAGAGCGCACGCTGAGTGTAGGACACGACCACTAAGATAAACCATAGGTCACTCTTATCTACTCATTTCTGACGCCTCTCCATTTTCTACTCTTTAGGATGGTGGAGTTGAAGAACAAGTTTGCACAACCGGATGAAGACACAGCCTTTGGACGCCACTTGAACGAAGTCACTAGGTACTTGAACATTGTAATACCAAGCTTCACCGGGACGTACAATGCCACCTTACCAGAAGAGGAGCGCTGGATGATTCAAGTTCAAGTTCTAGGAAGGACGTTCTCGCCAACCACTAAGCCCATAGAATTTTCTTTTGAAGCACCCACCTGGAGTCTAGGCAAGAGCATGGCAGCCCACATTACCATGGGACGCATTGGGAGATGTCTACAACAAGGATCTTAAGGACACTATCTATCAGATATGTGGGCGCCGAGACGAGCAATGGGAGATGATCAGCACCAAGAAGGACAAATCCATTGCGGCTTTCATCCAGGAGTTAAACCAGCACATTCGACGCCAGGAGAATTAGATGTGCGCAGACATGATGGATTTGAAGAAGGTGAAGACTAGGACCATCGAGCTGGAAGAAGAACTCAAGTCTACACGCGATGGATATGAGGAGGAAATTGCAACACTACTGGAGAAGAATGACGACCTGATAAAGAAGATCGGAGTATTCATGGGAGATCCAGCGCCGGGAGGAGAGGACGACGATTCCACTTGCCCGGAGAACTACATCATCATCGACGACACCGACTCCGACACCAGTGATGATGACTTTGAAGACGAAGCTGGAGCAGACATCATGGAGTCTTCCACCGATCAAAATATCTAGATGACCACCAAATAATAGTTGTATTCCCCCATGTATATAGTAGTAGTTCAACACTTTTACGATAGTTCTAGACCGCTTGTATGCCCTTATTTGATTGATTGAGTGAAATGTTTGTGTTTATCTCATGTGCATATGGGTAGTTCTTTCTCACTAGACCCCTTTTCTATTCTAATCTCTTCCCTCTAAACCCGCCAGATGCCTTCGAGACGTGACACCGGATTTGCCTTCCCGCCAGAGCTCACTCAGTTGATCTAATAGCAGAATGCCTTGATGCAATTGTTAGTCCAGAACCAAGGCAACAACAACAACAACAACAACAACAACAACAACAACAACAACAACAACAACAACAACAACAACAACAACAACAACAACAACAACAACAACAACAACAACAACCCGCCTCCAGTTAATAACTTAGCTCGCTTTCTGAGGTTACAGCCGCTGGTGTTTTCCAGTAGCACCGAGCCAATAGTTGGTGATGATTGGCTACGCCGTATTGGAAGGGAGTTGACCACCGCAGGTTGCACAGATGCAGAGAAGGTGCGCTTTACCGCACATCAATTGGATGGACCAGCAGCCTCATGGTGGGAGAATTATACGACCACTTTCCCCATAGCCAACGTCACTTGGGATCAGTTTCAGCAAGCTTTCCACACAATCCATGTCTCTACTGGACCTATGAATATGAAGAAGCGTGAGTTTCGCAACTTACGCCAGGGGAACCATACTCTGGCTCAGTACGTGGATGAGTTTAGCAAGTTATCTGGCTATGCCCCTCATGATGTGGCCACTGACGCCACAAAGCAGGAGAAGTTTATGGAAGGGCTGAATGATGAGATGAGCATGCAGTTGATGGTGGCAACATTCAACAACTACCAAGATTTGGTAGATAAGGCTCTTATGGTTGAAGCAGCAGCAGATTGAGAGCCATAAGAGGATGTATGGGCAAGGGAGGTATAACTCAGGAGCTCAGCAGAAGCCTCGCCTAACCCCGAACTTGGGAGGACTTGTTCATAACCATGGAGGTCATAACCACACTGGATGAAGTTCGCATAACCACAATGGTTCTAAGAATGGGACTGGGAACGGAACGAACAAAATCAGAACCGCCCCAATCCAGCCACACCCGCCAACAGAGATCTAAGTCACATTACTTGCTTTAAGTGCGGGAAGACTGTACACTATGCCATGGAGTGCCCTGAAGCGAAGAATGGAAAGGGAAATGGGAGCGCTGGGAAGAAGCCCAATCCATTCAACAAAGGACAAGTGAACCACATTAACGTGGAGGAGGTTGAAGAGCAGCCAGACGCGGTTATAGGTAAGTTTTTGGTTAAGTCTTTTACCGCCCTTGTTCTTTTTGATACTAGTGCATCGCATTCATACATATCAAGGGGATTCGTGGATTAGTTTAAACTACCAACCCAAACTCTTAGGACCCCTCTGTTAGTGAGTTCACCTGGAGCAGAGTATATGGCTAGTCGATGGTGCGACCAGATACCCCTAACCATTGGTAGCCATGTTTTTCTGTCTGACCTAATAATCTTGGAGTCACAAGGATTGGATGTGATATTAGGCATGGACTGGATGTCAAAGTATGGAGGAAGCATTGACTGTGCTAGTAAGTCGATTTATCTCACCACCCCGGAGGGAAAAATGATTAAGTATGTATCTAGGCATGCGCCTAGGAGGAGCCACGTAAATACCCTCACGAGAGTTGTTCAGGAGGAAGTGCCTGTACTGAAGGATTACCCGGATGTTTTTCCAGAGGATTTACCAGGCATGCCACCGGATCGAGACATCGAGTTTTTGATAGAGCTATTGCCAGGTACAGGGCCAATATCAAAGAGACCCTATCAGATGCCCGTAAATGATTTGGAGGAGATTAAGAAGTAGATCAAGGAGTTATTGGAGAAAGGTTACATTCGACGGAGTTCATCACCATGGGGAGCCCCAGTGCTTTTGGTTTAGAAGAAGGATAAGTCTCTAAGAACGGTTTCTGATTATCGTGCGTTAAATGAGGTGACGATCAAGAACAAATACCCACTGCCGATGATCAACAATTTATTTGAACTGCAAGGAGCTAAGGTGTTTTCTAAGATCGATCTACGATCAGGATATCACCAGCTGAAGATTCGAGAGAAGGATATACCAAAGACAGCATTCACCACACGGTATGGGTTGTATGAATATACATTCATGTCATTTGGACTGACTAACGCCCCAGCCTACTTCATGAGCATGATGAACAAGGTGTTCATGGAATATTTGGACAAGTTTGTTGTGGTGTTCATTGATGATATAATGGTATACTCGAAGAATGAGGAAGAGCACAAAGAGCATTTGCGTTTAGTTCTCGAGAAACTTAGGGAACACCAGTTGTATGCCAAGTATAGCAAATGCGAGTTTTGGTTGAAGGAAGTCGGATTCCTTGGACATGTTATATCAGGAGAGGGTGTAGCAGTAGACCCCACCAAGGTTCAGTCAGTCACTGAATGGTTGGCACCCACTTTAGTTAGCGAGATCCACAGTTTTCTTGGACTCGCGGGATACTACCGAAGATTCATTGAGATTTTTTCCAAGATTTCGAAGCCAATGACGGAGTTATTGAAGAAGGATACCAAGTTTAAATGGACGGAAGAATGTGAGGCAAGTTTTCAAGAGTTAAAGAAGCGTTTGACTACAGCCAGTGCTGACTCTGCCGGATATACGCAAGGATTTCCAAGTGTATTGCGACGCCTCTCGCCTAGGACTTGGAAGTGTGCTTATGCAGGACGGAAGAGTAGTTTCGTATGCCTCACGATAACTAAAACCGCACGAATTGAATTATGCCACGCATGATTTGGAGTTAGCAGCCGTAGTGCATGCGTTGAAGACTTGGAGACATTACCTTATTGGAAACCGTTGTGATGTGTACGCGGATCATAAGAGTTTGAAGTAGATCTTCACACAGAAGGAGCTGAGCCTTAGGCAGAGGAGATGGTTGGAGCTTATAAAGGATTATGACATGAAGCTTCACTATCATCCAGGCAAGGCCAATGTCATAGCAGACGCTTTGAGTCAGAAGAGTTATGCTAATACCCTAATGAGCACATGATTACCAAATGAGTTAGGAGAGGATCTCAGGGAACTTCGATTGGAGATAGTTCCTAGAGGTTTTGTTGCAACAATGGAGGTTCAGTCTACATTGTTAGGAAAGATTCGAGAAGCTCAGAAAGATGACAAAGAGATTGCCGAGATAAAAGAGAGAAAGAGCGAAGGAAAGGCCAAAGGTTTTCGTGAGGATGAGCACGACACCTTTTTGTTTGAGGACCGTTTTTACGTGCCCAATAACACAGAGATCAGGAAATTAATACTTCAGGAGGCTCATGACTCACCATACTCGATACACCCGGGAACACCAAGATGTATTTGGATTTGAAGGAACGTTTCTGGTGGACTAGTATGAAGAAGGATATTGCCGAGTTTGTAGCCATATGTGATGTATGTCACAGAGTGAAGGCAGAGCATCAAAAGCCAGCAGGATTGTTACAGCCTATGCCGATACCCGAATCGAAGTGGGATAAACTTGGCATGGATTTTATCACCGGATTGCCCAGGACCAAATTAGGATATGATTCTATATGGGTAGTAGTTGATCGCTTGACCAAAGTGGCCCACTTTATCCCAGTGAAAACAACCTATACAAGTGCGAAGTTGGCCAAGATATATATGACCAGGATCGTATGTCTGCCTGGAGTTCCGAGGACCATCATATCAGATAGAGGAACACAGTTGACCTCAAAGTTTTGGCATCAGCTGCACCAGACTTTAGGAACGAGATTGTTTAGTACAGCATTTCACCCGCAGACGGATGGACAGACCGAGAGAGTCAACCAGATTCTGGAGGACATGTTGAGGGCCTGTGCGCTAGATTATGGATCTAGTTGGGATGACAATTTGCCTTACGCAGAGTTCTCATACAACAATAGCTACCAAGCCAATTTGAAGATGGCACTGTTTGAAGCCCTGTATGGACGAAGGTGCAGAACGCCGTTGATGTGGGATGAAGTTGGAGACCGACAGTTGTTTGGACCAGACTTGATCAAGGAGTCTGAAGAGAAAGTTAAGTTGATCCGAGATAGAATGAAGGTAGCTCAGTCTAGGCAGAAGAGTTATGTAGATTCGAAGCACAAGGAGGTAACCTATGAAATTGGAGATAGAGCATATCTGCGAGTATCACCCTTGCGAGGAGTGAAACGTTTTGGAGTTAAGGGAAAGTTAGCCCCGAGATTTGTAGGACTGTATCGTGTTTTGGAGCGTATGGGAGAAGTTGCCTACAAGTTGGAGTTACTGAAGGACTGTCGGGAGTTCATGATGTGTTTCACGTTTCACAGCTTGAAGAAGTGTCATCTTTGAGATGGCGATATATCATTAAGAGATCTGATACCCTTGGAGGCGATTCGGTTGGATAGTGATTTGACCTATGAGGAGAAGCCAGTCAGGATTCTTGAATTTGCCAGTCGAGTCACCCGCAGCAAGGTTATCAAGTTTTGCAAAGTCCAGTGGAGCCACCATACCGAGGAGGAAGCCACCTGGGAAGGAGAGGATGATCTTCGCAAAGACCACCCACACCTATTTTCTAGCCAGCCTGAATCTCGAGGGCGAGATTCATCTTAAAGGGGGTAGGTTTGTAACATCCCAAATTTTCAATTTGGAATGTTATACATAGATCATTCATGCATAATATATTTTATTGCATTTCGTTTCGCGATCCTCGAAATCCTAAGCAACTCAAGGACCCTCAGAGAGAGTTGGGCATTTCCCGGTTTTCATATTTGAATTTTATCAAATATTGAAACGAGGATTATTGATTTTAATTTTTTTCTCTCCAAAAATATTTCATATTAAAATATATGAGAGGAGATAATATGAATTCTCCAAAATAATTGAAATATTGGAGGAAAAATATTAAAATCAAATATTTGATCTTATTCGGATTTTATTGCTATTTTATTTGCATTAGAAAAATTGCACGTTTTTCAAAATTAAATTTTAGGGCCAAGAAAATGTTCATCTCGTTCTAAATATTTTATTTAGAAAGTGAAAAATTGTTTTGGCATTTTTAGATTTTTATTTTATTTTTTTAGGATTTTATTTTAGTTCGGCGGAATTATTTAAAAAAAGTTTCAGCGCCCGACTAGGCCAAAGCCCAGCCGAGCAGGCCCGCTCCCAAGCCATTGTCTCCTCCAGAGACCGAGGCCGCCGCCTCCCGACCGAGTCCGGCCGGGACTGCGCCTCCCCGCCGCCTTGCCCCTCCTCCAAGCAGCCCCCTCCTTAAATACCCCTGCCCGAGCTCCCACCACCACCCAACCACCCTTGCCCACCCGACAGCCTTGCCCATGCCATTGCCGTCTTCTTGCCGCCTCTGCTGCCGCCCGCCGCCGCCACGCCCGCCGCCTCCGCGCCCCACCCGCCGCGCAGCCCGCCTCCCCGGAGCCGCAGCCCCGCCTCGCCGGAGGTAACGCTGCCGTTGCCGCCGCCGATTTTTTAAGAAAACCGATCCGCATTTTTAGAAACCCTAGTTCGTTTTTTTAGATCGGTTCGCCGGTTTTTCTCGGTTTAGTTATCTAGCGGACGTTCGTCCGTACGTTCGTTTTACCGAACGGTTTTCGCTCGATAGTTACAGACAACGAACGTTCATTCGTTAGCCTGTTCGTCAGTTTTCTTTTTCTCGGATTTTTCTGTGATTATTTTCGATCGCGATTTCTGATCCGATTTTCGTTTCAGTTTATCTTTTCGCTCTTTTATCGGAATCAGGCGATTCAAGCGCCTAGATCTTTGTCTCGAAACCCTCTTTCTTTTTAATCAAACTTGAACAAGGTTTTGGTATTGTAAAATTTGACATTAGTTCAGATTAGTATATGGATCTTGTTTCTTTCACAGTTTGAGTTTCGTTGCTCCGTTTGATTTGATTCTTTTTGCAAACCGGAGTCCTTAAGTTGAACTTCCTAGTCAATTCTTCTTATTTGAGTTTTGCTCGTGCATCTTTGCTTGATTGCTTATGTATGCTATTGTTCGTTTGCGATAGAATTCCCGGAGTGCGAAGCGTGCTACTACGAGTCCCTAGGTTTTGTGGATCGTCAGCAAGGCAAGTAACACATTGATCATACTCCTTCCATACCCTGTTTTTATGCATTAGTGTTGTCCTAGGATATCCCGGAGTACCCGTGTGATCATCCTAAGGTCCGCCACCCAGGCTCAAAGGGAACTGAGATATTTTCATGCTAGAAACTTCCGTGTGCAGCCACAAGCTATTATGGGCTCTAGCATAGTTGAGTTGGTTACATGAAGCTCTTGAAGAGGTGGATCAGTAGGTAGAGGGATGTAGGTTTGGTATGGTCTGCCCGGAGTAAAGAGTTAATGTTTCTGAAAGATTGTGTCTCGGTCATCCGTTTCTCAAACACCATGTAGTGCGAGAAATCCAACGGAGGTGATCGAGCCTTGTGGGGGAAAAGTGCGCAAACCTCTGCAGAGTGTACAATCTAATCATGGTTAGCCGTGTCCCCGGTTATGGACAATCTTGAGTATCTAGCACTTAGAGTATCCTAAGTATCTCATCACTCTAAATTAATATTGTTGGGTTCATAATTACTTTAATTGGGATTGAGTTGGAGGAACCTTCTCAATGATGTTTCAACTACCATGATAGTTAAAACAAACTTTATTCTTTTGTTGTAGGGAAAAAATGGCTTTTCGCAAAAACTATAACCATAGAGCTTTCCACCAGCCAAATATGCATGTAGTGATAGCATTATTCTTTTCTTGCTCTACCGTGTTATATTGCCAGCATATTCCTGTGCTGACCCGTTTTCGGGCTGCAACGTATTATGTTGTAGACTTTTCACACGAGGAGTAAGGTTCGTTAGGTCCTTGCCGTGCAGCTCAGCTATGCCGTTGGAGTTGATGGATTCACTTTATCTTCCAAGCCTTCCGCTGTTATCGGATTAGATGGCCTTAAGACATATTTATTGTAATAAGTTCTCTTTTGAGACATTCGATGTAATAAGTGTGTGATTGCTACTCTATTATAAATCCTTCGAGTACTGTGTGTGTCAGCATTACCGATCCAAGGATGAAACTAAAGCACAGATACTTGACCGTTTGAGGTCTGGTCGCTACACTTATTTTTCTATTTTTCTATATATTCCAAAACGGAGAAATATTTCCATAAAAACTTTTTTGGAGTCGATTTACTTACCGTACCACATACCTATTCCTTTTCGGAGTATGAAATGTTCCGGAAAGTGTCCCTTATATATTCCTCCGGGGTTACGGTTTCAATGACATTGGTTTCAACATTTATAGGATTACCTGAGATATAGTGTTTAATTCTTTGACCATTCACCACCTTCGGGTTTGTGCCTTCGAAGTTGTTGATTTTTATGGCACCAGAACGATAGACCTCCTCGATAACGTAAGGGCCTTCCCATTTAGAGAGAAGTTTTCCTGCAAAAAATCTTAAACGAGAGTTGTATAGCAATACATAATCACCTACATTAAACTCACGCTTTTGTATTCTTTTGTCATGCCATATTTTAACTTTTTCTTTAAACAACTTGGCATTCTTGTAGGCTTGGGTTCTCCATTCATCAAGTGAGCTAATGTCAAATAACCTCTTCTCACCGGCAAGTTTCAAATCGTAATTGAACTCTTTAATAGCCCAATAAGCCTTATGTTCTAGTTCGAGAGGTAAGTGACATGCTTTTCCATAAACCATTTTATACGGAGACATACCCATAGGATTCCTATATGCAGTTCTATATGCCCATAATGCACCATCAAGTTTCTTGGACCAATTCTTTCTAGATCTATTAATAGTCTTTTGCAAAATTAATTTGAGTTCTCTATTACTCAATTCTACTTGACCACTAGACTGAGGGTGATAAGGAGATGCAATTCTATGATTAACATCATATTTAGCAAGCATTTTACGGAAAGCACCATGAATAAAATGTGAACCACCATCAGTCATTAAATATCTAGGGACTCCAAACCTCGGAAAAATAACTTCTTTAAGCATTTTAATAGAAGTGTTATGATCAGCACTACTAGTTGGAATAGCTTCTACCCACTTAGTAACATAATCAACAACAACTAAAAAATGTGTGTATCCATTAGAGGCAGGAAAAGGTCCCATATAATCAAAGCCCCAAACATCAAATGGTTCAATAACGAGTGAATAGTTCATAGGCATTTCTTGACGTATACTAATATTACCAATAAAAACCGGATTGCAATACCTTATGTGTAGTTCTATCTCCAGCGTGGTGTCCTCCATAAGCCTTGGAGTGACACTTGAAGAGACAAACTTACGGGCATTTCTTTGACATTCCTCACAGGACGAGACAAACTTACAGGCATCCTTGAAGAGAGTAGGCCAATAAAAACCGGATTGCAATACCTTATGTGTAGTTCTATCTCCAGCGTGGTGTCCTCCATAAGCCTTGGAGTGACACTTCCGTAGGATATGTTCCTATTCATGCTCAGGTACACAACGTCTAATAACACCATCTACTCCTTCTTTATAAAGATGTGGGTCATCCCAAAAGTAATGTCTCAAATCATAGAAAAACTTTTTATTTTGTTGGTATCTGAAACTAGGTGGTATAAATTTAGCAACAATGTAATTAGCATAATCAGCATACCATGGAGTAGTATCATAAGTATTTATGACATTTAATTGCTCATCAGGAAAGCTATCATCAATAGGTAGTGGGTCATCAAGAACATTCTCTAACCTAGACAAGTTGTCTGCAACGGGGTTCTCAGCTCCCTTTCTATCGATAATATGCAAATCAAATTCTTGTAGCAAGAGAACCCATCTAATAAGTCTAGGTTTAGCATCTTTCTTTTCCATTAGATATTTAATAGCAGCATGATCAGTGTGAATAGTTACTTCAGAATCAACAATATAAGGTCTGAACTTATCACAAGCAAATACAACTGCTAAGAATTCTTTTTCGGTAGTAGCATAATTTCTTTGAGCATTGTCTAGAGTTTTACTAGCATATTGAATAACATATAATTTCTTCTCAACTCTTTGCCCTAGAACAGCACCTACAGCATAATCACTAGCATCACACATAATTTCAAAGGGTAAATTCCAATCAAGTGGCTGAACAATAGGTGCAGAGATCAATGCTTTCTTAAGTATTTCAAATGCTTCTACACAATCCTCATAAAAAACAAATGGTATATATTTTGTAATAAATTAGTCAGAGGCCGAGAAATTTTTGAGAATTCCTTAATGAACCTGCTATAAAAACCGGCGTGACCTAGGAAACTTCTTATACCTTTGATGTCCTTGGGACATGGCATCTTTTCAATAGCATCAACCTTGGCTTTATCAACTTCAATACCTCTTTCAGAAACTTTATGCCCCAAGAAAATACCTTCATTAACCAAAAAGTGGCACTTTTCCCAATTCAAGACAAGATTAGTTTCTTCACATCTCTGCAAAGCTCGATCAAGGTTGCTCAAGCAATCATCAAAAGAGGATCCATAGACGGAGAAATCGTCCATGAAAACCTCACAAATCTTCTCACAAAAGTCAGAGAATATAGCCATCATGCATCTTTGAAAGGTAGCAGGTGCATTACATAAACCAAAAGGCATACGTCTATAAGAAAAAGTACCAAAAGGGCAAGTAAAAGTAGTCTTTGATTGGTCATTCACTGACACATGTATTTGAGAGAAACCAGAATAACCATCTAGAAAGCAAAAATGTGTATGTTTAGATAATCTTTCTAGCATTTGATCGATAAAAGGTAAGGGGTAATGATCCTTTTTAGTAGCTTTATTTAATTTGCGGAAATCAATTACCATCCTATAACCTGTAATAATTCTTTGCGGGATCAACTCATCTTTATCATTAGGAACGACGGTAATACCTCCCTTCTTAGGGACACAATGGACAGGACTTACCCACTGACTATCAGCAACGGGATAAATTATACCTGCCTCTAGAAGCTTTAGTATTTCTTTTCTTACCGCTTCATTCATCTTCGGACTCAGCCGTCGTTGATGATCACTAACCGGTTTGGCATCTTCCTCCAAATTTATTTTATGTTGACATAGAGTGGGACTGATGCCCTTAAGATCATCAAGAGTATATCCAATAGCTGCACGGTGCTTCCTTAGAGTTTTCAATAATCTCTCTTCTTCATGCTCTGAAAGGTTAGCACTAATAATAGCAGGATATATCTTTTTCTCGTCAAGATAAGCATATTTAAGAGTATCAGGTAACAGTTTGAGCTCAAACACGGGATCACCTTTGGGTGGAGGAGTATCCCCTAGGATTTCAACAGGCAAATTGTGTTTCAGGATAGGTTCCTGTTTAAAGAATATTCATCTATTTACCTTCTTTCATTCATAAACATATCATTTTCATGGTCTAGCAAATATAGGAGGTACGGCAATAGAAGCAAGACCAATTATTTCATCCTTACTAGGCAATTCTTCTTCACGGTGTTGTCTACTAAATTTAGAGAAATTAAACTCATGAGACATATCACCTAAACCAATAGTAACAACATCCTTTTCGCAGTCTGTCTTAGCATTAACGGTATTCAAGAAGGGTCTACCAAATATAATTGGACAAAAGCTATCTTCTGGGGAGCCAAGAACAAGAAAATCAGCAGGATATTTTGTTTTCCCACACAAGACTTCAACATCTCTAACAATTCCCATTGGTGAAATAGTATCTCTATTGGCAAGTTTAATTGTGACATCAATATCTTCCATCTCAGCAGGTGCAATATGATGCATAATTTCTTTGTATAATTCAAAAGGTATTGCACTAGCACTAGCACCCATATCACATAAGCCATGATGATAACAATGATCCCCTATTTTAACAGAAATAACAGGCATGCCTACCACAGGTCTATGTTTATCTTTGGCACAAGGTTTGGCAATTTTAGCAGTTTCATCACAGAAATAAATAACATGCCCATCATATTATTAGACAAGAGATCGTTAACAATAGCAATATTAGGTTCAACTTTAATTTGCTCAGGAGGTGTATAAGTTCTAATATTTGTTTTACGGACCACAGTTGAAGCTTTAGCATGATCCTTTATCCTAACAGGAAAGGTGGTTTCTCAACATAAGAAGTAGGAACAATAGGATCATTATAAGTGATAGTCTTTTCTTCAACTTTAATAGGTGCAGCTACTTTTACTTCTATGGGAGGATGATATTTAAACCACTTCTCCTTAGGGAGGTCAATATGAGCAGCAAAAGATTCACAAAAAGAAGCTACTATCTCAGAGCCAAGTCCATATTTAGTGCTAAACTTATGAAAAACATCGGTATCCATAAAAGATTTAACACAATCAAACTTAGGTGTCATACCTGACTCCTTACCTTCATCGAGATCCCAATCTTCAGAGTTGCGTTTAATTCTATCCAATAAATCCCATTTGAATTCAATAGTCTTCATCATAAAAGAGCCAACACAAGAAGTATCGAGCATGGTGCGATTGTTATCAGAAACCCGAGCATAAAAACTTTGAGTAATTATTTCTCTTGGAAGCTCATGATTGAGGCATGAATATAACATTGATTTAAGCCTCCCCCAAGCTTGAGCGATGCTTTCTCCTTCGCGAGGCCAGAAATTATATATATAATTGCGATCACGATGAACAAGATACATAGGATAAAATTTCTGATGAAATTCCAATTTCAATCGTTTGTAGTTCCATGATGCCGTATCATCACATAGCCTATACCATGTCAATGCATATTCCTTCAATGATAAAGGGAAGACCTTCTTATTAATAACATCACCAGGTATACCTGCAAGCTTAAATAATCCACAAACTTCATCCACATAGATTAGGTGCTCACCAGGATGCTTTGTTCCATCTCCTGCAAAAGGATTAGCTAGCAGTTTTTCTAACATACCCGAAGGAATCTCAAAGTGGACATTTTCATCTTCAGTAGGTTCAGTAGGTTGAGGAGCAACCCTTTGATCTACTGGTCGGGTTGAAGATACCCCGGACAAGCCCCTCAGAGGATCACTTTCCATAGTAACAAGTGACAGTAAATTTCAGCACACTATATAAATTTTTCCTTACCAAATTCCACCTACCAAAGGCGCTTCACTCCCGGCAACGGCGCCAGAAAAGAGTCTTGATGACCCACAAGTATAGGGGATCTATCATAGTCCTTTTGATAAGTAAGAGTGTCGAACCCAACAAGGAGCAGAAGGAAATGATAAGCGGTTTGCAGATAGTTTTGTGATAGGACAATTTGTAATGAGCAACAAGTAACAAAAGTAAATAAGGTGCAGCAAGGTGACCAAATCCTTTTTGTAGCAAAGGACAAGCCTGGACAAACTCTTATATAAAGAAAAGCGCTCCCGAGGACACATGGGAATTATTGTCAAGCTAGTTTTCATCACGTTCATATGATTCGCGTTCAGTACTTTGATAATTTGATATGTGGGTGGACCGGTGCTTGGATGCTGTCTTTACTTGAACAAGCATCCCACTTATGATTAACCTCTATTGCAAGCATCCGCAACTACAACAAAAGTATTAAGGTAAACCTAACCATAGCATCAAACATATGGATCCAAATCAGCCCCTTACGAAGCAACGCATAAACTAGGGTTTAAGCTTCTGTCACTCTAGCAACCCATCATCTACTTATTACTTCCCAATGCCTTCCTCTAGGCCCAAATAATGGTGAAGTGTCATGTAGTCGACGTTCACATAACACCACTAGAGGATAGACAACATACATCTCATCAAAATATCGAACGAATATCAAATTCACATGACTAATAGCAAGACTTCTCCCATGTCCTCAGGAACAAATGTAACTACTCACAAAGCATATTCATGTTCATAATCAGAGGAGTATTAATATGCATATAGGATTTGAACATATGATCTTCCACCAAATAAACGACTAGCATCAACTACAAGGAGTAATCAACACTACTAGCAACCTACAGGTACCAACCCCAGACTTAGAGACAAGAATTGGATACAAGAGATGAACTTGGGTTTGAGAGGAGATGGTGCTGGTGAAGATGTTGATGGAGATTGCCCTCTCCCGATGAGAGGAGCGTTGGTGATGACGATGGTGATGATTTCCCCCTCCCGCAGGGAAGTGTCCCCGACAGAACACCTCTGCCGGAGCCCTAGATTGGTTTCGCCTCGTGGCGGCGGAGTCTCGTCCCGAAAGCTTGCTTATGATTTTTCTTCGGACGAAAGACTTCATATAGCAGAAGATGGGCAACGGAGGGCCAACAGGGGGCCCACGAGGCAGGGGGTGCGCCCAGGGTGGTAGGGCGCGCCCCCACCCTCGTGGCCAGGTGGAGGCCCCCTGACGTATTTCTTGCGCTCAATATTTTTTATTATTTCCAAAATTAACTTTCTTGGAGTTTCAGGACTTTTGGAGTTGTGCAGAATAGGTCTGTAATATTTGCTCCTTTTCCAGCCCACAATTCCAGCTGCCGGCATTCTCCCTCCTTATGTAAACTTTGTAAAATAAGAGAGAATATGCATAAGTATTGTGACATAATGCGTAATAACAACCCATAATGCAATAAATATCGATAAAAGAATGATGCAAAATGGACGTATCATTTAACTAAAACAGATAGCATGACATAATTTCACATATATGATGTCTATCTAAACTGGATAGCATAGCATAACATAATTCAAAGATATGATGAATAACTAAAACACCGTGCCAAGTTAGAGCATACACCTCGGTGGGGGAATAGGACTGGTCATCTGTCTCTGAATCCATCTCTGAGGAGCTATCGGGACCCAACAAGAGATCTGCTTCGACAGGTAGCACTGTCTACTCTGAAGGCCTTGTTTTCACTCCAGATTTTTCAATCTCCAACCCAAATGGCTGATTCACAGGAAGAATAGTTTAATGTACAAACATTGTCGACAAATGGAAATGTAATGAAGAAAAGGATGGGCAAGATATCATTCAAATATATGATTCTTGGTTAAACAGGATGGCATTGCACATTTCACATATATTATGGCTGGCTAAAAGACATGAGACTGCATAATTCCCATATATGATATAGAAACTAAACAAGTGGCGACAGAACATGTCTAAACTAAGCAGATGACATATATGCTGTCAAAAGTAGGCACTACAAGGCAACATATCCATGATATGACTAACATCATCATGCCAAGGTAGAGCAAACACCTTGGGGGTAAATAGGAGTGGTCAGCAGCGTCTGAATCCACCTCAGAACAGATATCTTCCTCTGGATTAGAACCTGGAGAGGGGTGGGGAGGGTTTGCCATTGAACCCACCATGGAGCGATGTCTGCATGACATTGTATTGCCGCGGAAAACCTTCTCTTTTTCTCTACATGTTCAGCATGACTGTGTACAATATCGACATGCATACTGAAAAAATATGGTGAGATTATGCAAGGAGAGCATGCAAAATTTAGAGTGATGGTAACAACCAGTGGATGGATCCAAAAATAATGATAGCAGGCTGATGATTGCTTTAATTTAATAAAAAGACAGATGATGATTGCTTTACTATTTGTTTCCCACCCAAGATGAACAACATAGGCATACCCTAGGTGAACCAGATATTAGATGAGGTACTATTCATTGCTTCCTCGATATGTGCCCCACAACTAATTTAGAACTCAAGTTTGAACATTAATTTGGACCTGACTTGGAGTCCAAGAGGTGAACAGGACGATAAAGTAGCAGGTAATTTTAAGCAATGCATAACATAAGCAGAATCAAAAGAGTGCGACCTCTCTTGTGGACCCGTGTACTCCTCAGGTTCATTTGCTGAGTCGATGATGGTGATGCCGTTGCGGTGGGTGCCGGCGGCAGGGAAGGAAATCTAAGGTGGCGAAAGACGGTCAGGATTCGTGATGTCTGGTTTGGTGAATGTTTCTGTCAATGGAGCAGCTCAGGTGAGGTGGACAACGTCGCGGCAGGAGCAGGACAAACCACACAAAGTTCCTTTGACACCTACCAGAATCAAGTAATTCATAAGGGCTCATTTGGCTTGCATGATTCTAAAAACGCAGGGATAGGAAAAACACCGGAATAGGATAGGAATGCACATGGTAAACACAACATTTGTAAACACAGGATTTTTGTCAACTTGGGTGTTTGGTTTACAGGAATTGGAAGAGCAGAGGAATGCAAAGAAACATGGCCAAAAAAAGTGAAACCATATGACATCGTGTACAGTTAGAATGTTATTCTGCCCCTAATGCACTTGGTCTTGTTTTCGTGCATAGGATTTTGAAAACTAGGTCTAGGTGGATGTTTTTCTTCATTCCTTTCAACAAAATGCATGAATAATTCAATAGTAGAGTGCCATTGGAAAATTCCCGATTGCTATGTTTTTCCGTCGAACCAAAATAGCCCTAATGGATCGACACGAATGTATAATAATAAGTGATGCAACAAGTGTACAACCTCTTTGCCGTAGCCGTGTTGACCTCAGCATCATTGGGTTGGTCACTGAAGCAGTTGAGGCAGAGGTGGCTGTCAGAGGTGTGGAGGAAGATCTGAGGAATCTGTAGACGGTGTCCAGGGCACTGCTCTGTTGTGATGGATCGTTCTGTCATCGGAGCAGCTCCGGTGAGTCGTAAGACGACAAGGCTGAAGCAGCAAAAGCGATACATCGTCAATCTCAAGTGGGATTATAATAGCATCTCCAATAGATGATGTAAAATAGTGTCAGTGTACTAGAGTAGGGGTACCCTAGTATCCCGAACTCGTGCACGGGCAGTTGCAGCACCACGCGGCAAGGCTTGCCTGGTGACCGCCAAGGTCCTCCGTGGTTCTTTTGGAGCCATTCAAGAACAAAGTATTTAAGCCCAGAAGACAAGACCCCGGCAAGAGGAGCTTGCCGGGAAGGCCCGGAGAGCGACAAGCTTCCGGACGCGACAAGGATTCAGCCGCGGCAAGGCGCTTGCCGCGGCAGGCAACCACTCTTCATCTCCGCTCCAGCTCATGCACCAACGTGTCACCATGGGACCATTCCAGCGCGCGTGTCAAGAGGTCAGTCGCCAGCGGAGAGCAGCGGTGGCGGCGCCGACAAGGTCGCCATCGTGGCAAGCGGTGGCGCCCCGACGGTCCCTCAAGCCTTTGTTTAGGCGACATGGACGGGCATTTAATGCTTTTGTCCCTTGCCGTCGAGTTAGGTAGAATACACTTGTACAAAGTAGTTGTACCAACCGCAACTCATTTTCCCTTTTTGCCCTTGTCTACGTTGCCATCTGTTGGTGACCCCTTGAGCATATAAAAGGAGGCCCATGCGCAACGTAGAGGGGGTTCAGCTCATTCGAAACCAGAGACACTCATGCTAGGTCTTGTAGCTCTCATTGCTCTCTAGCAAGAACACAATACAATCAGACAAGCAGCAGTAGGAGTATTATCTCTCGGAGAGCTCGAGCTGGGTAAACTGCTCGTCTGCTTCGCCTCGATCTGCTCTTCGTGCGACCTCCGCCCCCCACCGAACCGAAAGGGGCTCGGTCCGCCGGTCCCATAGGTGTTCGTGGGTCTGACCAGCTTCCCCGACATCTGCTCCGAGAATGCTGAGGAGCAGTCTGCTCCGACAAACCCTAGGGTTTGTTTCATTGAAGCAGACGCTCCCGACAAGTTTTGCTCCGGCAAGCTTGCCGGGGAACATCAAGCTCCGGCCGAACCGCAGGTTCTTGCCGTAGAAGCGGATGTTCCCGCAGCAGCAGATGTGCCTTTAGTCCTTGTTGTCGAGCCGCAAGCTCCAACATGGGCGCAGCAGATTGTCCATTTCCTTCAGACAGGAGAACTTCCCGAAGAGCAAGAAGAAGCGGAGAGAGTAGCCCGGCAGTCAAGTATGTACCTGTTTGTCGACAAAGACGCAGCATGTAAGAAGACTCAACGGTGTGAAATTGAAGTGTATTCACCGAAGATGGATGTAAGCTGTTGGCAGAGATACACGGAGGCATATGTGGTCACCACATTGGCACAAGAGCACTTGCCGCAAAGCTTTCCGGCAAGGTTTCTTCCGCCGACAGCCCTCCGTGATGCAACGCACAAGTAACCAAGTGTGAAGCGTGCAGTTCCATTCCAGCAGATACACCAGCCCGCTCAAGCTCTCCAGACGATCCCTTTATCCTCGCCATTTTCGCTCGGGGCTCGACATTCTCGCCCTTTCCCCGAAGTGTCGGGGCTTTGAGTACTTGTACGCCGTGAATCGACAAGTTCACAAAGTGGCCGGAAGTGGAAGCAGGAGGAAGGTGACAAGACAACGGTCGCATCAAGTTCTTGGTCGATTGTTTGCCGCTTTGGATTCCTAATCGGATCATCACCGACAACGATGCGCAATTCACGAGCCGCACCTTCATGCATTACGCCCAAGATCTTGGCGCCAAGGTCTGCTTAAACTTCATTGCTCATCCGAGAAGCAACGGTCAAGCGAGAGGGCAAATGCTGAAGTGCTGCGCGGGCTCAAGACCAGAACTTTCGACAGGCTGCACAAGTGCGGAAGAAACTGGATTGAGGAGCTGCCGGTGGTTCTTTGGTCGATCAGGACGACGCCAAATCGAGCCACTGGCCAGACACCTTTCGCTCTAGTCTATGGAGCAGAGGCAGTTCTCCTCATGGAACTTGTATATGAGTCACCTCGAGTACTCGCTTATGATGAGCTTGAGCAAGAGCAGCTGCGACAAGATGACGCGCTGCTCCTTGAGGAGGACCGTCTTCAGGCTGCTGTACGAGCTGCTCGTTACCAGCAAGCTTTGCGCCGCTACCATAGCCGCAAAGTTACCGCCAGAAGTCTCGAGGAAGGCGACCTTGTTCTTCGGCGCGTTCCGTCCGCCAAGAATTCCAACAAGTTGACGCCGAAGTGGGAAGGCCCTTATCGGGTGAAACGAGTCACTAGGTCGGGCGCTGCCCGCCTTGAGACCGAAGATGGCAATCCGGTGAGCAACTCCTGGAATATCGAGCATCTTCGTAAGTTTTACCCATAAGGCGCGGTTGCCGGATCCTGTTGCGGCAACCACCTTTTGTACAAGTCTTGCCGATGTTGCATGTAATCCTTTCTACAAAGCCGGGCGCAGACCCCGTGCATAAGTAAAGCTCATGTGTTGCGCACAACTTGTCAACTACATGCTTTCATCATCATTATTGCATGTGTTATCTAACATTTTTTGCAGCATCCACACCCGGTAAGCAATAACGAGCCGCAGGGCTCCATAACTTTATTTTCTCTTCTTTCTCTTTCTCAAAGAAAGGAAGGTGCCCTCGCACACAAGTTGAAAAGGGGGGAAGGAGAAGATAATGCCGTGGACCAAGCGTTGCTCGAGGAAGTTTCGCCTTATCGGGAAGCAAACGACAGAAAAGCTAAGTTGCCAAAGTTTGAGCAATCAGTTTTTAAATCTTTAAGTTATCTTCCTCGAACGATAGTACTTTGTATGGAAAACCTGTGCGCGGAGGAACCAACTCGTAGCTGGTCGCACCCTTACTTTGTTTCGAGTCCGCTCAACAACGTAAGTGAGCTGCAACTAGTCGCGACAAGGTTGCTTGTCGTAAGCGGCACCGCCAGCAGGCTGCTCACGTTCCGCACTCAGCGCTCGCGGCAAAGGTGCCCGCGCCGACAAGTTCCCTAAAAGCGTAGGGCACAGACATACAAAGGAAAGAATCAAGTAAAGGAAATAACATTGCAATCACTGCCCAAGATAGAGTTATATTACAAAATAGCTTGTTGCAGATCTAATAAATTGTTCTCCTAAACATGATCAGCAACGACAAGGGAAAGATAAAATTGGCGGCCTAATCTACGCGGTCGCCATCAACCCGCTTGATCTTGCCCACCTTGTCCACAATGGGTGCGACAAGGGCTTTGAGCGCCTCCACGTCAGCATCCGGCGGCAGGGATCTGAGGACGCCGGCGAGGTTGAGGCCTGGATTGCGGAAGGCCACCTTCATCAACACCTTCTGGAGAGCTCCCGCACAGATCTGGCGCGATTCCTCGGCCAGCTGCTTCGGGATCTCTTCCCGGAGTCGCTGGAGAGCCGTCACCACGCCCTTGAGGAACAAGCTGAGCTTGGCGCTGGGTTGGAGACGCTGGTCGGAGGAGTACCCGAGATCCACCATCCCCAGCTCCGTCAGCTCCTTGTCGATGGCGGCGGCGATATTCACAAGACCTTCATCCAAAGGTCCACATTCTCCCCAAGGTGCTCAAGGCGGCGATAGCACTTCGCCAGCGCCTGGCCGGCCTTGATCTTCTCCAACAGGCCCACCTCCCGCTCCTTGGCACCGTCCAGCATCTGCATCAGAGTGGTCAGCTTCAGCTCAAGATATGCTTTGGAGTCCTTGGCGACGCTGAGATCCTTGCTCCTCTCGGCGAGACGGCCCTGCAGCTCGCCAAGAGTGTAGGCGTCCTTCAAGGCCAGGCTTGAGTGCAGCAAGCTCCTCGCCGCTCTTACGAGATTAGCCTCCAGCTGCGTTACCTTCGTCTCCAACTCTTTCTTGGCGACCTCGGCAGCTGCAGCAACGTCCTTTGCTTCCTTAAGAGCCCCTCCAAGTGACTCCTCGCGCGCGACAAGCTCCTCCTCGTGGCTATCAAGGTTGATCTTCCACTGCGCCAGCTCGCCTTCCTGCGCGGATAGCTTCTCGGCGGCGAGCCTCTGCTGCTCTTCAACCTTTGCCTTCTCGAGGATGAAGGCTTTGTGCGCCTCAACAATTTGCTCCCGCTCCTCTGCCAAGGACCGAAGAGCTTCCTGATTGATTCCCCGGAGCTCCTCCACGCGCTTCTCTATGTCTGCTCCCGCCTTTGCGACAAGCGCTTCCCGGGATTCCAGTTTGGCTTGCCGGGCGCGGTAGAGCGACAACAGTTTCTTCAGCAGCTGCTCCTCCTCGGACTTCGCCGCTGCTGCTTGCTTGCGTCAACCAGCGACACCCAGCGGAGGCGAGCAGCTCTTCATCAAAGGTCTCCTTCGATCGGCGCGCAGGAGCTCGATGCCTGTGGAGCTTGATGGAGACGCCATCGCCGCCTTCGATAGGCGCGGGCTGGGGCTCTTCGAGCCCGGCGCTGCACCAATGGCGGAGGGATCGGCGGTCGGCGTGGCGCTGGCGCGCCTGCTGACCTCGTGGTCGCTCGATCGCTGACCCTCGCCAGCCTTTTGCGGCGGCAGCCTGGCGGCCTCTTTTCGCCGACGGATCCATCGGCGCCACCTCTTCCTCCATGGTGGTGACGTCGTGCTGTTGCCGCTGCTCCTCGCCGGCGACCTCAATCTCCATCGGCTCTGCAGCGGATGGATCTGACGACCAGAAAAAGAAAGAACAGTCAAGCAAATGTTCGAAAAGAAAAACAGAAGAAAAAGAACCCAAGGGAAATTTCCAGGCAAGAGGATTACCTGCGATGGGATCTGCAGCCATGGTCTCGACCACCGGAGGATCACTGGTGCTGTCCCTTGCCGGAGAAGTCTCCCCTGCCGGAGAACGCTCCCTTGCCGGAGAATCCTCCCTTGGCGGTGAAGTCGAAGCAGATGGTATTTCGGGAGCGGCTTCCGGGCACTCCTGATGAGGCTGCTCTGCTCCTACACAAACCAACAGTCAGATATCAACAAAGAAGGAGCACCCATGCACACCTAACAGTAAGAAGTAAACCGTATACTTACGCTGGGGGCTGCTTTGAGGAAGGGTTGCCGGGTCCGGCAAGGGGGTCTCAGACGCACCTCCTGTTGCCACGGGGGGATCGTCCTCGATGAAGACCACCGGGGTCTTGGCTCTCTTCGACGCTCTCTGGGCCAACGTCCTGAAAAGGAAAGAGTTCAGAATGAAGCAAATCAGATACAAGACGAAGCAATCAAATTGAAGAAATACAAGCACAATATAGAAGCTTACTCTTCTTCTTCCTCGTCGGAGCTGAGCGCAGAGAGGTCAAATTCCGGCTCGCCTCCGGTGCGACGAGGCGGAGGAGAAAAGGTTCCTTCGACCGCTTGGCGGGGGTGGCAGCGGTGGCCTGGGAAGATCCCGCATCAGTTGTTGCAGCGGTGTGGGGTGCTCCCGCGGCAATAGTGCTTGCCGCGGTGGAGCGCGTCGTGCGGCGCTGCGGCTGTTGGCCCGTCTGCTTCTGCCCGTCTCTCTCAGCCTTTGCGGAGACGCTTTCTTGGTGGAGCAGGGGCTCGCTTGCGGCAAGCTGCTAGATGGAGGAGGAGGCCCTCGGCGGGTTCGCTCGACTCGGCTTCGAGGATCGGCAAGCTCCTCCTGCCGCAAACTCCTTCGCCGACAAGGCTTGCCGCCTCGGTTGCCTCTGCCTCCTCCATGGTGAACCCGAATTTGCCAAGCGGCAGCTAATTGCCGCCTCCTCCAGCTGGGTGGCGCGCTGCATCTCGCCGTCGGTGGTGTCGCGGTGAGGCTCTTACGCTTGCCGGGCGGATCGGCACTTCTTCCAAGCTGTCAAGAACTGCGCCAGACGACGTCGTCCGCAGGCTCTTGCCAGGTTGGAACGATCCCATGCGAATCGCATGCGCGGCATCATTGCACGGATGCGATCGAGCGAAGAGTTGTTGCATAATGGGGCGACTCCCTCGCAACCTAAACCACTCGGGTGATCGGGTCGTGTTTGAACAGCTCCAGCAGCATCGCATCCAATTCCAAGACAGTGAAATTGAAGTTGAGGCCCGGGCGCAGCCTCATGATGTCCGCCGCATTTTGGAACTCCCAAGCAGGTCTCCTCCTCTCCTGCAAGGGAGCGATGCGGCGGCGAAGGAAATCTGCGCCAGCAGCGCCTACGGTGAGTCCGGCAAGCCTGAGGCGCAAGATCCGGGTCACGGCAATCTTCAACCTATCATCTTCCGGCGCCAAGTTGCTCCAATCGTTGCCGCGCACTATTGGAGTTTGGCGCTGAGCAGTGAAAGGCTGCGGGTTCTCCTCAACGATCCAACACCAATCGGCCCTCCACTCCTCCCACTTGCTGCGGAGCTCTCCTTCCAGATAGGCTTATTTCTTGCCGATCCTTGAGATCCAAGCAATCCCTCCGGCAAGTGGCTCTCCTCTCTCGACTCGGGGCATGAAGAAGTGGCGGAAGAGGGCTACGTTTGGGTGGACTCTGACAAAGTTTTCGCAAAGGTGTGCGAAAACTGCCATGGTCAGGACGGCATTGGGGGTGAAGTCAAGGAGGCGAAGCCCGTAGGTATTCACGATATCGCAGAAAAATTCAGAGAAGGGCGGGCAGAGCCCGCAATAGAAGAACAGCGCGAAGAAGGGGTACCCAGTTGGGGCTAGTTCAGAGGCAGTGGCTGGGAGTACCTTCGTGCGCGGATGCGCCCGCGTCCGTCGAAGCGAGCAGTAGTAGTTCTCCTCAGCTCCCTTGCGGCGAAATGGGAAGACGGCCCGCTCCTTTCGCAGCGCCACAAGCCGCTGCGCCTCGGCCGACTTCACACCCTTCCCCTTATCGGCTTTCGGAGCCATGGCGGAGGTGGTGGAGGAGACCGACGACGTTGATGGCGCTGGTGGCGATGGGGGGCGGAGCGCTGCACTCTTCAGACCAGAGAAGAAGGGGGGAGCCGTGGTGGTTTTTGAGATTAGACAGCAAATGGCGAGGTGGGCGACTTGCCCCTGTTTCCCCTGTTTATAAGGAGGGAGAGGGGGCGGACGTTCCGCTTTTCCAAATAACGAAGCCCCCCACAATCTCTCCCACGATGCCACGTTCGACGCGTGCTGTTCATGGGGGACGTGGTGGGTCCGGAGCAAGTTACGGCGTGATCTAGGCCGCGCGTGCCCGTGCACTATTTTGGGCCTGGCCCAACAGCGCTCGGCACCGTGTGTGGCCCAGGCCGGGGCTCTGCCGGTGTACTAGAGTAGGGGTACCCTAGTATCCCGAACTTCGTGCGGGCAGTTGCAGACACCAGCTGCAAGGCTTGCTGGTGACCGCCAAGGTCCTCCCGGTTCTTTGGAGCCATTCAAGAACAAAGTATTTAAGCTCAGAAGACAAGACCCGGCAAGAGGAGCTTGCCGGGAAGGCCCGAGAGCGACAAGCTTCCGGACGCGACAAGGATTCAGCCGCAAAGCAGTAACCACTCTTCATCTCCGCTCCACTCATCCACCAACGTGTCGCCATGGGACCATTCCAGCGCGTGTCAAGAGGTCAGGCGGCCAGCGGAGAGCAGTGGTAAGCGGCGCCGACAAGGTCGCCATCGTGGCGAAGCGGTGGCGCCCGACGGTCCTCAAGCCTTCGTTTAGGCGACATGGATGGGCATTTAATGCTTTTGTCCTTGCCGTCGAGTTAGGTAGAATACACTGCATAAAGTAGCTGTACCAACCGCAACTCATTTTCCCTTTTGCCCTTGTCTACGCTGCCATCTGTTGGTGACCCCTTGAGCATATAAAAGGAGGCCCATGCGCAACGTAGAGGGGGTTCAGCTCATTCGAAACCAGAGACACTCATGCTAGGTCTTGTAGCTCTCATCGCTCTCTAGCAAGAACACAATACAATCAGACAAGCAGCAGTAGGAGTATTATCTCTCTGGAGAGCTCCGAAGCTGGGTAAACTGCTCGTGTGCTTCGCCTTGATCTGCTCGTCGTGCGACCTCCGCCCCCCACCGAACCGAAAGGGGCTCGGTCCGCCGGTCCCATAGGTGTTCGTGGGTCCGACCAGCTTCCCGACAAATAGATGTAAAATTTACATCACCAAAAACTACCTGACTACAACAGATGAGGTAAAAATTGTTGACTCTGAAGTTAACTGTGGAAACTGAAATTTACTGTGGAATCTGAATGTTACTGTCGAAACTGAACGCAATGGTAGCAGAGAGGCCCTTTACATGTAGTTTACGGAGGGCCTGCAGTTCATCTTCAACCTGCACCCCCCTGAGCCGCCAGCCACCACCGGCCTCGCCGCCCCGAAACAACTCCCCACCGCTGCTCCGCGCGCCTGCCAACCCTATAGCCCCCCGCCCCCACCCTGAACCCTAATATAGATAGTGGGGTACCTCTCGTGAGTCCCCATCCCTGCTGGGTGGTTCTTCCTTAACTCCGCAAGCCCCCCCCCCCCCAAAATCGACTAACCCAAAAGTCGATTCACGATCAAGTGTACCTATATCGGGCAGAGCAGCGGACGAGCGAGGGGGAGAGCAGCAGCAGCTGCGCGAAGCGAGAGCCTTGCAGAAACAATACCGGGCGAAGGAGCGATCGAGCGAGAGCCGAGCAGCAACAGCAGCAGATCCGGCTGGTATGCGCGCCGCCGCCAAGGGGCCTCTTACTGGGGGAGAGCCGCCGTGGAGATGTCGACCGCGGCGCCGGCTGCTAGGTAGCCGCTCCATGGGGGTGCATGATGGAGCACCGTCGGCGCCGGGAGGTCGAGCTAAGGAGAAGGTGCGATGTAATGAGTGTACAACCTCTTTGGTGGCGCCGAGTAGGCCTCGGCTTCATCCGAGGAGTCGGCGACGATGTTGCGGTTCCGGTGGAGCAGGTTAAGGCGGCGCTATGGGGATGGAGCAGCCGCGATAGACGAGGCGATCGTTGGAGCAGCTCCTTGGAGGTGGAGGACGGGGCAGCTGAACCGGAGGGACGACGAGATGGACGATGGATCCTCATCCGGGAAGGTGGACGAGGGACGGCGAGCTGTTGCGATGGACGACATCGTCGGGGAAGAGGCTCCGGCTGGGCAGTGGTGAGGAGGCGGACGGAGGAGGGTGGGGTTTCGCGGCTGGAGCGGAGAGGTTATGGCGGCCTGGGATTTCGAATGGCAAAAAGGAGGCGATGGGAGGGGGTGAACCATGACTTAGGGACGTGCTTGTCCAAAATGTAGGGTGTATTACAAAAGTACCCCCCACCGATTTGAACTAGCGGCCCTTTCGGCTTAGGGTTAGAAGGGGGATTTCACGTGTCGGGATTTGGCAGGTGGAGGGAGTTTTCGCACACGTTGTAATTTCGGGATAGCAAGGCGCGGGTTGTGCAGCCGCGGGTTGTGAAGGCGCTAGTTTTGGGAGCACGATATCTGAATTTTCGGGATATAACAAGGCGCGGGTTGAATTTTAGGGACAAGCCTAACGTGTAATATTATACTTGTACGTACCAAATCAATTCGCACTTCCCTCAACCAAAAAGAAAACAAAAATATAAAACTATTCACACCATGCAAGAGAGAGTCTTGCCCCGTTTTACTATAAAAATGCTATTCAAATCTACTCCCTCCTTCCATCTATATAGGGCCTAATGCGTTTTTCGATGCTAACTTTGACCAAATATTAGAGCAATAATATATGACATGCAACTTACACAAAGCACATTTATTAAATTAAATGCATGAAAGGTTCTTTCAATGATATAATTTTCACATTGTGCATGTCATGTACTATTAATCTTGTCAATAGTCAAAGGCGGTCTTAAAAAACACATTACGCCCTATATAGATGGAATGAGGGAGTATTAATCCATGTTATGTCCAATTAAATTTTTTCGTTTGCTGTATAATGCATGTAACCTACTTATACCAACATTTTAGTGCATTCCAAATGTCTATACTACCGCTCCAATTCAAACTGAATTTGAATTCGTTTCTCTATTTCAATAAGAATCTACAATCATGATTGTTGCCAACTTCAACCATCATTCGTGTATTACCTTAATAACACACCACATGATTACTATAGAAATAGATATGAACTATGTGTACTACATGAACTCGAATTCTACTTTTTGAATACACTTGATGTTGATTCCAAATAATAGTACGTTTGATGTACTAACTATATATTCATAATCTAAACCATGTTCCATACGTGTACATCGTGTCTATCACACATAGTATATTGCCGCGCCCCCTACATTATGACAAGTATTTAGACCTGAGCTGCAAAAGCCACACATTAACCCAAATTATGATCGATGTTCTATATATTATACGTAGTACTAGCAAGATGCCCATGTGTTCCACAGAACATCAACATGATCAAGGGGAGGCCTAATTTGCAAATATGGAGAGGGGTGTGGGTATCTTTTTTCAAACTTGCCATAGTTTCCTTCCTATCCGTCAGATATAAATTGGGCGGCCTATATTGCAGGATCGCATGCACACCATCATCAACATCTCCGTTTTTTATAAGAGTAGAGATAAAATATATTATATGTAGTATAACATGTTCATAACCACACCACGTGTATCACCATTATATATATTCACACATGCGTCAGTTTAAAACACTATGATAAATTCTTCAAATATCTGAATTCGCTTTTTATAATAAAGTATGATCTCTATTCGTCTTTTACACCCACACAATCCTCTTATCTTTGTAGCTAGCTAGTAATAACTTTCTCTCGTGCATGAACACACCCGCATTCCTCTCACCCTCCCTCAGCATTCTCTAGCTCCATCGCGTAAATTCATCTTTTCACTTTAGGTTGTTCACCCACGGTGTGTGTAGGCCCCCCAGCTCCTTCTTTACGGCACACATCGATCGATATGCCTCTCTAGCCAGGTGTTCCTAGCACAAAACACAAGCTTCCCCTCTTATCTTATCACCGTCCATGCCTCACTCCCACCACTCTTTTCATCGATCTCATATTCGCACACTCCTCCCCCCTCGATATAGTATGACTCTCACACCACCTCCTAGATGCATCCCTCTCTCTCTCTCTATCCTTCTCCCCGTGCCTCATTTGCTTCTAACACACACATGCATGTATGCCGATCGATCTCCCAACATATACCTAGGTCGACTTTAACTATTCCCCCCCATCGATCGACGTACCTCACAAGTTATGTCTCTCCTTTCTCTGACAAAGGACGATTGATCTTCCTATGTAGTTATGTCTGCTTACCACAGCCATATCGCCCCCCTCATCATTCATGCTTGCCTCCTGACCTATCTCTCACAAGCATGTGCACAGACAGGCAGCCATCCCCTCTCTTATTGATATTGCAGGCGTGCCCTCCGGTTGTCTAGCAAGCCTATCCCACCGTTTGTTAGAAGCAACTCCACTACCACCCCCTCCAACACTCTAGCTCTGTCTCTCTCCCAACCTTATTCCTCTCCTACACATATCCATGGATGCCGATCGATCTCCCTTAATACATGAGGTAGATCGATCTCCCTTAATACATGAGGTTGACCGATCTCCCTTAATGCATGAGGTAGGCCTATCTCCTCCTCCACACATATACCTGCCATTGTACCTCTATAGTTAATTAGGCCTCCCCCCCACCACACACCGATAGTCGAGCGTTGTAGGTAGGTATCCATGCCACATAGACAAACTGCACCTGTCCCCTCTCACGTTCCAGTAGGCCAGCCACTCTATATCTTTGACGTGGGCACACACAAATTCGATGGCACTCTTTATCGATCGCACGCGCACACACACACACACACATCATCCCTCTCTTCGATTCTATGGACACCTCAAGCCGATACCTCCACTCTCTTCTCATGGATCGCCCCCTCTATATATATGATATATCCAGGACTCTGTTTCACACACATTGCATATGTTACATTTCTTGATTGACCCCCCCAAAAAACTCTCATGAACCCACACACTATATCTCTCTACGTTTGTATCTCTCTCACACAACCCCATGTAGGTGGTGTTCGTATACAAGAAGAGAATAGGTGCACCGTGCACTTACTCACGCTTCGTGCCAAGCCACACCCGCGCGGGTACACGGTGGAGCTCATTTCTGTACGAAATGGCAGCCCACGTGCTAATTTGAACGCGTGTAGCGGTTGTTTACCTACGGAGGTCGTGTACCACGCGTGCACGAAATAAAGTTCGACTTGATGCGTTGGCACGTTATTTTTAAATAAAGTTATATCGCTCAATGGCACGTACACAGAATATAAAACGATTTTTATGGAGAAAAAGGTAGTCCGCTCCACCATATACAATGGAGCCTGCCTGCCTGGTTTGTCTCTCTTCAGAGTATCTCACACAAGGCTACGGTGGCCCCTCTCTCTCTCACCGTTGCTCACTGATCCGGTCTCATCCCGTCCACCGGCGGAAAGGGAGGACGTGCATCGTTTCTTTGTTCGACGGCGCCGAGGCAGCACGTCCTGATCTGCGGTACACGCCGTTCTCTGTGACCAAGCTCCAGCGTGGTAGGGCCTACGCCACCTGCTTGCTGCCATAGTACGGGCAGATTCCGCCAGCCGCGGCTCACCTAGTTACATCCTGACGACCTCCAGGTATCCCCTCCGGCCTTGCTCCACTGCCTGTCTTCCCACGTCGCTGCATGTGGATCTTCCATAGTTCTTTGCCCAAAACGTAGCTCGTCTGGCATACTTTCCATATTGCAATCTCGTCGTCACACCGTTTTAGACAAACACAACCGTGTTGTTATCTTCCCTTAGGACAAGGAATATGCTTCTTTTTTGTCGTCGCATGTGTCATCAAATGTTATTGGCCAATAATTGTTTCCTTTCTGCCTCTTTTTTGCAAACAGGGCTATCCATTTCACCTCGTTGCTATTGCGACCTTTTGGTGAACTGCATAAATCACTTTTTCCTTAAGAGTGTTTTGTGCAGTTCTACCATAATGTCACACGGGCAACGTCTCTACATTCAAAGGCGTTGCACAAAGGGAGATTGGTTTTGCTCTATCCTCCTCATCCAACTCCGAGCCTAATCTTCTCCAACTAGTTAGTCTTAAGAGAGACTGCAAAGGTGACGTTTATTGTTTCATCAGCAGTCCTCTATTATCGTAATCACACTTAATATCTTTGGAACAGGGATGCTCAGCTCTATTTTAGTGGAGCTACACAAAATGATCGAATGTTGCATGCTCCAGACAACTACTTATTTCCCTACATGCCTTGTTGATTTAGACAGAGCTGGGGGGACGTTGCTGCAGTGAAAGCATGGATCAATTTTAATTTAACACCTTCTCACAACTTTGTCTTCAGTTGTGATGTAAATATTAGCTCTGATTAGCAAGGAAGTTAGTTTTTTATTGTTTCAGAAAAAGCATCGATGGCAAGACACACGAAACAAAAGCTGAAAGCTCACACCATTGTAAAATTTCATGTCGCTGGAAAATTATTTGTATAGTATGTCAATTATGTAAACAAATGCTGGAAGCTTGATAGCATTGCCAGAAGCCTCTTCGGAATCTGGGTCCATGTGCCATGCACAAAATTATACTCCTTCGTTCCTAAATATTTGTCTTTTTACAAATTTCAAATGGGCATATTTTAGAGTGTAGATTCACTCATTTTGCTTCTTATGTGTACTCCCTCCATTCCTAAATATTTGTCTTTCTAGAGATTTCAACAAGTGACTACATACGGAGCAAAATGAGTGAATCTACGCTCTAAAATATGTCTATATACATCCGTATGTAGTAGTTCATTTGAATCTCTAAAAACACAAATATTTGAGTAGTCACTCATTGAAATCTCTAGAAAGACAAATACTCTAGAGTATATTTAAGAACCGAGGGGGTAGTGCACAGCCGCATGGGAGACTCAGACTGGTCGTTGCGCCGGATTAATAGTGAGTAATAAGCAGTCAAATCATAAGCCCCACCTTTCCCACTATAAGTTGCTCGGAAGAAGCAACCATCAATACACTCTTCTTTGAATCCGCTCATACTACTCCATCCGTCACTGTTTATAGAGCGCGCTTCAGAAAAAGAGAAAATCTCTGGGACCAAGGCGGATAGCAATCGGCCTGAAAAATAGCATTGGTAGTTATAGCACATCGTCTATTACTAGAGGAAATAATGCGTACACACATGCATGCAGTGCTTCCACCCCGGGTACACACATGCATGTAGTTACTCCACTCCGTAGTACTACATCAAGAGAAAATTGTGGACTTGATTGCGGTTACCACGCCCTAATTAATTAAGCATTAAACCAAACGCGTCTAAATTCTCTCTGGTGGTGGAAATGCTTTGAGAGAAATGCATCATAATGAAGCATGTCCTGTAAACCGTGACGGAGGGAGGAGTAGTATGAACGTCCAAAACCAAGTACGCATATGGCCAGTTGGTCAATGCACCTCCTCTTGGCATATCACTGACATGTGGGACCGGAGTGTGAGCAAACCGATCTCAATTGACGGCAAAATGGCCAACCCTCCGTTCCTTGAGAGAGGCGAGGAGCGAGAACACACAGACGGGCTCGCACGGAGGCCAAGATATATTCGAGCATGGTTGATCGATATCATCATTACATGTTGGGCTGCCGTTTTCTTCCCTTCTCCGGTATAAATGTGTACTTTATCAGAGATTAAAAAAATAAGAGTACAGAGGCTCCACCATGCGGTTCTAGTAGTAGTACAACTCGCACTACTAAACCTTGTGCTTGGCTCTTCACCTCTTTGTGAAGTCGAACAATGATGGTACTCCGCATGTTTGGTACTACAGTGTATGCCTCTGGCAATCTGACACCGAATGAAGTGATGCATGTCCACCACCTAGGCGAGGGTACGTTGCATTAGTCAAAAAGCGTAAGCGAGCTTCACATTGTCCTGCAAGCTTCTCCTTGTTCTGCGAGTTGACGGGACACACCAACAAGTAGTGCTAGTCCATACTCCCTCCTTTCCGGTTAATATGGCTTTATCTTTTTGCAGGTAAATGAGAGAGCTTTATTCATATATAAGCATTCTTAGGACGAGCAGCCAAGACACTGGTCACTAGGAAGCGAGGTACCCCGCAAAAAAAGAAGTAGGAAGCAAGGTGTTTCATCAAGCCAGCTCTCGGCCACATTCAAAGTGCAGCAAGCACGGTTTGCACAAAGATGCGCCGCAAGGTTTGCGGACCTATTTACATGCTAAATAACAAAGAAAGAGGAAATATTACCGAGCGCTCCTATTTGTAACAGGATACAAGCCATAATTAAGCGAGAATTGTGGTGAGTGTTCCATGCAATCAACTTCCATTATCACATGGGAGAACCCTCGAAGAGATCAAATGTGTTGAAGATTGCTTTATCACATTTTAAAAATATAATAAGAGTGCAGACGCTCCTCCATACGGTTCCTAGCACTAGTATAGTACATACCTCTATAGACTAAAGTAGTGGTACAAGTACTAGTAAACTTTGTGCTTGGCTTTTCGCCTCTTCAGGAAGTGGAGCAATAATAGTACTAGTATAGTGTTCTTCTGGCAATCTGACACCGAATTAACTATTGCACTGTAGCGACCCGACCTTAGATGGTCAAGTCTCTGTGTTCAAGTGTCATCCTGGATCGATGTCTTGACACACACAAGACTCGAAGGATTTATAACAGAGTAGCAATCACACACTTATTACATCGAATGTCTCCAAAAGAGAACTTATTACAATAATATGGCTTAAGGACATCTAATGCGATAACAGCGGAAGGCTTGGAAGATAAAGTGAGTCCATCAACTCCAACGGCATAGCTGAGCTGCACGGCAACGACCTAACGAACCTTACTCCTCGTCTGAAAAGTCTGCAACATAATACGCTGCAGCCCGAGAATGGGTCAGCACATGGAATATGTTGGCAATATAACACAATAGAGCAGGAACAGAATAATGCTATCACTACATGCATATTTGGCTGGTGGAAAGCTCTATGGTTATAGTTTTGCGAAAAGCCAATTTTTCCCTACAACAAAGGAATATATTTTTATTTAACTATCATGGTGGTTGAAACATTGAGAAGGTATAACCCCAACTCAATCCCAATTAAAGTAGTTAACAACTCAACAATATTAATTAAGAGTGATGAGATACATGTGATAACTCAAGTACTAGATACTCAAAATTGTCCGGGAACACGGCTAACCATGATTAGATTGTACACTCTGCAGAGGTTAGCGAACTTTTCGCCACAAGACTCGATCCCCTCCGTTGACTTCTCGCACTACATGGTGTTTGAGAAACGGATGACCGAGACATAGTCTTTCAGAAACATTAACTCTCTACTCCGGGTAGACCATACCAAACCTACAAAACCCACTACCTGCTGATCTACCTCTTCAAGAGCTTCACGTAACTTACTCAACTATGCTAGAGCCCATAGTAGCTTGTGGCTGCACACGGAAGTTTGTAGCATGAATAATATCAGTTCCTTTGAGCACTGGTGGCGGTCCATAGGAAGATCACACGGTACCCCGGATTTCCAAAATAAAATGCAGACAACTGGTTCCCCAGGTGCCTCAATCCACCCAGATGTGTATTAAAGTTTCCACCTTAAATTAAACCATTGATTAACAATCTCACATCTGTCATGGATTCACTCAAACCCAAACCACGTCTACGAGCATAGCATAGCAATATAAGCAACACGTAGAAGTAACTCCCAAGGGTTTGATAGTAACAGGGCAATAGGTTCTACCTCAACTACTACTTCCCAACCCACAAGTTAATGACATACTAACCATGCAATGTTTGAGGATTGAGCTAATGCATAAAAACGGGGTATGAAAAGAGTATGATCAAAGTGTTACTTGCCTTGCTGACGATCCGCGAATCCTAGAGACTCGTAGTAACACGCTTCGCACTCCGGGAATTCTATCGCAAGCAACCAATAACATACATAAGCAACAAGCAAAGATGCACAAGCAAAATTTCAACTAAAAGAGGCTGACCAGAAAGTTCAATTTAAGAACTCCGGTTCGCAAAAAGAATCAAACCAAACGGAACAACGAAACTCAAACGGCGAAAGAAACAAGATCCATTTAATAATCTGAACTAGGGTCAAATTTTTCAGTATCAAAATCTTGTTTAAGTTGTTTAAGCGGAAAGAGGGTCTCGAGACGAAGATCTGGGCGCTTGAATCGCCTGATTCCGACTAACGAGCGAAAAGATAAACAGAAACTAAGATCGGATCAGAAATCGCGATCAGAAAAATCGCGGAATAAATCCGAGAAAAAGAAAACTGATGAACAGACTAACGAACGAACGTTCGTTATCTGGATCTAAACGAAAAACACGTTCGTTAAAATGAACGAACGAGCGAACGCTCGCTAAATAAATAAACCGAACAAAACCGATCTATTTAAAAAAACGAAAACTAGGGTTTAAAAAACGGTTTTCTCGAGCTTGCAACCGGCGGCGGGCGGCTACTCGGCTCGGCTCGGCGGGCTCCAGCGGGTTCCGTGCGACGGCAGGGCAGCATGGGGTGGCGGGGTGGCGGGCGGGCGACAGGAGGCGCTGGCTCGGGCGGCGGCGGGGCGGCGGGTGGTGGTGGTGGTGTGTGGCAAGGGGGCTCTGGTATTTAAGAGAGGGAGGCGACTTGGAGGAGGGGGCAAGGCGCAGCGGAGGCGGAGTCCGGCTCGGACTTCGTTCCGAGCGGCAATGGGCGGCACACTGGAGGCGGCGGCAGGGCTGGGCCGGCCTTGGCTCGGTGGGCCCTAGGCCCAGTTAGTATGGGAACTTTTTTAAATAATTCGGCCGACAGTAAATAAATCCTATAAAATAAAATAAAGTTCTAAAAATGCCAAAACAAATTTTCACCGTCTAAATGAAATATTTAAAACGAGATGAACATTTTCTTGGCCCTAAAATGCAATTTTTGAAAACGTGCAATTTTTCTAACGCAAATAAAATCAGAATAAAATCAAATAAAATCGATGAAATTATTTTAACATTTTTCCTCCAATATTTCAATTGTTTTGAAGAAGTCATATTATCTCCCTCATTTATTTTATTATGAAATATTTTTCAAAGAGAAAAATAATTAAAATAAAAAATCCTCGTTTTCGCTATTTGATAAAAATCAAATATGAAAACCGGAAAATCCCCAACTCTCTCCGAGGGTCCTTGAGTTGCTTAGGATTTCGAGGATTGCGGAACAAAGATGCAATAAAATATGATATGCATGGATGACCTATGTATAACATTCCGAATTGAAAATTTGGGATGTTACAAACCTACCCCCCTTAAGATGAATCTCGTCCTTGCGAATATCATCCTCTCGTTCCCAGGTGGCTTCCTCCTCGGTATGGTGGCTCCACTGAACTTTGCAAAACTTGATAAGCTTGCTACGAGTGACTCGGCTGGCAAAGTCAAGAATCTTTACTGGCTTCTCCTCATAAGTCAAATTACTGTCCAATTGAATCGCCTCCGGGTGTTGTATCTCTTAATGGTATATCGGCCATCTCAAAGATGACACTTCTTCAAACTGTGAGACGTGGAACACATCGTGAACTCCTGACAATCCTTCAGTAACTCCAGCTTGTAGGCAACTTCTCCCATCCGTTCCAAAACACGAGTGCGGTCCTACAAATCTTGAGCTAATTTTCCCTTAACTCCAAAATGTTTCACCTCGCAAGGGCGATACTCGCAGATATGCTCTATCTCCAATTTCATAGGTTACCTCCTTGCGTTTTGTGTCTCGCATAACTCTTCCTGGGTGAGCAATCTTCAATCATCACGGATCAGTTTAACCTTCTCCTCCGACTCTTTATCAAATCTGGTCCAAACAATGATGGTCTCCTACCTCATCCCACATCGGGGTGTTCTACATCTGCGTCCATCTGAGCTTGAACGGTGCCATCTTCAAACTGGCCTGGTAGCTATTGTTGTATGAGAACTCTGCGTAAGGCAAATTGTCATCCCAACTAGATCCATAATCTAGCGCATAGGCTCTCAACATGTCCTCCAGAATCTGGTTGACTCTCTCTGTCTGTCCATCTGTCTGCGGGTGAAATGTTGTACTGAACTCCAATCTTGTACCCAGGGTCTGGTGTAACTGATGCCAAAACTTTGAAGTAAACTATGTTCCTCTATCTGATACGATGGTCCTCGGAACTCCATGCAAACATATGATCCTGGACATATATATCTTGGCCAACTTTGCACTTGTATAAGTTGTTTTCACTGGGATGAAGTGAGCCACTTTGGTCAAGCGATCCACTACTACCCATATTGAGTCATATCCTGCTTTGGTCCTGGGCAATCCGGTGATAAAGTCCATGCCAAGTTTATCCCACTTCCATTCGGGTATCGGCATAGGCTGTAACAGTCCTGCTGGCTTCTAATGCTCTGCCTTCACTCTGACATACATCACATATAGCTACATACTCGGCAATATCCTTCTTCATACCGGTCCACCAGAAACGTTCTTTCAAATCCAAATACATCTTGGTGTTTCCGGGGTGTATCGAGTATGGTGAGTCATGAGCCTCCTGAAGTATTAACTTCCTGATCTCTGAGTTATTAGGCACATAAACTCGATCCTCAAACCATAAGGTATCGTGCGCATCCTCGCGAAAACCTTTGGCCCTTCCTTTGCTCATCTTCTCCTTTATCTCAGCAATCTCTTTGTCTTCCTTCTGAGCTTCTCGAATCTTGTCCAACAATGTAGACTGAACTTCCATTGTTGCAATCAAACCTCTTGGAACAATCTCCAACCGAAGTTCCATGATATCTTCAGCTAACTCCTTCGGCAATCCCTTACTTTCAAGGATATTAGCGTAACTCTTCCGGCTCAAGGTGTCTGCTATGACATTGGCCTTTCCTGGATGATAGTGTAGCTTCATATCGTAATCCTTCATAAGTTCCAACCATCTCCTCTGTCTAAGGTTCAACTCCTTCTGTGTGAAAATGTACTTCAAACTCTTATGATCCGTGTACACATCACAATGGTTTCCAATAAGATAATGTCTCCACGTCTTCAATGCATGCACTACCGCTGCTAGCTCCAAATCATGAGTGGCATAGTTCAACTCATGGGGCTTCAGTTGTCGTGAGGCATACGAAACAACCTTCCCATCCTGCATAAGCACACATCCAAGTCCCAAGCGTGAGGCGTCACAATACACTTGAAACTCCTTATGTATATCTGGCAATGTTAGCACTGGGGCTGTAGTCAAACGTTTCTTCAACTCCTGAAAACTTGCCTCACAATCCTCTATCCATTTAAACTTAGTATCCTTCTTCAGCAATTCAGTCATTGGCTTAGCAATCTAGGAAAAATTCTCAATGAATCTCCGATAATATCCTGCGAGTCCAAGGAAATCTATGGATCTCGCCAACTGAAGTGGGTGCCAACCATTCGATGGATCGATCGAACCTCATCGATCTCTTGCTATACCCTCTCCCGATATAACATGCCCAAGAAATCCTACTTCCTTCAACCAAAACTCGCACTTGCTGAATTTGGCGTATAACTAGTGTTCCCTGAGTTTCTCGAGAACTAAACGCAAATGCTCCTTGTGCTCCTCTTCTTTCTTCGAGTATACCATAATATCATCAACAAACACCACAACAAACTTGTCCAAATACTCCATGAACACCTTGTTCATCATACTCATGAAATAGGCAGGGGCATTAGTCAGTCCAAACGACATGACCGTATACTTGTATAATCCATACCGCGTAGTGAACGCTGTCTTTGGTATATCCTTGTCTCGAATCTTCAACTGATGGTACCCCGATCGTAGATCAATCTTTGAAAACACCTTAGCTTCTTGCAGCTATCAAACAGGTCATTGATCATTGGCAGCGGGTACTTATTCTTAATCGTTACTTCATTCAAGGCTCGATAATCAACAACCATCCTTAGGGATTTATCCTTCTTCTCCACCAAAAGCACTGGAGCTCCCCAAGGCGATGAACTCCTTCGAATGTATCCTTTATCCAATAACTCCTTGATCTATTTCTTAATTTCCTCCAGATCATTTGCGGGCATCCGATAGGGTCTCTTGGATATTGGCCCTGTACCTGGCAATAGCTCTATCAGGAACTCGATGTCTCTATCCAGTGGCATGCCTGGTAACTCTTCTGGGAAAACATCCGGGTAATCCTTTACTACAGGCACTTCCTCCTGAACAACTCCCGTGAGGGCATTAACTTGGCTCCTCCTAGGCACATGCCTAGATACATACTTAATCCTTTTTCCCTCCGGGGTGGTAAGATAAATTGATTTGCTAGCACAGTCAATGCTCCCTCCATACTTTGACATCCAGTCCATACCTAATATCACATCCAATCCTTGCGACTCCAAGATAATTAGGTCAGACGGAAAAACATGTGTGCCAATGGTTAGGGGTATCTGGTTGCACCATCGGCTAGCCATGTACTCTGCTCCAGGCGAGCTCACTAAAAGAGGGGTCCTAAGGGTTTGGGTTGGTAGCTTAAACTTATCCACAAATCCCCTTGATATGTATGAATGCGATGCACCAGTATCGAAAAGAACAAGAGTGGTAAATGACTTAACCAAAAACATACCTATTACCGCATCCGGTTGCTCTTCAACTTCCTCCATGTTAACGTGGTTCACTTGTCCTTTGTTGAATGGATTGAGCTTCTTCCCAGCGCTCCCATTTCCGTTTGCATTCCTTCCTTCAGGGTAATCATTGGCATAGTGCCATGTCTTCCCGCACTTAAAGCAAGTAACTTGACTTAGGTCCCTTTTGGCGGGTGTAGCTGGGTTGGAGCGGTTCTGATTGTTATTAACTCCGTTCCCATTTCCATTCTTAGCACCATTATGGTTATGCGATCCTCCTCCAGTGTGGTTGTGACCTCCATGATTATGAACAAGTCCTCCCGAGTTCGGGGTTAAGCGAGGCTTCTGTTGAGCTCTTGAATTATACTTCCCTTCTCCATACTTCCTCTTACGGCTCTCAATTTGCTGCTGCTTCCCTTCAATCATAAGAGCCTTGTCTACCAACTCCTGGTAGTTGTTGAAAGCTGCCACCATCAACTGCATGCTCATCTCATCATTCAGCCCTTCCATAAACTTCTCCTGCTTCGCGGCATCTGTGGCCACATCATTAGGGGCATAGCGTGATAACTTGCTAAAATCATCCACGTACTGAGTAGAATACGGTTCCCCTGGCGTAAGTTGCGAAACTCGCGCTTCTTCATCTGCATGGCTCCCGTTGAGACATGAGCCATGCGAAAAGCTTGCTGAAACTGGTCCCAAGTGACATTGGCTATAGGAAAAGTAGCCGTGTACTTCTCCCACCATGCGGCTGCTGGTCCATCCAATTGATGTGCGGCAAAGCGCACCTTCTCAGCATCTGTGCATCCTGCGGTGGTTAACTCCCTTCCGATACGTCGTAGCCAATCATCAGCAACTATTGGCTCGGTGCTACTAGAAAACACCGGCGGCTGTAACCGTAGGAAACGGGCTAAGTTGTCCACTGGCGGCGGGTTATTGTTGTTGTTGCCCTGGTTCTGAACTAGCAATTGCATCAAAGTATTCTGCTGCTGGATCAACTGGGTGACCTCCGGTGGGAGAGCAAAACCGGTGTCACGTCTCGGAGGCATCTGATGGGTTTAGATGGAAGAGGTTAGAATAGAAAAAGGTCTAATGAGAAAACACTACCCATATGCATATGAGGCAAACACAATCATTTCACTCAATCAATCAAGCAAGGGCATACAAACGGTCTAGGACTATCGCAAAAGTGCTCAACTACTATTAGATACATGGGGGAAGATACTACTAATATATGGTGGTCATCTAGAAATTTTGATCGGTGGAAGACTCCATGATGTCTGCTCTAGCTTCGCCTTCGTAGTCATCATCACTTGGATCGGAATCGGTGTCGTCGATGATGATGTAGTTGTCCGGGCAAGTGGTGTCGTCGTCTTCTTCTTCCGGTGCTGGTCCTCCCATGAATACTCCGTTCTTCTTAACCAGGTCGTCGTTCTTCTCCAGTAGTGTCTTGATTTCCTCCTCATATCCGTCGCGTGTAAACTTGAGTTCTTCCTCCAGCTCGATGATCCTGGTCTTCGCCTTCTTCAACTCCATCATGTCTGTGAACATCTGGTTTTCCTGACGTCGAATGTGCTGGTTTAGCTCCTGGATGAAAGATGCAATGGATCTATCCTTCTTGGTGCTGATTACTTCCCATTGCTCGTCTCTGCGCCCACATATTTGATAGATGGTGTCCTTAAGCACCCTGTTGTAGACTTCTCCAATGCGTCCCATGGTAATGTGGGCTGCCATGCTCGTGCCTAGACTCCAAGTGGGTGCTTCGAAAGAATATTCTATGGGTTTAGAAGTTGGCGAGAACGTCCTTCCTGGAACTTGTACTTGAATCATCCAGAGCTCCTCTTCTGGTAAGGTGGCGTTGTACGTCCCGGTGAAGCTTGGTATTCCAATGTTCAAGTACCTAGTGACTTCCTTCAAGTGGCGTCCAAAAGGTGTGTGTCGGGGAAACTGATCCACGAACACCTATGGGACCGGCGGACCGAGCCCCTTTCGGTTCAGCGGGGGGTGGAGATCGCACGAAGAGCAGATCGAGGCGAAGCACACGAGCAGTTTACCCAGCTTCGGAGCTCTCCGGAGAGATAACACTCCTACTGCTGCATGTCTGAGTGTATTGAGTTCTTGCTCGGGAGCGCTGAGTGCTACAGTGCACACTAGCTGCTAACGAGACCGAGCGTGAGTGTTTTTCTGCCTTCGAACCCCCCTCTACGTTGCGCATGGGCCTCCTTTTATATGCTCAAGGGGTCTCCGACAGGTGGCAACGTAGACAAGGGTAAAAATGGAAAAGGAATTGCGGTTGGTACAACTACCTGTACAGTGTATCATACCTAACCACGGCGGCGGGGACAAAGGCATTAAATGCCGTCTATGTCGCCAAACAAAGGCAAAAAGGACCGTCGGGGACGCCACCGCTGCCACGATGGCAATCTTGTCGGCGTCGCTTGCCACAAGACACGCTGGCCGCAGACAGCCTTCTTGCCACGCGCTGGAAAGGTCCTGGCGACACGTTGGTGGATGTCTTTGGAGCGCCGGAGTACGGAGTGGTAGTTTGCAGCGGCAAGCGCCTTGCATGATCGTTGTCTTGTCGCGTCCGGAAGCTTGTCGCTCACAGGGCCTCGCCGGGACGCGTGGCGCGTCGCGACAAGTTCCTCGAGATGTCTTGGTTGGCCTTCCCGGCAAGCTCCTCTTGCCGGGGCCTTGTCTCCTTGGCTTGAATACTTTGTTCTTGAATGGCTCCAAAGGAACCATGGAGGACCTTAGCGATCACCGGCAAGCCTTGCAGCTGGTGCTGCAACGCCGATGCACAAGTTAGGGATACTAGGGTACCCTACTCTAGTACACCGGCAGAGCCCCGAACTGGGCCACCTACAGATGCAGCGCTGTTGGGCCAGCCCAAAACAGAGGCACGGACACGCAGCGGCCTGGGTTACGCCGTATCTCCTCCGCATCCACTGCGCCCTCCCGAGCAACGCAGCGTCGAATGCGGCGTCGTGGGAGAGATCGTGGGTGGTTTCTTTATTCGGAAGAGCGGGCGTCTGCCCCTCCCTCTTTATAGCGAGAAGCGAGGGCAGATTCGCCCAGCTCGCCGGTTGCTATTCCATTCTCGAAAACCTCCGCGCTCCCCTTCTTCCCAAGGCTGAAAAGAGAGCAGCGCTCCGCCCCCCATCGCCACCAGCATCACCAACGCCGTCGATCTCCCCCACCACCTCCGCTCCGAACCCATTCCTTTTCAGGACGCTGGCCCAGAGAGCGGCGAAGAGAGCCAAGGTCCCGGTGATTGTCATCGAGGACGAACCCACCGCGACAGCAGGAGGCGTGTCCGAGACCACCTTGCCGGATCCGGCAACCCTTCCCCAAAGCAGCTCCCAGAGCAGCCCCCAGCATAAGTGTATGGTTTACTTCCTGCTGTTAGGCGTGCATGGGTGCTCTTTCTTTGCTGATATCTGACTGTTGGTTTGTGTAGGAGCAGAGCAGTCTCACCAAGAGTGCCCGGAAGCCGCTCCCGACATGCCATCTGCTTCGACCACGCCGCCAAGGGAGGATTCCCCGGCAAGGGAGAATTCTCCGGCAAGGGAGAATTCTCCGGCAAGGAATAGTTCTCCGGCAAGGGACAGCACCAGCGACCCCCCGGTGGCGGAGACCACGACTGTAGATCCTAGTAAAGGTAATCCTCTTGCTTGAAAACTTCCCTTGGGTTCTTCCTCTTCTGATTTTCTTTTTGAATATTTGCTTGACTCTTCTCCCTTTTCCGGTCGTCAGATACATCTGCCACGGAGCCGATGGAAACCGAAGTCGCCGGCGAGGAGAACGCGCGCGACAATACCGACGACGCCGCTGTCACCGAAGAAGAAGCCGGCGCTGATGATCCCGCCGGCGGAGAGGCCGCCAAAGCTGCCGCCGCAGGTGGCGAGGGTCCGCGATCGCCTGCGACGGCCCCGAGGCCGCAGGAGCGTCAGGCGCTACGCCGACCGCCGATCCCTCTGCCGCTGCTGAAGCGTCAGGCTCTGAAGAGCCCCAGCCCGGCGCCTATTTGAAGGCCGGCGATGGCATCTTCATCAAGCTTCCCTGGGCGTCGAGCTCCAGGGCGCCGATCGAAGGAGAAGTCTTTGATGAAGAGTTGCTTGCCTCCGCTGGGCTGACGCTGGTCGACGCGCCGAGCAGCAGCAGCGGCGAGCCTGAGGAGGAGCAGCTGCTGCGGAAGCTGTTGTCGCTCTACCGCGCCCGACAGGCCAAGTTGGAATCTCGAGAAGCGCTTGTCGCGAAGGCGGGAGCAGACATCGAGAAGCGCGCGGAGGAGCTCCGGGGCCTCAACCAGGAAGCTCTCCGATCCACAGCAAAGGAGCGGAGCAACTTCGCCGAGGCGTAAAGCCTTCCTCCTCGAGAAGGCTGAAGTTGAAAAGCAACAGGACTTGCTGCCGAGAAGCTGTCTGCGCAGGAAGGCGAAGTTGGCGCAGCGGAAGGTTAACCTTGACAGCCACGAGGAGGATCTTGCGGCGGCGAGCAAACATTCGGCGGGGCTCTCAAGGAAGCAGAGGATGCTGCCATAGCTGCCGAGGCCGCCAAGAAGGAGCTGGAGAGGAAGGCAGCAGAATCGGAGGCCGATCTCAAGTTGGCGGCGAGGAGCTTGCTGTGCTCAAGCGTGGCGCGAGAAGGACGCCTACACCCTTGGCGAGCTGCGGGTCGTCTCGCCGAGAGGAGCAAGGAGCTTAAGCGCCGCCAAGGACTCAACGCAGATCTTGAGTTGAAGCTGACCACCTTGACTCGGACACTGGGCCAGGCGCCGAGGAGCGGGAGGTGGCCTTGGAGGAGAAGATCAAGGCCGGCGAGGCGCTCTTGGCGAATCTTCTTGCCGCCAAGAACACTTTTAGGGAGAATGTGGAGCCTTGGACCGAGGTCTCGTGGATGTTGCTGCAGTCATCGACGAGGAGGCTGGCGCGGTGGGGATGGAGGATCTCGGGTATTCCTCCGATGAGCACCTCCAACCCAGCGCCAAGCTCAGCTTGTTCTTCAAGGGCGTGGCGATGGCCCTCCAGCGACTCCGGGAGAAGATCCCAAAGCAGCTAGCCGACGAGTCACGCATGATCTGTGCGGGAGCTCTTCAAAAGGTGCTAGTGAAGGTGGCCTTCCGCAACCCAGGCCTCAACCTCACCAACATCCTCAGGACCTTGCCGCCGGATGCTGATCTGGAAGCGCTCAAGACCCTTGTCGCACCCATTGTGGACAAGGTGAGCGGGATCAAGAGGGTTGAGGGCGATCGGGTAGATTAGGCCGCCCGTTTTCTCCTTTTCTTGCCGCTGCTGGCCATGTTATGAGAACAATCTGTTAGAGCTGCGACAAGCTATCTTGTAATATAACTCTATTTCGGGTAGTGATTGCTATGTTATTTCCTTTACTTGATTCCTTGCTTTGTATGTTTTTGCCCTACGCTTTTACGGAACTTGTCGGCGCAGGCACCTTAGCATGGCTGAGTCGGGACATCAAGAGTCTTTGGCGGTGCCGCTACCGACAAGAAACCTTGTCGCAACTAGTCGCAGCTCACTTAAGTTGTTGAGCGGACTCGAAACAAACTAAGGGCGCAACTAGCTACGAGTTGGTTCCTCTGCGCATGTGTTTTCCATACAAAGCACGGTCGTTCGAGGAAGATAACTTAAAATTTTAAAACTGATTGCTCAAACTTTAGCAACTTAGCTTTTACGTCGTTTGCTTCCCAGTAAGTGAAACTTCCTCGGCGGCGCTTGGTCCACAACATTATCTTCTCCTTTCCCCGGCAAACTTGTGGGCGAGGAACCTTCCTTTCTTTGAGAAAGAGAAAGAAGAGAAAATAAAGATATGGAGCCTTATGGCTCGTAATTGCTTACCGGGGGTAGGTGCTGCACAAAGTGTCAGATAACGCATGCAAAACAAAGAGAGTAGAAAGCATGAAATTGACAATATGTGCGGAGCACATGAGCTTTACTTATGCACGGGGTCTGCGCCCGGCTTCGTACAAAGGATTAAATGCAACATCGGCAAGACTTGTACAAAAGGTGGTTGCGGAACAGGTTCCGCAACCGCGCTTCTGAGTAAAACTTACGAAGATGCTCAATGTTCGGGAGTTGCTCACGGAATGCCATCTTCGGTCTCAAAGCGGACAGCGCCGAGCCTAGTGACTCGTTTCACCCGTAAGGGCCTTCCCACTTCGTCAACTTGTTGGAATTCTTGGCGGACTGAGCGCGCGAAGAACAAGGTCGCCTTCCTCGAGACTTCGGCATTAACTGCGGCTATGGTAGCGGCGCAAAGCTTGCTGGTATCGAGCAGCTCGTCTGCGGCCTCAAGGCGGTCCTCCTCAAGGAGCAGCGCGTCATCTTATCGCAGCTGCTATTGCTCAAGCTCATCATAGCGAGCACTCGAGGTGACCCGTATCACGAGTTCCGTGGGGATAACTGCCTCTGCTCCATAGACTAGAGCGAAAGGTGTCCGGCGCTGGCTCGATTTGGTGTCGTCTGATCGACCAAAGAACCACCGGCAGCTCCTCTATCGATTCTTTCCGCACTTGTGCAGCTGCCGAAAGTCCTGGTCTTGAGCCCGCCAGCACTTCAGCATTGCCCTCTCCGCTTGACCGTTACTTCTCGGATGAGCAACGAAGCGAAGCAGGCCTTGGCGCCAAGATCTTGGACGTCTTGCATGAAGGTGCGGCTCGTGAATTGCGTGCCGTTGTCGGTGATGACCCTGTTAGGGATTCCGAAACGGCAAACAATCGACCTGAAGAAATTGACTGCTAACTGTGTTGTCACCTTCCTCGCTGCTTCCACTTCCGGCCACTTTGTGAACTTGTCGATTACAGCGTACAAGTGCTCAAAGCCCCGACAACTCGTGAAAGGGGCGAGTATGTCGAGCCCCTGACGAAAAATGGCGAGGATAAAGGGATCGTGCGGAGAGCTTGAGCTGGCGGTGTATCTGCTTGGAATGGGCCTGCACGCTTCACACTTGGTTACTTGTGCGGTTGCATCACGGAGGCTGTCGGCCAAAAGAAACCTTGCCGAATGCTTTGCGGCAAGTGCTCTTCACCAATGTGGTGACCACATATGCCTCCATGTATCTCTCGCCAATAGCTTTTGTCCGTCTTCCCGTGAATACACTTCAATTTCACGCCGTTGAGTCTTCTTACATGCAGTATGTTGTCGACAAACTGGTACATACTTGACTGCCGGGCTACTCTTTCCGCTTCTTCTTGCTCTTGAGAAGTTCTCCGTCACGAAGAAGCGGACAATCTGCTTGTGCCCATCTTTGGAGCTTGCGGCTCGACAACAAGGACTAAAGGCACATCCGCTGCTGCGGAACATCCGCTTCTCTGGCGAGAACTTGCGGCTCAGCCGGAGCTTGGCGTTCCCGCAAGCTTGCGGAGCAAAACTTGTCGGGGCGTGCGCTTCAGCGGAACAAACCCTAGGGCTTGCCGAGCAGATCTCCTCGGCACCCTTTGGTGTTGATCTTGAGGACCTTCTTGGCGGCGGCTTCAGGGAGCTCTGCCGGAAAGTAGTCTCCAGAAATCAACTTCCTCTTCTTGCTGTGCCGTTGGAGGGTAATCTAGGAGCAGTTGAGTTCTCGCCAAAGCTTCTGCTGGAGTGGTGGGCGGCAGTGGCGAACGACGCGAGGAGCGGGATATGCTCGGACTTCTAACTACGTTAGAAGGAGCAGTATCCCGTCCAGGCGACCGTGCCTCGCTCGTGCCATCATGTTGGCGTGCATGCTGGTCTTGAGAATCCCGAGATCCACCAGCTCGATCTTGGCCCAACGAACGTATGGCACTGCGATTACCATGACGCTGTCGGTCCTGCGCCTCCTGAGGTGGGCGCGGTGCATGTCTGAGACGCCGAGTGCATGCAGCCTTGTCCTTGGACCTGGCAGCACCGTGGGCTCCCTCGTCGATGCCCGTTCTTCCGCCGGCGTCTACCCCACCACCCGTTTGCTCCGGTGGCGGTGGGATCGACGTGGACGGATCAGCTGCCGCCGAAGCCTTCTTCTTTGGTGGCATGTCGATGAAGAAAATGAAGATCTAGCTCGTGTGAACGTCGGATCAGGTTCACACAATCTCGACGCCCCTACCGCGCGCGCCAAGATGTCGGGAAACTGATCCACGAACACCTATGGGACGGCGGACCGAGACCCTTCGGTTCGGCGAAGCGAAGATCGCCGAAGAGCGGATCGGGCGAAGCACCGCGAGCAGTTTACCCAGCTTCGAGCTCTCGGAGATAACACTCCTACTACTGCATGTCTGAGTGTATTGAGTTCTTGCTCGGGAGCGCTGAGTGCTACAGTACACACTAGCTGCTAACGAGACCGAGCGTGAGTGTTTTCCTGCCTTCTAACCCCTTTCTACGTTGCGCATGGGCCTCCTTTTATATGCTCAAGGGGTCTCCGACAGGTGGCAACGTAGACAAGGGTAAAAATGGAAAAGGAATTGCGGTTGGTACAACTACTTGTACAGTGTATCATACCTAACCCTGACGGCAGGGGACAAAGGCATTAAATGCCCGTCTATGTCGCCCAAACAGTGCAAAAAGGGACCGTCAGGGACGCCACCGCTTGCCATGATGGCAATCTTGTCAGCGTCGCTTGCCACCAAGACCGCTGGCGCACAACCTCTTGCCAGCGCTACTGAAAGGTCGAGCGACACGTTGGTGGATGTCTTTGGAGCGCGGCAGTGCGGAGTGGTAGTTTGCAGCGGCAAGCGCCTTACCCTGTCGTTGTCTTGTCGCGTCCCGAAGCTTGTCGCTCACGGGGCCTCGCCGGGACGCGTGGCGCATCGCGGCAAGTTCCTCGAGATGTCTTGGTTGGCCTTCCCGGCAAGCTCCTCTTGCCGGGGCCTTGTCTCCTTGGCTTGAATACTTTGTTCTTGAATGGCTCCAAAGGAACCATGGAGGACCTTGGCGATCACCCGGCAAGCCTTGCCGCGGGGTGCTACAACTGCCCGTGCACAAGTTCGGGATACTAGGGTACCCCTACTCTAGTACACCGACAGTGTGTCTTCATCCTGTTGTGCAAACTTGTTCTTCATCTCTGTCATCCTAAAGAGTGGGAAAATGGAGAGGAGTCAGAAATGAGTAGAGAAGAGTGACCTATGGTTTATCTTAGTGGTGCGTGTCCTACACTCAGCGTGTGCTCGATACCATCTTGTAGCGACCGACCTCGAGATGGTCAAGTCTCGTGTTCAAGTATCATCCTGGATCGAGAATCTTGACACACACAAGACTCGAAGGATTTATAACGAGTAGCAATCACACACTTATTACATCGAATGTCTCCAAAAGAGAAATTATTACAATAATATGGCTTAAGGCCATCTAATGCGATAACAATGGAAGGCTTGGAAGATAAAGTGAGTCCATCAACTCCAATGGCATAGCTGAGCTGCACGGCAGCGACCTAACGGACCTTACTCCTCGTCGAAAAGTCGCAACATAATACGTTGCAGCCCGAAACAATTCAACACATGGAATATCTTGGCAATATAACATAATAGAGCAGGAACAGAATAATGCTATCACTACATGCATATTTGGCTGGTGGAAAGCTCTATGGTTATAGTTTTGCGAAAAGCAAATTTTTCCCTACAACAAAGGAATATATTTTTATTTAACTATCATGGTGGTTAAAACATTGAGAAGGTATAGCCCCAACTCAATCCCAATTAAAGTAGTTAGCAACCCAACAATATTAGTTAAGAGTAATGAGATACATGTGATAACTCAAGTACAAGATACTCAAAATTGTCCATAACCGTGGACACGGCTAACCATGATTAGATTGTACACTCTGCAGAGGTTTGCGCACTTTTCCCCGCAAGACTCGATCGCCTCCGTTGATTTCTCGCACTACATGGTGTTTGAGAAACGGATGACCAAGACATAGTCTTTCAGAAACATTAACTCTCTACTTCGGGTAGACCATACCAAACCTACAAAACCCACTACCTGCTGATCTACCTCTTCAAGAGCTTCACGTAACTTACTCAACTATGGTAGAGCCATAGTAGCTTGTGGCTGCACACGGAAGTTTCTAGCATGAATAATCTCGGTTCCCTTTGAGCCCGGGTGGCGGTCCATAGGAAGATCACACGGGTACCCCGGGATTTCCAAAAATAAAACAGACAAGACTGGGTTCCCCAGGTGCCTCAATCCACCCAGATGTGTATTAAAGTTGCCACCTTAAATTAAACCATTGATTAACAATCTTACATCTGTCATGGATGTAAGTGCATCTAGTGCCCCTTAGTGATTTTGGTGTATTGAAGACTTATAGGTTAAGGGAGTAATGTGTTTATGAGTGTACACAGGTCTATAAGTCTATGAGGAGTTTGATATTCTGAGAGAAAGTCGACCCTAAAAATGAAGTTCTTGACGAAGACTTTGATATTCTCAAGACTTTACAAGACTTTGAAAGTGAAGAAATTGGTGTGACCTTGAAGACTTGGTATTCATTTGAGGAACATGAAGCGTGAAGACTTTTGTTTTCGTAGTTTCGTTTTCTCTTTCTTGAGTCATAGGGAACACCGTACTATTAAAGGGGGTCGAGGAAATACTAAGGAAAAATTTCCATGTGATGCTCAACTCAAAATCCTACACCTACCAATCCCTTGAGTGAAGCCATTGGAAATCTCATACTGATTCAGTCAATTTCTTGATGTGAGAGGCGAAGTTCTTACAGTCATTGAGAATTTGTTCGACCGAGGAGTTAAAATTCGCCAGTCGGATTGCCTACACATGAGGAACATGATAGCCCCGAGGAATTTGAGAGTCAAATTTCCGACCGTTCTTTATCTTGCGTGCCTGTTCCAAAATATCTTATCCACCTAACGGTCATATCATTGAAGGGCATTTATGTCTTATCATGTCGGGCTGCTCCCTAGGCTATAAATAGCCGCCCCTACAACCACTAGCTGGTTGGCTGCTCCGAGAGAAACCGACACTTGTCATTTGAGAGCATCCCATCCTCTAAGGACTTTGGCGAAAATCACCGAGTGAGGAAAACCCAAAACCAAACCCCTACAAACCCAAAGTGATTGAGCATCATCAAGAGATTGATCTGCGTGGATCGATGCTTGTTACCTTTGAAGACTGTGCTTCTTCAGACGGTTAGGCGTCATGGTCTAGAGCATCAAGAGGAATTGTGGATTGCCGAGTGACCGAGTCTGTGAATGTTTGGAAGTCGCTGAAGACTTACCACGAGTGATTAGGCGAGTGCTGTGTGACCTTAGTTCAAGGAGAATACGGTGAGGACTTGGTGTCTGAGCTCGTGCTCGGCCGGGGTGTCCGGACTGTGTGTCCTCGAGTTTAAATACTCACCCGCTCCAACCAGACGTACAAGCGAGACAGCAGTTGGAACTGGTCTACCAAATCATTGTCTTCACCAAACTTCTTGGTTCTATTTCCTCAACTCATTCATTTCCTCATTCTTTGTGTTGAGTGTTTGTTCATATCTGTGTTTGAAGACTTTGTTGAAGACTTTCTCAATTTCCTCGCTCAATTTCTTGATCTGTTTGTCTTCATCTTGTGTTATCCTGTGTTTACGCTTTACGTACTCTGTGATTGTCTTCATTTCATCATGATGACCATGCACGTATTCTGTTATGCTTACTTCTGAGTACTTATTCTGCTGCAAGTAGTTCTTCTCTTAGGAATTTCCTCACCGGCAAATTCCTCAGTGAAGAATTCATAAAAATCGCCCATTCACCCCCCTCTAGTCGATATTACGCACTTTCAATTGGTATCAGAGCACCATTAGGTTTAAGATTACAACTCGATCCAATAAAAGTTTTAGAAGAGGGAGAGTTGTAACTTAGCAAAAAAAACGCCCATATAATAGACCCGCTTGAAGACTAACTCAAATTTTGGTACCAGAGCGAGGTACTCCCTTGTTCTGTGTGATTTTGGTTTAACCACCTGGAGTTTTAGTTATGTCGACTGCAGGTATGATCAAGGTCTCTGCTGGTTGTCCTACCTTCGATGGGACAGACTACCCTTACTGGAAGAATAAGATGCGGATGCATCTTGAGGCAATTGATAATGATCTCTGGTATGTTGTGGAAAATGGTGTTCCCACTGTATCACCCTCACTGAACGCTACCAATGTGAAGAGATTCAAGCAACTCGATTCTCAAGCGAAGAATATCATATGTGGCCATCTGAGCAAATGATAGTATGGAAGAGTGAGTGCTTTGGAGACTGCTAAGCTTATCTGGGATAGGCTGTCCAAAGTAAATGAAGGAGTCTCGACTCAGCGTGACTCTCGAGTTGATGTGCTTCGAAATCTCTTCAAAAGACTCGACAATGAAAATGTTCAACAAACCTTCGATCGCCTCAATGACATCTCAAATGAGCTTCAAGCACTTGGTGCCACCGACATCACCGACCATGAGGTGGTGAAGAAATTGTTGAGCTCGCTTGATTCCTCATTTGATACTCTCGCACTGATGATACAAGAACGTGCTGTCTACAAGTCACTTGATCCTGCTGATATCCTCGAGAGGCTAAATACTCATGAGTTCGACTTCTTTGAAAGAGATCTCTATGGTTCGAGCTATGGCAAATCACGTGGCCTGAAGGCCAAGGCTGTGTCTGAATCTGAATGTGAAGACTCTGGTAGTAGCCTTGGTGATCCTGAAGAATTGAGCCAGGAGCTAGCACTACTCGTGAAGGAGTTCCAGAAGTTCTCAAGACGTGGTCGCTTTGGAAAATCCTCAAGGAGCAGTGATTCCTCATCCAGTGACTATAAGAGAAGGCTATGCCACAAATGCAAGAAACCTGGTCACTATATTCAAGATTGTCCTCAGTGGGAAAAGGAATTAAAGAAGAAGAAATACAAGGATTACAGTTCTGATGACACTAAGAAGAAGAAGAAATCGTCAAAATCTTCATCATCAAAATCCTCAAAGTCTTCATCTCACAAGAAGAGCAGCTCCAAGAAGGCTCGGGCATTCATTGGCAAGGAAATGGACTCTGAAGCTGAATCTGAGGAACATGAGGAAGAGGAGGCATCAGAGGGTCTGAGTCTGGTGTGGCGAGTCTGGCTCTCGCTACTGCATTCGTCAGCAAGTCAATCTTCAACTCTGAAGAAACTGACCTCACCAACAAGGCCGATGAAGATAATGATGACTATGCTCCCACCTATTGCTTCATGGCAAAGGGTGCCAAGGTACTCAAATATACCTCCTCTGAATCTAGTGAAAATGAATCTGATGAAGATCTCAAGCCCAGCTACTCTAAACTTGCTAAGATTGCTGTAAAACAACAAAGGGCTTTTGAAAAGGTTCAAAACATGCTAGATAAAAGTGATGATATGTTGGGTGAAGAAATGGATCGCACTAAAGCCCCGATTGAAAATCTTGAGACTTGATCTAGGTTTGACAACCTTCAAGGTCATCATAACACTCTCTTATCGATCATGAGAAGCTTTCTTATGAATTTCTTCAAAGAAAGCAAGATCTTGAGAAGCTAAGAGTGAATTATGAAGATCTTGAAGGAGCGCGATTCATTACTTACTCAACAAATCAGCGCTTCTCAGGAAGAATTTGTTCCTCCATGCTTAAAGTGCATTGAACGTGAATCTGCTAATTCTTCACTGAATGTTCAAATGCTTCAATTGTTACAAATTCTTCACCTGCCTCTGCTATCACTAATTCCTCATCTGAGGACATTGCTAGTATCACTGACGATGCAGGGCTGAAGGAATTGTACATGACAGGCATGTACAAAAGCCTCAAAGGGCATCAGACTCTTTGTGATGTGCTTAAAAGGCAGATCCTCAACAGAACCCTAGGAAAGAGGTATTGCCTTTGAGAGGAAACTCAATCTTGATGGAACATATTGGGCTTTGAGCAATACCCCAAAACCTCATGGGTTGCTGCAAAGGGACCTCCAGTTGATCCATCTAACTTATCTGGCTTTATATGTGAATCTCCTCATTCTTCTGATGAGTCATTTGACTCCAACTATAAACTGTTCAAAAATCAGAATGGTGAAGTATTTGCTAGATATGTTGGCACTAACTCCAGGAACGGTTCTCCTATGAAGAAAATCTGGGTTCCCAAGAAGTTCCTTGAAAGCCTTCAGGTGAATGTCCTCATGACACCACCTGTGAAGAATATGAAACCCAGATCAAACTCTTCATATGGACCAAATTCTTCATATGGATCCAAGTCCTCATACGGACCAAAGTCCTCACGTGGATCAAATTCCTCAAAAGGATCAAAGTCCTCATATGATTATCATCGTGCTAACAACTCTGTTTCACAGGGTAGAGCTAAGGGCTATGAATATGTGCATTATTATTCAAGCCATTATGTTCATAAGTCCTCTAAGAATTTCTCTACTTATTCATATGCTTACCCTAACCCCTCTTATGTGAAACGAAATGGATTGGCCTCTATGCCACCATTCTCATATGGAGCTCATGAGTGATGAACTCTTTGCCACCCCTTGAGATGTGGGTGGTGAAGAAAAGAACTAATTTCCTCTACAGGGTCAGGTCTCCAGACGTGCTTTAACGTCTGAAGAATTTGCTGGGGGCCTGACAAAATTTCCTGAAAGGACGCATGCTAATCATGAAGAAATGAACCTTCATTTCACACGTCCTCATACTGCTATATCTGTTTTACTGCTTGATGAAATTCATCTGATGAAATTGATATCATATTCTTCACTGATGAAGTATATGAGATCGTAAGTTGCACTAATTTATCTGCAGGATGATCAACCCAAAGCCAATGAGTGGGTCCTCGATAGTGGATGTACAAATCACAAGACTGGTGACAAGAATCTATTGATGGATGCTCCCTTATCACCGTCACATCTGAAGCATATAATCTTTGCTGACAAAGGCAAAAGTCAGGTATTGGGTCTAGGTAAGGTTGCGATCTCTAAGGACATACACATGGACAAAGTCATGCTTGTTGAGTCCTTAGGATACAACCTCATGTTAGTCTCAATGCTTTGTGATCTTGATATGGTTGTTGTCTTTGGCAAGTATTAGTGTGTTGTGATTATGGAAGCTGACAATTCCAAAGTCTTCGAAGGCTTTAGGAGAGGAGACTTGTATATTGTTGATTTCTCTACTGAGGACCACAACCAGCCGTGTGCCTACTTGCAAAAGCTTGAGAAGGCTGGCTATGGCATCGACGACTTGGTCACGCAGGCATGAGGAATTTACTGCACGCTTGCGAAGAAGAAGCATGTCATTGGCATTGAGAATGTCAAATTCCTCAAGGATCACTTGTGTGGAGCACGTGAAGCTGGAAAAATGACCAAGGCCAAGCATCCAGTGAAGACTATCATGACCACTACTCGTCCATTCAATTGCTTCACATGGACCTCTTTAGTCCTAATCATTACTCAGCGGTCACTAATGATGCATCTCTATATGGCTTTGTTATTGTTGATGATTACTCTCGTTACACATGGGTACACATTGTCACTTACAAACATGAAGTGCAGGAAGTCTTCAAACGATTTTCCTCGAGGGCTTCAACCAACTTTGGTGTGAAGATCAAGCACATCAGGAGTGACAATGGAACTGAGTTCAAGAATTCCGGTCTTGATGACTATCTTGATGAACTTGGTATTACTCATGAGTTATCTGCTCCTTATACTCCTCAGCAAAATGGCGTCGTGGAGCACAAGAACAAACTCCTGTTGAGATGGCTCGCACTATGCTTGATGAATACAAAACGCCTCGTCGTTTTTGGATTGATGCAATTGATACCGCGTGCCACATCATCAACAGAGTATATATTCACAAATTCTTCAAGAAGACTATCTATGAACTCCTCACTGACAAGAAACCCAATGTGAGTTATTTCAAAGTCTTCGGTGCTAAATGTTGGATTAGAGATCCTCATCACAATGCTAAGTTTGCACCGAAAGCACATGAAGGTTTTATGCTTGGTTATGGAAAGGACTCGCACACCTATAGAGTCTTCAACGACGCTCTTCACAAGGTTGTTGAAACTGTAGATGTGCGGTTTGATGAAACTAATGGCTCGCAAAGAGAGCACCTACCTTCTATGATAGATGAACCAGCACCTAAGGAATCTATCAAGTTCAAGGCGACTGAGGATGTCATTCCTACTGAAGAATCTGCTGAAGAATTCATTCGAAATCGAAAAACGTCGGTGATGCACGAAGATAATCTTTGAAGAAAATGGTGCTGAAGAAAATGCTGATCAAATTCCTCGACGACAACCAGCTCATCCTCGTGTTGCAAAAGAAGTGCAAGTTGACAAGATCATCGATGACATTGAAGCACCAGGTCCTCTCACACGCTCAAAAGCTTCAAATTTATCTAACTTCTGTGGGCACTATGCTTTTGTCTCTATCACAGAGCCCACTAAGGTAGATGAAGCATTTCTGGAGCCTGAGTCGATTTAGGCCATGCAAGAAGAATTACATTAGTTCGAGCTCAACAATGTCTGGGAACTGGTCAAACGCCCAGATCCTCGCAAGCATAATATCATTGGCACAAAGTGGATCTACCACAACAAGCAAGATTAAAATGGCATTGTGGTGAGGAATAAGGCACGACTTGTAGCTCAAGGCTACACACAGGTTGAAGGAATTGATTTCGATGAAACTTTTGCACCTGTTGCTAGACTTGAGGCTATTCGCATATTGCTTGCTTATGCTAGCCATCATGATATCACTTTATATCAAATGGATGTGAAAAGTGCATTCCTCAATGGTAAGCTTGAGGAAGAAGTATATGTTGCTCAACCCCCTGGTTTTGAAGATCCAAAGAATCCCGACAAAGTCTTCAGACTCAACAAGGCCCTCTATGGCCTCAAGCAGGCCCCTCGGGCGTGGTATGATACCTTGAAGGAATTCTTTGTGAAGAATGGCTTCACACCCGGTTCACTCGACCCTACTCTCTTTACTAAATCTTATGATGGTGAACTGTTTGTGTGCCAAATATACGTTGATGATATTATCTTTGGCTGTCTTGACCAACGTTATAGTGATGAATTTGCCTATATGATGAGTGAAGAATATCAAATGTCTATGATGGGAGAGTTGAAATTCTTCTTAGGTCTTCAAATTAAATCAACATACGCAATGGCATATTCATATCTCGGAGAAATACCTCAAAGATGTTACGAGGAAATTTGGCATGCAAGATTGCAAAGGCGTCAAAATTCCTATGCCCACAAATGGCCATCTATGCAATGATGAAAATGGTATTGACTTGATCACAAGGTATACCGCTCATGATTGGTTCTTTATTGTACTTATGTGCATCTAGGCGGATATAATGCTTCTTGTTTGCATGTGTGCCCGATTTCAAGCTACACCGAAGGAATCACACCATAAGGCTGTGAAGCATATTCTTCGATATCTAGCTCACACACCAACACTAGGATTATGGTACCCCAAGGGCTCTACTTTTGATCTCACTAGTGGACCTGTTGCGCCAAATGGCGCAGAGGCACGCTAAATCCATGTGCGCGATGAAAAAAATATCCATGGTTTAATCCCCTTTAATAGAAAACATGATGGATTGTTATCTAAATGAGATGTATATACACATTTTAATTTGATAGCACAAAGTATGTGCTTCCATGTTAAGAGAGACCTCACATCAAATTGGGCGAGTCTCATTTAAAACCATGAGTGCATTATAGAGACTACATCGGATGTATATAGACGCCTTTTAAAGTATAGTCCACTCATTTTGCTCCGTACGTAGTTTATAGTGGAATCTCTAAAAAGACTTATATTTCGAAACGGAGGGAATATGTGAGACCTACTCCCTCTGTCCGGAAATACTTGTCGTCAAAATGGATAAAAGGGGATGTATCTAGATGTATATTAGTTCTAGATACATCCTTTTCTATCTATTTTGATGACAACTATTCAGACGGAGAGGAATGTATTCCTTCTTTTAAGAGAATCTATTCATTTCCTTGAGGGAACACAATTACATGAAAGGGTGCAAGCAGTCACACCCAAAAGCTATCACACTACAACTGAATGTTAAACCAAGATTAGAGCATGACTCTCGAGGAGCAAAGCTAGAGCTATAAGATTTTCATTCTTCTCTTCAACCACAGCTTTCGTGAGATGTCAACAAGGTGAGGCTAATATGCAAAAAATCTTGTAATAGTACAATGAATCAAAGTAGAGCGAAAATTTTAATTGTTTTTATAAATAAGAACGATACCGAGTGTCGGATAGCGGAGGTAGCATTATACACCTAATAGTACAATATTCCGCCGTACGTAACATAGGAAAAGCCCTTCTTTTACCATCGATATCTCTAAATAATAACAAGATATTCAAATTTTCCGTGAACCTCGAGAGTGTGCACACTACGGTTGTCAATCCAAAAGCGAGATCCATAAGACCTAAACATGCTTCAACAATGAGATAGTGGTACTGTGTTCACTATTACATAACCCGAAAATACAGGGGTAGAAAATAATTAGACAAACAACATATCAAAGCTAGATCTAATGTTTAGAACTTAGAAGCTCTCTTGCTTTTCTTTTCTCTACCCAATCTAACATGTAAGAAGTTAAAAGCTCCCTTGTTTTTCCCGTGTTGTAGCATGTACGTTTATTAAAACTGCAAGGGCATGAGGGCATAAAGATGGCAAACAAACACACTGAAATAAGACAAAGCAAATGTGACATAAGGCTAAAGCTGTGAAAATATCCATTGTTGCATCAAAATCGCATTGAAGGAGCATCTCCGAGAATAAAAATGTAGAACTACTACACCTAAATATCAGTTATCATGGTGACCTTCTTCTGACTTCAAAACCAACAAAAATAAATATCTTACCATTCGTAAGTAAACATCGATATTTTTGTTGTGCAACTCAAACCTAAATACCATGAAAATTTATAAATGTGTTTTCAGAACCATCTGAATCCTGAACATGACAAGAATGAAATCAAAATTACCAACGCTGAAAAGGCTCGGTTTTACATTTGCAAAGTCGCACAATAACAGACCAAACTAATCGTTCGAATATATTTAGTTGTCTTCCTAACAATGGCCCATCAAGCTAGCGATATTTCATAAGCTACACTTACTATACCAGAGATTGATGAGTATGATTAACAGTTTAATTAAATATCTGTCGTGAAATTCACGTATTTTCTTTTGGTGTTCAAGAGTATGTTTGTTAAGAGATTCAGTTGCCGTGGTTCCCTGAGCAAGATTGACATTTACATGGATTATTCTAGAAAAATTCAAGTTATTTGTGTTGGGACACCTTAGTTAACCTTTATACCTTTCTATTTAGTAGATGGCAGCAGTATATACAAAATATATCACTAATTATTTGTAGAGTTCATTCTTGATAGGAACAGAACTGTTATAGATGATGTCAACGTGTCAAGGTGAGTGACAGAGGGTGAGATCGTACAACCTACAAACCTTGATGAGTAAAACAGAGACGAAGCAACGAGCAGAATGGAGATGGAGCAATGGGTGAGATCGTACAACCTACAAAATATAGAAAAGAACCGGTCAGAACACAACCACGTCATGCAACGATGTGGATGCAAGCAAGAAACACTTGCGTTTCAGAAAAGGAAAATAACAACATATTTAACAGAGCTGGGAAGAAAACGAAAAAACAGCCTAAATTGTAGAACAAACGGTAGCACAGGCGCATTTCATCGAACAGCACGCGGATCATTTCATCGAACAGCACGCGTGCATTTCATCAAACATCTTATAGGCAAGTAGAAGTTGCGTGCACAAACCTGAACGCGATGGACAGAAAGACACACGGTTCGACGTAGGCGACAACGGCAAGCCGAAACAAACTGTGCAGGGACGAAACGAGCCCAAGCATGCGAGATTAGTAGGGCAAAAAAAAGGTGAGGTGAACAACACAAGAAGATGAGCAGGACAAACCTCAACCAGCGTTGCCCATCGAGCAAACAAGGGCCATCACAACAGATCCTGCATTGTACAAGCGAAGGAAGCGAGACAAGCCGACGAGGAGATTCCAAGCTTAAACAAGCTAGCAGCGTATCAATTGCCAACTAATGATGGGAAATTCAAGCGGAGGCTAGCTACATTTGTGTCCGTATATACCTAGATGTCGAACTCGACGAAGGCGACGAACGCGTGCTCGGCGGCGCGGCTAAAGCAAAGCAGCATGTTCTCCCGCTCGCTCGCCGCAGCGACCCGCGCCACCGGCGGTGCCCCCACCGCGTTCATCCCCATCCAGTGGTGTCCCCCATCCCCTGCTCCGCCAGCAGTGTGATCGACAGCTCCTGGGGCCTCTCGCTAGCCGTCACTAGGGTGCATTAGGCGCGCCGCCTTGCGATCGGGCAGCGCGCAGCAGCGCGTAATGTAAATCGCCGGGGCGTCATTTGGGTGCTGGTCTCCCTCTTTTTCTCTTTCTTCTGTTCTTACGCCGCCACTTGCGGGTTGGTTGATGTAGAAAGAAAGGAAGAAAAAGAGGCTCTCTCTCCACTCCCGCACAAGCGAGCGCCTCGCCGGGCCCACCGCACGGGCTCGCCGTCCATTGGGCATGGCCTGCGCATCGACCACAGTGAGGAGAGAGAGGTGAAACCGCAGATAAGCGGCGACCCGCCCGCATGTGGGGACCTCACACGCGACCGCAATCGGCAGCGACGCGATCGCCCTATCACGAGTGCAACCGGCGAGGCGTGCATCAAGTGCAGGTGATGGCGGGACCAAAAGCGATGGCGGTCCACCCGTCATCACAAGAACAAACACGGTGCGAAGCCGGTGCACACGGGCGGCTGACCATCCGCAGCCACTCCCATAGCGCCGACGAAGCGAAGCGCGCGAACAGCGGTTGACGAGCGAGCTAACCTACATGTTGGGTCGCCCAGCTAAGCGCAGCCGGCAAGCGGGACGGGCAGCATCGGCCCACCGTCATGAGGACAGCACAAGCGGCGTGCCCGGAAGTCGGGTGCAATCGCTGGCCAAACCACTCCGCGAGTCCCCACGACGCCGCGACCACGGCACGTGCGTGGCCGAGACACGGAGGCAGCGGAATGGCTCTCGCGAGAAAATCTAACCCAGCCAATGGATGGTTTGCCCGAGCCCACCACTCATCGTGCGGCACCAAGCGCTGAGTCAAAACACGCTGTAAAAAATCAAACGGTTGACACAACCACGTTGACCCGACCAGGAGAGATCGAACGGGCAGAATGCTTCGAAATCGAGGGAGCCTCAGGTGAGCGGGTTGGCTAGCCACCTTATATGTTAGAATTTGATATTCTGGCCCTGACTATGCTGGTGATCGTGTGGACCGCAAGTCAACATCTGGTACTTGTCATTTCCTCGGACGATCTTTGGTCTGTTGGTCCTCGAAGAAACAGAACTGCGTATCCTTTGTTCTTCTGCGGGCTGAGTACATTCTGCTGGTTCTTCTTTGTGCTCAATTGGTGTGGATGAAGCAAACTCTCAAGGACTACGGCATCAACGTGAAGAATGTGCCTCTCTACTGTGACAATGAGAGTGCCATCAAGATTGCTCACAACCCAGTTTAGCACTCAAAGACAAAGCACATTCAGATTCGACATCATTTTCTTCGCGATCATGTGTTGAAGGGCGACATCTTTATTGATCATGTGAAGGCGAAGAACAGCTAGCCGATATCTTAACAAAGCCCTTGGATGAGAAGAGATTTAGCAAGTTGCGGTGTGAGCTAAATATCTTAGAATCTTGAATGTTGTTTGAAATGGACACACATCCGACACTTATGCAAAATTGATGACTTAGATGTGCAACACATGAAGAAGCGTTTTCTTCAATCAATGAAGAATAACACTCTAAGTGTGAAGAAATTAATGAAGAATTTGATTCTCGAGAACCCTCTGACGATTGTATGCGATTATGCGAAATCATCATTCTTATCTGATTGGGACACGCCACCACCAAAGTTGAAAATCTTCAATTTGAGTTTTTCCTCGGTTTTGAAATTCTTGAGTTTTCAAATTCTTCAACTTTGCAAACTCTTCCTTTGTTTCCGTTGTCTTTCTTCATTGGCTATATATATATATATATATATATATATATATATATATATATATATATATATATATATATATATATATATATATATATATATATATATATATATATATATATATATAGCGCTAAACTAAGCGTGAGTGTAGAATAGCTTATTCTACACCTAGTAATACTCCGTACAAAAAATAGCAACGTAGCATAGAAAATATAGTAATTTTTTGACGATATAGGAAATTAAAACTTGGATAGTAAAAATATATTTCAAATTACTACATTTTATACACTGTTTTACTAGATTTTGTACATAGCGTTACTGGGGGTGTAGAATAAGCTATTCTACACTCACGCCTAGAATAGCGTTACCCTATATATATATGGGTTTATGTCCTCTACAGCATTCACTTATGGCTATTTCTTCAAGTTGCGTGTTCTGCTAAGTGAATGTGATCGGACCCTTCCCGCTCTATGCTATACTCAACCCAATCTATTCACAAATTCTTCATGTGCGTTCTATTTGAAACTCGTTCAAAATCTTCACTGTGTCCTTGTCAGCTGAAGAAATTGTGAACGGAACTTTTAACTTATCTTATCCAAATTTTCGGCTTTGCCGCTCAAACTGTTCCGATTCCTACGAGAGACTTATCTATTCACCCACGATCTAACACGATCTCCACTTTTCAGTACGTTGGTGACACATGTCAAGCGAATGAGAAGGGTCAGGGGCACGTTCGTCCTAAATCTTTGGACGAACAGTATTTCACTGCGACTATAAATACCCCCTCTCCCCTTCCTCACTTCTTTTACTCCGCTCGACCGCTCTCTCTCTGTCGCTCGAGCTTCTCAAACCCTAGCGCCGCCGCTACTCCATAAATCGCCCGGTGAGGAAGAGCTTCCTGCCTCGACCTCGTCACCGTCGTACTTTCGCCCGACATGAAATCTTCACTCCGCCGCCGCCGTAGCTGTCTTCCTCCGCCGAGTTAGGGCGTGGAAGATCTGAACAAACGAGCTTCAAATCTACACTTCTCAGTTCGTCGTGTTCTTCACTTCGGGTAATTAAAAGTTACTTTTATTGCTCGCTTTGATTCTCAAGCCTTCCTGAAAATCTTCAAAGGTGTTTATTCTTCAAATCTTCACACATATGAACACCTCACACGTCATATGCTCTTGATTCGTTTCTCTAAGCAATGATTTTTCTTCAGATTTTGGTGTATTGAAGACTTATAGGTTAAGAGACTAATGTGTTTATGAGTGTACACAGGTCTATAAGTCTATGAGGAGTTTGGTATTTACAGAGAAAGTCGACCCCTAAAAATGAAGTTCTTCGACTGAAGACTTTGATATTCGAATACTTTACGAAGACTTTGAAAGTGAAGAAATTGGTGTGACCTTGAAGACTTGGTATTCATTTGAGGAACATGAAGCGTGAAGACTTTTGTTTTTAGTAGTTTCGTTTTATCTTTCTTGAGTCATAGGAAACACCGTCTTTGTTAAAGGGGTTAGGAAATACTAAGGAAAAAATTCCATGTGATGCTCAACTCAAAATCCTACACCTACCAATCCCTTGAGTGAAGCCATTGGAAATCTCATACGATTCATCAATTTCTTCACGACGAGCGAAGTTCTTCTAGTCGTTGAGAATTTGTTCTGGCCCGAGGAGTTAGGAATTCGCCGGTCTGGATTGCCTACATAGTGAGAACATGATAGCCCCGAGGAATTTGAGATTCAAATTTCCGACCATTCTTTATCTTCTTGGCATTTGTTCCAAAATATCTTATCCACCTAACGGTCATATCATTGAAGGGCATTTATGTCTTATCATGTCGGGCTGCTCCCTAGGCTAGAAATAGCCGCCCCCTACAACCACTAGCTGGTTGGCTGCTCCGAGAGAAACTGACACTTGTCATGACTGCGTTTGAAATACCTGAGGACATCTATGCTGACTATTGCACACCTGATGAGGCCAAGTTCGGAAAGGAGAACAAAAATCAGCGCAAGGTGCGCATCTGAGGATTGAAAGGAGATGGGCAAGAGAATGGAGGAGTACAGGTATGTTAATCCAAAGTATATGAAGAAATTAGCATAATCCTCCATGCCCAAGAGCTCCATTGGCACCGGCCAAGAAGTGACCCCACCGACATCAAGCGTGGTGAGGATTTTCCTGAAGAATGGGCCAAGCGCCAAGCCAAGTTGGCGAGATAAGCCAAAGAAGCAGTGAGGAAATTCAACAAAGACTCTGCTACTGCTGCTGCCACTGAGGCCTCTGTCAAGCCTAGGAAATCAATGGCAAAGAAGTCCGCTCACAAGCTAAGTGCTTCCTCAGCAATGCCCTCACGGCCAGAATCTTCAAAGCCCTCACGGCCAGTTCCTCATGCTGCTCCTGCTCCTCCAAAATCCTCAGCTCCTACTCCAAAGTCCTCAGCAGCTCCTGCAAAGTCCTCAGCACCTGTACATATGGCCACGTGCCAAAGGACTGCAGACATCTCTATTGCCTCGGTGTTTGTTGAGTTCCTCGGTGCACCAAATTCTTCATCGAGGCCCACTCTGCTGAAGAAAAGACAATGGTGGACGAGGTCCTCGGCCAAGTCCGAAGAAAAACAGGTTGCCTTCCAAGTGCCATCGGCGATGAAGGCGATGATGATGAACTTGCGAAATCATCGAGCAGACAAGAAAGGGCCGCTAGAGCCAAAGGCACACATGCCTTTGCTTTTGGATCCAAGGGCGATCCTCGAGTACATTGATCTCTGGCACAAGGATCCAGACACCCCTATGCCTGATTTTCATTTGACTCCTGACCAAAGTCACATGCTGACCCATTTCATCACTGAAGAGAAATGGAAATTTGAGAAGGCTAGGCAGATAAAAAAGGCTCAGTTCAGGAAAGAGAAGTTCCTGAGGAAACATGTTGTCAAAATGACACCTGATGAACTCCTCAAGATCCAGTCTGAAATCAAAGCCCTCAGCAATGACTTTGATGCCTAATATGTTGATTGGCAAGGAGCGAAAGTCAGATTTGTTAACCCGACTAAGAAGTTCACAAATGTTGCAGCCCTAACGCAACAAGAACTTCCTCAGGCTGGAGCCTCTGCTCAGCCTACTGAAGAACATGCCAGCACTGCTGATGATTTTTAGTCTGCTGAAGAAAATGCTAGTTCGAGGCTGATGACTCCATTCCAGCCCGAAGAAATTGCGGGGCATCCACTAGTGGTGCGCTGAAGAAAGCTGAAGAGGTCGAGCAAGCTGCATCGATTCGCTGAGAAATTCAAACAGATTCCTCGGCTCCTCCGCGCCTACACCAACTCCTATCCTTCCATCTGCATCAGATGTGAAGAAGACCAAGGCTGCAGAGCGAGCTACAGTGAAGAAAAGGAAAGCATCAGCTGCTTCAAATTCTTCAGCCCCGAAGAAAATAAAGCCTATGACCAGCTCGTTTGAAAATCCAATTGATGTTGTTCCAATTTCCTCCATGCCATCAAAGGACCTTGTTCCTTTTGGTGAAGAATATGAGATCCCTAGAGGATCTGATGAAGAAAATCATTCTGCTGCTTCGTCAGAGCAGATTGATGAAGAAATTGAAGTGGATGCGATCCCTTCAACACCAATCATTTCCTCGACAATGCCTCAGTTCACAGCTGAAGAGGCTGGTGTTGAAGAAATTGAAGAAGAAGATGTGGATATTGGAAGTACCACGCCAGTGATGAACGACGACTTTTGGGAAAGTCAGCATCCCAATTCTCCACTCTTCACCCCAATACAACAAATACCTCAGTCCCCTGCACCAACAGTTCAGATGGGCTCTGAAGAAACTCATCCCACCTCGTCTGTGCATGAAGAAATTCCAGCCACTAGTCTTTGAAGAACCTCTTCTTGCTGATCCTTTGAACACGCAGATTGCAAATGAAGAGGAACAAAAATCCTCGACTGAAGAACACGAGATTGCGATTCACGAGGTAGTGATGCAACTCAACGACACTCCTCTGCCAAAACCAAAGGATCCATTCTCGCAAGCAAAAGTTCAAGGCTGAAGACTTCTTTGGCGAGCATATTTTCTTCACGATTACAACCGTTATGATTACGCTTTCGCATAAGGAGGAGGCGTTTACGGACTGCTAGTCAAGCCAATTTCTATTCCTCGGTGCTATTCAACAAAGACAAAGTCTTGATCACGCACATATTCCTCACGTGGACATGGAATCTCTGCCGGGCTTGAGCCAGTCCTCATGTTCTTCACAATCTTTGGATTGCTGAATTTCTGCTGACATACGTGATTGGAATGAAGAACTCATTCTTCAATTCTATCCGACGCTGCACATCACAGGAAATTCTAAAGATGTGAACTCATGGGTGCTGGACTGGATGTCAGAAAATACTCACTACAAGGCACCGGCAACTGAATTGCTTCGTGCCCTCCCACTCAATCCTCCCCTTGATGGTGCTCGTTGCATCTACAACGAACCTGAGCTTACAAATCATTACATGCAAGTGCTGATGAAGCCTTTGAAGCCAGGGCAGGCCCCACGAACCAAATTCCTCATCAAGGAATTACTGTATGTGCCTCGGACTGTCTATCGCATTCTGACAAAGACAATGAGTCCTATCAAAGGCCACGACTCAAATGATGAAGAAGTCGTTGGCATCATGAAGAATATGCTTTTCAATATCATTCATGGCGTTCCCGTCAACTTCCATGATTTCTTCATGAGGACTCTGGCGAATATTGCTATGTCACCATTTGAACTAAAGCCTTATGCACCATGGATTATGAGGTTCATCAGGTCAAGGTCTTCACTCAATTACAAGGCTGATACTCTGAACCGCTGCAGCTACTTGCCTCCAATTGAAGTCCTCAAGCGGACATTTTCCTCGGTGATGACAAAGGCAAGGCAAGCTGCTGTGATAGATGAAGGCATTCATCCATTGGATGGTCAATTTCACAAGGCTGCATCCTACTCCACCAATGACGACTACGCCACACATGACTCTGCCGCCAACAACTCGCCAAGCAAAATCCTCAAGCCACACGGCACCGTGGTGATGGTGATCGTGAGTTACTCCTCGGTCTTCATCGGAAAGTTGATCGCAATCATAAATGGGTCAAGCGTCGGTTTGGTTCAATTCTTCACAACATGACCTCAACACGCAATGCAGGTGAAGAAAAACCAATACTACCTCCATGAAACCTTCAACCGTGCACAGGGCTGTTACATCTCATGTCTCTGAAGTGAAGAAGATCTGAAGAAAATTGGTGCGAAGGAAGAATTTGGTGATCGCACCTCCACGAAGAAATTCAAGAAGGTCAAGGTTCCTTCCTTGGTGGCCAGCTCCTATTCTTCATCGCGACGACATCGATGAAAATGAAGACTTGGGCGACAACTGCGGCGAGGCCCTACTCGACAACCGACCCGACAACGTTGGCGCTCCTCCATCAACTTGATATTCTTCAGGGGCGTTAGTCCTCAGTTTCGATCCTTTTGGTCATTCGATGACAAAGGGGGAGAAATTTGAGTTAGTCTTCAAGAGGGTCTATTATATGGGCGTTTTTTTTGCTAAGTTACAACTCTCGCTCTTTTGAAACTTTTATTGGATCGAGTTGTAATCTTAAACCCGATGTTGCTCTGATACTTTTGATGTGTTCCTCTGCATGCTTATTCTTCGTTATATGTTAATACACGCATGCTGAATTACATCAGTCACCATATTTCATCATGCATTTCAAATTCTTCATATTATATGTCAAATGCGTGTATGAATTACAAGATATAGGGGGAGATCTCCATGATTCAACTCTTCAAATGTGCATTGCCTCAAAAGCAAATTCCTCACTATGCACATCTTGAGGGAGTTCTTCTATATCTTGCAATCAAATTCCTCAATATCAGTATTTACACTTCATATGTTTATCCCGTTGAAAACTTAACCTATATTGTCATCAATCACCAAAAGGGGAGATTGTAAGTGCATCTAGTGCCCTTAGTGATTTTGGTGTATTGAAGACTTATAGGTTAAGAGACTAATGTGTTTATGAGTGTACACTGGTCTATAAGTCTATGAGGAGTTTGATATTTACGGAGAAAGTCGACCCTAAAATGAAGTTCTTCGATGAAGACTTTGATATTCTGAAGACTTTACGAAGACTTTGAAAGTGAAGAAATTGGTATGACCTTGAAGACTTGGTATTCATTTGAGGAACATGAAGCGTGAAGACTTTTGTTTTCGTAGTTTCGTTTTCTCTTTCTTGAGTCATAGGAAACACCGTCTTTGTTAAAGGGGTCGAGGAAATACTAAGGAAAAATTTCCATGTGATGCTCAACTCAAAATCCTACACCTACCAATCCCTTGAGTGAAGCCATTGGAAATCTCATACAGATTCATCAATTTCTTGATGTGAGACGAAGTTCTTACAGTCATTGAGAATTTATTCGGCGAGGAGTTAGGAATTCGCCGGTCTGGATTGCCTACATGAGAACATGATAGCCCCGAGGAATTTGAGAGTCAAATTTCCGACCGTTGTTGTCTTCTTGCCACTGTTCCAAAATATCTTATCCACCTAACGGTCATATCATTGAAGGGCATTTATGTCTTATCATGTCGGGCTGCTCCCTAGGCTATAAATAGCCGCCCCTACAACCACTAGCTGGTTGGCTGCTCAGAGAAAACGACACTTGTCATTTGAGAGCATCCCATCCTTTGAGGACTTTGGCGAAAATCATCGAGTGAGAAAAACCCAAAACCAAACCCTACAAACCCAAAGTGATTGAGCATCATCAAGAGATTGATCTGCGTGGATCCGATGCTTATTACCTTTGAAGACTGTGCTTCTTCCAGACGGTTAGGCGTCATGGTCTAGAAACATGCAAGAGGAATTGTGGATCGCCGAGTGACCGAGTCTGTGAAGGTTTGGAAGTCACTGAAGACTTACCACGAGTGATTGGGCGAGGTCTGTGTGACCTTAGTTCAAGGAGAATACGGTGAGGACTTGGTGTCTGAGCTGCGTGCTCGCCGACTGGGTGTCCGGGACTGTGTGTCCTCGAGTTTAAATACTCAGCCACTCCAACAGACGTACAAGCCGAGGCAGCAGATTTGGGCTGGTCTACCAAATCATTGTCTTCACCAACCTTCTGGTTCTATTTCCTCAACCCATTCATTTCCTCATTCTTGTGTTGAGTGTTTGTTCATATCTGTGTTTGAAGACTTTGGTGAAGACTTTCTCAATTTCCTCAGTTCAATTTCTTGATCTGTTTGTCTTCATCTTGTGTTATCCTGTGTTTACGCTTTCTGTACTCTGTGATTGTCTTCATTTCATCATGATGACCATGCATGTATTTTGTTATGCTTACTTCTGAGTACTTATTCCGCTGCAAGTAGTTCTTCGCTTAGGAATTTCCTCACCGGAAAATTCCTCAGTGAAGAATTCATAAAAATCGCCTATTCACTCCCCTCTAGTCGATATAACGCACTTTCAATGGATTCACTCAAACTCAAACCACGTCTACGAGCATAGCATAGCAATATAAGCAACACATAGAATTAACTCCCAAGGGTTTGATAGTAACAGGGCAATAGGTTCTACCTCAACTACTACTTCCCAACCCACAAGTTAATGACATACTAACCATGCAATGTTTGAGGATTGAGCTAACGCATAAAAACTGGGTATGAAAAGAGTATGATCAAAGTGTTACTTTCCTTGCTGACGATCCGCGAATCCTAGAGACTCGTAGTAACACGCTTCGCACTCCGGGAATTCTATCGCAAGCAAACAATAACATACATAAGCAACAAGAAAAGATGCACAAGCAAAACTTCAACTAAAAGAGGCTGACCAGAAAGTTCAACTTAAGAACTCCGGTTCGCAAAAAGAATCAAACCAAACGGAACAACGAAACTCAAACAGCGAAAGAAACAAGATCCGTTGAGTAATCTGAACTAGGGTCAAATTTTTCAGTATCAAAATCTTCTTTAAGTTGTTTAAGCGGAAAGAGGGTCTCGATACGAAGATCTGGGCGCTTGAATCGCCTGATTCTGACTAATGGCGAAAAGATAAGCGAAACTAAGATCGGATCGAAATCGCGATCGGAAAAATCGCGGAATAAATCCGAGTAAAGAAAATCGATGAGCAGGACTAGCGAGCGAGCGTTCGTTATCTGAATCTAAGCAAAAACGTGTTCGTTAAAGCGAGCGAGCAATGACCTTCGCTAAATAAATAAACCGGAGAAAACCGATCTATTTAAAAAAGCGAGAACTAGGGTTTTCTAAAAAGCGGTTTTTCTCAAAAACAGGCGGCGGGCGGCTACCTAAGCTCGGCTCGGTGGGGTTCAGCGCTGACGGCGGGCGGCGGCGGCTCTGGCGGCGGCGGCGACGGGAGGCGCTTGGCTCGGGCGGCGGCGGCTCGGCTCGGCGGTGGCGGGTGGTGGTGGTGGTGGTGTGTGGCGGCGGGGCTCGGTATTTAAGAGGCGACTTGGAGGAGGGGGCAAGGCCTTGGCGGAGGCAGAGTCGCTCGGACTCCGTTCAGCGATGTGGTGGCGGCCTTGCTGGAGGAGGCGGCTTTGGGCGGCTGGCTCAGGCTGGGCCCTAGGCCCGGTCGGTATGAGAACTTTTTAAAATAATTCCGACAGAAAATAAATCCTATAAAATAAAATAAAGTTCTAAAAATGCCAAAACAAATTTTCACCGTCTAAATGAAATATTTAGAACGAGATGAACATTTTCTTGGCCCTAAAATGCAATTTTTGAAAGCGTGCAATTTTTCTAGCATAAATAAAATCGAATAAAATCAAATAAAATCCAAGAAATGATTTTAACATTTTTCCTCAATATTTGAATTGTTTTGAAGAAGTCATATTATCTCCCTCATTTATTTTATTATGAAATATTTTTAGGAGAAAAATAATTAAAATAAAAATCCTCGTTTTAAGCTATTTGATAAAAATCAAATATGAAAACGGAAAATCCCCAACTCTTTCCGAGGGTCCTTGAGTTGCTTAGGATTTCGAGGATTGCGGAACGAAGATGCAATAAAATATTATATGCATGGATGACCTATGTATAACATTCCAAATTGAAAATTTGGGATGTTACATGCACGTCCACCGCCTAAGCGAAGTAGAGCTTGCATTAGTCAAAAGTTTCTCCTTGTCCTACGTGCCACCACGCGAGCTTCTCCCGTCCTGCAAGCTTCTCCTCGTTCGGCAAGTTGACGGGACACAACAAAGTAATGCCAGTCCATACTGCCTCCTCTCCTGTTAATATGGCTTTAATTTCAAGCGAGATAAATACCTTTGTTTGTCCTTTGTATATTTGTAAAAATACCGTCAGTGGACTTCATAATACGCTCATTGCGCTCAATATATACATTTTTCGGTGTTTATACGGTCACTAGCTCACCCGGGCTAAGTATGTGTGTGCATGCACGTGTAAGTTGAGCCCCTTGAGCGTGACCGTGTGTGTTCCATCGTGTGCTCGGACATGCATGCATTAGGGCGTCCACGCGTTTTTTTTAAATCCATGTGTGCGTGTGGCGATTTGCATACGTGGGGGAGTATGTGTAGGGGCCACTAAAGGAGCAGTCAAATCACATAGTAAGTTAACCGGAAGAAGCAGCCATCATTTCACTCTTCAATGACTCGTACGCAATATAAAATGGTTGACATGGAGAGAAAAAGTAAACCACTATATATAAACTAGCAGGAGCCTAAGCTACAAGCCTGCTTGCTTGGGTTGCTCTCTTCACAAGCATAGAACAACGGTGGCCACACCGCTGGTCACATATTTGGTCTGATCCCGCAACTGGGGGAAGGGAACAATGTTCTGCGTAGACGCGGTCTACATCGGCGAGGGAGAAAATCCACAGTTGGTGCGTCCCAATCAAGGGTCACCGCGGTATGGGCCGATGCCGCGTCCCAACCGCCCTTCTAGCTACAGCACGACGTCCCAGGTAGTACATGTTCCTTTTTGAGCTGGCTTGCTCCACTGCCGCAGCTCCCCACGTAGCTCCATCTCCATGTCAATCTTTCTCTACTTCTACCGGCTTCAACTTGTGATGAGTTTATGTCTCATGAACTAGTGCCAGTACTATTATTCTAATCACACTTCTTCAATATCTTTGCCATCAGGGATGCTCAGCTCGATTTTTGTGGAACTGCACAAAAGCATCGTATGATCCGAGGGTGCCAGCCGTCTTTCCTTCGATAGGTTCTACCTGGCCAGGAAATTAAATCCTGTTTAGGGTTTAGGGTTTAAGTCGTAGTGACCCCATCAGTAGTTTTTCTTTCGTACACACTCTCACAACTTTTGTCTTTAGTTGTGAAGTAAATATTGGCTATGATTTGTGAATCATTGATATGCATCAGCATGCGTGTTAGTTTTCCTTTGTATTTGATGGAATGTTGTAACGGGGCAACCTTGTAGTAGGAATGAAAATGGAGTGGAAAGTTTCCGTTTTTCCGGAGAAAAAAATGTAAATGGAGAGAAACCAACGTTTCGTTTCGTTGGATCGCGCCAACGAGCAAAACCAACATTTAAATCACATATGTCGCGTTCGTGTCTCACCCTCCTCCATCTCTCGTTCCCACACTGTCGCTCGGCATGTCACTCACCGCAAACCGAGTATACGATAACTTTCCCGCCTGCTTGTCGATGGATCGCGCCATGGAGTACTAGTACTACTGGAAGAGATTGACGAGTTGGGGGAGGACAGCTAGTTGTAGCACGGACTCCCAAGAACTTTTTACATGCATGTTGTGGCCGGCTATTGCGACCTTTGAACAGGGAGCAGTCGCATGCACCAGGAAGCGGCGCGGGCGACGCTCTCTCGCCGCCTGTGAGAGGTCGAGTCCGCTCTGGCCGGGCATGAATGCGACACTGGCCGTTTCGGGCGGGAAGCACGCACGGGTGATGAAGAGGGTTCGAGTTGGCTAGGAACGGCCGTGGCAGCGGTCCGGACGCCCGCAAACAAGAGATACTGTACATTAATATTGCCGCGTATATAATTAACAACATAAATAATGCGCCAGTTGGACAAATATGATTGGAGATTGAGATGGAAATGGAATTTTACGTAAACACGGATATGCATGTAAGCGGGGGTGTGTTTTTGATCGAGTTTTCTTTCTTGGTACGTTAAAAAATTGTCAGCCAGTTTTCGTTTCTTTTTTCCAGGAACGCGCGTATTCTATATAAAACCACTGCTATGGAGAGATCATTTTACTCCATTATAGCCTCTTGTTTGATAGAGTTTCTCGCGTCTCGCTCTCTCACCCTCTCCATATCAAAATAAGATGACAGTGTCCACACTATATCTCTCCTCACCGGTGGTCACAGATCCGGCCGAATCCCGTCCGCTACGGGAGGTGAGGAGGTGCAACATTGACATTGTCGCCGTCGGTGATGGAGGAAGCCGATGCGCACCATCCTCTCGGAGCCGGTGCTGGCACGGACGAAGGTCCTCTGCACCCTTGTTCGCTGCCATCGTGTGGGCAGGTCCCACCCGCCCACCTAAGCGACATCTCGCTCACCTGAGGTATAACTTCTTGTACTGGTCCAGCTCTCCAGGTTGCTGCATGCGGGTTTTCTTCTATGCGACTACTCCTCAGCTCCCGATGTATAGTACTCCCTTCGTCTAGGTTTTCTTCTTGCTAGGGTTCGTCGGCTGGTCCAACGTCACCTACTATTATAGAGGAAATGCCACTCGAAAAGTTGTCCTGATTTATGCCTCGGTGGAGGTATACATGTTGTTTCAACAAAACGTACATGGTGGTTGTGCGGTCATTGTCCATATGCTCTTGTTGCTGCTGCTAATCTAATACTATCACTGGTTAAATGAAGAAATGTTTTTTTTCTCGGGTATCCTGGTTTAGTTCCCATCAAGATAGTCATGATGCTTCTGTTTGTTGGTGTACTTTTCATAATTCTTATTGACAATTGAGATGTCGTTGTTAATCTTGTAAAACAAAGTAACAACACTATATCCCTTTTTATATTTTTGGAAACAGCGATGCGTATCTCCATACCCAGGCATGTCTTCCTCAATTTTGGTGGAACTGCACAAAATTGGATGGCCATTGTTGTTCCGCCTCACTGTCCTCTGCCACGTGGTTCTTCCTTCCTCGAGCTTGAATACTGAGAAGAAACAAACCACAGTGAGGATTTGTCGAACTTCATAGGTGCCTCACCCAAACTTGATGCCATATGGATGATGCATCACCACGATGACCTATCGATGCTCATGGTTGAACCTCATGGTTGCGTCGGCTGGTGAAGCTGATCGATTTTCAATGAAAAACAAGCTGTCTTCCATCAGTGCTCTTTGCTTGTTACCCACAAAGATGATATCCTTCGTTAGTTCACCTTGGTTGCGTTGGAGACGCAGTCGTCTTTCACGTTGGTGCAATTTTATCACACAATTGGCTATGAACCAAATGTTTCCTCGAAGAAGGATCGACGTTGGTACTAAGAGCATAAGTTTTGTATTGATTTCTAAGCCTTCTCACAACTTTGTCTCCAGCTCCCCTATAATTTTATTTGTCCAGCTATTAACTCTGATTTAAAAAATGGTGTGGACTAAAAACCCGGATGGACATAGTAGCCCTCCATTTTTATTTACTCCGCATATTAGATTTGACTGAAGTCAAAATTGTAAAGTTTGACCAAGTTTAGGCCGAACACAACAAACCATAATTATTAGAGAGGGCAAACTGTACATACTCTCAAACCTTTCTGATAATTGAAATTAAAATTCTTTATTTGTACACACTCTCACACGTTACCGATAATTTAGCGCATGTGTGGTTGTTCACTTAAGGGAGGGTAGTGTACCGCACGTGAAGGACAGGAAGTGCGACCAGAACAATTCTTCATCGGAAGTACTCCCTCCGTTCCTAAATATTTGTCTTTGAATTGGTTTGCAATGGACTACCACATACGGATGTATATAGACATTTTTTACAGTGTAGATTCACTCATTTTGCTCCGTATGTAGTCATTTGTTGAAATCTCTAGAAAGACAAATATTTAGGAACAGAGGGAGTAGTAGTTTTCTTCACTGGTACGTTAAATAAAGAGTTCCGTTTCGTACTTACACACTTTAAAACGATTGTTATCGAGAGAATTAGAAAACCACTCCACTATATATTAGTCGTATACATGAGTACTATATGGACGCAGCTTCGTTGACTTTAGTGCACCTGCCTTTGGGTTTATGACAGGTGGGCCCAAAATGTGGCTGACCCACCTGTCATACAGCCAAAAGGAGGTGCTGATTAAACACCGAGCTCGATTAAATACTCTGATATATATAAGCTGGAGCCTCGGTAACTTGTTAAGCTAGGGTTTGCACTCTCCACACTCTCACCGCACTACATATATTTATATACACGCTGGAGGCTCAGCGTTCCTTTGCTAGGGTTTGCTATATTTACTGTCTCTCATCCTCTTCACCAGATCTAAACAACAATGCGTTGTGGCCTCTGTCTCTCCCGCCCCCTCACAGCTGGCGAAGGAGGCGTCCAGATCCTGTCCCACCGGGAAGGGGAGGAGGTGCAGCGTTCACTCTATCGCCTTCGGCGAGGGAGGCAATCCACTGCCGGCTGCGCTTTTCTCTTTCACCCAGCGCCTGTGCGGGAGGGCCACCAATCCCTTCTTCCTCACTGCGGTACATAGTGGGCAGATCTGACCTCCCGCCGCACGCCTTGCCACATCCCGACGACCCTAAGGTGTAAGTTTCTTTGAAACCGTGATTGGTCTAGCTGCATGCTGATCTTTCTCGATTCTGTAGTCGAATCTAGGTCTTGGTGCAAAGAGGAAAGAAGGGTGATGTGGGGTGGATCATGAATCTAGGACGTGGTTCAATGAGGAAAGGAGGGAGGGAAAGTGGTATAGACTAGCTATCCAGCCGCTTTGTTGGTCAAAAAGGGAAAAAAGGGAGTAACCCAGTACACACATCTGTAAGGAACTGAACTCTTTGTTGGAAAGGGAAATAAATTTGGGGGTCGGGTAGTTTGTGCAGGACTAGATTTGTTGCCCTCACATCGGAAAAAGTTTTAAAGAGAACAAATATGGGACCAACGCAGATATGCTGCTTGGCTATATACTCTGCATCACCCATTTATACGTGTGGACGCACATGGTGCTCGCATGTCCCATGTCCGATCCACATGATCGTGCAGTGTGTTTTGAGATGTTGTGCTACTTGTGTTGGTACTGTTTTAAATAAATGTTGAATTGAAGCTATTGTATTGCTCTCTTTTCCAATTAAGAAGGGAACAAAAGTGGTACCAACCCAGACATGATGCTTGTTGGATTGTTATAATAAACTCTGCATCACCCCCTTTATAAGTAGATGGAAGCACATGGTTTTGTTGCGCCCACTCGCCCCTAGAACTGTTTATGCTTTTTCTTAATCTAATGCTGATGTTAAAATTAAGCAATGCCACTCTCAGAATTAACTACTGAACTATTTTAAGAGAATTTCTCTATTAATATGAATCAATGCAACCTTTTTAGAAATGCTACTGTCCTATACTTTGTTTTCCATGATGATAAGGTAGATGCTTCTTTTTGTGGCCGCATGTTTCATCCTCCTTTCTTGGCAGTAATTGTTTCCTTTTTTACCTCTATTAAATCAGGGATATCTATTCAACTTGTTGCTATAGCAAACATAAATGTCACACCATCGACTTTACTTGATTTTAGAGTAACTGCACAAAACAAGATTGGATTTCCTATCCGTGTTGGCAGATTTGTACGTGATCTTGTGTGCGTCATGACAGGTTGGTACTTGCCTTCATCCACATGATCGTGCAGTGTGTTTTGAGATGTTGTGCTTCTTGTATTGGTACTGTTTTAAATAAATGTTGAATTGAAGCTATTGCATTGCTGTCTTTTCCTATTAAGTAGTGAACAAAACTGGGACCAACCCAGACATTATGCTTGTTGCTTTGTTACAACAAACTCTGCATCACCCCCTTTATAAGTAGATGGAAGCACATGTTGTTGTTGAGCCCACTCTCCCTTGGAACTGTTTATGCTTTTTGTTAATCTAATGCCGCTGGTAAAATTAAGCAACGCCACTCTCAGAATTAACTACCGAATCTTATTTCAAAACTGCAACACTTGTTAGGGATTGGCGGGATTACCATTTTTGTGGCCGCATGTTTCATCCTCCTTTATTGGCCAATAATTGATTCCTCTTTTGCCTCTGGTAAAACAGGGATATCTATTCAACTTATTGCTATTGCGACATTTTGCTTCGCTTAATTTTGGTGGAACCGCACAAAATGAGACCGGATTTCCATATATGTGTTGAGATCTCTCTCAGGTCTTCCTCGCGAGTTGTTTCAAATCTTGGTCTTGAAAGGTCAGTTCCGACTTTCCTCAGAATTAACTACTGAATCTTAGTTCAAAACTGCAACACTTGTTAGGGATCGGCGGGAGTACCATTTCTGTTAGGGATGGGCCGGAGTACATGTTTAAGAAATGTATTGTTAGATAATGTCTCTGTTATTATATATCAATTACTGTGTTGTATATTATATATCAATTACAGTGTTTTACAAATGGTACTATCCTGCTTTGTAGTTCTTTCTACATGTTTAACCAAGTTATTGTTAAGATAATGTCTCTGTTAAAATGAATCAGTCGCATTGTTTTGGGAATGATACTTTTATGCTTTGTCGTTCTTTATACATGTATAAACAATGCATTGTTAAGATAATGTCTCAGTTAATATGAATGAATCACACTGTAACACCCCGGATTCGATGCGCCAGGTGTCCGCCAGTTATTCGCCGTCTTTGCCATGTCATGTGCTTGCGTGTTGCACTTTGCCATGTCATCATCTGCATTTCATATCATGTCATCATGTGCATTTCATTTTGCATACGTGTTCGTCTCATGCATCCGAGCATTTTCCCCGTTGTCCGTTTTGCAATCCGGCACTCCTATGTCCCCAGCGCCCCTTTTGCCTCTTTTCGTGGCGGGTGTTAAGCGTTCTCGAATGGACCGAGGTTTGCTAAGCGGCCTTGGTATAGCACCGTGAACCGCTTTGTCAAGTTTCGTGCCATTTGGAGGTCGTTTGGTACTCCAACGGTTAACCGGTAACCGTAAAGCCCCTTCTCTTTGCAGCCCAACACCCCTTCCAAAGTGGCCCAAAACCCAGCAAACTCCCCTCCATGCTCTCGGTCGTTCGATCACGATCGCGTGGCGAAACCGCTCCTCATTTGGACTCTCCTAGCTCCCTCTACCTATATATATGTGATCCCTCCGGATTTTCGCGATCCAACCCTAGCCCGCTCCCGCAAGCCGTCGGACATTTCGTCCCGCCGCCGGACATGTCGCCACCGCGCACCGCCGCTCCGGCCAATCCGGACCCGCCACCTGGCCTCCACCGCCGTCCCGCGCAGCCGCGCCGCTGCCGGCGAAGCCCGCCCGCCCATCCATCTGCCCCGCCGCCCGCCATGGCGCCATGCGCCCGCAGCGCCTCCGGCAACCGCCCGCCCGGGCGGTCGTCGCCGCCCCGCGCCTCCGCCCGTTGCAGCGCCGCCCGGCAGTCGCCGCCTCGCCAGCGCCTCCCCGCAGCGCCTCCGCGGCGGTCCCCGCCACCCACGCCTCCTGCGCCGCCCGTGGCGCGCCTCCCATACCTCGCCTCCGCCCGCCCACCCCGGCCGGCCGGGCGGCTTCGCCGCGAGCTTCGCCGAATCTGCCTCGCCCCGCGCCTCCTCTTCGAGCTCCGGCCAGATCCGCCGCCGCCTCGGTTCCCGTGCCCTGGGTTGACTTCTTCTCCCCCCCGAAATCCCCTAAGTCTTTTTCTGTTATTATTTTGTTGCATTTTTATCATGCCATAACTTTGCATCCGTAGCTCCATTTCGTGCGTGTAATATGTCAAATTGTTCGCCTCGACGAGTACATGATTTAATATCATTGCATCATTTTCATTTGAGCTCATATTGATGCCCGAAATGCTGTTGGAAGAGGGCTATGTGATGTTAGTTTCAGATTCTTATCAGAACATGCACTTTTGTCATTTTTGCCATGATTGATGTGTGCACCCTATGAACTTGAGTCCTACATGTGTTTTGTAATATGCCATGCCATCTTTACAGGGGTCTATGCCATGTATTTTTGTGATCTCTATGGTGACAAGCACAAGCATGCAAACTAGGCTTCATGATGTTACTTATTTCAGCCCCTGTTCTGCTGATATTTTTATGTCATGTAAACTTGATGCTACCGAGAGATCCATGCTTATTTTGAGATACTTCAGTAAGGATGTTTTGAACATATGGTTATTCTCTATCCATCCATGCCCTTGTTTGCAATTATGGAGTGCCACAGCTTGAGTCAATAGAGCTCTACTTTTGCTATAAAATGTTTCCTGGCAGGTTGTTTACATGTTATTCAATTTTTCCAAGGTTGTTTTAGTTGATCCGTGTATGCTATGATGTTGTTCTTGCCATGTATAGCTTCTATGCCATGTCTTCTTACTGTGAGTTGCCTTGCCATGTCATGTATTGCTCTGTGGTGAGTGGTTCAAGCTCACCAACATGCCTACTTATTGTTGTTCCTGCCATGTATGAATCTGTAATATAACTTGCCATGTTTACATGGGTGCCATCATATCTTCTGATCCTTTTCGGCTCATGGTCAGTAAGGGACTTTTGTTCTATGCAATTAGTAGATTCATGCCATGCCTTTGTTTGCCATGATAAGTTCCTGTAGCATGTTATTTGATAGCTCTAAACATTACAACCTGATGTTATTTCTGCTAAGTCTGAAACTGTTATTATTTGTAATCTTGCCATGTCCTTTTGAGCATGTTCTAGTGATTTATGGAGATAGCTCAGTGTTCATGTTTTGTCATGCTTTACCTGTACTTCATGTCTATGCCTTTTGTTATTACGTGGAGATGCTGTAGCATAGTGTTTTGATGCTTGCCATATGCCTAGTCGCTGTTTTGGACAGGTTGTTGTCATGACTTGTACAGAGTGTATGTGTTGAACCGTTGCTCCGTTTTGAGTGTGCTCTATATGAAACTTGCTTGTTTTTGCATGTAGTTTCATATTATCATGTTGCATCCTTATTTTGAGGTGTTTGCTTGATGTTTGTATGCATTTTGTATCAATGCCATGTTTAACTTGTTTTGCTCATATCTTCTAGGCCGTAGCTCCGAATCTAATGAACTTTATATGTAACTTGACTAGAATTTCGTGTAGATCATCGTGGTGCATCTTAACTTGATGTTTAACAACTTGAACATAAGGTTTATTCAGATCTGGACCAATTTCGAAATTTGCATGAGGACTTACCGGAATTGTTATATGTTGTTTCCGGCCTCATTTAAACTTGCTTTGATGTGTTGTTCTTGTTTGCCTCATCTCTTGCCATGAGTAGCTTCATGTAGCTTTGTCATGCATCGTGCTTGTTGTGCATCATGTCTTGTCTATGTGTGGTGTGTTTACTATGTTGTGTGCTTCTTCTTGTTAGTTCCTGTTTCGTTGCGATCGTGAGGATTCGTTCGTCTACGCTTGGTTCGGCTTCATCCTTTTGTCTTCTTCATGGACTCGTTCTTCTTCCTTGCGGGATTTCAGGAAAGATGACCGCTACCCTGGATCTCACTACTATCATTGCTATGCTAGCTGCTTCGTTCTATCGCTATGCTGCGCTACCTATTACCTGTTTATCAAGCCATCCCAAATTGCCATGTCAGCCTCTAACCTTTTGCACCCTTCCTAGCAAACCGTTGTTTGTCTATGTTACCGCTTTTCTCAGCCCCTCTTATAGCGTTGTTAGTTGCAGGTGAAGATGAAGTTTGTTCCTTGTTGGAACATGGAGATGTTGTTCCTTGTTGGAACATGTTTACTTGTTGGGATATCACAATATATCTTATTTAATTAATGCATCTATATACTTGGTAAAGGGTGGAAGGCTCGGCCTTATGCCTGGTGTTTTGTTCCACTCTTGCCGCCCTAGTTTCCGTCATATCGGTATTATGTTCCCGGATTTTGCGTCCCTAATGCGGTCGGGTGATTTATGGGACCCCCTTGACAGTTCGCTTTGAATAAGACTCCTCCAGCAAGGCCCAACATTGGTTTTACCATTCGCCTCACCACCACCTATTTTCCCTTGGGAGTAATTAACCCAAGGGTCATCTCTATTCAGCCCCCGGGCCAATGCTTGTCTAAGTGTTGGTCCAAACCAGAGCCACTTGCGGTGCCGCCCCTAGGCAACTTGGGGTATCGTCGGTTGCCGTACGTAGTGTTCATCCGGTCGTGGCCTGAGACGAGATACACGCGGCTACTATCAGGGTGTCGACACGCCGGGAGGCTTTGCTGGTCTTGTTTTATTACTGTCGAAATGTCTTGTAGCCGGGATTCCGAGACTGATCGGGTCTTCCCGGGGAGAAGAAATATCCTTCGTTGATCGCGAGAGCTTATCATGGGCTAAGTTGGGACACCCCTGCAGGGTATAAACTTTCGAGAGCCGTGCCCGCGGTTATGTGGCAGATGGGAATTTGTTAATATCCGGTTGTAGTAACCTTGAAGCAAACTCTTCTAAAATACACCAACCGTGTGCGTAACCGTGAGTGTCTCTTTTCGGGGTTGATCGAGAGGAGAACACGGTTTCTGGGTTATGCCTGACGTAAGTAGGAGTTCAGGATCACTTCTTGATCATTACTAGTTGACGACCGTTCCTTTGTTTCTCTTCTCGCTCTCATTTGCGTTGGTTAGCCACCATATATGCTTAGTCGCTGCTGCAACCTCACCACCTTACCCCTTCCTTACCCATTAAGCTTTGCTAGTCTTGATACCCATGGAAATGGGAATGCTGAGTCCTCGTGGCTCACAGACTACTACACCAACAGTTGCAGGTACAAGTTGTGCGATGATCTTGACGCGAGAGCGATGTTTGCTTGTGTTGGAGTTCTTCTTCTGCTTCTTCTTCGATCAGGGGATAGGTTCCAGGTCGGCAGCCTGGGCTAGCAGGGTGGATGTCGTTTGAGCTTCGTTTTATGTTTCATCCGTAGTCGGGTGTTGATCATGTATATGATGTTGTTGTATTCATGTGACATTGTATGTATCCCTATGCATTATGTAATGTTGATGTAATGATATCCACCTTGCAAAAGCGTTTCAATATGCGGGTCTATCCTTGGTGGGACCGTCGAGTTCCTTTTGGATAGGGTCGCATATTGGGCGTGACAGCTACTCTCCTGCTTTGTTTCCCATTAAGATAAGGTAGATCACTAGATGTTTTTGTTCTGGTAGTACAAGTCATCAACCGTTATTTCTCAGTAATTGTTTCCCTTATACCTTTTGTTGCTTACAGGGATATCAAAATTAAAGCTCGGTTTTATTCCGACTTTCATTTTAGTGGAACTACACAAAAGGAGCCAATGTGTCTAAGGAAAACTGCTGCATTAGTGGGTCCAGTTGGTCTTACCACTTTGCAGAAAGAAGCAGTCAATGTTTGTGCGACATTACACAAGGAATGATCGAGAAGCTTTACAGAGTATTAGTAGCCGCTGGTGACATGACTAGTCTGCAGAGAGCGTAGGAAACTCTACAACACATGGAGTGCATTGTGCAAAAAGTGCCCAAACAAGTACAGGAAGCCTGGACAGGACTCCAAACCTGTCAATGTCATTCTAAGCAGCAATGATGGGGCATCTTGGTATGGTAATCTGTTTACTGTACTTTCATTTTGTTAGTCCACCGATTGGTGGGTTGACACTGGGGCCAATATCCATGTGTGTGCTGCTGTGTCTTTGTTTTCTTGCAGCATATAAATGATGCTCAGCTTGATTTTAGTGGAACTGCACAAAAGTCCAGATGGTTTCTGTCCTCCATAATACTTCATCATGCACAATACATCGAATGATTCTCTAATCATTCATCTTCACCTTGAGCCACCGGACTATATGTTTGAATGGTGCTGCCAGCGTCGGCCATTAAGGGTAAGAAGAAAGACAAAAAGAGTGATGGCTGCTTTACTTGTGGTTCGGAGGAACACTGGGCAAACAAGTGCCCAAACAAGTACCAAGAAGCCAGGACAGGACTTCAGGTCTGTCAATGTCACTTTAAGCAACAATGATGGGGCATCTGGGTATGGTAATCTGTTTACCGTACTTTCAGTTTGTTAGTTCACCGATTGGTGGGTTGACACTGGGGCCAATATTCATGTGTGTGCTGATGTGTTTTTGTTTTCTGGCAGCATATAAATACTAAATCCACAGGGATGCTCAGCTTGATTTTAGTGGAACTGCACAAAATGTTCAGATGGTTTGTGTCCTCCATAATACTCCATCATGCACAATACATCGAATAGTTCTCTAATCATTCGTCGTCACCTTGAGCCACCGGACTATCAGATGAGAAACTGATGACAAACCCTGCTCGTTCCACAATCATAGGCATTACACATTTTGAATGGGAAAAGCTTGTCAAAGTTGACATTAGTTTAACATATTGGAATTGGACAACCTTGTCAATTTTTGCTCATTGATGTTAGCCAGAAGACATGCATTTGATATTTTTGAGTGGGACGCCCTTTGCTGTGAGCAACGTCGATCATTTTTTCCTATTCTTGTCTTCAGTTCAGAAGTAAATATTTACTCTGCTGAGATGCATAGTCACACGAATGTTGACTTATGTAAGATATTTTAAGAGTTTGTTCTGAATATTGTCTATGTAATGCTAGGCCTTGTGTTTGATTGCAAAGTTGAGCTTGGAATGTTGTGGCATGCGGCATCATGAGCTGTTCACCGTGCCTCCTGAGAATAATGATTCGTATTGTTTTGCATGTCGATCTAATGCCAGTGATTTGCTTGTTAGGAAGATCATCCTCTTCTGTTGTTTCCGTGCTTAAGAAGTTCATGGTCCTATGTTTCATTCATAGCCTATACGACAAGTCGGGTAGGTTAGATGTGAAACCATATGATCTTCCGACCAACTCATCATCTTAGGCCGTGATTGGATCGTCGTGTTCCAACCAAAACTGCTTGTAAAACTGACGCTTGTAAATGAAAGCAGATGGTCTCGGGCGAAGCGCTTGGTTGGTCGATTTCGACTAGTAAAATATACACCGGTCTCTCAAATTACACGCGTAACCCGCCGGTTTTACTTACAGACCTCGGGCCCTCGGTTTCATTATGCCTGTATTTTACGCGTGGTTTCCGATGACAAGTAAAGTACACTTGTATCTTAATACAGGTGTGAAATAAACAAGAGCTCCCAAGCGCGGCCTTACGTTTCATGCCATCTCAGTCTCTCGAAGGTGCTCATAGATGTCCGATGATTCTGGCTTCCTAAATGAGCAGCGGGCGCTGTATCAGACCATCCGTAGGGCCTGCGAGGCCCTCTCCGTCGTCCTTCGAGTTATTGCGCTCGCCGTGGCGCCGAGCATTGTTAACATAGTTAATGAACATGAGGATTCAGGAGATGACTTTATTTTGACTGGATGACAGTAGGGACCCACTAGGGCCATAGCCGTACGTACGAAAGTGCCTCCTTATTATGTACAACTATATTTTTTTTGCTTCCTCCTGGTTTCCTGACATCACGGTCCCACACCATTGTCAACCTATGTAGTCAATATAAACGAGAGAATTGCACAAGATGCGGCCGACAGCTGGGACCAATCAGCTCGAGAAGTATTTGCGTTTTTGAGGCGTGAGCACTGCAGAGTTTTTCTTGGTGATGTTTTCGTTGTTGTTCAGAGGAGAGCAGGGTATTAACTGGGCGGGCTGTGGCCCGTCTAGCCCAGGACAGATATCCAGCCCAGATATTAATTTTTTTCAAGATGAAAATGGCTAGCCTAGCTATAATTTTTTTGAGGAATACCCAGGCAAGGTCAACTTGTTATTCTCCGCCCCGCTGGGCTGCAATCTTTCCTAGGAGGGATGCATTAGGCTTAACAGGAAAAAAATGCGCTTTAAAAAATAATAAATGGGATGTAATTATAAAAACTGGGCAGTAACTATAAAAAAATACACCAAGCACAAAATTAGTTTATAAAATATTATTTAAGGATTTTGTAAATATTAATTTTTAATTGTTGCGCGCGCAATGTTTCGTTAGATTTTTACGTAATACAAATTTATATTTAATCTGACTAGAAATTTCGGGATTAAAATATTTTGGATCCCATCAAAATGTGGGAAATTTTATTGAATTATGTCTTGAACGGTTGGTTGAAATTATTAATCGTTGTCCTAGCTAGAAAATGGGTTGTACTTTTAACAAACTGTAAATGGGCTGTAGTAAATTCCATTAGAATTCAAAATGGGATGTACCTTCTTACGAATCGCAAATGCGCTATAAGTTCTCTGCCACACACTTGTGGGCCTACTAAGTTGACGCGTCCCCTAAAAAAACAAGTTGACGCGTATGCAAGGCTTTGTCAACTTATTATAGTCAACACACGGTTCTAGCAGCAGTGGCCGTTGGATGCCCATCCAACGGATGCCGTGCTTCTTCTTAAATCTCAAATATTCTAGCTTCACCCGCCCAAAAAATGATTCCTCCCCTAACATCTGGGCTCACCATTTCGGAAGCTGACCTGTGGGCCTACTAAGTTGACGCGTACCAAGGGCTTTGTCAACTTAGTCAATATGAACGATTCTAGCTGCAGTGACCATACGATGTCCATCCAACGGCTGTAGTGCTTCTTCAACCTCTGTTCTTCTTGCTCCAGCCACCCAAAGCAGCGCCGGTCGTGTCACCTTGCTCCCTGCCTCCCGTGGCGGCTGTCTGCCATGGAGGCCTCACCGCCCTACTACTCCCACCGCTGGCCACCCATCCCTCTACTCACCCACACCCCCTGTTATTCTGCGGCAACGACAGCCTCACACCGCGGCTGAACCAGTGAACCTTCGTACTCCTCTCCGCGCGGGCTTCCACTGCCGCGTCTTCCCCGGCTCCGCATCATCCCCTTCCTAGGCCTCGCCGCTCGCCGTCGTCCACCGCCCTGGTGCTCTCGGCGTGGCGTGCTCAACGTGGTCAAGGAACGACTTCCATCAGAAGAGTACTGTATGTGGAGAGGCTGACAGCTGGGTCCACGGCAGCCGCAAGGAAGTGCCTCCTTATTACGCAGAAAAAAAAATTATTCCTCCACCTGACAGTAGGGACCCACCGGACGGGCTACCGTATTTGGCAAAAAAAACATTTCCCCCTGACTGCTGGGACCCACCGGATGGGCCACCCTATTTTGCGAAAAAAACGTTCCCCCCGCTGTCAGCTCGGACCCACCGGAAGTGCCTCCTTATTACGCATAAAAAAATGAATACTCCCCCTGCTAGTTGGGACCCACCTTGGTGGAAGGCTGACTTGTGGGCCTACTAAGTTGACGGGGATGGAGTGCTTTGTCAAATTAGTCAATATGAAAGATTCTAGCTCCAGTGACCGTACGATGTCCATCCAACGGCTGTAGTGCTTCTTCAACCTCTGGTCTTCTTGCTCCAGCAACCCAAAGCAGCGCCGGTCGTGCCGCCTGCTCCTCCCTCCCGTGGTCGGCTGTGCTGCCGCGGAGGCCTCACCGCCCACTACTACTCCCACCGCTGGCCGGGCCATCCCTCTACTCACTCACACCCCTTGTTATTCTGCGGCAACGACAGCCTCACACCGCAGCTGAACCAGTGAACCTTCGTACTCCTCTCCGCGCGGGCTTCCACTGTCGCGTCGTCCCCGGCTCTGCGTCATCCCCTTCCTAGGCCTCGCCGCTCGCCGTCGTCCACCGCCCTGGTGCTCTCGGCGCGGCGTGGTCAACGTGGTCAAGGAACGACTTCCATCAGAAGAGTACTGTACGTGGAGAGGCTGACAGCTGGGTCCACGGCAGCCGCAAGGAAGTGCCTCCTTATTACGTGGAAAAAAATTATTCCTCCACCTGACAGTAGGGACCCACCGGACGGGCTACCGTATTTGGCAAAAAAAAACATTTCCCCCCTGACTGCTGGGACCCATCGGATGGGCCACCATATTTTGCGAAAAAACGTTCCCCCCGCTGTTAGCTCGGACCCACCGAAAGTGCCTCCTTATTACGCATAAAAAAATGAATACTCCCCCTGCTAGTTGGGACCCACCTTGGTGGAAGGCTGACTTGTGGGCCTACTAAGTTGACGGGGATGGAGTGCTTTGTCAGATTAGTCAATATGAACGATTCTAGCTCCAGTGACCGTACGATGTCCATGCAACGGCCGTAGTGCTTCTTCAACGTCTGGTCTTCTTGCTCCAGCAGCCCAAAGCAGCGCCGGTCATGTCGCATGCTCCTGCCTCCCATGGCCGGCTGTGCTGTCGCGGAGGCCTCACCGCCCCCTACTATTCCCACCGTTGGCCAGACATTGTGGCGACGGCAGCCTCACACCGCAGCCCAACCAGTGAACCCTCGTACTCCTCTCCGCGAGGGTTTCCATTGCCGCGTCTGCCCCAACTCCGCGTCGTCCCCTTCCTAGGCCTCGCCATCGTCCACCGCCCTGGTGCTCTCGGCGTGGCGTGGTCAACATGGTCAAGGAACGACTTCCATCGGAAGAGTATTGTAAGTGGAGAGGCTGACAGCTGGGTCCACGGCGGCCGCAAGGAAGTGCCTCCTTATTACGCGCAAAATAATTATTCCTCCACCTGACAGCAGGGACCCACTGGACGGGCCACCGTATTCATGAAAAAAACATTTGCCCCTGACTGCTGGGACCCACCAACTACATCTTCGCACGCAAGGAAGTGCGTCCGGGCACAAAAAAAAGATTCGCCCCCCTTACTGCTGGGACCCACAAGCTACATCTTCCCAGGCAAGGAAGTGCACGACGGTCGTGGCCCACCGGTCAAGCGTCGTAGCATTGTCATTCTGGTCGCGAACGTACGTACATCTTGGTCGATGTAGAGGCGCCGCGTGTGTCGTAGTAGAGGCGCCGCATGTAGCATGTACACGCACGTCTGGCCGCCGCAGCAAGAAAGAAAATACGCCACGCACGCACATACGGGCAGGGTCTCGGCGCCTACTCGCAAGATACGCATAGCCGGGCTCGTGTACATGGCTAGGTCGGAACGGAGAAACTGCGTCGTTGTCGTGTTCATGGGGAGCCAACCGGCTGGGTCGGAACGGAATGCGTCGTCGTGTTCATCTGGAGGGCTTCGACGGAATAGCTGATGGAAACGAGGCCTGGCATATCGCAGAACGGAGGAGAATGCCTTATGTGGCGTACCGCAAAATGGAGGAAACGGACCTCCTACGGTCGAAACGGGGGTCCTATTGATCTGGAGGGGTGTGGCGTACCGCAAAACAGAGGAAACGGACTTGTGTTGGAGCGCTACGGTCGAAACGGGGGTCCTGTTCATCGGGAGGGGTGTGGCGTACCGCAAAATGGGACTCCACGGGATACTGTTCATCTCCGTCGTCGACCCCCTCCAGCCTCCACGGGCTACTGTTCATCCACCATCGACCTCCTCCAGCCTCCACCTGTGACTGTTCATCCACGGGCTCCTATTCATCCAGCCCTCTCCACGGGCTACTGTTCAACCAGCCCTCTCCACGGGCTACTGTTCATCCAGCCCTCCACCGTCTACTGTTCATCCAGCCCTCCACAGGCTGGTCCTGTTCATCCAGCCCTCCACCGGCTACTGTTCAACCAGCCCTCTCCACGGGCTACTGTTCATCCAGCCCTCCACCGTCTACTGTTCATCCAGCCCTCCACAGGGTGGTCCTGTTCGTCCAGCCCTCCACGAGGTCCTGTTCATCCAGCCCCAACCGGCTAGATTGATCGGGGTCCTGTTCATCCAGAGGCAACACCACGGGGCCCTGTTCATCCACCCCCACAGGGAACTGTTCATCCAGACCCCCCCAGCAACGCTCACTATTCATCCAGAGGCAGCATGATCGGCTTCAGTTAGCAGCAGTAGTGAACGAATCACTCGATCGGGTTCAGTTAACAACAATGGATCGATCGCTCGGGTTCAGTAACGCGTAGCCTGCAGTGCAATCGCTCGGGTTCAGTTAGAGCCCAACACCTCGCTCGGGTTCAATTAGAGCCCAACGCCTCGCACCCAGGCGCATGCGTGTACGAGAGAAACGCGCATCGCTTGGCCCCAACCACCCACCGTAACCGGGAACACCCCGATATTTTCCTCGCCCTCGCTTCTACCACGGTTTTTTCCGTCATGGACAGCCCAAAGAATGTCATGCAGCTGCGTCTCCGGCCCGCCCAGGACGAAAAGCCCATTTTCTGTCATGATATTTTGTCATAGAAGTAGGACCCACAACATCTATGATGATACCTGGTTTTGTCACAATTATCGTCATAGAAGTGTCATAAGTATGACCGAAAAAATTGTTCGGCCCCAAATGTCACGGATGTGTCTTTTTTTGTAGTGCATGACGGAAGCACCTCGAGCTCGTCTCCGTCTGCATCCCAAAGGATGACATGGAGCGCCTGCTCTGCGGCTGTACTGCACTCGAGTTCCTTCATTTTCGGGCGATGAGTTGGTCGAGTACCTTCCACGTCACCTCGAGGACTCTCCGGACTATCTATGTGTGTTGCTGGTGCTGCAACAAGAGATCACAAAAGGTGGACCACAATATGGTCATTGAGGACACACCTTCACTTGAGAGATTACTTGTAGTTGATCAATAAGATCCAACAAGAATCAATGTCATTTCTGCGCCATAATTGACAGTGGTGGGCTACTCGTCTGTCAAATACTACTACTTTCAAGTACAAGAGGCGCCTTATACTTCTCCTTCTTGAGATCAACATTATTTCTAGTTTCGAAAATGTATGTTCGTCTCTTATCCTGTAAAGCTTCACCCAGATTCTGGGCACAGTGAAGGTCTTGGCACTAGAATTTGTTGGCCCCAACCTGGACCAAGTTGTCAGTTGCCTAAGATGCTTTCCGTGCCTCAAGAAGTTGTATATCGAGGTGATGTTCCTTTCCTGTTAAATGTTAACCATAAGGGAGTTCAATTTTTTGCACCTTTTCCCAAGTTTACAATGTACTATGTTTTCTGAAGGAAGTTTGGAGGATTTCAGCACATACACCCCCCGCACCCCATATTTGTTGCTTGATTCATATGGATACAATCCATAAGCATTTCTCCTTTGGATTCTTCTGTACTAGTTTTCTTAGGGAATTTTCATCCAATCCAACCTCTTGTGAAGAAGGCTACATGTTTCTAGATTGTAATCAAATGCCCATGTTAATCATGTCAGATCGAAGATGGCACATTGGTGCATTTTACAAACCCTGCAAACCAAATAAGCATGTAGTAGTGTTCAAAACTGCATGTAGGCACTAACACGTTCTCTTCTTTTGCAGATAATAATAGGTCCGGAGGTGGATAATGTTTATAGCGACAATCACATAGAATGCCTGGATCTGCATCCCTCAAATATTACATTGAACTTCTACCGAGGGACCTTACCGGAGATTACACTCACCAGGTTCTTTCTTGCTAGAGCAATGGTGCTGACGGTATTGAGGTTGAACACACATTTAATTAGGAAAGATGAATGGTATGTTGATCAGAGCCGGCAGGTACTGCAGAATGGAAGAGGCTCCAAAAAAGCTAAACTTCATATTGGAAGAGCATATGACAGAGCAATTGGAAGTCACTGTGTCAAACCCAAACACGACTTGTCAGCGGCTGGTCCCTTAAATGACGATGCTTGCAATGTTTGAATCTGGGCATTGTAATCTTTGAATTTGAACCTTGCAATATTTATGGTATTTGTTACATAACGTAATTGGATGTTTAATTTTGTATTGCAATCATGTCATGTTACAAGTATATATATGTTGTTCTTGTGTACACAGAGCATAGATGTTCTGCAGACAGAGCATATCACAACACACACTGACCGCACTAGGTAACCCGTCAGCGATGAATTCATCAATCGCAAACGGTTATATACCAGCAATCATTTGCCCACACTTTGTCTTATTTGCCACGTATCACTGTGCCGGCCTCTGCTCGCGTCCCTCGGCAAGCTGTGCTCGCCGTTGGGCGCCGCGGCGCGTCCGGCTTGTGGACATGTTTTCCTTGCGTGTTCAACTGCTATATGCATATATATGGTTGCTCGCCGTTGAGGCAACCGTGGATCGCTCTGCTCGCGTCCCTCCGCACGCGCTCTGCCTGCGGTTGGGCGTGCGCACGAACACGTCGGGGGCCCCATATGCATGCGGTTGCGCCGCGCGCCTTGCCACGTGATGCTGTTACGTGCGGCACGATGGAGTTACGCGCTGCAAATTAGAACTCCCATCAGGGCGTGCCGATATTCCTAGCCGCCTGGCTTCCCCTTTAATTCCGGTGGCCATTATAACCTTAGTCTCTTCAACCTTTCAATTGCGCCCCAAAACACAACAAGCACACCCACGGCGACACATAGAGAGGGGATGTCTAGCGGCGCTCCAATGGACTTCGGCAAGCATAAAGTCGAGACCCACGCGAGGGGACGTATCTCTCGGTGGTGTACACCATCTACCTAGCCGTGGTGGACGATTACATCAACACCCTTGAGTAGTTGCTTGCTCGAGACAAGTCCAAGGTGGTCGGCATCGACCTCCAATACACCGTCGGTCATCCCGACATAGATCAGAAGGTTGCCCTCGCCTAGTTGTGCGTGTGCCATCATGTCCTCATCTACCACTACTACATGGCCACAGAGCCTTGCGTCCGTTTCACCAGGTTTGTCAACAGCACCAACTACAAGTTCGCCACGGTGGAAACCACCGACGATGTAAAAGCGCTTAGGGTTACGGGCTTGGCCTGCCAGAACCTTGTTGAAATCCGTGAGCACTACAGGGTTTGGGGCAGCATGAAGAAGGACTCCCTGGTTGAACTCGCCTCGGCCATCATCGACCCATACTACAAAAATATGAAGCGGGATGCCAACACAACACATCCCGTATCCTGGCACGGGGCCTGGATGCGACAACTGGATGAACCTCACCTCAGGTTCGCGGCCAAGAGCGTGTACACATGCTACGAGATGCACAGGCGGATCGTTGACATGAGGAAGTGCCTTGTTATGGAGATCGACGAGGGCGGATCGAGCCACAACCAGAGCAAGAGTCACAAGAAGTAGATGATTATCAGATGATCGTTTATCCTAGTTAATCATGCATGTAATATATAGTTTACTTTGGTGTGTGGAAATGTCATGTGTGTAGTAGCCACCTATGTAATTATGCATGTAATAGTTTACTTTGGTGTGTGCAAATGCCATGGTTGTAGTAGCCACCTATGCAAGTGGATGTTTAATTTGGTTATGCAACCATGTCCTTATCAGTGTGTGTGTGTGTGTGTGTGTGTGTGTGTGTGTGTGTGTGTGTGTGTGTGTGTGTGTGTGTGTGTGTGTGTGTGTGTGTGTGTGTGTGTGTGTGTGTGTTTGTTACGTATGCATATGCAATCCCATCGGAGAACACACACATCTTGTTAAATTGAACCATTTATGTTCTCTTGGCTCAACGCAAACACTTCATTCGAGTAACCCGTATGTCGTATATCGCACACACACATTGATCTGGCTGACCATTTCTTTTGTGTTGCGTAATCACAAACAGTTCATCCGAGTGAACCGTATGCTGTATATCACACACACCTTCATCTGGCTGCCTGTTTCTGTTCTTCCGCCTCATCACAAACAGTTCATTGAACTGAACCGTATGCCCCTCATCGCACACGCAACTAAATTCTGAACCGTGTTTGATACATCTGTCATCGCAAATGTTTTGCATCTTTTTGGATAGTTTTTTTACATCACCATTTGCGATTATTGCATCACACACAGTTTCGTCGAAGGGTCTCTGATCGTAGTGCCGCGTTAGCAGCATCCTGCAGTAGTGTGGACTTTTGTTGAGCCAGATTTTTCTTGAGTCGAATTTTCTCTATAGCTGGTTTCTTAAGCTGTATTTTCTCTTCAGCCAGATTTTTTTTGGCCCAGATTTTTTTGAGCCAGATTCTTCTTTACCTATATTTTTCTTGAGCCAGACTTTTCTTGACCCATATTTTTCTTGAGCCGGATTTTGAGCTGGGTTTTCCTTAAGCCGGACGATTGCGAATTTTCTCGATCCCTGGGAGAGCTCCCTCCAAGAACACAACATCTATGTGCGTAAGCCCCACGGTGGGTGCCAACTATCGTGGTTTTGTCACGATATATGTCCTTGTGACATTACTTAGTGGTGATGCCATCGCAACTAGGTAGTAGATTGAACGGGGTTGGTCAGAATCGAGAGACACGATTTTTTACCCAAGTTTGGCCCCTCACGATAGAGGTAAATGCCTACATCCTGCTTGATTTTTGTTGATGATCATGGTCTCGATTACAAGGGCGCTATTTCATTGCCTCTATCTTGAGAGTTGTCAAAACATCTATCTCGAACCTACCAAAACGTTTGTCTCGAGACTTGTCTATCTCTATCAAACTTGTCCCTCTTGGGGTGGCTTGCTCCTCCTTATATAAGTTGAAGGGGCAGGCTTCCATGTACAATCCTAGTAAGATTAGGACTAGTCTATTTTGATTTATCGCGGGCTTCTTACCGCACGCTTCTTACCGTGGGCTTCTTACCACGGGCTTCTTATCTCTGGGACTCATCTTCAGGGCGACTCATCTTCTGGGCAACTTATCTTCCCGACGGCTTATCATCCTAGCAACTCATCTTCGGGAATCATCTCCGGGACTCATCGCGGGCTCCTTATGTCCCAGCCATTATGTCCTACTCATCTTGTTGAATGAACTTAACTCCATAGATGACTTATCCTCATAGATAACCCCGGAGATGACTTATCCTCATAGATGACCCTAGAGATGACTTATCTCAGAGATAACCCCAACGATGACTTATCCTCATAGATGACCCCAGAGAAGAGTTATCTCAGAGATAACCCCAGTGATGACTTATCCTCAGAGATGACCCCAGATATGAGTTATCCTTAGAGTCATGTCTTGGTCATGGGGAATATCCCCAACACATACCGTCACTCCCCCCCGGGAAATTTACACGCGAGGAAAGCTACTAACCTTTTGGGAAAAAGAAAGAAGAGAAAAGAGGTGGCTGGAAACCTTGATGGTTTGTTGACCATCTCATGCAAGGCAAACGTGTAACACAACCTTACACCTCATAGATACAGAAAAAATGTACTCTGACAAAGAGTTGTGAAACACTTAGCTTTATTTCAGTATGCACAGAGTCTGTGCCTAGCTTTGTACAAAGGATTACATGCCCTTCTGGCAAACTTGTAGAAAAGAGGTTGCCGGGATACCCGACAACCGCACCTCATGGGTAGAACTTGCAAAGATGCTAAATATTCCATGAGTTACACACCTGAGTGCCATCTTTGGTCCCTACATTGACTGCGCCAGGTCTGGTGACTTGTGCTACTCGATAAGGGCCTTCCCACTTTGGTGTCAAGTTGGTTGATCCCTTCGTGGACTGAATCCAACGAAGAACAAGATCACCTTCCTCAATGAGGGAGTCCTGGATTAAGGGGTCCTTGGGCGTCCGGACTATGTAACATGGGCCGGACTAATAGGCTATGAAGATACAAGACCGAAGACTTCTTCCCGTGTTTGGATGGGACTCTCCTTTGTGTGGATGGCAAGCTTGGCGTTCGGATATGTAGATTCCTTCCTTTGTAAACCGACTCTGTACTACCCTAGGCCCCTCCGTTGTCTATATAAACCGGAGGGTTTAGTCCGTAGAGGCGATCATAATCACAACCATATAGGCTAGACTTCTAGGGTTTAGCCATTACGATCTCGTGGTAACTCTTGTAATCCTCATATTCATCAAGATCAATCAAGCAGGAAGTAGGGTATTACCTCCATCAAGAGGGCCCGAACCTGGGTAAACATCGTGTCCCCCGTCTCCTGTTACCATCGACCCTAGACACATAGTTCGGGACCCCCTACCCGAGATCCACCGGTTTTGACACCGACATTGGTGCTTTCACTGAGAGTTCCACTGTGACGTCATCAGAAGGTTCAATGGCTCCATCAGTCATCTACAACAATGCTGCACTACGGGAGGATTTCCTCCCCGGCCAGCTCTTCGTATTCGGTGGCTTCGCACTACGGGCGAACTCGCTTGGCCATCTAGAGCAGATCGACAGCTACGCCCCAGTTCACCAGATTAGTTTTGGAAATCTGGATTATATCGCTGATATCCGAGGAGACTTGATCTTCCAAGGGTTCGCGACCCCAACCTCTGCTCTGGCCTTAGATCCGGAGCACATCACCGGGTCTGAGGACGGGATTATTGAGCCCGCCGGACTATCTGCGGCCACTAAGCCCAATACGGGAGAGTCGGAGGAAGTAGTGTCATTGGAAACCGTCATGGAGCCGGACTCTTCTCCGGACTATGGCTCCGAACCCTTGGAGTCAGCATCGTGTGAGCTCAGCCAAGGAGTTTCCTTCCCGCCGTACTCCATGGATTTTCTTCTCCCTGGCCAAACCTCGCCTTTAAGCGAGGCTCTGGACTTGATGCGATCCCTCGTCATTACAGAGGAGCAATGTCCAAACTACACCCAGCCCGGACTAGGGGCTGAGAGCGGGATATTTTACGTCCCACCCACCACCCACTTCATAGGCACTGTCAACGAATTAATTGACATGCTCGACTACGGCTCCGAAGACATCGACGGTATGGATGACGATGCCGGAGAGGAGCAGGCCAAAAACCCGTTGTTTACCGAACGCTGGACGACCACCTCTTCATATGACGTATACATCATGGACACACACAAAGAGGGTAAAAGCGATGATAAAGAAGATCCAGTCAAGGATAAACCAATTGAGACACAGCCACAGCGCCGACGTTAGCGGCACCGCTCTAAATCACGCCGTGGAAAAAATAGCTATACCGGCACAAGAGACAATAACACTCTGAACGATGCCGAAGACAAAGAAGACCCCATCGAGCCAACTTCAAAAAGGCCGATTGGGAAGATGGGCAAGTTAGCCCTGACGAACAGGATGTAAACAAAGACTCGGAGGACAGTAGTTATCTCCCACTCTCCGAGGACGAGGTGAGCCTCGGTGACAAAGACTTTATCGTACCTGAGGAACCTCTCGAGCAGGAGCACTTCAAGCGCCGACTAATTGCCACTGCAAGGAGCCTGAAAAAGAAGCAGCAGGAGCTTCAAGCTGATCAAAATCTGGTCAACGATAGGTGGACTAATGTCCAGGCAGCCGAGGAATACGGCCTCGAGAGCCCAACCAAAAGTTACCCGAAGCGTAAACTGCTACCCCAATTTGACGACGAGGCCCATGAGCCCGCACCATCAACATGTAATGCGGCTGACCGGCCACCTCCTGGCTTGGACAAAACGGCAACTGAAGCCGAACACCAGCCCATACTACCTCGCCGTAAAGGTAGAGATATAACAGCTCGAGGATATACATACGACCTACGGCAAGACCTGGGCAGTAGAGCAGGTCAGACCAGATCGATCTACGGATCGCGGGGCGTGCCCCGATGCGCGACGACGGCTATCTAGCCGGACGTGACAAGCATAATAACGCCCGGGCCAAAAACCTCAGACGGACTCCATCCAAGCTACGTCACGACTTGGCCCGATATAGAGGCGCCGCACACCCCCTCTGCTTCACTGATGAAGTAAAGGAGCATGAATTCCCAGAAGGGTGTAAACCCGTAAATATCGAATCATATGATGGAACAACAGACCCGCGGTATGGATTGAGGATTTTCTTTTCCATATTCATATGGCCCACGATGATGATCTTCATGCCATCGAATACCTCTCGCTAAAACTCAATGGACCAGCTTGGTACTGGTTGAACAACCTGCCTAAAAACTCCATTGGTAGATGGGAGGACTTGGAGGACGCCTTCCGCGACAACTTCCAAGGTACATACATCCGACCTCTGGATGCCGATGACCTAAGTCATATAGTTCAACAGCCCGGAGAGTCAGCCAGGAAATTCTGTACTAGGTTCCTAACTAAAAAGAACCAGATCATCGACTGTCCGGAGGCCGAAGCCCTACCGGCCTTTAAGCATAGCATCAGCGACAAATGGCTCGCCCGACACCCCGGCCAGGAAAAGTCGAAGTCCATGGCAGCCCTCACGGCACTCATGACCCACTTTTGCGCAGGTGAAGATAGCTGACTAGCCCGTAGCAATAATAATTCAAGCGAACGTGGCACCTCTGAAGCCAGAAATAGCAACGGCAAGCCCCGACGCAATAGGCACAAGCGTCAAAATAATGGTGATAATACCGATGACACGACGGTCAACGCCGGTTCAGTGGCTCCAAATCGGGCCAGCGGAAGAAGCCATTTAAAAGGAACAATCGGGGCTCATCCAGCTTGGACTGCATACTCGATCGTCCATGTCAGATCCACGGCACCCCCGATAAACCAGCCAATCACACCCATAGAAGTTGTTGGGTCTTTAAACAAGCCGGCAAGTTAAATGCCGAGAACAAGGAGAAAGGGTCACAGAGTCAGGATGAGGATGAGGAGCCCCGTCCACCGAACACAGGGGGACAAAAGAAGTTTCCCCCCAGGTAAAAACGGTGAACATGATATACATTACCCATATCCCCAAAAGGGAGCGCAAACATGCACTCAGGGAAGTCTATGCGATAGAGCCAGTCACCCCAAAATTCAACCCATGGTCGTCCTGCCTGATCACCTTTGATCGCAGGACCATCCAACCAATATCCGTCATGGCGGTTCAGCAGCACTGGTCCTTGACCCAATCATTGATGGATTCCACCTCATGCAAGTCCTCATGGACGGTGGCAACAGCCTCAACCTGCTCTATCAAGATATTGTCCGCAAAATGGGCATTGATCCATCAAGAATCAGGCCCACAAAAACTACCTTTAAAGGAGTAATTCCAGATGTAGAGGCCCGCTCACTACAAAAAAAATACACTTCCGTGATGATACGTGTTTGTCACAGTAGGTCGCGTTTTTTGTCATGCATGTACATCCATGACAAATTTATGACAGAATCAAGATAGTCATACCTGTGCTGTCGTAGAAGTGTCCCATGACATTACCAAAATTATCATCACGGAAGTGTCCACTTCCATGACGATAAATCGCGCGTCACAGAAGTGCTCTCGTCAAGGGTGACCGACACGTGACATCCACCGTAACGGAACGCCATTAAGCTATCGGGTCGGGTTTTGGATCCGATAACCCGTTAACAGCCCCGACCAATGGGGATTTTCCATGTGTAAAATCATCATTGGCTGGAGGAAACACGTGTCGGCTCACCGTTGGGACAGATGTCATCCACTCATTGGACGGAAGACGCCTATGGTACATCAACACGTGGCATGGCCCAACAGAGGCCCATTCCTATGAAAAGGCCGGCCCAGTAAAAATTAGAAGGCCAGCCCATATAAGGCCTACTTGTGTCAGGTCCATTTAAGCCCACGGCCCATACGAGATGAGCCAATTCGGCCCGTCAACGGCCCGTTAAAGATTTGACACCATTGCAACCCATCGTCAGTTTGAGCCCGTTAACAGCCCGCTATATATCTGGGCTCAATATTGGCCCGATGAGATTTCGGCCTGTTAACGGCCCGTTTAATGGATGGGCCAATTTTCAGGATGTACATCTTTCGGCCTTTTAGTGACCCATTTAAATGTTCGGCTAGTTTCCGGCCCGGTGTGTCTTTCAGCCTGTTGACGGCCCATAATCCGATGGGCCATTTGTTGTCGGACCTGAGTTTCGGCCTTTTAGCGGCCCATTTAAGTGTTGGGCCAATTTTCTGGCCCGGTGTCACTTTCAGCCTGTTGACGGCCCATAAATCAGTTGGGCCATTTTTAGTCAGACCTAAGTTTTGGCCTTTTAGCGACCCATTTAAGTGTTGGGCCAATTCCCGGCCCTATGTGACTTTCGGCCTGTTAAGGGACCATAAATGAGTTGGGCCTTTTGTAGTCGGTCCTTAGTTTTGGCCCTTTAACGGCCCATGCCCTTCATGGTCCAATACCAGCCGGTTTCTCTTCGGCTGCTAAAGGCCCACAACCTGATTGGGCCATTTACAATCTGACGACTTTCGGTCTCTTAGCGGCCCATGGTCTTCATAGTCGATACAAGCCCATTGTCTCTTTCGGCCTCCTAAAGGCCTAAAGTATAGTTAGGGCCATATGTAGCCCAAACTTAGTAACGGCCGTTAACGGCCCGTGAAATAAGCGGGGCCACCGTTGCCGCTTCGATGTCGGCTCGTTAACGACCGGGAGGTAAGAGGGCCGACCATTAACTTCGGCCTAATAACGGCCCATTAACTTAATGGGCCCACTAAAGTTCGTACATGTCTTTAGGCCAAATTAGATAATTTGAGCCCATTACGACGAGCAATTATGCACAGGACCAAAACCGATCACGCAAAGGTACGACATACGAGGAATAACGTTGCACATCCAGGCATATATTATAGGAAATTACATCCATTTGGGCAATCAAATATTGATGCGGTGCAAATAAATGAGCAGAACCTAACCATCTACAACGTCACAATCTGCAACCTCAAAGACGGATGGCGCCCATAAGCATGTGGGCAAGTTCTTTCGCTTTGCTACACTGCTCTCTGAAAACATTGATCGGTTGTTGTGTCGCATGCGACTCTGCACCTCTGATTCATCCACCATTTCCATCATTGCTTCAGCCATTAATTGGTTCACAAAAATACATTTATTCCGTTGCATTCGAGACAGAGGATACTGAATAGATTCAGATGGCGATTTTGGCAGGCTTGTATTATTGATAGTGGAGAGTGTCTCGACCACTGCATCATAACATAAATTAGGACGGGAACCAAACAGATTAATCATGAGTTATTGCCATATTACCTGGCCTAGATTTACTTTGGAAAGAAACAATGGGGTTGCCTTGCTGTTTTCGAGTTTGTCTTCTTATCTTCAGCAGCTGCACAAAATTAACACACTAGCATTGCTATCATTGGCCAAGTCAGATAATAGGAAAGCAACATTGACACAACGAACATTTGGGAAAGTAGCCTACACCAGATTAACACAATATGGCACAACTATCATTAGCCAGGTAAGGTAGTACGAAAGCAACATTGACACAATGAATGAATGGGCAACCAGAGAAGCACTACAATTCAGTAATGTGCGTGATTGTTGGGGAACGTAGTAATTTCAAAAAATTTCCTACGATCACGCAAGACCATGGTGATGGCATAGCAACGAGAGGGGAGAGTGTCCGTCCACGTACCCTCGTAGACCGAAAGCGGAAGCGTTATAACAACGCGGTTGATGTAGTCGTACGTCTCCACGATCCGACCGATCCAAGCACCGAACGTACGGCACCTCCGAGTTACGCACACGTTCAGCTCGATGGCGATCCCGGACTCGATCCAGCAAAGTGTCGGGGATGAGTTCCGTCGACCTGACGGCGTGGTGATGATGTTGATGCTCCACCGACGCAGGGCTTCACCTAAGCTCATGACGATATGACTTCTCCGGCGCAGGCTTCTCCTAAGCTCATGACGATATGACCAAGTGGAATATGGTGGAAGGGGCACCGCTTGCACGGCTAAGGCAAGATCCGTAGATCAATTTGTGTGTCTTGGGGTGCCCCTGCCCCGTATATAAAGGAGCCAAGGGGAGGTGGCGGCCCTAGGGGAGGCGCGCAAGGAGGAGTCCTACTCCCACCGAGTAGGACTCCCCCTCTCTAGTTGGACTAGGATTGGAGGAGGGAAGAGGGAAGGCGCCGCCCCTTCCTTGTCCTATTCGGACTAGAGGGGAGGGGGCGCAGCCCACCTTGGCCTGCCCTTCCTCTTCTCCCATGGCCCATTAAGGCCCATAGACTTCCGGGTGGTTCGGTAACCTCCGGTACTCGATAAAATCCCGATTTCACCCGAACACTTTCGAGTCCAAATGTAGGCTTCCAATATATCAATCTTTATGTCTCGACCATTTGAGACTCCTCGTCATGTCCGTGATCACATCCGGGACTCGAACAACCTTGGTGCATCAATACTTATAAACTCATTATGAGCTGTCATCGAAGCGTTAAGCGTGCGGACCCTACGGGTTCGAGAACTATGTAGACATGACCTAGAACCATTCTCGGTCAATAACCAATAGCGGAACCTGGATGCCCATATTGGTTCCTACATATTCTCTGAAGATCTTTATCGGTCAAACCGCATAACGACATCGTTGTTCCCTTTGTCATCGGTATGTTACTTACCCGAGATTCGATCGTCGGTATCCAATACCTAGTTCAATCTCGTTACGGTAAGTCTCTTTACTCGTTCCGTAATACATCATCTCACAACTAACTCATTAGTTGTAATGCTTGCAAGGCTTAAGTGATGTGCATTACCGAGAAGGCTGGAGATACCTCTCGACAATCGGAGTGACAAAACCTAATCTCGAAATCGCCAACCCAACAAGTACCTTTGGAGACACCTGTAGTACTCCTTTATAATCACCCGATTCGTTGTGACGTTTGGTAGTACCAAAGTGTTCCTCCGTAAACAGGAGTTGCATAATCTCATAGTTATAGGAACATGTATGGGTCATGAAGAAAGCATTAACATACTAAGCGATCAAGTGTTAAGCTAACGGAATGGGTCATGTCAATCAGATCATTCAACTAATGATGTGACCTTGTTAATCAAATAACAACTCCTTGTTCATGGTTAGGAAACATAACCATCTTTGATTAACAAGCTAGTCAAGTAGAGGCATACTAGTGACATCTGTTTGTCTATATATTCACACATGTATTATGTTTCCGGTTAATACAATTCTAGCATGAATAATAAACATTTATCATGATATAAGGAAATAAATAATAACTTTTATTATTGCCTCTAGGGCATATTTCCTTCATTCTCCCACTTGCACTAGAGTCAATAATCTAGATTACAAAGTAATGATCCTAACACCCATGGAGTCTTGGTGCTGATCATGTTTTGCTCGTGGAAGAGGCTTAGTCAACGGTCTGCAACATTCAGATCCGTATGTATTTTGCAAATCTCTATGTCTCCCACTTGGACTTGGTCCCGAATGGAATTGAAGCGTCTCTTGATGTGCTTGGTCCTCTTGTGAAATCTGGATTCCTTTGCCAAGGTAATTGCACCAAGATTGTCACGAGAAGATCTTCATCGGTCCCGATGCACTAGGTATGACACCTAGATCGAAATGAACTCTTTCATCCAGACTCCTTCATTTGCTGCTTCGAAGCAGCTATGTACTCCGCTTCACATGTAGATCCCGCCACGGCGCTTTGTTTAGAACTGCACCAACCGACAGCTCCACCGTTTAATAAAAACACGTATCCGGTTTGCGATTTAGAATCGTCCGGATCGATGTCAAAGCTTACATCGGCGTAACCATTTACGACTAGCTCTTTGTCACCTCCATATCGAGAAACATATCCTTAGTCCTTTTCGGTATTTCAGGATGTTCTTGACCGCTGTCCGATGATCCACTCTGGATTACTTTGGTACCTTCCTGCCAAGCTTACAGCTAAGCATCGTCGGTCTGGTACACAGCATTGCATACATGATAGAGCCTATGGCTGAAGCATAGGAACATCTTTCATTTTCTCTCTATCTTCTGCTGTGGTGGGCATTGAGTCGACTCAATCTTACACCTTGCAACACAGGTAAAAACCTTTCTTTGCCTCGATCCATTTTGAACTTTTTCAAAACTTTATCAAGGTATGTGCTTTGTGAAAGTCAATTAAGCGTCTTGATCTATCTCTATAGATCTTGATGCCCAATATGTATGCAGCTTCACCGAGGTCTTTCATTGAAAAACTTTTATTCAAGTATCCTTTTATGCTATCCAGAAATTCTATATCATTTCCAATCAATAATATGTCGTCCACATATAATATCGAAATGCTCTGAGCTCCCACTCACTTTCTTGTAAATACAGGCTTCTCCAAAAGTCTGTACAAACCCATATGCTTTGATCACACTATCAAAGCGTTTATTCCAACTCCGAGAGGCTTGCACCGACCATAAATTGATCGTTGGAGCTTGCACACTTTGTTAGCACCCTTGGATCGACAAAACCTTCTGGTTGCATCATATACAACTCTTCTTCTAGAAATCCATTCAAGAATGCGGTTTTACATCCATTTGCCAAATTTCATAATCATAAAATCGGCAATTGCTAACATGATTCGGACAGACTTAAGCATCGCTTCTGGTGAGAAAGTCTCATCGTAGTCAACCCCTTGAACTTGTCGAAAACCTTTTGCAACAAGTCGAGCTTTGTAGACAGTTACATTACCATCGGCGTCAGTCTTCTTCTTAAAGATCCATTTATTTTCAATGGCTTGCCGATCATCGAACAAGTCAACCAAAGTCCATACTTTGTTCTCATACATGGATCCCATCTCAGATTTCATGGCTTCCAGCCATTTTGCGAATCTGGGCTCACCATCGCTTCTTCATAGTTTGTAGGTTCGCCATGGTCAAGTAACATGACTTCGAATAAGATTACCGTACCACTCGTGCGTATTTTACTCTGGTTGACCTCACGAGGTTCAAGAGCAACTTGATTTGAAACTTCATGATCATCATCATTAGTTTCCTCACTAATTGGTGTAGTTGTCACAGAACCATTTCTTGTGATGAACTACTTTCCAATAAGGGAGCAGATCTGATTATCTCATCAAGTTCTACTTTCCTCCCACTCACTTCTTTCGAGAGAAACTCCTTCTCTAGAAAGGACCCGAATCTAGCAACAAAAATCTTGCCTTCAGATCTGTGATAGAAGGTGTACCCAACAGTCTCCTTTGGGTATCCTATGAAGACACATTTTCCGATTTGGGTTCGAGCTTATCTGGTTGAAGTTTCTTTACATAAGCATCGCAGCCCCAAACTTTAAGAAACGACAACTTTGGTTTCTTGCCAAACCACAGTTCATAAGGCGTCGTCTCAACGGATTTTGACGGTGTCCTATTCAACGTGAATGCGGCCGTCTCTAAAGCATAACCCCAAAACGATAGCGGTAAATCGGAAATAGACATCATAGATCGCACCATATCTAGTAAAGTACGATTACGACGTTCGGACACACCATTTCTCTGTGGTGTTCCGGGTGGCGTGAGTTGCGAAACTATTCAACATTGTTTCAAATGTAAACCAAACTCGTAACTCAAATATTCTCCTCCACGATCAGATCGTAGAAACTTTATTTTCTTGTTACGATGATTTTCCACTTCACTCTGAAATTCTTTGAACTTTTCAAATGTTTCAGATTTGTGTTTCATTAAGTAGATATACCCATATCTGCTCAAATCATCTGTGAAGGTGAGAAAATAACGATACCCTTGCGTGCCTCAACATTCATTGGACCACAAACATCGGTATGTATGATTTCCAACAAATCAGTTGCTCGCTCCATAGTTCCGAGAACGGCGTTTTGTCATCTTGCCCATGAGGCACGGTTCGCAAGTACCAAGTGATTCATAATCAAGTGATTCGAAGCCCATCGGTATGGAGTTTCTTCATGCGTTTTACACCGATATGACCTAAGCGGCGGTGCCACAAATAAGTTGCACTATCATTATCAACTCTGCATCTTTTGGCTTCAACATTATGAATATGTGTATCACTCTTGTCGAGATTCAACAAGAATAGACCATTCTTCAAGGGTGCATGACCATAAAGATATTACTCATATAAATAGAACAACCATTATTCTCTGATTTAAATGAATAACCGTCTCGCAATAAACAAGATCCAGATATAATGTTCATGCTCAACGCGGCACCAAATAACAATTATTTAGGTCTAAAACTAATCCCAAGGTAGATGTAGAGGTAGCGTGCCGATCGCGATCACATCGACTTTGGAACCATTTCAACGCGCGATCGTCACCTCGTCCTTAGCCAATCTGCGCTTAATCCGTAGTTCTGTTTGAGTTGCAAATATTAGCAATGAACCAGATCAAATACCAGTACTATGCGAGTATTAGTAAGGTACACATCAATAACATGTATATCATATATACCTTTGATCACCTTGCCATCCTTTTATCCGCCAAATACTTGGGGCAGTTCCGCTTCGGTGTCGATCGCTTGCGGTAAAACACTCGATTTCAGGCTTAGGTCCGACTTGGGTTTCTTCTCTTGATCAAGCAACTTTCTTGCTGTTCTTTTGAAGTTTCCTTCTTCTTCCCTTTGCCCTTTTCTTGAAACTAGTGGTCTTGTTGACCATCAACACTTGATGCTCTTTCTTGATTTCTACCTCCATGCTTTCAGCATCGCGAAGAGCTCGAGAATTGTCTTAGTCATCCCTTGCATATTATAGTTCATCACGAAGCTCTTGTAGCTTGGTGGCGTGATTGGAGAATTCATCAATGACACTATCATCCGGAAGATTAACTCCCAGCTGAATTAAGTGATTGTTATACCCGGACATTTTGAGTATGTGCTCACCGACGTAACTATTCTCCTCCATCTTGCAGCTATAGAACTTATTGGAGACTTCATATCTCTCAATCCGGGCATTTGCTTGAAATATTAACTTCAACTCTGGAACATCTCATATGCTCCATGACGTTCAAAACGTCGTTGAAGACCCGGTTCTAAGCCGTAAAGCATGGCACACTGAACTATAGAGTAGTCATCAGCTCTGCTTTGCGACGTTCACAACTTCGGCTCAAGATCCGCAACAGGCTGTCACCCAGCGGTGCTTCGGGACGTAATTTTTACGTGCAGCAATGAGGATAATCCTCAAGTTAGGGACCCAGTCCGTGTAATTGCTACCATCATCTTTCAACTTTGCTTTCTCAAGGAACGCATTAAAATTCAACGGAACAACAACACGAGCCATCTATCTACATAAACATAGACAAGCAAAATACTATCGGTACTAAGTTCATGATAAATTTAAGTTTAATTAATCATATTAAAAAACTCCCACTTAGACAGACATCTCTCTAGTCATTTAAGTGATTACGTGATCCAAATCAACTAAACCATGTCCGATCATCACGTGAGATGGAGTAGTTTCAATGGTGAACATCACTATGTTGATCATATCTACTATATGATTCACGCTCGACCTTTCGGTCTCGTGTTCCGAGGCCATATCTGTTATATGCTAGGCTCGTCAAGTTTAACTTTGAGTATTCGCGTGCGCAACTGTTTTGCACCGTTGTATTTGAGCGTAGAGCCTATCACACCCGATCATCACGTGGTGTCTCAAAGACGAAGAACTTTCGCAACGGTGCATACTCGGGGAGAACACTTCTTGATAATTTTAGTGAGAGATCATCTTATAATGCTACCGTCAATCAAAGCAAGATAAGATGCATAAAGGATAAACATCACATGCAATCAATATAAGTGATATGATATGGTCATCATCATCTTGTGCTTGTGATCTCCATCGCCAAGCACCGTCATGATCACCATCGTCACCGGCGCGACACCTTGATCTCCATCGTAGCATCGTTGTCGTCTCGCCAACTATTGCTTCTCGACTATCGCTACTCCTTAGTGATAAAGTAAAGCAATTACATGGCGTTGCATTTCATACAATAAGCGACAACCATATGGCTCCTGCCATTGCCGATAACTTCGGTTACAAAACATGATCATCTCATACAATAAAGTATAGCATCACGTTTGACCACATCACATCACATCATGCCTGCAAAAACAAGTTAGGCGTCCTCTACTTTGTTGTTGCAAGTTTTACGTGGCTGCTACGGGCTGAGCAAGAACCGTTCTTACCTCGCATCAAAACCACAACGATACTTCGTCAAATAGACTCGTTTAACCTTCTCAAGGACCGGGCGTAGCTACACTCGATTCAACTAAAGTGAGAGAGACAGACACCGCCGGTCACCTTTAAGCAACGAGTGCTCGGGCGGTGAAACCAGTCTCGCGTAAGCGTCTGGCGTAATGTCGGTCCGGGCGCTTCATCTCACAATACCGCTGAACCAAAGTATGACATGCTGGTAGGCGGTATGACTTGTATCGTCCACAACTCACTTGTGTTCTACTCGTGCACATGACATCAACGCATAAAACCAGGCTCGATACCACTGTTGGGGAACGTAGTAATTTCAAAAATTTTCCTACGATCACGCAAGACCATGGTGATGGCATAGCAACGAGAGGGAGAGTGTCCGTCCACGTACCCTCGTGAGACCGCGCGAAGCGTTATAACAACGCGGTTGATGTAGTCGACGTCTCCACGATCCGACCGATCCAAGCACCGAGCGTCGGCACCTCCGAGTTACGCACACTCAGCTCGATGGCGATCCCGGACTCGATCCAGCAAAGTGTCGGGATGAGTTCCGTCAAGACGACGGCGTGGTGGCGATGTTGATGCTCCACCGACGCAGGGCTTCGCCTAAGCTCCGCGACGATATGACTTCTCCGGCGCAGGGCTTCTCCTAAGCTCATGACGATATGACCGAAGTGGAATATGGTGGAAGGGGCACCGCACAGCTAAGGCAAGATCCGTAGATCAATTTGTGTGTCTTGGGGTGCCCCCTGCCCCGTATATAAAGGAGCCAAGGGGAGGTGGCGGCCCTAGGGGAGGCGCGCAAGGAGGAGTCCTACTCCCACCGAGTAGGACTCCCCTAGTTGGACTAGGATTGGAGGAGGGAAGAGGAAGGCGCCCCCCCTTCCTTGTCCTATTCGGACTAGAGGGGAGGGGCGCGCAGCCCACCTTGGCCTGCCCTTCCTCTTCTCCCATGGCCCATTAAGGCCCATAGACTTCCGGGTGGTTCGGTAACCTCCGGTACTCGATAAAATCCGATTTCACCCGAACACTTCCGATGTCCAAATGTAGGATTCCAATATATCAATCTTTATGTCTCGACCATTTGAGACTCCTTGTCATGTCCGTGATCACATCCGGACTCGAACAACCTTGATGCATCAATACTTATAAACTCATTATGAACTGTCATCGAAGCGTTAAGCGTGCGGACCCTACGGGTTCGAGAACTATGTAGACATGACCTAGAACCATTCTCGGTCAATAACCAATAGCGGAACCTGGATGCCCATATTGGTTCCTACATATTCTACGAAGATCTTTATCGGTCAAACCGCATAACGACATCGTTGTTCCCTTTGTCATCGGTATGTTACTTACCCGAGATTCGATCGTCGGTATCCAATACCTAGTTCAATCTCGTTACGGTAAGTCTCTTTACTCGTTCCGTAATACATCATCTCACAACTAACTCATTAGTTGTAATGCTTGCAAGGCTTAAGTGATGTGCATTACCGAGAAGGCACGGAGATACCTCTCGACAATCGGAGTGACAAAACCTAATCTCAAATCGCCAACCCAACAAGTACCTTTGGAGACACCTGTAGTACTCCTTTATAATCACCCGATTCGTTGTGACGTTTGGTAGTACCAAAGTGTTCCTCCGTAAACGGAGTTGCATAATCTCATAGTTATAGGAACATGTATGGGTCATGAAGAAAGCATTAACATACTAAGCGATCAAGTGTTAAGCTAACGGAATGGGTCATGTCAATCAGATCATTCAACTAATGATGTGACCTTGTTAATCAAATAACAACTCCTTGTTCATGGTTAGGAAACATAACCATCTTTGATTAACAAGCTAGTCAAATAGAGGCATACTAGTGACATCTTGTTTGTCTATATATTCACACATGTATTATGTTTCCGGTTAATACAATTCTAGCATGAATAATAAACATTTATCATGATATAAGGAAATAAATAATAGCTTTTATTATTGCCTCTAGGGCATATTTCCTTCAGTGATATGAGATAGTACATTCATGCAGCTCAGTATGCAAAACTACCAGGCAGTTTTCCTTACAAAAATCAACATTGGCACCTTTAACATTTTGTCACAACTAATTTTAGATCAGATAAAGGTTAGATTCACGCCGATTAACAAAATACATGTTGATGTAAAAATATAGTGATATACAACAGGTACTTACATCAACATTGGAGCACAGAGAATTCCTGCAAGATATTTTCCTCTAATACGATCCCAATGGAGGAAGTCTTCTATCGTTTAACCTTATTTTCTAAAAGAGAGATGGGTAAGAAACATGTAGAAAATATGATCAGAATGCTATAAAATTTCATGATGCGAGGATACGCACGCTTCTTAGAATGGAGTTGACATTCTTTTCTTTGGACTGGAGCGGACTAGTTCTTTGGCCACCGAATCTGCTTATTATCGATGGGAGTTGGGTTTCTCTGTCTTTGGAGCAGTATCTATGAAAAATGGAGTTGGTTTATTATCTCCTGGCGTTTGGATCTTTTGCAAAGACCTGGTTTGTAACCCTTCAGATTCTAACAGAGCCGTCTTCCCCTTGCATGCCTTATATAGAAGAATGGTGATTCAGTTATAAAACATGCTACAACAGAGATGGAATAGGTACTGAAGAATAGAAAGTCATGACATATTGGCATGTATTCCCTCCATCCGGAAATAAATGGACGGGTCTAGGCGTATTTCAGTTCTAGATACATCCAGTTTTATCCATTGCTGCGACATTTAATCTGGACAGAGGGAGTATGATGTAAGAGCTAGGGATACTGACAGACACAACACAAGAAAAAACACTGAAAAACCCACTGCAGAACCAAAGTATTCAAACCCACTGATATGAGATAGTACACTCATGCAGCTCAGGATGCAAAACTGCCAGGCAGTTTTCCTTACAAAAATCAACATTGTGGCCTTTAATCATACATTTTGCTACAACTAAATTTAGATCAGATAAAGGTTGGATTCATGTCGATTAATAAAATACATGCTGATGTAAAAATATAGTGATATACAACAGGTACTTACATCTACATTGGAGCACAGATAATTCCTGCAGGAATGTTTCCTCATAAACGATACCATTGCAGAAATTCTTCTATCTGTTAAGCTTATTTTCTAAAAGAGAGATGGGTAAGAAACATGTAGAAAATATGATCAGCATGCTATAAAATTTCATGATGCAAGGATACGCACACGCTTCTCAGAATTGAGTTGACATATTTTTGCTCGATTGAGCGGACTAGTTCTTTGGCCACTGGAATCTGCTTATTATCGGTAGGAGTTGGGTTTCTCTGTCTTTGGAGCAAGATCTATAAAACCTGGAGTTGGTTTATTATCTCCTGGCGTTTGGATCTTTTGCAAAGGCCTTGTTTGTAACCCTTCAGATTCTAACATAGTCGTCTTCCCCTTGCATGCCTTGTATAGAAGAATGGTGCTTTAATTATAAAACATGCGACAACAGAGAGATGGAATAGGTACTGAAGAATAGAAAGGCTTGACATATTGACATGTATTCCCTCCATCCGAAAAAATGGATGGGTCTAGGCGTATTTCAGTTCTAGATACATCCTTTTTTATCCATTTCAGCAACATGTAATCCGGACGGAGGGAGTATGGTGTAAGACCTAGGGATACGACAGGACAACACAGCAAAAAAAAACTAGTTGAATGTTAAACTATATGCTAGCGGAATACGTACAGAAATAACCAAGGCAACATACACGTGTATGATTGGGAAAATAAGATGGCATTGCAACGAGCACTAGAACAAAGACTTCAAAGTAAAAAACATGGTATGGCGAGACGGATGAAGTACATCTTGATGAATAATAATGCATAAGATATTCGAAGCATGATGCCCAAATTAAGCGAGATGGCATTGCGATAGAGTAGAATGACATGATTTGAATTTGAAAACATGTTATCATGAAGGAATAGGTACTTGAAAAACAGGAAGGCATGACATATTTACATGCATGATCAGCATGCTGAGCACATGGCATTGCAACAGAGTAGATACACTCCAGGACATTATATGCATGTTGTGCCCATATCACAGGCCAAGTTAGAGCAAGGACCTTGTGGGGTGAAGAGGATTCATCATCTTTCTGCAAGTCTTCTGAAGAACTGCCTTTACATGTTCCATCATATTGGGTATCATTGACATCAAGTTTATTTGCCTTTACATTGCTCCATGAGGTTCTTGTGGATATATCAGTGTGTGCAATTATATCGACATGCATGGAAGACAACTAGTAGTTAGATTTATGTAAATGAGTGCACAGAGGAGACGACATAAATAGTAGGACTGGGGTTAACTAGCAGCAACATGTCTCATAAACTAAAGGAGAACATGGATGAAAGCTACGAGAATATGTATCGTTTGTACTCGAGATTAACTAGATGGCACACAAAAGTATTAAAGAACAACATAGGTAATACTAGAAGTGGTATAATACTATAATAACCATCCTGTGGGATAGCATTGGCTGATGGATGATAACTATGGAACATCGTTACCTAAAGAACAAGTATCTTAGCTGAACTATGGAACAACGTGAACTCCCGAACAAGACCCGTAAGAGATCAGCATGAATATACACTGAAATGTGATGATCTATTTTCCGTGCTTAGATGAATAACAAAGCCATAAATGTTGCACACAAGTAAGATGAGGGTACAACCTATCTGGCTGCCATCCATAGGAGTGAGCATCATGTGCTGACTTGTCGATGGCCCTGCAGTTGTTGTGGCTGTCCATGTCGGGCACGCACATTCCATGCAGGGAACTGTTGAGTGGGGACTGTAGCTCCCTTCTTGTGTATGCTTCCCTTGTTGGAGCAGCTGCGGTGAGTCGGAAGATGGTGTGTCTGAAGATGCAGATAACGCATAAAGTTAAGAAGGACATATCTCTTTGATCCGAAGAAATACACTAAGAGATCAACAACAAGGTACGAGAGTGGTCACACGTCTATTTACTGTCCGATCTACGCCGGATGGCTTGATGGCCGTCTTGTGCCTCCCGGCTGACACTGTTCGGAATCTTCCCCGAAGAGCCAGCAACCAACGGCAGAGCAGCCTGCCTCCGCCGTCCGTGGCCCCGTCCAAAACCCCGCTCCCCACCCCACCGCACTGCCGTGGTTGCACCGCCCCCGGGCCAATCCACAAAGACTCCCCGTCATCCAGATCCGGCGGCGGCAGTACCTTCAACCCACGCAAATCTAAAAGATAGCCATCTAAGCTTTGCTTCCGCGGCGAACATGCGGCCCCGCACCCTTACGTTAGACACCAGCCAACCGGCAGCCTAGGAGCTCCGCCGCCTCGAGGGGTGCTGCTTCCCATTGGGAATCGATTGGCCCAGAATAAAAATTCAGACAACTGGTGCCTAAATAAAGTGATTTCAGATGAGGGTGTGACCTATCTGGCGGCATGGTGATGTAGGCAGGTCCAGCTGCCGAGTCGGTGAGGCCGGCGTGGTTGCGGTGGTGACCGGCGATAGGGATAGAGCGATGTCGCGACGGTCGACGGCTACGCGGAAGCAGCGCCAGGACTCTGGACGGATCCGAAGCTAGAGCCGCTCCGGCGCTGTGAACAATGGTGGGGGTGAATCGGCTCCGGTACGGTTCACGCGGCCGTCGTCGAGGCAGCACCAGCAGCACGGAGTAAGAGGCACACGACCCAGTGCACGACGGCAATTGGACAGCGTCTCCGGCATTAGGGAGGAGGGCGGCTGTGGAATTGGTGTGGTGTGGGGCGCCATGGAGGTGGGGCTGAGGTTTCGCGGCTTGGGAGAAGGGAGCTTCCTGGGGAGAAGGTGATTTGGCACCCACGAGGTATGAGTGGGGGCGGGCGGGGGGGGGGATTGGGAGGAGTGGAACCATGTCTTACTGACGCATTTATGCGAAATGTGAGGGGAGTTACAGTTCTACCCTTGCCTATAGGCTTCTCGGCTTGGGTCTGTGTCTTGAGGGTCGGGATAGTAGAGTAACTTTGCTTCTCCCAAATAGTGGGCGGAGCGATTTGAGGCGAGGAGGGCGTGTTTTGAACTATAGTGGGCGCAAGAATTCGGGTGAGGAGAGCGTGTTTTGAAATAGTGGTGCGAGCTATTTGAGGCGAGGAGGCGTGTTTTGCCGACCATGGTTTATGAATTATTCGGCACATGTCATTTCGGCCGAGGAGAAGGCGCTTGGATGAAGTTCTGAACCTACCCTCGATGTACAACGGGCCAATTGATCGTGTCCCACATAGGACGGTAATTTTGCGTCTCCCATTTATTTTCTCGAGGCGAATTCCACCGAAAGCAGAGAGGATGTTTAACAGTTCGTTCAAATTTTGGGAGAACGAGCATCCACGTCTACCTTACCAAGTCGATTCGAATCAAATTTTGAAATATTAGCTTGCCACTTCTTTTTTAGATGGAGAGATGATGCTCGGGAGTAATGTGTTTTTACATGCTTGTTGCTAGTGATTTACTATATGACAAATAGTTGACCCACTCAAAAACGCGAATCAAACCCAAAATGAAATATCTCGATTCAATGAACTAGCTCGTTCAGTAGGTCAAAATAGTGAACTAAATCCAAAATTGAACACCTCAATCGAGTAGCATGTTGTACAGTATTATAGTACTCCATGAACATGTTGAAAGTCAAATTAATGAACTTGTTTGATATACGCATATATTCGTTCATGTGTGGATTGCAGACAACATGGTCTCCAATTTAAATATTTGAATGCAAGTTTATATCAGTCTTTGATTCATAAAACGCGACCTCCCCCTCTCCCGGACTCCTGTTCTCTCTCTCTCTCTATCACTCTCTCGCCGACAATCTTCAATTCTGTCGCACGCATCCGACACAAAAAATCTTGTTGGTCCCCCTCCCTTTCTCTCTCTCTCTCTCTCTGTGTGTGTGTGGGGGGGTCTTTCTTGTCCGCATTCATATATACACCATCTATAGGTCTCTCTCGCACACTATGTATGATACTCTAGCTAGTCCAAGCTAGATATCTTGGGTGCACTCATCGTACGCACACAAATTCCTTGGCTCTTTGCCCGTAACTCTCTCACGCACCACTATGTCGTCTCGGAGCTCTTCCCCCCTCTCTCAAACTCTCTATCCACCTGGGTCACACATACACATGCATATCTCACTCGCACTCGAACGGCCCATCTAAAACTCTATCTCTCTCCATCGTTCTCTCTCCATCTCACACACACACACACACACAATCTCATGCCCAGCTAGCCAAGTATGATGGTCTCTCACTCAATTATAGGCACACGCAATCCCCCCTATATGTATATGACTAGCTAATCTTAGTCTCCATCACAAACATGTGCATGGTCTATCTCGATTTCTCTCGGGGCATCTTTCTATCGCGGACGCACTCCCTCAATCTCCCACCCATATAGTCCCCTCACGATCTCGAGGGGATCTCTCTATCACAAACACACCCTCTCTCCCTCCCCATGCGTCCGTGCCATCCATGTGTCCCTCTCGACCTTTTTTTCCTTGTTGGCCATACCTCTATTGGACATGTGCTGCAGGGGTGTCTCTCTCCGTTGCAAACAATCACACACTAGCTATCTTCGTGTACCTCCTCGCCTCGCTTTTTCCATCTCGGAGATGCATGCGTGATATGTTCGCATAAGAAACGAAAAAACACACACTCTCTCTAATTTATTGTTTGTTGTCACTTTCTCTTTCACACACATACTCTTTTTGCACACTTACTCATTCTCCTTCACACGCACTTGATCTGTCTCAACTGAGACACTCACCTCCGTCCATAGCACATAGATTTATTGAAAAGTCAAACATCATAAAGTTTGACCATGTACGTGGAGAAAAAGAATTACATCTAGTACGGCAAACATATACCATTAGATTCACCATGAGATGTAGTTTTGTATGATGTATCTTTAGTATTGTAGATATAAATAACATTTGCGTAAACCTGATCATAGTTTCCAAAGTTTGACTTCTAAAAAATTTACATGCCTTTGCATTATCGGCGGATGGAATATCTCTTTCCCCTCTCAGCTATCGGCGCACCACTCAGCCTTATCGGGCTCCTCAATCTCTCTCAAACTTTATTGGTCAGTTTGGTTCATGACCTGACCCTCATGCCTTGATGGTCGGTACTGCTGGTGTGGGCGTGAGATGTAAAATATTTCTGCTGGCCAGCTTGTGTGGTCTTGAAGCGTTTGGTTCATGCAGGGCGATGAAAGCATCAACGTCCCATCAATCAATCCATGCATCAATTATTTAATGCTAATATCCATCCATGTTGTTGTTAGCCTCGTGGCGCACGACTAGGCATGGCGAGCGTTGAAATCGATCGCTTGGGCGGGCTACTTGCGATGTCCGGAGTTCAGCCGAGGCTAATTAAAGTGCAAGGAACCCAGCCCAGCGGCTTTCTTTTCACAGGGTAGCAACCAAACAAGCGTGCATGAAATCCAGCCACAACCCCAGTCCACGCAAAAGATGCTCATGACGCAAGCCAAACGGGCCTTATATCTCCCTGGTTCACACATACACATGTCTCGCTTGCGCTATACATATAGACCCATCCAACACTCTCCGCCCTTGTTCTCTCTCCATGTGACACGCACCCCCCTAAGTACCATAATCCCTCACTCCATCATAGGCTCTGTTTGGATCCATGGGTTAGAGTTAGTTTGGGTTAGTTTGGAGCCAACTAACCCAAAAATATCCAAACAGGAGGGTTAGTTTAGGTTAGATGCATCTAACCCATCCAAAAAAACTAACCCATCCAAGAGGTGCTTATTTGGGTTAGTTCTTCTCGGGACCACTAATAAACACTTTTTTCTCTCGCTCTCCCCGCAGCAGATCCCTCCCCACTTCCTCAAAGCTTCTCGTCCTCTCCCTCCCTCCCTCTCGCACCGCCCGTGAAGGTGCCTCGCCGTATCCGCGCTCCATCTAACCCTGCCATCCAAACACCTCTTTACTTAGAGTTAGTTCAGGGTTAGAATCTAACTCTAACCTCTAACTGAGTTAGAGTATCCAAACAGGGCCATAGGAGCAAGCACTCCCCCCCCTCCTAAGTATGATTATTTCTTACTAGCCATCAGGAACACACATATTGTCTCCTTCCATCCATATGTCTATCTCGATATCTCTCGGGGAATCTTCTATCGCGCACACACCTTGTCACTCGATCTCCCACCCATGTAGTCCCATCACGATCTCCAGGGGATCTCTCTATGATAAACATACACTCTCTCCTCCCCATGTCTGCATTTTCTCCGTACGTCTCTCTCGACCTCTCTCCCTTGTTTGTCAGACCCCTCTTGGCCACGTGCTAGGGGTCTTCCTCTCTCGGTTCCAAACAACCCCACACTATTTCCTCACCTTGCCTCCGTTGTTGAAGATGCATGTGTGATATGTTTGCATAAGACACGCACACTTTTTCTCCACTTTTATCGTGTGTTGTCCATGTCTCTTTCACACACACACACACTTTTCACTCTCTCTCTCTCTCTCTCTCTCTCTCTCTCTCTCTCGGGGGACTCACACGTCCATAAGCATATGGATGTTTTGAAAAGTCAAACCTCAGAAAAGTTTGCCTAGGTATATGTGGAGAAAAACATTTACATCTAGAGCGATCATTAGATTCATCACAACATGTACTTATTTCATACTATCATTTATCTTTGGTATTGCCGATATAAGTAATTTCTTTATAAACTTGGTCAAAGTTTCAAAAGTTTGACTTTAAAAAAAGTTGTAACTACATTATCGAACGGAGGGAGTAGCTCTTTCTCTCTCTCTCTCTCAGCTATCTCTCACGGGCCTCCCCTCTCACTCGAACTCTCTATACCGACGGATTATACGCTCACTATGTCAGCGTATAGCTCTGTATATTGTTTCGTTGACCGGTCAACCAATCCACATGCTGCGTTGTCATCTCGTGTTCTGTATGTTGGTGTGCTGGCCCATGTGGCAGTGGGTGAAAATAAGAAAACTAGAGGCCCATCTGACACGCGGTGAAGGAAACAAAGTTGAAACCACTCGGGGTAGCATCCCGCATGCTAGTAAATTGAGGGCGCATTGAGGACAAACTTCTTGCGCGCGAAGGACACACTCGCGCACAATTTACCACTGCGCGGCGGCATGCATGAAGGGCCTTTTCGCACACCAGCACACAACACACACCAGCACGTGTACACCAGCGTCGCCGCCGGTTGAGATGGGCGGTGAGGCAGCCAACAAGCGGAGGCTGCTCGAGCCAAAACCGCATCCGCGAGCCTGGACTTCATCGGAGCCTCCCGATGACATGCTGCTCATCATCATCGGCCTCCTCCCACCAAATTTGCCGTGCGGACCGCCCTGCTCTCCGGCGGTGGCGCCCCTCTGCGCTCGTCCCCTCAACCTCACCATCGGCAGCTGCCTCTGCGGCGGGATTGCAAATGCATGGCGCGGTCTCCAAGATCCTTTCATCGCACCACAGGCCAGCCAGGGCGCCTTGACATCCGCATGTTCAATACCAACTGCAAGGTCCAACCCAAGTTCGACGAGTGGTTCTTATCCCCCGCCCTAGATTAGCTTGAGGAGCTCAGCTTTGAAGCTGGACGATGTCGCTCTCTGCCGCCGTCCGCGCTCCGCCTCACGCCAACGCTGTGCCGCGCCAGCTTCAGCTCCTGCTATCTTCCCCAGATTAATGTCGCGCCCGCCCTTCTTCTCCCTCAACTCAAGCAGCTCGACCTCTTCGACGTTGTCATCTCGAAGAAGGCTATGGAGCACCTGCTCCGCAGCTGTACTACGCTCGAGTACCTTCGTCTTGAGCAGATCCACGGGTTCATTAGCCTCCACATCGCCTCGACGAATCTCCGATGGATTTTGTGTCTTGCTGGCCCCGCAACAAGACATCAATTGGGAAGAGATCACTCCAGCTGTTCCACGTTATGGTCATTGAGAATCGCCTTTCCTTGAGAGATTGCTTGTATCGGATCTAGAAGGTCCAAAAAATCAGGGTCATTGATGCTACCAAATTGACAACGTTGGTGTACTCGTCGCCAAATTCTCTGAACTCTTTATTGGATCCGTGTCGTTCGGGCACAACACTCATCTTCTTCTCCGTCTTCTTGAAATTCACATTTTAAATTTCTTCTTGATGTATTCTGACCGTCTTCTAGAAAATGATTCCCACAAGCTTGACCCAGGTCCATGCGCACAAGTGAAGATCTTAGCACTAAAATCTATCGGCCCCTGGATCAAGTTGTTGGATTCCTTACATGCTTTCCATGCGGGAGAATCTACTCATCGAGTGAAATTTCTCTCCTGTTAGTAAACGGTAATCACAACCTAGCTCAACTTTTTCATAATTTTCCCAAATTACGATGACAAGTGTAGTGTTCAAAACTACATCTACGCACTGCAACGAAAGAAATGTTTTTAGTATTTTTCTCACGTGATCACCTGCATCATTTTTATGCTGTACTACTATAGTAGCCTAGGCTAGTCATAGTGGAAAGTAACTTAGACTACTCCAGTAACTATATGGTTACCCTAAGGGCAAGTACTACCTCCGTCCTGGTTTACTCTTCCAATTTTGTAGTATCAAAATTTGACCATAGATTTAACTGACATAATGTTAATGCATGTCACTAAGAACTATATCGTTGGATTCGTATTTGAGCATAATTTCAAATGGTGTAATTTTTAGTGACATGCATTGGCATTTTCTTAGGTAAATCTATGGTCAAAATTTTATACCAAATACGAGGTAGTATTCCCTCTGTCCCAAAATTCTTGTCTTACATTTGTTTAGATACGGATGTATCTAACACTAAATGTAATTAGATACATCCGTATTTAGACAAATTTAAGACAAGAATTTTGGGACGGAGGGAGTACAAAAGTGGGCTATGTAGGCCAAAACATGTGCCAAATTCACTTGTGATGCATTTGGCATCGATGCCCCTCCATTGCTCACCTGGTGCCCCAATCTGGAGCACCTACTTTGCTCCGGTGCCAAATTAACTCACGCAATGAAAAAACACTGCGTGGGAGAGAGAGAGGACTGAGGCAATAAAAACACTTGTTTGGGAGAGTAAGAGGCTGGTGTAGTTGGTTTGATTGATTTATTTATACATGTGGGTCTGTGTACACAGCGGTGCCAACTCTCTCACATCGCGAGAGCGGTGCCAAAATCTTTTGATTTGACATCAATGTGTATTATGTGGCATACTTTTGTGAAATATGGCATCGACCACATAGTGGAAGGCAACAGATGCCCAAGCTCTTCACGTGCTCCTAGTTAGATGAGAGGAAACAGAAACAGAGAGAGAGAGAGGTAGAGAGAGAGAGAGTGAAAAAATATCACTAGCCAGCAAACCCTATCATATGAGCGAATGATATTGGTACCTCTTGATGACACGTCAATCTTATGCAGCCAGCTGCTCTAATATGTTCTCTTCTTTTGCAGATAAAAAAAGACCCGAAAGTGAAAAATGTGCTGCACTATAACAATCTCATCGAATGCCTTGATCTCCATCTTACGAAATTGATTTGATCGACTACCGAGGCAGCACATCCGAGATTAAATTGGCGAGTTCTTTGTTACGAGGCAAGTGTGCTCAAGGTAATGAGGTTTGGCGTTCTCTGGCGCAACAATGAATGGCGTCTGATCACCGCAGCGTCTAAGCCTAAATGACAAAGTCTCCGCAAGCTGAATTTGTTTTTGAAACATCAAGTGGCGGAGACTCGAAAACTTATTTTCCCGTTAGTGACTTGTCAGGGCGGTGGATTTTAGTTTTTACGATAACGCTGCATCCACCTAAAGTAACGAAAGTTCTTACGTGAACTTTCTAGTAATTCCCTCTTCCTAGGTGCAGAATTACTCCTAACATTTGTAATATCAGTTTGAAACTTGTAATATTGCCGTATCCTATTCCTGCGTTTTCAAAATCCTGTGAATCAAACAGGTCCTGAGTTGGTGATGATGTTGTGCCTCCCATCTTTCACCAAGAGCCGTCGGATCTAGATCGGCGACGATACAAACAAACTTCTCCATTTTGCAAAAGATGCCGCACTTGTTCCCTATTTACAAACAACTCCTTGTCTCTCACAATCAGCCTTATCTCCTCCCCACCACATCTAGAAGGCCGTGGAAAAATCTGGCGCAATGGCTGCTGCCGGAGCAGTCCACCCCCAATCTTGGTGTTCCATTCAATGCACGGGCATCTACGCACGGGAAATTATGTCGAACAGGGCTAGTTGTAAGCAGGCTAGCTCTACAGCCATGATGATAGTGACTGCAGACGGTGAGGCTGACTATGGTATGCCGAACAGGCGCCTATACTCAGGTGTCATCTCCGTAAGAGGTCTTGTCACTTCACTTTGAGGAGCAGCGTAATAATTTGACCAGCGGGTAGTACAATTGCTAGTATTCCTAGGAGTACTACATTGGTAGTACTACTACTAGCACTAGTAGCACCACCGTCTGGATTTAGGAGTACTACCACGTCCATCTGGATTTTAGTATTTGACTAGCAATATCTAGTAATGCATGTCACAAAAAATGTACTACTCCCTCTGTAAATAAATACATGGTGTTTAATTCCTATCGGCGAGAGAACTTAATGTTTTCTTGCTAACTAGAGTCTTAATAGGATTACATGCAATGAACTAAACACTGCATGTCATGTTTGGTAGTCTCAAGTCATTGAAAGCATGCACGGCCCACATCTCTCATCGGTTGATATGTCACGAAATAAGAAACAAGGAGGGAGTTAATGCACCGTGCCTAAGTGTTTTGGGATTATTTGGTTTTCGTAATGTAACTTACACAACATTTTTGTTTACATGCATTAACATTTTCTTAGTTAAATCAAAGGTCAAAACTTGGCGCAAAATGCAAAGGGGACCAATAAACCAGTAAACATCAAACTTCTCCCGTTTGGCCCCAACTAGAGGTTCGGTGAGATGACTATACTGCACCGGCACGCGGGGCGCAGCTTCATTGACTTACGGCAACGCCTTTGGTGAATGACACGTGGGCCGGGGTGGCTGGCCCACCTATCATACAACCAAAGGCAGGTGCGATGAAAACCGAGGAGTAGTACGAAATCCTACGCACCTACGCACGCTAACCAAGGGCAAGAGTGATCACTCGAATCGCAAGATTAGTTGACTAGTAGAAGCTAAGCTAGACCCATGGAGGCGATGAGCGCGAGGATCAGCCGGCTGTGCCAGATGGTCCATGACGCCGGCCTGTGGCCCGGCAACGAGGAACGTCTCCAGGTAGTATTGCTTGAGGCCGGCAGGGCGAGGGGCCGCTTGGACGACAGCTTCGTCTCCTTGTTCGACGAGGTCCTCGTCGGTTTCCTCGACAAGTTCACCGACGCGCCCAGGCTCTGCGATGCCCGCCACCGTCAACGGCCACTATGGTGACAACCTCTTCGACGCACTGGTGGCCCTGTGACTGCCCGCCGTTGCGCCGGAGAATGTCCACCTTGAGGTCGCGCTCGCTGCACAGCGCCTGGCGCAGCAAGACACCATGGACATAATCACCCACATCTACGCGCATGCAAGAGGAGGACGATAGGACGCTGGCCTTCTTGGACCGCAGGGCAACCTTGGACACACTGTTCAGAAGCACGTTGAGCTCGCCGCCAACGCCGCTGCTCCTCACACGTCGGTTGGTGACCCGGCGCACTAGGGCGTGAGGATGTCGTTGATGGATCCGTATGTATTTTTATCTTTCCATCAAATCCATGTAGTAGTATATGATACTACAGTAATTATCTTACCTTCGCATCAACTTCATAATTTTTATGCGTACTCCATGCATGAACGGCGCCAGAACCAAACTTCTCATTACTCTAGGCAAAATCGTTATTTTCTATCTGTCGATCGCGCCATGGAGCAGAACCAAATTTTACAAGTTACGAGTTCAAAAGGAAAAGCCTGCCATGTTCGCGTCGCACCCCCACACGGTTGGTCCGTCACGCTGCTCAAGCGGGAATGCGTGCGGTGTTCCATTTTCACTTACAAGTGGGACCGTAGTTGAGCAAACCGACTATCGGCAAACACCCACCCCGCCCACCGCGCGATGGCTGAGAAAACAGGAGGGAGAAGAGATGGCTGTAGCACGGACTCCAAGAAAATTGGTGTCGGATGGGACTCGTGTGGGTGGCGTGTGCCGTAGTGCTAGACGTGAATGCTAGTTATGGCCCATGCCACCCCACTATATCGAATCTATATCGAGGTACAGTACGTAGAACAAATTTCCTGCAGTCCGTGCTCAGCACTCCTCTATCTCTCTTCTCATCCAGCCAGCGGACGCGCGGAGCCCATCGTCTGTTTGCTCACATGCGGTCCCACATGTCGCTGAAAACATAAGCGGACCCAATCGAACCTGCACATCTTTCACCTCGGCGTCTGGTGATGAAAAACAAATCAAGAAAGATCTTGGTGGCCGCTTTTGGAGTTACTCAAGAGTAGTAAGATTCTATTTACAGTTTAACCCAAGATGCACATCTTGTGGCTTCAACTTTTCAACTACCACTCTATTTTCTTTCATGACACGACCTGGATGCTGGATGTCCCACATGTCGGCAAAAGGAGGAAGAACCCGACCAAATCTTCGGTTGTGCTCTCGGATTAGACTAGTTGTGCTAACTTAAATTTTTTATTGTGTACTCCCTCTGTTCCAAAATACTTGACTTCCATTTGTCCAAAAATGGATGTGCCTATATACTAAAACATGTCTAGATACATATATATTTTGACAAAAGGCATGTATTGTGCAACGGAGGGAGTAGAATGGATGCAAGTTTTTGTATTGGGAAGAAGAGTACATCCATATATTGATAGAGCACAATTTAGTAGATGTTCTATCACTTTTAGCTAGCACAGAGGCTATAGATGATATCAGTGCACTTGTTGATACTCCTACTTGGTATGCGTGTTGCTGCTTAGACGCAGAGAAAAACGGACCGGAGGGAGTACTAGAATAGAGGCTAGACATGAGACTAGATGCGAGGAAGCAACGTCTACTTCTTTACACTCGAAGAAGAAAGAAGCACGCAAGATCGAGCATCCGCAGATCAACAATGAATGCATCGAGAAGGCACTAATCCAACTTACAGGAATAGTAAAAATGTATTCTTGTGGTTCTTGTTTTCTTTGGTCTTGCTTTTCTAGTAAAAATTATCATTGGAGTTCGTGCAAAACGGAGGTCCGTTTGGGGTCGTGCGTTGCAGTTGGCCTTACAAGTGGGACCGCAGTGAAGGAAACCGACTATCGGCAAACCCCCACCTCGCCCGCCGCGCGATGGCTGAGTTAGAGAAACGATGAGGTTGAAGAGATTGCTCTAGCACGGACTCCAAGAAATATGATGTCAGATGGAAGTCGTGCTGGTGGCGTGTGCCATACTCCTGGAGGTGAATGCTTGTTCTGGCCCATGCCACCCTACTACTCCTACTAGTTAGTACTACTATATAGTACTACTAGTATCGAGGATTCGAGGTGCTGGTTACATAGTACAGTATGGCTACAGTAAAAACACCCGCACGATGCACAAAGCATGTGAAGCTAGTACAAATAGTGTACTACTATTGTTGATTGGCCCCATCCGATAACCTGTTGCAATGCACGTACAATTATGTATTTGGAAAATATATTTTTTGCCTCGTCGCACCACTCACTCACAGAAGCAACTCGAAAGCCATTCATAAATTTAGTAAGGTTATCACAGGCATATCATTTTATTACATACAACAGGTCATCAACCCACATCGACAACGAGGATACATTATAAATACTAAATTTTTCACCAGACAACAAATAACAAGTAATGAAATGAACTTCAACTCAACCATTCCTCGGCGTTGGAAACACTTGCTTTGAACCACAAGTGATTCTCTGGGACGGGCCATCCATTGTCGATCCGAGACCAACACATGACTGATCATCCAGTGAAGCGGCCTACTATATCGATACCGGGTAGGGAACCACCCAAATGTCCGAGGTATAGACACAGTTGCTTCTCATAAATGGTAGTAACATTGTGTCAACAGCAGTTGGATCGCCTTCATTGGATAGTTTTGTCCAAGGAAGAGCGAGTTTTCTCCAAGACTATCAATTCTTTACCAGGGAGAAGGAGTTGGCTCTAGCACACTAGTATCCATCCCGAATACCATGCAACGGGTGTTGAAATAGGTCCGGAGAGTGCGACCATGGGAGACTACACCTACTTCCTTAGCGATAACATCATCGATGGGCTGTATACACACGAGAAGAGGTGATCCATCGAATTAGTTGCGGGCGCCAAATAGTATATGGGCGCTGCTCGTCCTCATGCTCGTGATCATCACCATCATCATATCCCCTTGGTTATAAAAATCTTCAAGTATAGGTGGTGGAATGTTCACGATACCTTGGAAACACAAGAAGAAGGTTGCATGCATGTGGATGAAACAATTATAAATACGGTGGAAGACAAATGTGCGAAACAACGAGGATGCCATGCAAAAACGATTGCCACAGTGGTGGCAGCAAACACAAGGCCCTCGTATTGAATTGCATCACAAGACTCATCCGTGTCTGAAACTGATTTTGAGCAATATCCATCCAAATAAACCAGCGACGACGGCAACAAGCTTGTCGAAGATAGCAACAACTTCATAGTTGTTGTAATTCCAAGAGCGGTTGGGGACTCGAGAAATTGCTATCTTCCGTAGAAGACAGTCACCATGATTGTATTTGAACGTGCGTACAATACCGGTGTGCTCAACCTCTGGGAAGTCTGCTGAGATTTTTGGAAGTGGAACCCGGTCACGAGTGTACACATTCACAAGCCCATCGTCTGTTTGCTCACATGCGGTCCCACGGTCGGTGAAAATGCAAGCGGACCCATCGAACTCGCACATCTTTCACCTCGGCGTCTTTGGTGATGAAAAACAAATCCAAGAAAGATCTTCGTGGCGCTTTTGGAGTTACTCAAGAGTAGTAAGATTCTATTTATAGTTTAACCCAAGATGCACATCTTGTGGCTTCAACTTTTCAACTACCACTCTATTTTCTTTCATGACACGACACGGATCTTTGGATGTCCCACATGTCGGCAAAAGGAGGAAGAACCCACCAAATCTTGGTTGTGCTCTCGGATTAGACTAGTTGTGCTAACTTAAATTTTTATTGTGTACTCCTCTGTTCCAAAATACTTGACTTCCATTTGTCCAAAATGGATGTGACTATATACTAAAACATGTCTAGATACATATATATTTTGAAAATAGAAGGCATGTATTGTGCAGCGGAGGGAGTAGAATGGATGCAAGTTTTGTATTGGGAAGAAGAGTACATCCATATATTGATAGGCGCAATTTAGTAGATGTTCTATCACTTTTAGCTAACATACAGAGGCTATAGATGATATTAGTGCACTTGTTGATACTCCTACTTGGTATGCGTGTTGCTGCTTAGACGCAGAGAAAAAAGCGGACCGGAGGAGTACTAGAATAGAGGCTAGACATGAGACTAGATGCGAGGAAGCAACATCTACTTCTTTACACTCGAAGAAGAAAGAAGCACGCAAGATCGAGCCTCAAGTAGATCAACAATGAATGCATCGAGAAGGCACTAATCCAACTTACGAGGAGTAGTAAAATGTATTCTTGTGGTTCTTGTTTTCTTTGGTCTTGCTTTTCTAGTCAAAATTATCGTTGGAGTTAATTGCAAAGCGGAGGTCCGTTTGGGGTAGTGCGTTGCAGTTGGCCTTACAAGTGGGACCGCAGATGAAGGAAACCGACTATCGGCAAACCCCACCTCGCCTCGCTGCACGATGGCTGAGTTAGAGAAACGATGAGGTTGAAGAGATTGCTCTATACGGACTCCAAGAAATATGATGTCGATGGAAGTCGTCTGGTGGCGTGTGCCATACTCCTGGACGTGAATGCTTGTTCTGGCCCATGCCACCCTACTACTCCTACTAGTTAGTACTACTATATAGTACTACTAGTATCGAGGATTCGAGGTGCTGGTTACATAGTATAGTATGGCTACAGTAAAAACACCCGCACGATGCGCAAAGCATGTGAAGCTAGTACAAATAGTGTACTACTATTGTTGATTGGCCCCATCCGATAACCTGTTGCAATGCACGTACAATTATGTATTTGGAAAATATATTTTTTGCCTCGTCGCACCACTCACTCACAGAAGCAACTCGAAAGCCATTCATAAATTTAGTAAGTTCATCACAGGCATATCATTTTATTACATACAACAGGTCATCAACCCACATCGACAACGAGGATACATTATAAATACTAAATTTTTCACCAGACAACAAATAACAAGCAATGAAATGAACTTCAAGTCAACCATTCCTCGGCTTTGGAAACACTTGCTTTGAACCACAAGTGATTCTCTGGGACGGGCCATCCATTGTCGACCTGGGGACCAACACAGGACTGATCATCCAGGCTGAAGCGGCCTACTATATCAGTACCAGGGTAGGGAACCACCCAAATGTCCGAGGTATAGACACAGTTGCTTCTCATAAATGGTAGTAACGTTGTGTCAACAGCAGTTGGATCGCCTTCATTGGATAGTTTTGTCCAAGGAAGAGCGAGTTTTCTCCAAGACTATCAATTCTTTACCAGGGAGAAGGAGTTGGCGCTAGCACACTAGTATCCATCCCGAATACCATGCAACGGGTGTTGGAATAGGTCCGGAGAGTGCGACCATGGGAGACTACACCTACTTCCTTAGCAGTAACATCATCAGTGGGCTGTATACAGACGAGAAGAGGTGATCCATCGGAATTAGTTGCCAGGCACCAAATAGTATATGGGCGCTGCTCGTCCTCATGCTCGTGATCATCACCATCATCATATCCCCCTTGGTTATAAAAATCTTCAAGTATAGGTGGTGGAATGTTCACAGTACCTTGGAAACACAAGAAGAAGGTTGCATGCATGTGGATGAAACAATTATAAATACGGTGGAAGACAAATGTACCGAAACAACGAGGATGCCATGCAAAAACAGTGCCACGAGTGGTGGCAGCAAACACAAGGCCCTCGTATTGAATTGCATCACAGTACTCATCTGTGTACAGAAACTGATTTTTGAGCAATATCCATCCAAATAAACCAGCGACGACGGCAACAAGCTTGTCGAAGATAGCAACAACTTCATAGTTGTTGTAATTCCAAGCGGTTGGGGACTCGAAATTGCTATCTTCCGTGAAGACAATCACCATGATTGTATTTGAGCGTCATGTACAATACCGTGTGCTCAACCTCAGGGCGTCTGCTGAGATTTTTGGAAGTGGAACCGGTCACGAGTGTACACATTCACAAGTTCCCACTCGTAGTTGGACCCAATGTAAACAACCCAATCTCCATTTGCGCCTGCCCAAGCCTTGCCCTCAAGCGATGGCATCTTAACATCATATGTATCATTATCAAGCGGCATCAACTTGCACAGGGCGAGGCCTCCATCGTGACGGTGCCAGTCATCAGGGTCATGGCGAAGAAGATAGGGGAGATCAAACCGCTCCTTGACTCTTGGGTTCCTTGTAATGAGTTTATTAGTTGAGTCGAGAATGGGCTTGAACGAACCTGCCATGCTAGCCGAGGTGATGACGTCGCACCGATCAATGAGTTCCTCCACCACGTCATCTTTCAGATCGGGGCAAGAATAACGGGGTCGTTTTCGTCCTGTTCCCTCCATGGAGAAGACGATCGAACAATGGCAGAAGAAAGGGTGAAGGGCTGAAGGAAACTGGAGGAGGGAGAGGAAGAGCGTGCGACAGCAGTTCCAAATCGAGAGGGAAAGGCGAAGAGTCGGTGGACGGTTGCCAGTTTGCCACGGTTCACGAAGGGGCGCCCCGGCCTACACGTCGGTTCGGAAATACTCCTACTACTCGCCGTCGTCTCACTGATATGTGGATCGGGACCACATGTCAACGAGACATGGTGTGTAATTTCTCGTGCAAAATGCGATCTGGCCGCGTTGGCCCGAGGTGCCGCACTAGTTATCGGCCTTTATTTTTTTAATGGCGCGCCGTTCAGTTTTGAAGCACGACTAACTGGTATTGTATGCAGAGAAAATATAAACTACTCTACCACTACTCCACCTCCAGTACTAGTAGTATAAAGAAGATATATAGGCTAGAGCTTTAGCGCTTTCTTGCCAAGGGCTGCCCACTTGCTTCTCACACTACCACCCTCTCTCCAGATCTAAAAAAGACGGCCCCTCTCTCCCTCCTCACCGGTGGTCACAGATCCGCCAGGGAAGAAAAGGACGTGCAGCGTTGACGCACTCGTCGTCGGCGAGCGAGGTCAGGCACAGATGACAAGGCCGTCCTCTCAGACCTAGCGCCCGCGCGGGATCGCTGCTGTAGTGTGTGTGGAGGACGACGACCACGAGCGAAGCCACTTCCCGCCGACCCTCAGGAATGCTACCTCTTTCCGAACCATACCCTTGTTCTATTGCCCCATCTGGCACGTCGTCGCATGTGTATCTTTTTCCACTCCAACATCTTCCCAATTTGCTATCCTCTGCTCTGCTGGCCACACACACGAAAACCATAATTTGCACTATTAAAGGAAACCCTACTTCATGCAGACTAATGCATGTCTGGGTTGAATAGGGAAAGGAAGGGAGACTGTACTGTCCAAGAGAGTAGGCATCGAACCCGCATCTAGGTTGAAAAGGGGAAATCAATAGCTAAGGAACGAGTCTCGTGTCTCTTGGTTGAAGAACGGTAGAAAGGCATGACAACGCAATAGAGAATGACCAAGTCGATCGATTTGTTGTCCTCACATAGGAAAAAGGTGGCTAAAGAGAACAAAAATGGGACTCAATCCACATATGCTGCTGGATATTTGTTGCTCGGGCAACCATACCTCCCTCACCACTCTGCGTCTGCGGAGGTACATCGTCTTGGTGCGCCCATCGTCCTAATGGGCCTCCCATGCTCTTATTGCCACTTTTTTGCTGTTAGTATAACGCCAGCAAGTCAAGTCAAGCAATGCTACTGCTAAAGTGATGCCACATTTAACTAATGCCGCTCTCGGTCTAATGCCACAGATAAATTTAAGCGGTGCCATTTAATGTCCTTTGGATCATTTCGAGGTTAGCTGTTGATTGTGGATGTATTAAAGATTTTTCAGCTAAGGCATTCTAATGATGTTGCACAGCCAAGATACCAACGATGAAACTTGTTACTACCTTCAGATTTTTGCCTTTATTAATGCTTATAGATTACATACCTCACTTTCATGAGATAAGTTAATTTTTTTATGCAGTGTCACCAAAATGCCAAGCGCCGATGTCATTTTATTTTGGTTAAACTGCATGACAATTATGAAGACAAGAGGAAAGGTCAAGAGTGGGCACCTCCTCCTCCGGCTGTTCTCTTGATTATCAAGAGGAAAGATCAAGTTTTATGTTTGATCGATTATCAAGATTGGAATAGCAATTTTAAGGTCCCCGAGTTCGAAATGATATTTACCTTGGAGGTACATGGTTTGCAAATTTTTATACTGTCATTAGTTAATAATGCTAGTTACCTTCACACTTTTGTATTTGGTTTAATGCTCATGCACAGCTAGTATACCAATGTCAAACTTGTTACCTTTACATTTTGTATTGTTAATTCTTATAGAAACCTTCCATTGCTAGAGTTTATTGAAATCTGTTCAAGAAAACCATTGTCTTGTACCTGTAATAAACTAACTACTCTATTGTTGCACTAGCCATTTGGATTAGTGTATATTTGTAGTATTCAATGGTGTTGCATTAGCGTATGGACATAACTAAAGTGTGGCAAGCTTTCCCAGATATGTGCTCAAGAAAACTAGTACCTGTTTTTGTAAATACTAGACGTTTGGGTACTTTAAATTGAACCGCGAAAATGTCTTATATTAAGGAACAGAGGGTGTAGAGTTCACTCAAATTATCCCGGTAAAGCTAGTCACACCTTTGTTAAAATTAATGTTCATTATGTTATCGGAGGAGGTCTGTATGTTTGTCTCTAATGCCTGTCTACTACATACCCGACATCATGATGTAATGTTAAGTAATTTCCTTTTGTACAGTGTAACTAAATTGTCAAGGCGGTGATGGCATTTTATTTTAGTAGAACTGCACAAAATTTGCTTAAAAGAAGAGGAAAGGTCAGGAATGGCTCAGTTTTTCAGAAAAAAACTATGTATGCCTTCCTGACATCAGCCGCTGTTGCTTTATTTATTCCTTCAAATAGGTGGTTAGAAACAGTCTTGCTACCTTTTCCCATTAAGAACTTGGAATGCTTATATTTGTGAGTCTTTGCTTCAACTAGTGCCACTTTTATAGTAATCACACTTTCAATATCTATGCAAAGAGGGATGCTCGATTTTAGTGGAGCTGCACAAAAAGTCCAAGTGGTTCAACATTAGGAACATGTTTTTTTCCAAACCTTTATATCCAATTGGTGGCACTATGAGCTGTTCATTGCGAAGGTACATGGTTTGCTACTATCTTGCTACTCTTTTTGTACTGTCATTAGATAGTAATACTAGTGGTTTGCATGTGAATTTATTGGCAGGGTGGACCTACATTGGAGGTGCAGGACATGATTCAATGATTGGATGCTCAATTTTGGTTGTATCAATTTCACCTCTTCCATCACTGCGAACATGGTGTGGTATATGTTTACTAGCTGCTTGATATTTGTGCAGATAGAGATGTCTGCCCATTGCTATTTGGCAAACAAACAAAGTGTCCGCAATTTTGGTTGAACTGCACAAGAGAATAGTATAGTCATTGCATGCGATGCCATTTGAAAATAGACACAAAGATTGGATAGTCACTTCATGGACTGCAGAAAAGTAATCTTGTACTATTTATGGCCAACACTTGGTGCTTCATTGCTTTGGTCGATTATACAATGGGCATCATTTTCCCTAAGTTAAAGTTTGTATTCCAAAATAGTCTCATGATGTGATCGAGAGAAGACCAAATCATATTGCAGTGGATGTTCCTCCATCATGTGTGGTTCATTCTCATGGTTCCAAATGTTGGTGAAACCACTTACGTTTGCAAGAGGAATTGTAGACTTCACAAACAAATTTGTCTTTCGATCAGTCTTGAATGTTGGCAAGAGAAGCATCCATGTTAGTAGGAAGAACATATGTTTTTTCTAGATCTTTGCTTTTGGAGCTACATATTTGTATATGATCTGTGAATCATTGAGATACATTAACATGTTGATCTTATGTATGGGAATCGTACTAGTTAGTTTTAGTTGCGACGCAAGATCCGAAGTGGCTGATCTTTGCTTTTGGAGCTACATATTTGTATATGATCTGTGAATCATTGAGATGCATTAACAGCTTACTTATTTCTGTTAAGCTTAGTGTTTACAAGTTACTGATCGATCACTAGCTAGCCTACAAATGCGCACCTGGCAGTTTTATTTGCGAGGCAAGATGCGAAGTTGCAGTTTTTTGAATAAAATTGCCTACCTCTGAAGAAACTGACAAGCTACACTATCAATCTTACTCGGATAAAAATGCCTACCTCTGAAGAAACTGACAAGCTACACTATCGATCCTACACGGATAAATAGCATATCACGCACGTACTACCTCCTTTCCGGTTTGCAGGGCTCAATTCCAGAAACAACCTACTCGATCCTACACGAATAAATAGCGGATCACGCACGTACTAGTACCTCCTTTCCGGTTTGTAGGGCTTAATTCAAACCTCTCACCAACCAAGGTACTCCCTCCGTCCGGGTTTATTAGTCTCGTGAGCAAAGCAGCAAGACCAAGGCATGGCAATAATTAACGGCATACAGAAGTTTAAGCCTAATTAATTCCAGCGATTTAAGTGGCTGCATGCGTGCCTCGGCTGCGACTCGTTGCATGCTTTGCTTCGCGTCTTGCTTGCTAGCGATTACGAGTGCTGCATGCAGCCGAATCGTAATTAAGGCAGCTAAGCGATGCAAAAAAGATACGCTTTAATTGTTGCGGGCTTTTTAAATCCGTGAAATCATTATTGACAAGGAGGGAGATGATTTGAGTGCACTCGTTTGACCGCCATGCCGGCGTGCGACCCAGACGGGACGGGACGGCACAATCATAATTTCAGTTTCCCTAGTTTTCCACGGCAAGCTGGCGCGCTAAGCCATTATACATTGAATTACGATGACCGTCGCGCTACCTTCCCCCTATAAGTACTGTTTCCCGACATTCTCCAGTGCCACCGTGACCCAACTCGCCATATCCTCATAAGCCCCCACCAGCCCGACGTCGCTCGCCACGTCCGCCATGCCCCCGCCCGTCCGCGGTAGGCGACGCTGGAGGCGATCACCACCGGAACTAGTGTTCGGTTTTTCACCGGAAGGCAGACGGAGGGAGGAGGCATTCTATCTGTCTTTAGATCACAATGCTCAGATCGAGGAGTTGTTGGAGCGCGACCGCATGGCGGAGGAGCAGGAGTTGTTAGAGCGCGACCGCCTGGCGGAGGAGCACCGTAACACCGATTTGCGCCGCCAGCAGGACATGGAGCAGCAGCGCACCGACGCTCTGCGTCGCGAAAGCAGCGCGCCATAATCGGGCGAACTACATGGAGGCCGCCGCCCGCAAATAGCCACGAGGCTGTCGGACGCGCGCAGCGTTCATGACGCCGATTTTACTACCAGCTCGTCAAGTGGGTTTCCGCTTGAAGCAAGCTTCGGTGGACCACACCGGCATGGAAAGGGCCAACGCGACGCGAGCAACGCGCTTCTATCGCACCTCCGGCAAGTCCGGGTGAGGCGCAGACGCCGGTGCGGCGTTTAGCGTGTCTTGCCGGCATCGTCTAGTTAGCTAAGAGTAAGTTAGTACTTGTCTAGTGGGAGTAGCTAGTTAACTTGGCTATGATGGTTGTCAGCGTGGAAGTTCAATTACTCTATATGTGGATCGGACCTGTTACTTTGCTCAATGTTGAACTTTCCGTTTGAGCGTATGGAATGGGCTGTTATTTTTTTAAATGGGTTGTATTTGTCCTCCATGGGTTTAGGGGCTGGCTTGTGGGCCTAGCAAGTTGACGCGTACACAATCAGGAGATGATTGTACGTGGAGAGGATGACAGCAGGGACCCTCCAAGGTCATGGCAGTACGCAAGCAAGTGCCTCCTTATTTCAAGCCAATAAAAAAATGGCTCCTCCTAGTGGATTTCGACATCCGGGTCCCATGCCATTGTCAACGTAGTCAATAAGCGTGAGAATTACTGTGAGCGGTGACACCAAGAACCCAAATGCTCGCCCGATTATTTTGTTTTGGGTTAATTTGATAAATGCCTCCGAGAAATGCCACTGTAATTTCCAAACTTTGAAAAATGCCATTTCATGCCATTTCTAGTAGCGTTTTTTGAAGTATGGATTGGCGTTTTCAAAGTTTGCAAACTGCTGTGGCATTTTTCAAAGTTTGCAAAAATTGCCGTGGCATTTTTCAAAGTTTGGAAACTGAGTGGCATTTTATGAATTGCCATAATTGGAGTGGCATTTATCTAATATGTTTTTGAGGCAGGCAGGGTGTCAAGCTGGGCTGTGCGGGACACTCGGCTGTCTAGACAACCTTTTCTTTTATGTTTACCACAGACCAGCCCAAGAGTAGTTTTTTCTTTTTGAAAATGGCTAGCCCAGTTTTTTGTGATTTGTCAAGTAAGTCACTTTATCGGGCCTGTTGGGCTAGAGCGAGGAGAGCTTCATTCGGCTGGCCGAGAAAATAACCTATCGAGAATGAGAAATGGGTTGTACATTTCTAAAACACATCAAACCGGCAATTAGTTTCAAATATCTTTTTTTCATTTCGAGGTTTTAAATTGCATTGATTTTTATGCGTGGACAATTTATTGGATTTTATATTGATATACATTTATTTTTAAAATCAGTCTGAATGTGACTCAAAATTTCGGGATTAAAAACAGTTCAGACCGCACCGACATATGCAAAATTTCGTATAATTTTTTAACCGTGGCCACAATATGGGCTGTAATGCTAACAAAAAGAATATGGGCTCCAAAAAACCCGTAAGAATTAGCAAATGGGCTGTAAACTATTTGAAATAATGGCAGATGGGATATATGCCATTTTCCACAGGTTTGAGGCTTTCCACAGATGGCCTGTATACTGTTGGATGTCCATCCAACGACCGTCATGCTTCTTCAATCTCTGCCCTTCCTGCTCCAGCCGCTCAAACAAGCGTCGACGGACTGCTGCTCCCTCCTCCCATGGCGGCTGTCTTTGCCTTGCAGACCTCACCGCCCACCGTACTCCCATCGCTGGCCTAGCTATCCTCTACTCACCCTCGGTCCCACATGATGTTATTCTCCGGACGGCGAGATTTAACCAATAAACCCTCGTACTCCTCCGCGTGGGAAATAAGCGCCGAGTATTCCACGGCTCCGTGTAGTTCCTTCCTAGGCCTCGCCGTCGTCCCTTTATCCCAGTGCTCTCGGCGCGGCATGGTCAACGTGGTCAATGAACGACATCCATCGGAAGTGGGATGTACGTGGAGAGGCTGACAACTGGGTCCCGCAAGGAAATGCCTCCTTATTACATGCAAAATAATGATTCCTCCACCTCACATCTGGGACCCACCTAAAGGGCCTCTGTATTTCGCGAAAAAAACGTTACCGCCGCTGACAGCTCGGACCCACCAGCTATATCTTCGCACGCAAGGAAGTGCCTCCTTATTACGCCCAAAAAAAAGAATACCCCCTTAGCCGGGACCCGGTATAGTGGGCCTACTAAGTTGACGGGACGAAGGGCTTTGTCAACTTAGTCAATATGCTGCGATTCTAGCTCGATTGACCGTCGATGTCCATCCAACGGCCGTAGTGCTTCTTCAACATCTGGTCTTCTTGCTCCGGCCGCCCAATGCAGCGCCGGTCGTGCCGCTGCTCCTACCTCCGTGGCGGGCTGTGCTGCCGCGGAGGCCTCACCGCCCCATACTACTCCCACCATCGGCAGGCCATCCCTCCACTCCACTCACCCACACCCCTATTATTCTGCGGTGACGACAGCGCAGCCGAACCAGTGAACCCTCGTACTCCTCTCCGCATGGGCATCCACTGCCGCGTCTTCCCAGGCTCCACGTCGTCCCCTTCCTAGGCCTCGCCGTCGTCCACCGCCGTGGTGCTCTCGGAACGGCGTGGTCAATGTGGTCAACGACCGAATTCCATTGGAAGAATATTGTATGTGGAGAGGCTGACAGCTGGGTCCACAGCAGCCGCAAGGAAGTGCCTCCTTATTACGCGGAAAATAATTATTCCTCCACCAGACAGCAGGGACCCGCCGGACGGGCCACCAGTATTTCGCGAAAAAAAACGTTTGCCCCTGACTGCTGGGATCCACCCGACAGGCCGACGTATTTCGCGAAAAAAACGTTCCCCCAGCTGTCAGCTCGGACCTAGCGGAAGTGCCTCCTTATTACGCACAAAAAATGAATACCCACCAGCTAGCTGGGACCCACCTTGGTGGGAGGCTGACTAAGTTGACGGGGATGGAGGGCTTTGTCAAATTAGTCAATATAAATGATTCTAGCTCCAGTGACCGTACGATGTCCATCCAACGGCCATAGTGCTTCTTCAACCTCTGGTCTTCTTGCTCCAGCCGCCCAAAGCAGCGCCGATCGTGCCGCATGCTCCTGCCTCCCGTGGCCGGATGTGCTGCCGTGGAGGCCTCACTGCCCCCTACTATTCCCACCGCTGGCCAGGCCCTGTGGCGACGGCAACCTCACACCGCATCCCAACGAGTGATCCCTCGTACTCCTCTCAGCGCGGGCTTCCACTGCCGCGTCTTCCCCGGCTCCCCGTCGTCCCCTTCCTAGGCCTCGCCGTCGTCCACCGCCCTGGTGCTCTCGGCGCGGCGTGGTCAACGTGGTCAAGGAACGATTTCCATCGGACGTGGACTGTATGTGGAAAGGCTAACAGCTGGGTCCACGACCGCAACAAGGAAGTGCCTCCTTATTACGCGCAATATAATTATTCCTCCACCTGACAGCGGGTACACACCGGACGGGCCACCGTATTTAGCGAAAAAACATTTCCCCCTATCTGCTGGGACCCACCAATTACATCTTCGCACGCAAGGAAGTGCGTCCGAAAAAAATGATTCGCCCCCCTGACTGCTGGGATCCACCAGCTACATCATCGCACGCAAGGAAGTGCCTGACAGTCGGGACCCACCTGGACGAAGCGTACGTAGCGTTGTCATTCTTGTCGCATAGCGATATGCGTACATCTTGGTCGATGTAGCGGCGCCGCGTGTCGTGGATGTAGCGGCGCGCGTGTCGTAGTAGAGCTGCACACGTAGCATGTACGTCGTCTGCCGGCGAGGGTGCAAGAAAGAAAATCTGACCCGCGTCGTACATACGGGCAGGTCTCGAATGCCTACTCGCGATACGTACATGGCTGGGTCGGAACGGAGAAACAGCGTCGTCGTCGTGTTTATGGGGAGCCAACCGGCTGGGTCGAGCGGAATGCGTGGTCGTGTTCGCCGGGAGGGCTTGGGCGGAATAGGTGATGGAAACGAGGCTGGCGTCGCATACAGCGGAGGAAACAGCCTTGTGTTCGACCGCCACGTTAAAACGTGGTCTGTTGATCGGGAGGGGCTGGCGTCTGCAAAAGCGGAGAAGCGGACCTCCTATGGTCGAAGCAGGGGTCTGTTGATCGGGAGGGTGTGGCGTATTACAAAACAGACGAAACAGACCTCCTAGGTCGAAGCAGGGTCTGTTGATCGGGAGGGTGTGGCGTCTCCGTAAAGCGGAGGAAACAAACCTCCTACGGTCGAAACGGGGGTCCTGTTCATCAGGAGGGGTGTGGCATACCGCAAAACGGGACTCCACGGGATACTGTTCATCTCCACCGTCGACCTCCTCCAGCCTCCACGGGCTACCGTCGACCTCCTCCCGCCTCCACGGGCTCCTGTTCATCCAGCCTCCACGCGCTTCTCCACCGCTCTTGTTCAACCACCCCTCTCCACGGGCACCCTCCACCGTCTCTGTTCATCCAGCCCTCCACACCACGGGGTCTGTTCAACCACCCTCCACGGCCACCCCTCCACCGTCTACTATTCATCCCGCCACACACCACAGGTTCTGTTCATCCGGAGGCAACGCCACCTCCTTTATTCATCAAACCCCCGCAACACTCAGTGTTCATCCAATCGATCGGCTTCAGTTAGCAGCATTAGTGAAGGAATCGCTCCATTGGGTTTAGTTAACGGCCATCGATCGATCGCTTGGGTTCAGTAACGCGTAGCCTGCAGTGCAATCGCTCGGGTATAGTTAGAGCCCGACGCCTCGCTCGGCTTCAGTTAGAGCCAATGCCTAGCACACACGCGCGTACGTACGAGAGAAACGCGCATCGCTCCGCCCCCGACCTCCCAAAATTTTCCTCCCCCTCGCTTCTACCACGGTTTTTCCGTCATGGACGGCCCAAAGAATGTCATGCAGCTGCGTCTCCGGCCCGCCCAGGACGAAAAGCCCATTTTCTGTCATGATTTTTTGTCATAGAAGTAGGAGCCCACCACATCTATGATGATACCGGGTTTTGTCACAATTATAGTCATAGAAGTGTCATATGTATGACAGAAATTTTTTTCGTTCGGCCCAAAATGTCACGGATGTGTCTTTTTTTGGTAGTGGCTGCACGGGTTCGATAACATTGGAAGTTGTCTTCGGATCCCCGGACAACTTTCGAAGCAAAGACTTGATCTTCGACATCATCCCCTTCTACAGTGGCTATCACGCACTACTCGGACGAACCGCATTTGCTCGATTCAATGCGGTGCCACACTATGCTTATCTCAAACTCAAGATGCCCGGACCACGCGGTGTCATAACAGTCAATGGAAACACGGAGCACTCCCTCCGTACCGAAGAGCACACCGCGACCCTAGCAGCGGAAGTACAGAGCGACCCCTATCAAGCAGAACTTTAATTCAGCGGCCAAGCTCCCGAACACTGTCAAACGAGTCCGGACTACTCCGCAGCATGACATTCCAGCTCGTCAGGAGTTGGACTAGCAATTCGGCTGCCGTCTTAGTCCCGACCAAATGGCGGCGTATGTACCGCGCGTACATAATTACGCACTCAAAATACCATGGGTAGAGACGGAGGTATAACTCGATGGTAGCCCATAATACGGCTCAACCTAACCTGGGCACACATGCCTTTCCTTTCCTTTTTTTCTTTCCTTTTGGGCTTCTTCTCATGCGCCCTCTCGTGATCGAACTTGGTCCTTCCAAGGACGCGGATATACCTAAATGGCATGCAGTCTGAGACATGTGGGGGAATCTCTAGATGTTCTTCTTGGCGATCATTCTACCTGTTTTTAGGACCCGCACGCAGCTCCCCCTTGGTCTTGGCATGTTCTATTTGTATGAATACACTTTGATGTATTAATAAAATTATAAGGAAAACAGTTTGTGGCCCAACTTATGTGGCACTAGCTTACTACTTCATTTTATTTTCGATTGCACCCGCACACTTTGGTATGCTTTAATTCACCAGGGGCTTCATTGTGCTCCATATTACGGCAACAAAGTCCGAACACTTCTTACAATAAAGTTCGGCACCCCGAAATTCGCATTATATGCATCGGCTCCGAATCATGTCTTTGGTCAATAGTTGGGTTGCCCGGCTCCTGTGCTTGCTACCTTACGTTCCATCCAATCGGCTAAGGTAGTAAAGGGAGAACTACTGCAATTGTGTTCTGGTTTATCTGAGGAAACACCTCAGTAGAGAAAGCCGAAAACTGACTGTAATGATGCGGCGAGAGCTGGTCAGCTATTTGGAGGTTAAAAATATTTTGTGATTTTTTCCGCAATATGCGACGAATCAGCCTCTACCCGATCAGGTGTCTACAGCACCCTAGTCCGGATTAAATACTAACTAGGGTCCACACCTACATTTCTATTGTCAAACTCCTATGGCTAAGTGAGGGTGATAAAGCCACATAGTCCGATTGGCTGGTTCGTTGTGCTAAACACCTCCTTCAATGACCAAACTCTTGGATCAAGAGTGTTTAGTTTCCATCCCGAACACCCCCGTACTACCTACGTAGGGGCTGAAGCCGACGACTGGCCAACTCTCAGATTTAACAAAACGGTCGCACAGGAGGTAAAAATTTAAAACAACAAACATTATATTACATAACGGCCTTATAGGAAGGGATAACATGAATGACTTCATTCAAAGATAAAGTCTTTTGAACACTGGCCCTCTACAATGCGGGATCCCTTCAGGACATCATCAAAATACCGCTCGGGTGTGCGGTGCTCCATGCCCGCGGGCGGTCCCTCAGTCGCGAGCCTGACGGCGTCCATCCTCGCCCATTGCACCTTGACGCGGGCAAAGGCCATCCGTGCACCTTCGATGCAGACCGACCGCTTGACGGCATCAAGCCGAGGGCAGGCATTGACCAGCCGCTTCATGAGCCCGAAGTAGCTGCTGGGTATGGCTTCGGCAGGCCACAGACGGATTATCAAATTCTTCATGGACAATTCGACCACCGTATGCAGTTCGGTCAACTGTTTTAGCTGATCGCTAGAGGGCACCGGATGCTCTGGTGCAAGGTATTGCGACCAGAACAGTTTCTCCTTTGAGCTCCCTTCTTCGGCTCGGAAGAAATCCCAGTGTCAACAACACTATGTGGCAGATCCGCAAACGCCCCTGGAGAACTCCAAATCCGGGTCAGTAAGAGGTACCTTTTCTTCACATACTTGCTCTACATAATAAAGGCCTTACCCGCCATGATTTTTCTGGCCTCCTGGATTTCCTGGAGGGCGCCCTAGGCTTCAACCCGGGCATCTTGTGCGCTTTGGCGGGCCTTGGCAAGTTCGGACTCTTGATCCGCAATATTGCGCTCCAAGGACTCGCATTTCTGCACGGCGTCCTGGAGCTCCTTCTGGAACTCACCGACCCTGGCCTCGTGTTTTCACGAGCGGCTTGTTCCTTTGCCGCTCTCTCCTTGGCTTCGGCCAGTGCCTTCTTGAGGATCTCCACCTCGGTCGCCGCTCCTACAAAATATCATGGCACTCTGGTCAATACAAAGCATTCATCCTTTCTGAATCTAAACAAGGTCATTGCATACCTTGATTGATGTACACATGGAGACTGATGTAGACAAGGCCCCGCTGGAACATGAAATCGAGCCTAAAGATGTACAGGTAAATGATATATCTGCAGCTCGCTGTTCACTGTCCTTTGATGTTACTGGGGCTAACTCTGCTCAGGTTGTGGAGATGGATGGTGATGTGTACCCAGACCTGAAGACCTCAAGTGACTATGTGGTACAGCTTCCCCTCTCTGATTACAGTGATGAGATCATTCTCACAACTCCCCTTGCGCCTGAAGTGGCACTAAGATTCAGCAAGCGCAATGCACAGGGGGACAGGAGCGCATGGAAGCTAAAGCCATTAACTTGGCTCAAAAGAAGAACCTGGAAGGTAACACCAGAACCCCTTGCAATAATTCTTTTGATGCTTTGTCATATAAGGAATTGATGTATAGAGCCACTTGTATGGGGGTAAATATTCCTGATAATGATTTTGCTTGTGTGAATGTTCTTAGAGAGCTTGAAAGGGTGAGGGAAAATCTAGATAGTAAAAAAACATTGGGGACAACAATACTGATATTGAGGATGATATTTTAGTCACCAATGGGCTAGGAAAATCTGTTCCTGTTAATCTGACTTGGCTTGACCAAGATGAAACTGTCTTTGAACAAAAAGTCTCTGGTAAACAGAAGAAAAGAAGATCTAAAAAGAAATCTGCCGTTAAGCTCTCTAGACCTGTGACTAGGAGCCAGAATAAGGCGGTGTCTTTAGAGGATGTGTGCTGTAGTCCTGCATTGCCTCCTGGCAGGACTACTAGATCCTATTTTCACAAAAAATGTTCCAAATGAGAGGGCACATTTGGAACTGTAGAGGGGTAGGCAAGAAAGGAATGGCCACCTGCCTCTCAGACATGATTAGTGACCATTCCCTAGATTTCATTGGTTTGCAAGAAACTATGAAGAAATTTTTTACTCCTAAATGCATTAGGAGAATTGACCCTTTTGGTCTATTCCATTGGGAATGGATAACATCTGTTGGGAAGTCTGGTGGTATTTTAGGAGGGGTGAGGCAAGATACTATGGAGATCACTTCCTGTACCAAAAGGAAATATGTTTTGCAGTTAAACCTGCATGACAAGAAGAAGAATGTTGACTGGGGCCTGCTGGTGGTTTATGGGGCAGCCCATGAGGAGTTTAAAGAGGAATTTTTGATAGAGCTTGCTGCTAGTTGTAGTAGCATGACTGTGCCTTATATTGTGGAGGGTGATTTCAATATCCTGCGGCATGGTGATGAGAAAAACAAAAAGATGCAGAATAATAAAGCTACTAATATCTTCAACTCCATCATCAATGCTTTGGCCCTTAGAGAGATATATATTAGTGGGGGGAAATACACTTGGACTAACAACCAAGCCCATCCTACCCTAGAAAAACTGGACCGCACTTTGATGTCTGAAGATTGGGAGGATCTTTTTCCTATGGTCTCTGTCAAGAAATTGGTTCGGGAAATTTCGGACCACAACCCTTTGCTTCTCTCTGGTGGGGAAGAGGGGTGTGAAGCTCCTAAGCCTTGTGAGTTTCGTTTCAATTTGTCCTCGATTAAAGATAAAGATTTCCTTCCTACTGTTAGTAGGATCTGGTCGAGGAAAGTGCACTCCTTGGACCCTATTGATATCCTAAATATCAAACTTAAGAGATTTAAGAACTATTTTAAAGGGTGGGGGTCCAATAAATATGGTCATAACAAAAGAAGGAAAGAAGAGCTCAGATTGGAGCTAGCCTTGCTGGAAGAATTAGAAGAGTGTGGCCCCTTGTCCCCTAAGATGAATAGCATCAAAGTTGATGTTAGTGCGGAACTGCATGAGCTTTTAGTGAACGAAGGGATCTTTTGGTTGCAGCAGTCTCATGAAAGATTGCTGCTGAAAGGAGATCTTAATACTAACTACTATCATAAGATTGCGAACGGGCGCAAGAGGAAAAACACGATTCATTCCCTAAAAGCTGGAGATGTGGAAATAGAAGGGACTAATAATCTGATTGCTCATGTGGCAGAGTTCTACAAAAACCTTTTCGGTCCTGCACCCGGTAATGTGTTCCATATGGATCCTGATACTTGGGCCACTAATGAAAAACTTGATGAAGAAGATAACGCTGATCTGTGTCAGGCCTTTACGGAGGCAGAAGTTAAGGAAGCTCTGTTTGTTATGGCACACAATAGAGCACCTGGACCGGACAACATTCCTATGGAGTTCTATCAGGTGTGTTGGGATATCGTGAAGGATGATATTGTGCTCCTGTTTGAACACTTTCATAAAGGGGGTCTGGATGTACAGTGCCTCAATTATGGTGTGATTACTCTCCTCCCCAAAACTGCGAGCGCAGACAAGATTCAGCAGTTCCGACCGATTGGCCTCCTGAGGTGTCCGTACAAACTTATTACTAAGGTCCTAGATAGACGAGTTGAAAATATGCTGATTAGCTCATCAATAGGGCCCAGAATGCTTTCGTGAAAAAAAGGAACATCATGGATGGTGTGATGTCTTTGCATGAGATCCTTAACTACACTCATGTGAAAAAGAGGGTGGGTGTAGTTCTGAAACTCGACTTCGAGAAGGCTTATGACAAAGTTAATTGGGATTTTATTCTTGAGTGCCATAAGCTTTGAGGCTTTAATGATAAATGGTGCAGGTGGATTAGGGATATCCTGCATAATGGGACTATGAGCATCAAGTTGAATAACCAAGTTGGCCCCTACTTCCAAAGTGCGAAAGGGGTTTGACAAGGTGATCCCCATTCCCCTTTCTTGTTCAATCTAGCTGTGGATTGTTTGGCAAAAATGATTACAAATTCCCACAAAATTGGCTTGTTAGTGGGTCTGGCCTCATCAAATACCTAATGGGGTAGCAGTTCTTCAATATCCGGACGATACCATCATATGCCTGGAACATGACATTGACAAAGCTGTCAACTTGAAAATGCTTCTTTACATGTTTGAATTGATGTCGGGGCTTAAGGTGAATTTTCAGAAAAGTGAGATTCTTACTGTGGGGGGTGATGATAATGTGGTGAATATGTATGCAGACTTGTTCAATTGCGAGGTGGGCAGTTTTCCTATCAAGTACCTAGGGATTCCTGTTAGTTACACCAATCTCAGAAACTCAGACTGGGAATTCATCATTACCAAATATCTAAAAAAATTGAAGCCTGGATTGGTAATGCGGCCTCGATGGGGGGGAGGCTGACCTTGCTAGATTCGGTGGTCACCCAAATATCCTTATACCATATGTCTATGTGTCTCATGAACAAAACTTTCATCGAGCGTCTAGACAAGCATAGAAGGAAGTTCTTCTGGCAAGGGTGCAATAAGAAGAGGAGGTATCATCTGGTTAGATGGAATAGGATCTGCAGATCTAGAGATAAGGGTGGCTTGGGTGTTAAGGACCTACACAAACAGAATGTTAGTTTGATGGTCAAATGGTGGTGGAAACTAGAGACCCAAACGTGGATGTGGCAAGATATTGTTCGGGCGCGCTACCTGACTAACAAATCTGTGGCGTCGGTTAAGCCCAGGTTTTCTGATTCCCCTTTTTGGAAAGCCTTAAAAGTCAAAGATATATACTTAGTGGGCAGGAAGATCCATCTGGAATCTTGTGACCTCGTTAGAGTTTGGAAAGATTCCATAAAAGGGCTGAGTCCTTTTCAGACCCTCTATCCTTCGCTGTTTGAGATATGTAATGATTAGGATTGCACTATTGATAGGTTCAACTCTGTGGATGTCTGCTCTTTCTTCAGGAGGAGGCTCACACCTGATTTGTCATGTCAATGGGGAGAAATGAGTAATACGATCAATAGTATCCAGCTAAGTCAGGGTGGGGACCGGGTCTACTGGGGGCTTAATAGTAATGGCAAATTCTCTACTAAATCTGTTTATAAGTGGCTTGAATGCCCTCTTAGTGGTTGCCACTATAGATGGATTTGGAAAGCCAAAATCCCTCTCAAAATCAAGATTTTCCTGTGGCAGTTGTCTCAGGACGCAGTGCTCACTAGGCAAGTCATGAAAACAAGGAAATGGCCTAGGAATCCCACATGTTCTTTCTATAACAAGTTGGAAACCTCCCAACATCTGTTTTTTACTTGTCCTGTGGCCAAAGTGGTCTGGAGATGCATTGGGGTAGTGTTGGGTACTGAGATGTGCCCGAATAGCTATTGGCAATATTTTGCTTGGTGCCATTCTTTTCTCCCTCATGGACAAAAGTACTATACTGTGGGCTTGGCTGCTGCTTGCTGGGCCATTTGGCTAGCTCGAAATCGAGCTACGTTCGAAAAGAAACTTATCAAAACGCCCTTTGAGATAGTTTTCTCCATGTGTTCTTTCCTACTGTACTGGACAGGGCTGCAGGAAGAGGAGGGCACCAAGGAGCTGTGAAGCGGTGCCGAGATGATCAGGTCGAGCACGATGCGCATGATGGGAATGTGCAACGCTGTGAGGGTGCCGATCGGGGGAGATTGAAGATCTGCAAGAAGTCCTGATGGCTGGAGTTGGGTGATCCTATGATCCTGTGATGGCGTTTTGGTTCTTTTGTGGATGTCTCATGTCTTTGCCTGTAGTAACTCAGGATGTTTGTTGTGGATATTTGGTGCTGCCTAGGTTTTCGCCCCACGTTCGTTTTGATGGCGGGCGAATGCAGTGGGTTTCCTGGCAGTGCCCGGACTCGCTCTACCTCTTTCCCTCCTCCTGACATGTTTCTGAACCTTGTATTTCTGTTCATTTGCAATGGAAAGGGGTATAGCCCGGTTCAAGAAAAAAATGTCGCATACCTCAAAGCCTGTCAGAAGGCTAGTGCAGGCTTCGGTCAGTCTACTCTTAACGGACTGAACCCTCTCAACCACCGTACCCATAAGGATAAGGTGTTCCTCAACAATGGAAGCGCTTTGCAGCGCTTCTAGTAGAGTATCCGGTGCCTCTGGATGGATAGAGGTCACCGGTGGAATAGGTGCACCTCCTTCTTTCAAAGGAGGCTACTTGCCTGATTCCGGAGCCGTATAGGTCTCCGGAATGGTATTCGGCTGGGGGTCAAACTAAATATGGCCCCCATCGCCAGTCTCCAGGGAGATTCGCTCCCCAGTGTGTTCGGCGGCCGAGGTTTCACCCTCTGGCGCCACCCTGACGGCCTCCTGCATCTCTCCCTGGCTTGGGGAGGTCCTTCGGGAAGAGGCTGCCGGAAGGGACCCGTTGTCCATCACCTTGAGATCCAGCGAATTCCCCGAAGATAAGGATCACTGGAGGTGGGAACGAGTCGAACTGCAGTGCATGATTCAACATGTTAAAGGTGCGAAATAAAAAGAATTGGGTATATGAATGCGTCAGTGCCTTTGAGTACTTACAATTCGGCCAGGGGCTTATTCCTGGGGCGCCACTCCGAGCTGCTGTCAGTATCCAACACAGAATTGTCCGCAAGGGAGACCTTCCCCTTCTTGGATGCCTCTGCTTCCAGATGCGTGGAGGCCGCCCTTTTCTTCCTTCGCCCCTCAGGGGGAGAGCTGCTTTCTTCCTCCTCCTCGTCATCCTCGGCGGTGGAGGGGTGAGTTTTGGCGTCTTCAGACGTCACGTCTGAAGTGCCCTTATGGAGAAGGCCACTTCTGGTCTCCTTGGCCTTCTTCTCCGGCGCTTGGTAAGGCGCCGGAACCAGCATCTTCGTCAGAAGAGGGATTGCTGGATATTCGGGCAGCGGAGCCGGACACTAGATCCGCTCCACCATCTTTGTCCAGCCCTGAAAAGATAGATAAGGGAAGCTTAGACATCCTCCTTGAAGGTACAGGTGAAGGATATATTTTGGAATGCGAAAAATTTACCGGACTGGCAAGATGGGTCAGGTTGTACCCACGATGCTTGGCCGTCTTTGGCCACGTCTCATTGGCCTTGAAAATCACCTTCCAGATGTCTTCGTGTGTAGTGCCGAAGAACTCTTGCAAGGTCTGGTGCTCAAACGGATCAAACTCCCACAAATGGCAAGTCCGGTAAGAGGCTGGTGTTATTCTGGAGGTGCGATACCTAGAGTGGCTAGGAAGGCAGGAAGGAGCGCATGCGCGTCGATTTCAAGAATGGGAACCCGGTTATTGTCCCCAAGAAAGGCGGGAAGGAGCGCATGTGTGTCGATTTCACCAACCTCAATAAGGCTTGCCCTCAAGACCCCTTCCTGCTCCCACGCATTGATCAGATCGTCGACTCCATCGCCGAGTTCGACCTGATGTGTTTTCTGGACGCCTTCTCGGGCTATAACCAAATCAAGATGGCGGTGCAGGATGTTGAGAAGACAGCCTTCCTGACTCCATGCGGGGTGTATTTCTACACCTGCATGCCTTTTGGGCTGTGTAACACCGAAGCAACTTTCCAGCGAATGATGCACATCGCTTTGGGCCAGCAGCTCGGGAGGAGCGCCGAGGCCTACGTCGATGACATAGTGGTGAAGTCTCGTGAGGTAAGGACCCTTATTGAAGACTTGGAGGAAACCTTTGCCAGCCTGCACAAGGTGGATCTGCGGCTCAATCCAGAGAAATGTGTGTTCGGCGTCCCCTCTGGCAAGCTGCTGGGCTTTCTAGTGTCGCATAGGGGGATTGTGGCCAACCCGGAGAAGGTCAAGGCAATAAAAAGGATGAGCCCGCCACAACCCCTCAAGGAGATGCAGAAGCTGGCGGGCTGTGTGACCTCGCTGGGGCGCTTCATCTCCAAGCTGGGAGAGAGCGCCCTCCCGTTCTTCAAGGTGATGAAAAAGAAAGGATCATTCGAGTGGACTCAGGAGGCTGACACAGCATTCCAAGACCTCAAGAGGTACCTTACCAGCCCGCCGATGATTGTAGCACCATGTCCCCTTGAGCCCCTGGTCCTCTACAGGCGCAATGCCTCGGGCTGCAGTAGAAGCTGCTGGTGTGATGCAGGATTTGGGCTGCCAAGGGCTCATGGGCTGTACCCGCACCAGTCAAGACACCGCGGCTTTAGGACGGGGCTCCTAAGACCTCGACTGCCCCAACAGATGACCAAGTTACTCAGGACGGCGCTCCCGAGGCCTCGGCTGCCCCAACCAACAACCAAGCTCCCAGGGCCCTCAGGTCTCAAGAGGTACAAGAACCCGCCAACACTTCCGCACTCGTTGAGCACCCAGTGTACTTCATCAGCACAGTGATACGCGAAGTGCGGGCACGCTAACCCATGCCACAAAAGCTCTTGCTCGTGCTCCTCGTCGACTCCCGCAAGCTGCGCCACTACTTCCAATGCCACCCCATCAAAGTTGTCTCGGCTTACCCACTGGAGAGAGTGCTTCGGAGCCCCAATGCTGCGTGGAGTGTCACCGAATGGAACATCGGACTGCAGGCATTCCAGTTGGAGTTCAAAACCACCAGAGTCATCAAGGGTGCAGCACTTGCCGACTTCGTGGCGGAATGGACCGACGTCCCTCGCCCCAAAGTGGGCAGGACCGACCCCTCTCACCGGGAAGCGAGGCACTGGACGGTTGGGTCATGTACTTCCACGGCGGATTCGTGCGTCAGGGTGTGGGGGCTGGAGCCGTGCTCATCTCACCCACCTAGGACAAGCTCTACTACGCCATGCAGCTCTGTTTCCAGTAGGGAGAGAAGGTCTCAAACAACATCGCGGAGTACAAAGGCCTGATCGCCGGTCTCAAGGCTTCGGCAACCTTTGGAGTGAAGTGCCTCACCTTCAAGGGCAATTCCTAGCTCCTCGTCAACTTCTCCAACCGCTGAAGGACGAGCACATGGAGGCATACCTTGAGGAGGTATGCAAAATTGAGAAACAATTCTTGGCCCTAGAATTGCAGCACATGCTGCACGGCGCGAACAAGGAGGTAGACGACATCGCCGAGAGGGCGTCCTGGCGCCTGCCTCAGGAGCCTGGCGTCTTTGAGGAGTGGCTGTTCTAGCCGTCGGCAGCCCCCTCCACCACGGGACCAACATCGGCTCAGGAGGAGCTCCCCCCAGCACCACTCTCGGGCGTACCTGTGCCCAACCTCAGTAGCACGTCTGCTCCTTGCGCTGGAGCCCCCGGAGGGGTGCTGGACCGAGGAGTTCAAGGCGTACCTGCTCCAAGGCACCTTGCTGGAGAAGGAGGAAGACACAGGGCGGGTAGGCCGCCAGGCCACCGCGAACTGCATCAGGGATGGTGAGCTTTACCGAAAATGGCCGAATGATGTCTCTCTGCAGTGTATCTCTAGGGAGTTGGGACGCGAGCTGCTGGCCGACATACATGGTGGGGACTGCACACATCATTCTTCATCGTGCACCCTCATGGGCAAGGTGTTCCGCAGTGGATTCTACTGGCCCACGGCACTCAACGATGCCACCGAGCTGGTAAAATCTTGTGTAGCCTGCCAATTCCATGCTAAGCAGATCCACCAGCCCGCTCAGGGTCTCTAGACCATCCCGCTCTCATGGCCGTTCGCGGTCTGGGGACTGGACATCTTGGGCCCGTTCCCTCGAGTGCCCGGGGGCTACCGCTACCTCTACGTCGCCATCGACAAGTTCACCAAGTGGACGGAGGTGGAGGTTGTCCGCACCATCCCAGCCGGCTCGGCGGTCAAGTTCATCAAGGTCCTCGTGAGCCAGTTCAGGGTCCCTAACCGCATCGTCACCGACAACGACTCGCAGTTCACCAGCAACCTTTTAAAAACATATTGTGCTAACCTTGGAACGCAGATATGCTACGCCTCGGTGGCACACCCCAGGAGCAACGGCCAGGCCAAGCGTGCCAATGCAGAGGTGCTGAGAGGCCTCAAGGCAAGAACCTTCAAGAAAAATCTCAAGGCCTACAGCAGGGGCTGGCTCGACGAGCTCCAGTCCGTGCTATGGTCCATCCGCACCACCGCGACCAAGCCGACCGGTGAAACTCCATTCTTCCTCGTCTACGGAGCTGAAGCGGTTCTCCCTCATGAGGTCAGGCATTGCTCCGCGTGGGTCTTGGAATTTACGAGGTAAGCTAGGACGCCTCGCGGGGGATGGACCTCGTGCTAGGGGAGGAACGCCACCGCCAAACCTCGCTCCGAGAAGCAAGGTACCAGCAGGCGCTGCGGCGGTACCACTGCCGCAATGTCCTCTCTAAGACGCTCGAGGTGGGTGATCTCGTCCTAAGGAGGGTGCTCTCCAGGGAAGGGCTGCACAAGCTCTCGCCGATATGGCCATACGGGAGGGCCCATTTAGGATCGCCCGTGTCTCCAGGCCTGGCACCGCGTGCCTGGAGACACAGGACGAGATCCCCATCCAGAATGCCTGGAACATCCAGCACCTCTGGAAGTTCTACCCATGAAGCAAGGCCCCGTGCCTGTGAAAGTCTCCGCTCGTGACACTCTCACATAATAATGAGTTGGGGCTGTACACACCCCGGAGTCTCCTAAGTGCCGCCCGCGGGCCTCACGGGGGCTCCCACCCACGTCCTAGTGGCAACACTTAGCTCCACGCTAGTGAGAAGACTAGTCTAGGTGCCGGACGTGGCTGTTCTTTTGCTTGCTTTCTGTACCTGGTTTGCAACTTCTTACTGGAATTTGGAGTTTTCCCGTTTCTCATTTCCCAGACTTGGATTTTTTCTTCTCTTACTTCGCTCGCCTCTCAGTCTTGACTCAGGAAGAGCGGTAGTTTCCCGTCACTCCTCCTCGCGCGTCCCACGCGCGGGGGCTAGGTAGGTGTGTACTTTTGGGTCCGCCCGGACCACAAACACACCTCGGGTGTACATTTGGGTCCGCTTGCACCACCAACACACATGAGGTGTACATTTGGGTCCACTCGCACCACAAACACACCACGCCAAAGCCTAGTTGCCCTAGAGCTTCGACTTCCTTAATCCTCGTGAGACGCTCTCGGATGAGCTCTTGGGCGTGCACACCCTTTTAAGTTGATGCCTTCGGGCAGCGCGACGCGGTGTACTAGCCCCAACCAACCCACGCCCTGGGGCTCGTGCGAGGAAGAACGATATGTCCCGTAAAGCTTTCTAATAACACTACAGCTCTACAATATCTCTTGAGGCCCGATGACTCCTAAATCACTAGGAAGGGAGCTTCGCCAGATGCTGCTGGAAAGGCGCGTCGTCGCGAGGTGGGAGACTACTGCAAGCATATCAAGCTAAGTTACCCTAACCGCACCTACTTGGGACATGGGTGTCTTGGCACAATATCAAAATAATAAACATAGCATAATGGCATAAGTGCCGTAGTTCATTACACACCCCAGCGGGGCCTTCTACTTTTCTCAAATGCAGGAGAAAGGAAAGGTTAAACAAAAGCGGGCCGCACAGCTGCGGCAGCTTGTGAGGATGGGATCGATGATGCCCGAGCTCAGTCCAAGTCTTCCTCCCACTCCACCGGAGCACGGCGGCGGGATGGCCTGTCGCCTTCCCTGATCCGAGCCCGGCAGCAGGGTGGTTGGTCATAGCCGCCATTGCTGATGCTCTCGTCGGAGGAGGACACGTCGCTGATGGGGGCGGCGCGACCGTCGCCAAGGCCAAGCTCACCCTCGTCGTCGTTGGGGCCGTCGCCAAAGCCAAGCTCATCATCGCTGCCGCAATCTTCGGGGCAGCACCACGCGCGGAGGCCGTCTTCCCCGAACACCCTCACGTAGAGAGTTGCGAGGCCGTCATACTTGAAGTGGAGGGTGCACCTCCTGCTCAGGCCGCACGCGCGGGCAAACGCCTGCTAGCCGCGCGTCAAGGACATGTTGCCAGCGGCGGTGACCTCGACCCTAGCCCATGAGACCCTACTGCAGCAGCCATCCGCCTGCAGCCAGAGGCCATCAAGCTACGTAGTCGGAAGCGCTTCCGCAATGAAGCGCGGGAGCGGTAGCCAGGTGCCCACGGGTCTCTCTGACCACACGATAAACTCCGGGAATGCGTCCGCTAAGTGGAAGCGCGACCGAGGAGGTCGAGCAACCACGGCGCACCTTCCCTCATCACAGGAGCTGCCTCGGCGCCTCCCGCCGCAAGAAGAAGCGCCACTGTAGTAGCCGGAGGCAACGCCCGCTCTCCTGCGCCCCTGAGGGGCCACCAATAGGGTCGCAACATACTTGTGGGGACGTCCACGACCCCTCTTGGGCAGCGGCGAATCCGACCCCTCTTGGGGGCCTTCCCCTTCTCAGTGGCGGAGAACTTCCTTGTTGGCGCCATGGGTACTTCGGCAAGACGGCGAGACAAAGAAGAAGAAGAAGGAGCGGGCAGCGAGAAGATGGAGATGAGCGAGGGGGCTCCGCCCCTCCCCTCATTTATAGCCGGAAGGAGGCCAATCACCGGCGTCGATGATCCCATGCAATGATAATCTTTCTTTGCATGTAGCAGGCTCTTGTCAACGGTTGCCGAGGCAGCATGGGGAAGTGGAGATGCCCACGTCCCATCAATCGCCATGCGTCAACAAAGGCCACAGGAGGTTAGGTCCCGCTCCGCACTTGCCCTTTGGCTTCGCCTCGAAGCCAAGTCCGAGCACGCCTAGGGCCCAGGGGCTACTATCGGTGTTCTGGGAACGGGGGTACCCAGACTTGCCTGCCTGCGGCCCATGGTGCGGCTCCACCAACGCCCAGTACGGCCCATCTTTAGCATTAACAAGTCAAGACCCTCGCGAGGGGCCATGCCTCGCGAGGCGGACGACACCAAGGCCTCCAGAAGGAGCAGCCCCCTCAGGCTGACTCCTGAGGAGCGGGGATCTCTACGCAAGCACCACCTCGTGAGGTTTGGATGGCGTGAGCCATGACGACCAAGGCTAGGCGGGTGCCAGCGGGCGCAGGACTGTAGTTTCCTCTTTGGTGCTAAGGAGGCAAGCGCAGACGCGGAGTCCCGAGGAATCGGCCAAAGGTTTCCATTCCCGTGCAACAAGACCAAAACAGCCAGGACGGCAGGATGGAGGTCATTGTCGAGCCTACCACGGCGTCACGACCAGAGGCTTTGTAGGCGAAGACTACTTTTTTCAAGATAAAATGTACTAGTTGTCTCCCTTTGAATTTGGCCGTTGTGGGATCCCTTCCCGCCTTCATTTGGCAAGAGGACCCAGGCCACTATAAATAGAGAAGCACCACCACCGTAGTGTGGGATCAGATCCATTCAATCCTCACTCCCGCCAGCTCACTCGAGCAGAAGACACGCCTCCTCCTGAGGCTGTTCTCCCACCGTACTAGTTCCTCACCAGCCCCTCGAGGCCAATCCACGACAAAGCAGGAGTAGGGTTTTACACCGCAAGGTGGCCCGAACCTGGGTAAACTGATGTGTCCCGTTTCCTTCCAGTTCATCGAGCTAGGCCGTGAGATTGGCGAGTAGGTAGACTGGGGAGGTTGAGTTCTTCACACACACCCAGAGTTTGAACCTCTCAAGGGTCTGCGGAGCCCGAAATCCGACAAACCCTCATCCAAGATTTGGAGGAGACATTTGCTAATCTGCGCAAGATCAACTTGAAGCTAAATCTGGAGAAGTGTGTGTTTGGCGTTCCCTCGAGAAATCTACTTGGGTTCTTCGTGTGCCATCGTGGGATCGAGGCCAACCCCAATAATATTAAGGCCATCAAGCAGATTCAGGTACCCAGGACAGTTAAAGATGTGAGGCATCTGACAGGGTGCATTGCTGCACTGAACAGATTCATCTCCAAGTCTGAAGAGCGAACCTTGCCGTTCTTCAAAATTGTGAAGAAGGCAGAGCCCATGAAGTGGACCCCAGAAGCAGACGCAGCATTGCAAGATTTGAAGACCTACTTATCCTCTGTGCCCACTTTGGTGGCTCCCAAACCACAAGAACCGTTGCTGCTATACTTAGCGGCAACTAATCAAGTGGTTATTACAGCCCTAGTGGCACATCGGGAAGTAGAAGAAACAGAGAGTGAACAAAGCCTGGCAGGAATAGATGAGGATCAGGAGAATTAAATAGGAGCGCGGAAGCAGGGGGAACCCCAAGGACGTGGCAAGGAATAATGTGGTGCAGCGCCCAGTATACTTCATCAGTTCCCTGTTACAGGGGGCTAGATCGATGTACTGGTGTGCAAAAGTTGATTTTTGTCCTCATCATGGCCTCAAGGAAATTGCACCACTACTTCCAAGTACATGAGATCACGGTTGTCACCCGCTTTCCGTTGCAAAGGAGACCCCGAAACCCTGAGGCTACCGGCAGAATAGTGGAGTGGGCTTTGAAGTATCCAGCTTTGGCCTGAAATTTGAGAGCACATCAACAATTCAGAGCAGGGCATTGGCAGAGTTTATTGCAGAATGAACGCTAACCCCCGATGAAGAAGTGCTGGAAATAGTTACCCCCACAAAGGAAGCGCCCCAAGAATAGATCATGTATTTAGATGGTGCATTCTCCCTCCAAGGTGCAGGGGCTGGTGTGCTTCTCGTTGCTCCCACTGGGGAGCACTTGAAGTACGTCGTCCAGATGCATTTTCCCTGGGAGGAGACAACCAACAGTACAACAGAGTATGAAGGGCTCCTTGCCGGGCTCAGGAATGCCACATAATTAGGAATCAAGAAACTGATTATTCGAGGAGATTCACAACTTGTGGTGAGACAAGTCAACAAAGATTACCAAAGTCCATTGATGGAGGCATGCATTGAGGAAGTGAGAAGATTGGAGGAGCACTTTGACAGATTGCAAACAGAGCACGTACCTCGTGCAGAAAAGAGCATAGTTGATCATCTGTCAAAGTGTGTTGCGCAAAAACTTCCTGTGGATTCAGGAAATTTTGTTATCCATCTTACTCAGCCCTCCATATCCTCGGCAACAATGGCCCAAAATAGGAGGAAGTTGGACTCCGGTAAGCCTCTCCTGGTAGAGCCTCTTGTCGGTGTCAAAATCGGCGGATCTCGGGTAGGGGGTCCCAAACTATGTGTCTAAGGCGGATGGTAACAGGAGGCGAGGGACACAATGTTTACCCAGGTTCGGGCCCTCTCAATGGAGGTAATACCCTACTTCCTTCTTGATTGATCTTGATGATATGAGTATTACAAGAGTTGATCTACCACGAGATCATAGAGGCTAAACCCTAGAAGCTAGCCTATGGTATGATTGTTGATGTCCTACGGACTAAACCCTCCGGTTTATATAGACATCAGAGGGGGCTAGGGTTACACAGAGTCGGTTACAAGGGAGGAGATCTACATATCCATATTGCCAAGCTTGCCTTCCACGCCAAGGAGAGTCCCATCCGGACACGGGATGAAGTCTTTAATCTTGTATCTTCATAGTCCAACAGTCTGGCCAAAGGATATAGTCCGGCTGTCCGAGGACCCCCTAATCCAGGACTCCCTTAGTAGCCCCTGAACCAGGCTTCAATGACGATGAGTCCGGCGCGCAGATTTGTCTTTGGCATTGCAAGGCGGGTTCTCCCTCTGAATACTCCATAGAAGATCTTGAACACAAGGATAGTGTCTGGCTCTGCAAAACAAATTCCACATACCACCGTAGAGAGCATAATATTTCCACAAATCCAATCTGCCGACAGCTTTTCATAATGTGACGCGTTGCCGTGGTCTGGTCATGACGAACCGTTTTTCCGAGCCTGCCACTGCACGTGTTGCGAGGCAGTTTTTATTGGCACATCCTGTCGAAGCAGAGATCGTGTCCCTTTTTTCACGGGATTCTCATCAATATGGGTACAGATAACCCAATCGTTCCTATTGGTATGACTCCTCGATCTACGCAAGTCCCAAACGGCCACACGGAGGACGCTAGATATTCATCTCCTTTATAAAGAGGCCTAGGCATGTCCTCTTCTTCTCGCGCTCAATCGAATCCTTCCCCCGCCTCGAGTTCCAACACCCAAGGTTCAGGCTAGGCGCTTCGGACCTACAATCATGTCCAGATCCAACCTTCAAGGTCGGTGGGTGCCCTCCTCCGTCACAGAGGAGGATGTCAAGAAGCTAAGAGAAGCTAGGTATTTGACCGCCGAAATCTCACACAGGTTACCTGCTTGAGGGCAGGTCATTCCCACTCCCGAACCCGGCGAGAGTGTCGTATTCGTCTCTCACTTCCTCCGAGGGCTAGGGCTTAGTCTAGATCCTTTGTAAGGGGGCTCATGTTCTATTGTGGGCTGGATTTCCATGACCTAGCCCCGGATTCCATCCTTCACATCTCGTCGTTCATCATTGTGTGTGAGGCCTTCCTCCACGTCACCCCGGACTCCGGCTTGTGGCTCAAGACATTTAATGTGGAGCCGAAGACGATTAATGGGCCACACGGAGAATGCGGAGGAGCCATAATAAGCAAAGGTGCTGATGTTCCATGGCTGCAGGGTTCCTTCCCGGAGGTATCCAGCTTATGGAAGCGGGAGTGGTTTTACATCACAGCTCCCCGCGGTACTAAGTGGGTGGCTGCCCCTGCCTTTCGCTCGGGCCCCCCGCCACAACTGACGTCATGGATCAACAAGGGGCCGGACTGGGGGCCAGTAAGTGATGTGCCGATATTGCAGAGTCGCATCCGAGATCTCCTCGAGAGAGATGTCAGCCTGGTCACAGTAATGCAAGTCATGCTAGTTCGTCGAGTCCTGCCTTGCAAACGTCGGCCTCTGCGTATGTGGGAGCTCAACCCAGAAGGACCGCAAGCTATTCAGCACTTCCTCGGCATGACGCTCAAAGAGATGTCCAGATTGTTCTTCGGATAAAAAATAAAGTGTCCGGACACCGCCCAGGATGCGGGTCTGAGCTGCAATTGTCCAGATACCCAAGTAAGTAGTCCTTCAGCCGAACATTTGTCTCTTTTTATCACAACATCATTTGAAAAGCCGCTCTTTGACCAGGACTGGGTAAAAAAGGCAAAGATGATCAGGTGTTCGGCCCCCCTTCCCGAGGGCTCAGCAGATCCAGTACTGGTCAGAATGCTTGAGCTTGCACCTTATCAAGCGCCCTCAGGGGAAGATAAAGGGGGGGAATAAAGAGGCTGAAAGGGCCTCACTCATTATTCATCAAACCGGGAAATTAGTGCCTCCGCTGAAGGAGGATAACCATGAGAAGAATCTGAAATTCCCTCTCCCGTGGAAGGAAGAGGACCGCCTCAAGACTTGGAAACATTGGTTTCCAAGCGAGGGAAGAAATCTTCGCCAGAGGGTCCTGCCCCGGAGGGTATCCTTACCGCACAGTGCCCGCAAGGGGATCAGCCCTCCACCGAGCTGTAAGTAAACAAAAGTACTCCATAGTAAAAATATCCTGCTGTATTTCTGAGGATAATAACCGAAGCATATGTCTTGTAGTTTGGATCGTAGTCCCTTCTCGACAGAGTTCGTCTTTTCAGGATGTTCTTCCGGAGATCATGGAGAGCGAAACACCTCCCCATGCCTCCCCGCCTCATGAGGCGGGTGACCCTGAGGTGTCATCACGGAGGATTTCTCCTGATCCGCCTAGGCCAGGGGATAACCCTTCGGCCCCCCGAAGTCCGGAGTATTCGGCTCCGAAGGAGAGCAACAGAAAGAGGTTGGGACTGTCCGGTGCGCGACCTAACGCACTAAAGAATCTTCTGTAGCAAGCGACTATCTCAGAAGCGCATGGTACGCTAATGGGTATGGTGGTTGAGAGGATTTCATCCGCCGAAAGCGGGTTGCATGAAGATTTTATGAGTCTGCTGAGAGGCTTTGAGGTACGCAAAGTAGTATATGTTTTTGATGGTACCGCACACGCTAGGTGTGCCCTATGCAGATAGTAGCCCCTGAGACTCTGGTTGCTGTCGAAAACGGCGGCAAACAGACGATCATCATCCCAGGTAATAATCAGGCCGCCTTCATGTGCAGATGGCTGGAGGTCTGGTGGCTAGCCGGACTGGTGAGTTTGCCGAGCTGAAGCGGCAACTTGATGCGGCAGATGCCGACATCGTGCTTGTAAACAAGCGGCTTGACGAGGCACAGTGTATGTGTTATCTCCGGTGATCAACACATATTAAAAGGAGCATGATGCTAGTATCTTTAATATGTTGTGACTGCAGATGGGGCTGCCGCCGTGGAGACCCTCCGGGCGGAACTTGCCCGAGCCAAGGAACAAGCCAGGAAGAGTGATGCGGTCGCTCTAAAGGCGGTCGAAGAGTTGAGGGCTGAACAGGCTGCGCATTGCCAAAGCAAGGATAAAATAGCCAAGATGGTTGTTGAGTTGAAAGATGCCACCGACCATTACGAGCCTCATGAAAAGGAAAACCGAACGAAGATGACGGACCTGGAGAAGGCCATGGTAGCGGCCAAGGACGCCCGCTCTAAAATCTGAGCAGCGAAGGAGGAGCTACGTCAAGCCGGGGATATCACGGCTGGAAAGCCCTTTTTGTTGCGGACGAAGTTCGGAGATCCTAAGTATGCCCCTCTTGATCAATTATGGAGTTCTGCAGACGCATACGTGGATTTGGCAGCGAGTGCTGCTGATGCGGCCGAGTTTTTCAAAGATCAAAAAGATCGTGAAGTGGAAAAGTTGTTCTGGTCATAGTTCAATGTTCTAGTGCGTCCGCTGGTATTGAATGAGCGAATGGCTGAGTGGGCCGAGCTCCATAGGTTGTCCGGACTTGCCATGAGGTCTATTATGGATCATCTTTGGCCGGGAGGACCAAGGCCGAATAGTTATTTCGGTTTAGTGCAACAATTCCTTGGTGCTGTGCCGCGCGTCGACGCTATGAAGAGGTCGGCATGCACAGAGTGTGCGCGGATGGCTCTTGCCCGTGTCAAGACATACTAGGCAGAGATGGAGGCCACCGCAATTGCAACCTAGAGTTCGGTCGTGGGCCGAGTATCGGCCGAGCACTACTTTGAAGAAGTCCTTGAAGGCGCTCGTTTAATAGAGGCTCAGTGCTCGAAGAATATTATGTTCTAGTGACATGTATTCCCATTTTAAGAACAATGTTTATTAAATTATAAAGGTTGTGTTTATACTTTTGCCTCAAAGTATTATGATGCCTCCTGTGCGGCCGTTTATGTATATATGTATATAACCTGAAAGTTTGCCGTCGTCGGCTTCAGCCCCCACGCATATAATGCGGGGGTGTTCACAAAAAACGTGTATTCACACTTGATCCAACGTCTTGGTCCATTAAGGAGGTGATAGCGCAGCGAACGAGGCAATCAAACTATATTGCTTTAACACTTTCACTTAGCGATAGGAGTTTGACGGTGGGACTACTATATAGCCACTGGTACCTCCGCGCTCATCCGAATACGGGGCGCGTACATACATGACCGCGAAACGGACCTTCATTAATGCGTAGGAATCCCGAAGATTCCGCTAAGTCATCGAGTGGTTGACCAGTCTCGTGCTTTATCATGACAGTCAGTTTTTGGCTTTCTCTACTGAGGTGCTCATCCAGATGAACCAGGGCACAATTGCAGTAGTTCTCCCGGTGCCACCTTAGCCGATAGAGCGGAATGTAAGGTAGCAAAGCGCGGGAGCTGGGCAAACCCAACATTTGACCAGAGACATGATTCGGAGCGGATGCATATAAGGCCAAACTCGCGACGCCGAACACTCCCTAAGGTATTCGGTCTTTACAACATGTACCGGGCTGAGCAACGCCCTTGATAATGAGCCCCGAGTGTCCAGGTACATGCATTTTTCTGACGTGGCAAAATGCCAATAACGTCAGCATCCATCTCGGTTATACTGAGTATCCGGAGGATGTGAACAACAAGAGACAGTAAAAAAGGTTTACACAGGGTCTTAATCTAAAAAGAAACCTTTGAGCGGGTCCCTACTGCACGTCTGATCCTGTGTCTCCGTTGTGCCGTATCCTGGAAGGGTGTAGCACGATTGTCATCTGTAAAAGAGAAGAACTTAAGTGAAAATTTTCGTGCGAAAAAATTGGTTATCTTCAATAAACCATTATAAATCAAGATAAGTAAGGTCGAGCCGAAGTGTAGTCCTTTTACATGCGGGAAGCCCCTGGTACCGCTTATGAGGGTAAATCCATCGAACTAATTTTAGGTATATTAAGCTGTTACAGCTAGTGATGTGCCGGACTCGTCTAACCGTGTCCGCAGTCTTGACGACCGATCATTTATTCTGGTTGGAGAGGCCGTTTAGTGTTCGGCTTCTAAAGCCTCCACACGTTCTTCCATGCATAAGGAACGCTCGATATTTCCGCTAGTTGTGATGATGCCACGTGGACCGGGCATCTTGAGCTTAAGAGAAGCGTAATGCGGTACTGCATTAAAACGAGCAAACGCCGCTCTTCCAAGTAGTGCTTGATAACCACTTCAGAATGGAGCGATGTTGAAGGTTAACTTTTCGCTTTGGAAGTTGTCGGGAGAACCGAATACAACCTCTAGTACTAGAGAGCCCGTGCAGCGGGCCTCTGGGCCTGGTATTACTCCCTTAAAGGTAGTATTACTGTTGCTGATTTTTGTGGGGTCTATCCCCATTTTGCGGACTGTGTCCTGATATATCAGATTAAGACTACTGCCGCCGTCCATAAGGACTCGTGTGAGATGGTATCCGTTTTTTACTAGGTCTAACATCAAGGCAGCCAATCCTCCGTGCCGGATACTTGTCGGGTGATCCCTGCGATCAAAAGTGATCGAGCAGGCCAACCACGGGTTGAAACTTAGGGGTGACGGGCTCTACGGCGCGTGTGTCTCGGAGTGCATGTTTACTTCTCCTCTTCGTCACGTGGATCATATTCACTGTTTTGACCTCTGTTGGGAATTTTTTCTGTCCCCCGGTGCTTTGCTGGCGAGGCTCGTCCTCGTCTTCACTTGGTGTCTCCCTCCCCTTGTGTTCGGTGTTTAGCTTACTGGCCTGCTTGAAGACCCAGCATTCTCTGTGGGTGTGATTTGAAGGTTTATTGGGGGTTCCATGAATCTAACATAATTTTTCTAGAATCTTGTTTAGGCTGGACGGTCCATCTCTGCTGCCTTTGAAAGGCTTTTTCCGCTGACCCGGTCGAGAGCCCCTGAATCCGGCGTTTACCGCCATGTTATCTGGGCTGCCTTCTTTATTTCGACGCTTGCTTTTACTGCGTCGTGGTTTTCCATTGCCATCCCTGACTTCGGATGTGCCTGGGTCGCTGGTGCTACTACAGGCTAGCCAGCTATCTTCGCCCATGCAAAAGCGGGTCATGAGGCTTGTCAGGGCTGCCATTGTTCTCGGTTTTTCTTGGCCGAGGTGTCTGGCGAGCCATTCGTCTCGAACGCTGTGTTTGAAAGCTGCTAAGGCTTCGGCGTCCGGGCCAGTCGACGATTTGGTTCTTCTTAGTGAGAAATCTGTTCCAAAGCTTTCGGGCTGACTCTCCGGCTGTTGAATTATATGACTTAAATCATCTGCATCCGGAGGTCGGACATAGGTCCCTTGAAAATTAGCCCTAAAAGCATCCTCAAGCTCCTCCCAACTTCCAATTGAGTTTTCAGGGAGGCTCTTCAGCCAGTGCCGAGCTGGTCCTTTCAGCTTGAGGGGCAAGTACTTGATGGCGTGGAGATCGTCTCCGCGAGCCATATGGATATGGAGGATAAAGTCCTCAATCCAGACCCCAGGGTCTATGGTTCCGTCGTACGCCTCTATGTTCACTGGTTTGAATCCTTCTGGAAATTTGTGGTCCAGCACCTCATCGGTGAAACATAGGGGGTGTGCGGCACCCCTGTATTTGGATGTGTCATGGTGTTCTGACGGTTGTAGTGTTCGGTTTTGCTTGTGCGCTGGAGCGCGTTTCCTTAATCCGTAGATGGATCTGGTCATGCCGATCTTCTGATGCAAGTCCTCACGTGAATCGTGTGCTGACTTATGTGCGACCTTGTTAGCCGCTCTATCACGGCCACGAGGTGGATGATCCTGACCGGTCGGTCATTTTGTTTTTCGGCTGTGTGGGCTCTAAGGCCTCATCATCAAATTCAAGCAACAGCTTGCGCTTTGGATAGCTCTTTGTGTGGTAACTACCACCATACTTTTCTTCATTGTCGAGCACTTTGTTCCATCTACTGTTGAGCGTATTCTGTGCAGCCTTAAGCCTTTGCTTCTGCTTCTTCAGACTCCTCGCGGTGGTAATAAGATTTCTGTGGAGGTTCTCTTGTTCCAAGTGCCTTTCCGGGATGATGTGTGCATCCTTGTCCGGACTGTTTTCCTCTCCGGAGGGAGGTTGATGAGCTTTATCCTCGGCGTCACCGTGTTCGGACAGCGGATCCGTACTATGTTCGACGATTGCTGGTTCATCCTGCTCTATCGCTGGGTCAATGTGGTCATCATTTCCTCTGGAGTCGACTAGGGTGTTATTTTCTCTTGCGTAGTTATCGCTGTTTTTGCCAAGGCGGGATTTGGAGCGGCGCCTACACCGACGCTTTGGTTGCTTCTCAAGGGAGCTATCCTTCACTGCATCCTTCCGTTCCTCGTCATTGTTTTCTTTGGGTGTATCCACCATGTATATGTCATGTGATGAAGTGGCTGTCTAGCGCCCTGTGGGCGGTGGTTCCTGTTCCTCTCCTGCATCATCGTCCATGCCGTCGATGTCTTCGGAGTCGAAAACGATGCATACTTCATTAGAAACAATTCCTGGTTGTGAATCATGTAAGACAAGGCAACTAACACAAACGTTTAGTTTGCCTGCACCATTTGTGATATTGTCTGACATCGCACACGCTTTGCAAACGGGAACTGTGTGCATGCTTGCACACATTTCCTCTGTGTGAACCTTCTCGGATTATGGTGTATATCGCAAACGTTTGTGTTTTATCAACCGTGTGTGCCGTAACAACCTGGAGAGCGTAATTTCACCGTAATTTAATTGCTGCTATTTCAAATTGTACCAGATTTGAATTTGAATTTGAATGTATGCTACAGCTTTATTCATATCCATCAGGTTCAAACAACCAATGCAATATTCGATTCATATGCCAGGACCCCGATTCTAAGTCACATCGATCTAGCATGTAACACCTCGTATCTCTTTGCGGCCTCACGCACGGTATTCCCACGGGTGTCACCTTACCTGGCCCGGGACCGTTTGCGCCTTTTGGCTCACGTATATGATAGTGTCGCTAGCATCTATATGACAGAGAACCTGGGCCGACATGACTAGTCATGAACCCAAAGTAGCACTAACTTACGGGGACAGGCATACATGAAACAACATCGAGCATGTCGGTCAGCAGCGTGTGAATATGGGCTGTAGCAACTGGGCTAACAAGACTCCGGGAACCCGGGCTTAAGCAGGCTAGCAGGACTCCGGATGTCACCGCGTGACATTTCCTCGAAGGGACAGACACGGGAACGAAGTGTATCACATGCCGGCCAGTCTAGGTGTTACGAGCAGAGTCTTTGGGCTAGCAGACTCGATAAACCGGCTGTAGCCGACTACCAAGGCTCAGTGGAAGCACCAGACTACATTTCCCCATAAGAGAGGCTACCAAGGATAAACAACAAGATTGTCGGATCCCACACATACCAAGCATTTCAATCATACACACAATATGATCAATATGTGCAAATACAACATGGCATCACAACAAGACTCTATGGCTCAGAGTATTTATCCATTAGGCTCCGAGGAGCCAAGTATTACAAACATGGGTCTCATGACCCAACATACAAAGCATACAAGCAACAAGCACATGCGGAAGCTTAACTTGTCTGACAGACAAATACAAATGAAGAAGGTTGAGAAGCCTGACTATCTACAAGACCCTCCCAAGGGTACAAGATCGTAGCTGAGGTAGCAAGCTAAACGTCGAAGTCCACGCGGAACTACTAGCGAGACTGAAGTCTCCCTGGAAACATACAATAAGAAAACGTGAGTATAAATGTACCCAGCAAGACATACATCAGAACTCTCTACATATGCATCGGTATCAACAAAGGGGTGGTGGAGTTTAACTGCAGCAAGCCAGCTTTGACTCGGTGGCTATCCTGAACTACGAATGCAAGTAACTCTTTTGAGGTGGCGGACACGAGTCACAATATTCACCATAATACACCACTATGGATCTGCTCCCGTCTCCCTATGAGAACGCCATCCATAGCACTCACGCTTAAATGTTCATCACTTTTGTATTGGTCTAGAACCTCTGACAAAAATGATGCACACTTTTCTAGGTCATTCCTGGATTTTTGAATTAAATCATACTGTATTTGACTTTGGGCATTTAAACACTATAAATAATTTAAATGCTCAAATAATGCTGAAATTAAATGTGGGCCACTGGAATGATCCATGGAGTGTCCACAAATTATTGCAGCATTTTACAAAATGCTTTAGTATTTCTACTAAAGCCAAAACAGCAGCAGAAAAATAGAAACCACAACACGAATAAAACAAAGAGAGAAAACCTACCTGGGCCTCACCTGGCAGAAGAGGTCCAGCCCACCAAGGGCTGGGTGGTCTTCTTCCTCCTGCCAGGAGGACAGACAGGTGTGTGGCTTGCGCGCCGACGACGCCTTGCCACCTCCTGCTTCAGCTGCGCAGCCCCGACCCCTCCAGACGTGCCACAGAGACGCCCCGAGACCCCTCTCTCCTCTCCCTCACCCGCTGCTCTCTCTCCCCTCCTTTAGTTCTCTCCCCCTTGTTGTTCCCCACCTCACCGAACCGCGCCGCCGCCACCGACGAGCTCCACTATGGCCGCAACCACTCCCTCGCTCCCTCTCCGCGTCCCCGAGCTCTGCCACGACCCCTTGGAGCAACACACCCGACGCACGCGACTAGAAGAGGCCTCAGTCGACCAGAGCGTCCTCGTCTTCACCTCCGGTGCCCGGAGATCGACTCCGTCGATTCGCCTCGTCCAGAGCGTCCCCGAGGCCGCTGACCTGCCCTGCCGCATCTCTGTGAGCTCCTGCTCCTTCCCCCTTGCTCATTGCCACCATTTCCGTGCCCTAGCTGCCTCTCCCACCATGGCCGCAAGATTCTCGCTGCTGGCCATGAGGTCGCCGTGGCTAAAGCTCACGCACGACGCGTCCGAGAACACTCCTGAGCTCAGCGTGCTTCGAGGAACCCGTGGATCCCCTCGGCTTCTCTCGCTGTGACCCATAGCACCGCGGCCATCAAACCCGTGCTACGGCCGCCGCCAAACCTCGACGCCGGTGTAGTTCCCGGCCACACTAGCTCCAACCAGCGGCACTACTAGATGCGGCGCACCCCCAGGAGTCGGACAAGCCCAGTCGCGTGTCGAACCATCGCCAGACAGCGATTTCCGTAGATCTCCGCCGCCGTTTTCGGTCACCGGCGGCTAAACGCCGGCGGGCTGATGTGGCAAAGTCATTAGCCGCTAACAGCCCCACTAATTAACCCTAGAGGCACTGACAGCCGGGCCCCACCGTCTAACTAAACATGGTTTATTTATTTAGATTAAACTAACCCCGCTAGTCCCACAGGTCAGTTTGACCTGGCCACGTCACCTGTTGACCCGACCCCACCTGTCAGTGACAATAAACAACACTGGGTCACTGACCAGTGGACCCCACTAGTCAGGTTTGACCAGGAGCAGCCCAGTTGATCTGCTGACACTAGGCTTACGTCATGCTGACCTCATAATCATTTTCTGGCGATTTTATATTTCAGAAATGAATTATAAAATCCAAAAAATTGTTTAAACTTCTAAAAATTATAGAAAATAAACCACGACTTCAAATGAAATAAATTATATATTAAAAATCATCAGAAAAAACCTAATCTTTCCATATGTACCATTTTCATGCATGTTTGAGCAAGTTAACCTCACTGTTTAGGATGAAACATGATTAGGAAAAAATTGAAAATAGACTTGGAGTTGGAATTTGATCTAGCTTTGAATTCCACTTCAATCAAAATGACTTTCTGTTGCATTAGCCCAAATCACTGCATATTGCCATGTCTTGATCATGCATCATGTTGTTGCATTGCATTGATTGTGTTCTTTCTCTGTTTGTCGGTATTTGTACCCTCTCAGTGGACGTAGTTCTGACGATGAGATCGATGACACCGATGAAGAACTATACTATCTTCAGAAGTGCCAGGCAAGCAAAACCCCCTTGTTCATTCCGATACAAATCCCACTCTCTCGCTCCCCGCTCTCTTTTCTGCATTAGGACAACAACGCTTCAACTGTTACATGCTGCATGTAGTTGAACCCCTTTCCTCTGCATGACCTGTCATTGCCACAAGAATAGATGAAACCCACTAGCATGAGTAGGAGTTGTTTGAGCCCTGATGTGCCTACTCATTCATGTTTGTTGTCATGCCTGCTATCGCTTAGAGTTGAGTCAGTCCGATTCATCGAGGATGAATTGGAATGTGGTGAACATGTCCTCTTGTTGAGAGCTAAGTGTGTGAACACGATTTGGTAAAGGTAGCGGTGAGAGGCCATGTAGGAGTACATGGTGGGTTGTCTCATTGCAGCCGTCCCTCGTGAACTGAGTTCGTGTTTGTGGTCCATGAATAGTTACTACCACACATTGGGCTCCGGGCGCTCCAAGCTGTCTCGACTTATTAATCAACCTGATCTCTGTCCAGGAGTTGCAACTAGTTTCTGGTGTTTGTAGGTAGTGTTAGTAGTCTACCAAGTGGCACCCGGTACAGGTGGGCTTGGAACAGACTAGGCACAGTGGCACGGTGTACCAAGTGGCACCCGGATGGTGGGCTTGGGAAACCTGCTCACATCGTTTGGGGCCGTGAGCGACACCCCGGCCGGATCTCCTTGTGGATGGAACCCGAATAGGCGATAAACCTAGACTATAGACTTGTGTGGTTAGTCAGGTCGTGGCCGACTCCCACGCCAGGCTTCCGCTTGAAGTTGTTGAGATACACGACGTGTACATGGTGGTAAGTGGCGAGAGCGTGTGTGAATAAGTACCTCCCTGCAGAGTTAACATCATCTATTCGAATAGCTGTGTCCGCAGAAAAGGACTTCTGGGTAGCCTGTACAGTTCATAGACAAGTGAAAGTGGATACTCTAAAATGCGCAAGATAAGCGTGAGTGCTATGGATGGCGTTCACGTAGGGAGACGGGAGCGGATCCATAGTGGTGTATCGGTATGGTGAATATGTGGACTCGTGTGCGCTACCTAAAAGAGTTACTTGCAGTCGTAGTTCAGGATAGCCACCGAGTCAAAGCTGGCTTGCTGCAGTTAAACTTCACCACCCCTTTGTTGATACCGATGCATATGTGGATAGTTCTGATGTCAGTCTTGCAGGGCACATTTGTACTCACGTTCGCTTATTATATGTTTTGCACAGAGACTTCAGTCTCGCTAGTAGTTCCGCGTGGACTTCGACGTTTAGCTTGCTACGTCAGCTACGATCTTGTACCCTTGGGAGGGACTTGTAGATAGTCACGCTTCTCAGCCTTCTTCATTTGTAGTTTTCTGTATTCAGACAAGTTAAGCTTCCGCATGTGATTTTTGCTTGTATGCTCTGTATGTTGGGTCATGAGACCCATGTTTGTAATACTTGGCTCCTCGGAGCCTAATGGATAAATACTCTGAGTCGTAGAGTCTTGTCGTGATGCCATGTTGTATTTGCACATATTGAGCATATTGTGTGTATGATTGAAATGCTTGGTATGTGTGGGATCCGAAAATCTAGTTGTTTATCCTTGGTAGCCTCTCTTCTGGGGAAATGTAGTCTGGTGCTTCCACTGAGCCTTGGTAGTCCGCTACAGCCCGGTTTACCGGAGTCCTGCTAGCCCAACACTACTGCTCCGGAACACCTAGACTGGCCGGCATGTGATACATTTCGTTCCTGTGTCTGTCCCTTCGGGGAAATGTCACGTGGTGACATCCGGAGGCCTGCTAGCCTTCTACAGCCCGGGTTCCCGGAGTCCTGTTAGCCCAGTTGCTACAGCCCGGATTCACACGCTGCTGACCGACATGCTCGATCTTGTTTCATGTATGCCTGTCCCCGTAAGTTAGTGCAACTTTGGGTTCACGGCTAGTCATGTCGGCCCAGGTTCTCTGTCATATAGATGCTAGCGACACTATCATATACGTGAGCCAAAAGGCGCAAACAGTCCCTGGCCAGGTAAGGCGACACCCGTGGGAGTACCGTGCGTGAGGACGCAAAGTGATATGAGGTGTTACATGCTAGATCAGTGTGACTTAGAATCGGGGTCCTGACATCATAAGTACATATGTTCAAGAATTACATAAGAACCAAATACAGAATGATGAACCAAAGTTGTATACTTGTATTAGTAAAGACGGTAAAGAAAGAGGCGAAATACATTCTTGTTGCTGAACAAGGTGAAGCGGAATGCCCATATTATGCCTCCTCCATGCAGAAGGCATGCACGACTCTACTCCAACCCCTTGTGATGGCCGACCGCCCATCCTTCACGGTCTTCATGAAAACATCTTAAATAATCATCGTGTTCTGGTAGAAATACTTTAACCTTTGCATGTCCACCAATCATGTAGTTTGAGAGGTAATCTTGAGTAAACTGCTTTGGCAACCACTGCAGAGGAAAAAGATTCAGACATTGTCATCTAACACAACTCATTATGGGCAGTAAAAAGAAGGCTGCAGAGTTCTTACTTACCATCCTGTAGTTCGCCGTTGTCTTGGATAAAGTTTAAACAAATAGTTTAATTGCCATATTTGGACCCATTTTACTAACAATCTTTATCAGCTTCCTCACTTGATGTTGGTTCATTGATATCTCATTGCCCCATACGCAGAAAGGGTCGAAGCGCGGATCTTTACCAATAACATATGTACCTAAAAGCGCCAAGTTAATATTAGAAGCTAAACAGCACTTGCACAATGATGTAGTACAACACTCTTTTATAATACTCCCTCCATTCCTAAATATTTGTCTTTCTGGCAACTTCAACAAGTGACTACATACGGAGAAAAATGAGTGAATCTACACTCTGAAATATGTCTATATACATCCATATGTGGTAGTCCATTTGAAATATCTAAAAATAAAAATATTTAGGAACGGAGGGAGTATCTTATAACATCCAATATACTCACATATTAGATGAATTAACATGGTGGGTTGTCTCCTTGAAATCGTCCTCAGGAACTGAGTTCTGTGTTTGTGATCCATGAACAGTTACTACCACACATTGGAATGCTTAAGTGCCCCTCTCAACATATTAATCAACCTGATATCTGTCCAGGAGTTGCAACTAGTTTCTGGTGTTTGTAGGTAGTGTTAGTAGTCTACCAAGTGGCACCCGGTACAGGTGGGCTTGGAACAGACTAGGCACAGTGGCATGGTGTACCAAGTGGCACCCGGATGGTGGGCTTGGAAAACCTGCTCACATCGTTAGGGGCCGTGAGCGACACCCCGGCCGGATCTCCTTGCGGATGGAACCCCAATAGGCGATAAACCTGGACAATAGAGTTGTGTGGTTAGTCAGGTCGTGGCCGACTCCCTCGCCAGGCTTCCGCTTGAAGGTTGCCGAGATACACGACATGTACATGGTGGTAAGTGGCGAGAGCGTGGGTGAAGAAGTACACCTCTGCGGGTTAACATCATCTATTCAATAGCCGTGTCCGCGAAAAGGACTTCGGTTGCTCGTTGTCGGTGTCAAACCGGCGGATCTCGGTAGGGGTCCCAGCTGTGCGCCTAGGCGGATGGTAACAGGAGACTAGGGACACGATGTTTTTACCCAGGTTCGGGCCCTCTCGATGGAGGTAAAACCCTACTCCTGCTTGATTAATATTGATGATATGGGTAGTACAAGAGTGGATCTACCACGAGATCAGAGAGGCTAAACCCTAGAAGCTAGCCTATGGTATGATTGTTGTTCGTCCTACGGACTAAAACCCTCCGGTTTATATAGACACCGGATAGGGTTAGGGTTACATAGAGTCGGTTACAATGGTAGGAGATCTACATATCCGTATCAGCAAGCTTGCCTTCCACGCCAAGGAAAGTCCCATCCGGACACGGGACGAAGTCTTCAATCTTGTATCTTCACGGTCCAGGAGTCCGGCCAACGGTGATAGTTAGGCTATCCGGACACCCCCTAATCAGGACTCCCTCAGTAGCCCCTGAACCAGGCTTCAATGACGACGAGTCCGGCGCGCATATTGTCTTCGGCATTGCAAGTCGGGTTCCTCCTCCGAATACTTCATAGAAGATTTTGAACACAAGGATAGTGTCCGGCTCTGCAAAACAAGTTCCACATACCAGCATAGAGAGAATAACCTTTGCACAGATCTGCTGACGTATTCCGCGGCGTGACATCACACCATGGCCAGGCCTTTATACGAATCGTTTTTACTGTTCCACCTCAGCGCGTTTAGCGAGGTGGTTTCCTTGGCACGTCTTATCAAAGCGGAGATCGTGCCCCCTTATTCCGGGATTCTCATCAATACGGGCGTGGGTAACCTCGTCGTGCCCGCTGGCACGCCTCCATCAAGGCGAGTCCCGAACGGTCACGGGTGGGCTCTTGGTATTCAACCTCTTTATAACGAGACCAAGGCCCGCTCCTTTCTTTCAATCTCAATCGAATCCGCCCCTCGCCTCGAGTACCAACACCCAAAGCTCCAGAGTTAGGCGCTTCGGACCTTCAACGATGTCTGGCTCTGACCTGCACGGCCAGTGGATGTCTTCCTCCGTCATGGAAGAACATGTGCTACAGCTAAGAGACGCCAGGTATCTAACCGGTGAAATTTCGCATAGGCTGCCTGCTCAAGGACAGGTTGTTCCCACTCCCGAGCCTGGTGAGATCGTGTCTCACTTCCTTCGGGGTTTAGGCTTCCCGACGGACCCCTTTGTGAGGGGGCTCATGTTTTATTATGGGCTGGAATTCCATGACTTGGATCCGGAGTCCATCCTCCACATCTCGCTGCTCATTGTCGATAGAAGCCTTCCTCCGCATTACCCCTCACTTCGGATTGTGGCTCAAGACCTTCAAAGTGGAGCCAAGATGATCAAGGGGCATCGAGCAGAGTCTCGGAGGGGCTATTATAAGCAAGAATGCGGACGCCCATGGCCCGAGGGCTCTTTTCAAGAGGAGCTCAATTTATGTCAACAGGAGTGGTTTTATATCACCGCCCCTAGGGGCACCAAATGGGCGGCGCCACCTGCCTTCCGCCGGGTCCTCCACCGCGGCCGGGCGTCATGGGTCAATAAAGGGCTCGACTGGGACCGCCCAAGGACGTACCTCATTGCAGGGGTCGATTCGAGACCTCCGAGAGAGAGATCAATCTGGTCGTAGTAGCGCAGGTCATGCTGATTCGTCGCACCTTGCCCTGCAAACGTCGCCCCCTCCGCCTGTGGGAGTTTAATCCGGAGGGACCACGAGCTCTCCAAAATTTTATGGGTGTAACGCCTGTGGAGATGTACCAACTGTTCTTCGGATCACAAGCAATGTGTCCGGACTTAACCGAGGACGCAGGTCTGAGCTGCAATCGCCCGGATACTCAAGTAAGTAGTCCTATACCCGGACATGATATCCGCATATTTATCATACACCTGCCCTTAAAAGATCTAACCTTTAAACAGGAGTGGATAGCAAAAGCAAAACTGATCAGGTGTCCGGCCCCCCTCCCCGAGACCACGCTGGATCCTGTATTAACCAAGATGCTAGAGGTTGTGCCTTTTGAAGAAGGCGAAGGAGGGAACAAGGGAACTACTTCCTCTGTGAATGAGGCTATCAAGAAAGGGGGGATCGAAAATCCCTCCCTCCAAGGGGAGAAGAGGACCGCTTCTGAAGATCCGGAGACCCAAGCCTCGAAGCGGGGGAAGAAATCTTCACCAGAGGGTCCTGCGGCGGGAGATGCCCCGGCCGCACTATTTCCCCAAGGAGATCAGCCCTCCAGCGAGCCGTAAGTAAAGGGGGGCGTTTTTTAAAAAAAGAGAGACATCCCCGTTTTATTTCTGAAGGTAACCAAAAGTTTACCTTGTAGTTCGGATCTCAGCCCTTCACAGCAGAGCTCGTCTTCAGGGGATCTTGATCCGAAGATGATGGAGAGCGAAACACCTCCCCTTGCCGTACTGTTATGCGAGGTGGACGACCCTGAGGTGTCGTCGCATAGGGATTCTCCGAATCCAGCGGGGCCAGAAGGCAGCCGTATGTCCCCTCGAAGCCCTCCGTGTCCGGCCTTCGAAAAAGGCCACCGGACGAGTCCGGCATCAATGGGTGTACGGTCGGAGGAGCTGAAGGATCTGATCGGGTGAGCGTCTATCTCGGAAGATCACCATACGTTAATGGGTACGGTGATTGAAAGGATTTTATCCGCTGAGAGCTGATTGCATGAAGCCGTCATAAGTTTATTGACGGGTTTTGAGGTACGCAAAATGATGTACCTTCTGACAGTTTTGCATATAAAATGCGCCCTGTATAGATAGTAGCCCCTGAGACTTGGTGCGGTGTCAAAAATGACGACGCGCCGAGGATCATAACCGCAGGTATAATATGCGGTCTTCCTATGTAGGTGGCGAAGCGTCCGGTGGCTAGCCGGGCTGATGATTTTGCCGACTTGAAATGGCAACTTGATGTGGCGGATGCGGACATCACGCTTGTTAATAAGCGGCTTGACGAGTCACAAGGTATGCAACTTCTCCGCGGACACCTGGTAAGGGAGCTTGACGCCCATGCCTTACAACATGTATGCTTAATGCGGATGGTGCCGCTGCTATGGAGAGCCTTTCATGGAGCTCGCCGAGCCAAGGAGCAAGCCGAAAAAGTGATGCGGTTGTTTAAAGGCGGCCGCAGAGCTAAAAGTTTAACAGGCTGCTCACCGCCAAGTTAAGAAAGAAATGGCCGAGATGGCCGTGAAATTGAAGAATGCTATCGACTGCTGTGAGCTTCTTGAAAAGAAGATCGAGCGAAACAAGAGGACCTGAAAAAGGCTGCCACCGAGGCCAAGGATACTCGCTCGCAATGAGAGCTATGAAGGAGGAGCTACATCAGTCCGTAGATATTGCGGCTGGAAAGCCCTTTCGCTATGGAGGAAATTCACAGATCCTAGGTACGCTCAATTGGACCGGCTGTGGGGTGCGGAGGATGCTTATCTGGACTTGGCGGCGAGTGCCGCAGACGCGGCCAAACACTTCCGAGGTCAAAAGGATCACAGAATGGAAGAGCTTTTTTGGTCGCAGTTCCATAGTACGGAGCGTCCACTTTCATTAACCGATCATTTGGCCGAATGGGCTGAGCTGAATAGGTTGTCCGGACTTGCCATGAAGGCTGTCGTGACTCATTTGTGGCTGAAAAGGCCCGAGCCGAAGAGTTATTTTGGCTTGGTGCAACAGTTCCTTGGTGCGGTGCCGCATATCGATGCAATGAAGCGGTTAGCATGCATAGAGGGTGCGCGGATGGATCTTGCCCGTGTCAAGACATACTGGGCAGAGATGAAGGCCACCGATGTTGCATCCCGAGATTCGGACAGAAGCCGAGTACCTGCCGAGCACTATTTTGAGGAAGTCCTGCAGGGCGCTCGTTTAATAGAGACGCAGTGCTCGAAGGATATTATGCTTTAATGACATGTATGATTTGTGAAAACAATGTTTCAATATAATATAAGAGCTTTTTATACTTGTGCGTTCAAGTATCAAAACACCTCCTGTGCGGCCGTTGATGTATATGTGTATATAACCTGAAAGATGGCAGTCTTGACTTCAGCCCCCACGCACATAGTGCGGGGTGTTTGCAAAAGGCGATTTTCACACTTAATCCAACGCCTTGGTCCTGTAAAGGAGGTGATAGCGTAGCAAACTAGGCAACCGGACTATAATGCTTTATCACTTTCACTTAGCCATAGGAGTTCGATGGTGGGGCTACTATATAGCCCCTAGGGGCACCGCGCCTCCCGAATTGGGCGCAGATGTGCTGACCGAAACGGTCCTTCGTTAATGCGGGGAATTCTAAACATTCCGGTGGGTCATCGAGTGGTTGACTAGTCTCACGCTATATCATGACACCAGTTTTAGCTTTCCCCGAGGTGCTCAACCCAGCTCAACCGGGCACAATCGCAGTGGTTCTCTCGGCGCTACCTTAGCCGATATAACGGAACGTAAGGCACCAAAACATGGGAGCCGGGCAAACCCAACATTTGACCAAAGACATGATTCGGAGCTGATGCATATAAGGCCTAACTCGAGACGCTGAACACTCTCTAAGGTATTCGGTCTTTATGAAAACGGGCAGAATAATGCCCTAAGCCCCTGGTGTCCAGGTACGCGCAAAAATTCTGGTGCGGCCGATGCCAAAACGCCAGCCTCCTCCTCGGTTATAGCAAGAAACCGGGGGATGTGTATCAACAAGAGACAGTAAAAAAGGTTTATGCAGGGTCTTAATCTGAAAAGAATCCTTTCTCGGCCCATAGATGGACCTAACTTGGCCATCCTTTTGATGCGAATCCTTATGCGGATCGTGTGTCGGCTTGTGTGCGGCGCCGCTTGCCCCTCCATGTTTGCCATGTGGTCGTCTATCCGACCGGGCGGCCTCTTTGTTCTTTGATTGCGGGGGCTCTATGGCCTCCTCATCGAATTCGGGCAGTAATTTGCGCTCGGTAGTTCTTTGTTTGGCGATCGTCGCCAGATTTCTCTCATGGTGTTGAGTACTTTGCTCCATCTGATTTTGAGTGCATCTTCCGCTGTTTTGAGCTTCCGCTTCTGCTTTTTTAGGCTACGCGCAGTGGCGACGAGCCTTTTGTGGAGGTTCTTCTGCTCCAACAGTTTGTCCGGCGTGAGATCGTCCGGACTGTTATCTTCACCGAGGACGGGTTGTTCATCCAAGTTGTCATGTTCGGACGGTTGCTCGATAGCATGTTCGTCGTCCACCGGTTCACCCTGCTCTATGGCTGGGTCTTTGTCGAGGCGGGACTTGGTGCGGCATTTACTTTGCCGTTTTGACTGCTTTTTGAGGGATTTATCCTTCATAGTGTCCCGTTGTTCCTCGTCGTCACTTCCTTTAGGTGTATCCACCATGTATACATCGTGGATGAGGTGGCTGTCCAGTATCCTATAGGTGCTGGTTCATGGTTTTCTCCCACATTGTCGTCCATACCGTCGATGTCTTTGGAGTCGAAATCGAGCACGTCGTTTAAGCTTTCGACAGTGGCTACAAAGTGGGCGGTGGGTGGGCGTTGAATTTCTTCATCATCCGCGTCCCAACCTTCCTGACCATAGTCCGGCCAGGGTTCTCCTGATAAAGAGAGAGACTTTAGTGAATTCAGGATGTCGCCAAAGGGCGAAAGTCTTTGAAAGATGTCCGCTGCAGTGAACTCCATGACGGCGCCCAATCGGATCCGATTGACGGGCGAGGGAGGTTCGAGTCCGGAGAGGAGTCCGCACCTTGGAGTCATGGGATTCGCAGCGACAGGATGGAGTTCGCTCAATCGCCAGAGAGATCGTAGCCCCGAGGCGGTGTCCAACAACTTGTCCTCGATCGGCGGAGTCGGCCCGAGCTAAGGGTCGGAGCGACGCCGGTGCGCCTCCAGGCACCGCTCGACGGCAGAGCTAGATCGCGCCCATCGAGACAAGGCTTGGCGCTGCTATTGTGGCTCGAATCCGTCAAGATCAAGTCTCCGCGATGTCGGCCGTAGTTCAAACTTCCAAATCTGACTGATGGCCAGGGCGAGCTTTCGATCTGCTCCAGATGGCCAAGTGAATTGCCCGCAGCAAAGCCGCCGAATCTGAAGATCTGTCCGGGAGAAAAGTCTCACCTGGACCATGTCATTGTTGATGATCGAAGGAGCCATCAAGCTCGAGGATGACGACACAGGAACTCTCAATGAAAGCACCAATGTCCGTGTCAAACCGCGGATCTCGGTAGGGGGTCCCGAATCTGTGCATCTAGGCGGATGGTAATAGGAGACAAGGACACGATGTTTTACCCAGGTTCGGCCCTCTCGATGGAGGTAAAACCCTACTCCTGCTTGATTAATATTGATGATATGGGTAGTACAAGAGTGGATCTACCACGAGATCAGAGAGGCTAAACCCTAGAAGCTAGCCTATGGTATGATTGTTGTTTGTCCTACGGACTAAAACCCTCCGGTTTATATAGACACCGGATAGGGTTAGGGTTACAAAGAGTCGGTTACAATGGTAGGAGATCTACATATCCGTATCGCCAAGCTTGCCTTCCACGCCAAGGAAAGTCCCATCCGGACACGGGACGAAGTCTTCAATCTTGTATCTTCATAGTTCAGGAGTCCGGCCAACGGTGATAGTTCGGCTATCCGGACACCCCCTAATCCAGGACTCCCTCACCTGTACAGTTCATAGACAAGTGAAAGTGGATACTCTAAAATGCGCAAGATAAGCGTGAGTGCTATGGATGGCGTTCTCGTAGGGAGACGGGAGCGGATCCATAGTGGTGTATTGGTATGGTGAATATGTGGACTCGTGTGCGCCACCTCAAAAGAGTTACTTGCAGTCATAGTTCAGATAGCCACCGAGTCAAAGCTGGCTTGCCGCAGTTAAACTCCACCACCCCTTTGTTGATACCGATGTATATGTCGATAGTTCTGATGTAAGTCTTGCTGGGTACATTTGTACTCACTTTGCTTATTTTATGTTTTGCAGAGAGACTTCAGTCCTGCTAGTAGTTCCGTGTGGACTTCGGCGTTTAGCTTGCTACCTCAGCTACGATCTTGTACTCTTGGGAGGGTATTGTAGATAGTCAGGCTTCTCAGCCTTCTTCATTTGTAGTTGTCTGTATTCAGACAAGTTAAGCTTCCGCATGTGCTTGTTGCTTGTATGCTCCGTATGTTGGGTCATGAGACCCATGTTTGTAATACTTGGCTCCTCAGAGCCTAATGGATAAATACTCTGAGTCGTAGAGTCTTGTTGTGATGCCATGTTGTATTTGCACATATTGAGCATATTGTGTGTATGATTGAAATGCTTGGTATGTGTGGGATCCGACAATCTAGTTGTTTATCCTTGGTAGCCTCTCTTATGGGGAAATGTAGTCTGAGCTTCTCTCGAGCCTTGGTAGTCCGCTACAACCCGGTTTATCGAGTCCTGCTAGCCCAAAGACTACCGCTCCTAACACCTAGATGGCCGACATGTGATACACTTCTTTCCTGTGGTTCGTCCTTCGGGAAATGTCACGCGGTGACATCCGAGTCCTCGCTGGCCTACTACAGCCCGGTTCTCGAGTCCTCATTAGCCCGCTTGCTACAGCCCGGATTCACACGCTGCTGACCGACATGCTCGATCTTGTTTCATGTATGCCTGTCCCCGTAAGTTAGTGCCACTTTGGGTTCACGACTAGTCATGTCGGCCCGGGTTCTCTGTCCTATAGATGCTAGCGACACTATCATATACGTGATCCAAAAGGCGCAGACGGTCCCAGGCCAGGTAAGGCGACACCCGTGGGAATACTGTGCGTGAGGCCGCAAAGTGATATGAGGTCTTACATGCTAGATCGGTGTGACTTAGAATCGGGGTCCTGACATCATAGGTACATATGTTCAAGAATTACATAAGAACCAAATACAGAATGATGAACCAAAGTTTTATACTTGTATTGGTAAAGACGGTAAAGAAAGAGGCGAAATACATTCTGGTTGCTGAACAAGGTGAAGCGGAATGCCCATATTGTGCCTCCTCCATGCAGAAGGCATGCACGACTCTTGTCCAACCACTTGTGATGGCCGACCGCCCATCCTTCACGGTCTTCATGAAAACATCTAAATAATCATCGTGTTCTGGTAGAAATACTTTAACCATTGCATGCCCACCAATCATGTAGTTTGAGAGGTAATCTTGAGTACACTGCTTTGGCAACCACTGCAGAGGAAAAAATTCAGACATTTTCATCTAACACAACTCATTATGGGTAGTAAAAAGAAGGCTGCAGAGTTCTTACTTACCATCCTGCAGCTCGCCGTTGTCTTGAATAAAGTGTAAACAAATAGTTTAATTGCCATCTTTGGACCCATTTTACTAACAATCTTTATCAGCTTCCTCACTTGATGTTGGTCCATCGATATCTCATTGCCCCATACGCAGAAAGGGTCAAAGCATGGATCTTTACCAATGACATATGTACCTAAAAGCACCAAGTTAATATTAGATGCTAAACAGCACTTGCATTAGGATGTAGTACAAAACTCTTTTATAATACTCCCTCCATTCCTAAATATTTGTCTTTCTGGCAATTTCAACAAGTGACTACATACGGAGAAAAATGAGTGAATATACACTCTAAAATATGTCTATATACATCCGTATGTGGTAGTCCATTTGAAATCTCTAAAAATAAAAATATTTAGGAACGGAGGGAGTATCTTATAACATCCAATATACTCACATATTAGATGAATTAACATCTTATATTATGGGCCGGAAGGAGTTTAGTGCATTCTTACAAATTATCGGTTGATTACTGTTGTTGTATCCATGGTTAGAGTTAGTTTGAGCTAGTTCAGGCTCAAATAGCCCTAAAGTATATCTAAACATGAGGGCTAGTTTTTGCTAGTTGCATCTATAACCCACCCAAAAAAACTATCCAACCCAAGAGGTGCTAATTGGAGCTAGTTCTTCTAGCGCATTGATTGTCAATCTAACCCTGCCATCCAAACAACTCTTTGGATAGAGTTAGTTCAGGGTTAGTCATGAGGTAGAAACTAACTCTAACCTCTAGCTAATTTGAGTATCCAAACCGGGCTGTGTTGTTGTTGTTGTTGCTACTGCTCTTCTATGTATATCTAGACATCATTAGAACATTAATGTAACACTCTTCCTTGTTGCTATGTAGCCTAGGATTGCATATTTAGACATTAAGTACACTGCATGTTGCTATGTAGGCTCAGATATATTACATATGTCCCTAGTTAACCAAACGATAAATGGGTTGCAGATATATTAAGTTAAAAGTCCGATTCACCGATTAGTCCCTTATCAGCCCCCGGCCTATATGGTACCAACTACCGATATCCTGAACAGTAAGCATATATAAGCCATGGGATGAAACTAACCTCGATGGAAAACATCAGTCATTCCCAAAAATGTCCTTTGTAGGTACATCGAGAAGCATGTTAAGCATAACAGGCTAAACATCAACCAAAATTATCCATGGCAGACAAAATAATCTCCAAAAGATAGCTTCAGTGTGCAGGTTTAAGCATGCTAGTAAAGCAAAACAAGTGGAAAGGTGTGTTAACTGCAATAGACCTAACATTTAACAACAAGCAAACATAGTCATTCAAACTGGTATTGTGCCGGTCTAAGTACACTATTGTTAAATAAAAATGGAAAGTTGTGTTAACTACAAGATGCAGCAACCAAATGTAGTCATTCATAGTGGTATTGTTGAAACTGGTACTTATGAAATTGAACTGCCAAGTTCATACTTTCACATATAGAACATCACGTTGTGAATAACTCGAATAAACAAGGCATACTACGAACAACCAAAGATAGCATTTAAAACTGGACATATGCTAACTACAAACAACCGAACAATCAAAAAACTTTAGAAGAGGCATATGCTAGCTATAACAAGCTTAACAACAAGCAAATATATGCATTACTATTGGTATGTTTAAAACTGGATTGATGAAATGTCCTGCACATTAAATAATTCCACATATAGAGCATCACATTGTGAACAACTGAAATTAATAAGGCATACTGCAAACAACTAGATATAGCAATGAAAACTGGACATATTCTCACTACACTAGAAAAGGGACTCGGCAAAACAAATCATGGGTTTCCCCCTGTGAAGAGGCACGGGAACACAAATCATGGGTTTCCTCACTTGTCACAGATGGGCTCGTTCCCGTGGGAAGAGCATGGACCCTAGATGCGCTCCATGTTGTCGCAGATGGGCTCCTTCCCCTTGGAAGACCATGGCTGTAGGGTGCCCTCTCTGATGTCGCAGACGGGTGCTTTCCCCTTGGAAGAGCAAATGGTCTCTTTCCGCTTGGAAGACCGGAGAGGGTGCCCTCCTCGCAGTCACTGTCGGTGTCAAAACCGGCGGATCTCGGGTAGGGGTCCCGAACTGTGCGTCTAAGGTCGATGGCAACAGGAGACAGGGGACACGATGTTTACCCAGGTCCTGGCCCTCTCTATGGAGGTAATACCTTACTTCCTACTTGATTGATCTTGATGAATATGAGTAGTACAACAGTTGATCTACCACGAGATCGTAAGGGCTAAAACCCCAGAAGTCTAGTCTGTATGATTATGATCGCCTCTAGGGACTAAACCCTCTGGTTTATATAGACACCAGAGGGGACTGGGGTTGTACAAAGTCGGTTACAGAGAAAGGAATCTTCATATCCAAACGCCAAGCTTGCCATCCACGCCAAGGAGAGTCCCATCCGGACACGAGTGAGAGTCTTCGGTTTTGTATCTTCATAGCCCACCAGTCCGGCCCATGTACAACAGGCGGACGCCCGAGGACCCCTTAGTCCAGGACTCCCTCAGTATCCCCTGAACCAGGCTTCAATGACGAGGTGCCCGGCACACAGATTATCTTCGTCATTATTTCGAACCGTTTTTCGGCCTGCCGCTCCATGTTTTGAGATGCGGTTTCATTGGCACGTCTTGTCAAAGCAGAGATCGTGTCCCCTTATTACAGGCTTCTCATCAATACGGGCGTGGGTAATCCAACTGTGCCGTCTGCATGGCCCTTGGGTAATAGGCGAGTTTTAAGGCAAGTGGGGAGGCGCTTGATATTCGCTACCTTTATAAGGGGATAATGAGCCACCCCCTTTCACCCACGCCTTCTCTCTCTCCGCCCACCCATTCTCGACTTCCAGCGCCCAAGTCTTCATATCTTCCACCTCAAGAAAGCACTCCGATCATGTCCGGATCCAGTGCGCAGGGCAAGTGGATGGTCTCCTCCATCAAGGAGAAGGACATCACCAAGCTCCGGGAGGCCGGATATTTGGCCAAGGAGGTCGCCCACCGGCTTCTGACCGAGGGACAGACCGTCCCTACCCCGGAGCCCCGTGGAAGGGTGGTGTTCATTCCCCACTTCGTCCATGGGCTGGGATTTCCACTCCACCCATTCGTCCACGGACTTATGTTCTACTATGGGGTGGATTTCCATGATCTGGCCCCCAACTCCTTCCTCAACATCTCGGCATTTATTGTCATGTGCGAGGCCTTCCTCCGCATCTCACCCCACTTTGGACTGTGGCTGAAGATCTTCAATGTGAAGCCGAAGGTGGTGGACGGTGAAAGTGCGTTATATCGACTAGAGGGGGGGTGAATAGGCGATTTTTAGAGAATTTTACAAATTCTTCACTGAGGAATTTGCCGGTGAGGAAATTCCTTAGCGAAGAAATACATGCAGCGGAATAAGTACTCAGAAGTAAGCATAGCAGATTACAGCATAGTCATCATGATGAAATGAAGACACTCACAGAGTACGAAAGCGTAATCACAGGATAACACAAGATGAAGACAAACAGATCAAGAAATTGAACTGAGGAAATTGAGAAAGTCTTCACCAAAGTCTTCAAACACAGATATGACAAACACTCAACACAAGAATGAGGAAATGAAAGGGTTGAGGAAATAGAACCAGTTAGGTTGGTGAAGACAATGATTTGGTAGACCAGTTCCAACTGCTGTCTCGGCTTGTACGTCTGGTTGGAGCGGCCGAGTATTTAAACTCGAGGACACGCAGTCCCGGACACCCACCATCGAAAGCACGCAGCTCAGACACCAAGTCCTCACCGTATTCTCCTTGAACTAAGGCCACGCAGACCTCGCCCAATCACTCGTGGTAAGTCTTCAGCGACTTCCAAACCTTCACATACTTGGTCACTCGGCGATCCACAATTCCTCTTGGATGCACTAGACCGTGACGCCTAACCGTCTGGAAGAAGCACAGTCTTCAAAGGTAAAAAGCGTTGGATCCACGCAGGATCAATTTCTTCAGTGATGCTCAATCACTTTGGGTTTGTTGGGGTTTGGTTTTGGGTTTTCCTCACTTTGGGTTTTTCCTCACTTGATGATTTTCGCCAAAGTCCTCGGAGGATGGGTTGCTCTCAAATGACAAGTGTCAAGTTCTTCGAGCAGCCAACCAACTAGTGGTTGTAGGGGCGGCTATTTATAGCCTCGGGAGCAGCCCGACATGATAAGACATAAATGCCCTTTAATGATATGACCGTTAGGTGGAGATATTTTGGGACACAAGCAAGAAGACAAAGAACGGTCGGAAATTGGAATATCAAATTCCTCGTGGCTATCATGTTCTCATCAGGTAGGCAATTCAGACTGGCGAATTCCTAACTCCTCGCCGAACAAATTCTCAAGGACTATAAGAGCTTCGTCTCATCACATCAAGAAATTGACTGAATCTGTATGAGATTTCCAAAAGCTTCACTCAAGGGATTGGTAGGTGTAGGATTTTGAGTTGAGCATCAAATGGAAATTTTTCCTTAGTATTTCCTCGACCCCTTTAACAATGACGGTGTTTCCTATGACTCAAGAAAGAGAAAATGAAACTACGAAAACAAAAGTCTTCACGCTTCATGTTCCTCAAGCGATTACCAAGTCTTCGAATCACACCAATTTCTTCACTTTCAAAGTCTTCGAAAGTCTTCGAATATCAAATTCTTCATTGAAGAAATTCATTTTAGGGTCGACTTTCACCGTAAATATCAAACTCCTCATAGACTTATAGACCTGTGTACACTCACAAGCGCATTAGTTACTTAACCTATAAGTCTTCAATACACCAAAATCACTAAGGGCACTAGATGCACTTACAATCTCCCCTTTTGGTGATTGATGACAACATAGGTTAAGTTTTCAACGGGATAAATATATGAAGTGTAAACACCGATAATGAGGATTTTGATTGCAAGATATAGAAGAACTCCCCCGAAGGTGTGCATAGTGAGGAATTTGCTTTTGAGGCAATGCACATTTGAAGAATTGAATCATGGAGATCTCCCCTATATCTTGTAATTCATACACGATTTAACATATAGTATGAGGAATTTGAAATGCATGATGAAATATGGTGCTTGATGATATGCGAGCATGCAAAATAATGCATAAAGAGTATCGAGCCCAATGCGTATGAGGAATTTGAAACTCTTCATGAGTATCGATCCCAAATCGATTTGAAGATTTTCACCGAGCTCATGAGGATCGAGCATAACAAGGATCAATGCATATCAACACTATCGTAATCGAGCATAGAGCAAAAGCATAATGCATCAAAAGTATCAAAGCACCATCGGTTTAAGATTACAACTCGATCCAATAAAAGGTTTGGAAGAACGAGAGTTGTAACTTAATAAAATATTGTATATAGACAAAACGAGACCCGCTTGAAGACTAACTCAAATTTCTCCCCTTTGTCATCGAATGACCAAAAGGATCAAACCGAGGACTAACGCTCTTGAAGAATTTCAAGTTGAAGACGGAGCGCCAAAGATTGTCGGGTTGTTCGTTGAAGTAGGACCAGCAGCGGTGTCTTCCAAATCTTCATTTTCATCAAGATCGCGAGATGAAGAATAGGAGCTGGCCACTAAGGAAGGAACTTTGACCTTCTTGAATTTCTTCGAGGAGGTGCGACCAGTCAAATTCTTCCTTGAGTCCCATTGATTGCGCTTCTTCTTCATTGTAGACATGTGAAAGAACAACCCAGTGCGCTTGAAGGTTTCATGAAGATAGTAGTGGTTTTTCTTCACCGCATTGTGAGTTGAGGTCATGTTGTAAAGAATAGTACCAAACTGACGCTTGACCCACTTGTGATTGCGATCAACCTTCTGATGAAGACTGAGGAGTAACTCACGATCACCATCACCCCGGTGCGAGCTTGAGGACTATGCTTAACTGAGGTATTTGCTGCAGAGTCATGTGTGGCAGAGTCATCATTGGTGGAGTAAGATGCTGCTTTGCGAAACTGTCCATCCAATGGACGAATGCCTTCATCTATCACAGCAGTAGCCTTTCCCTTTTCATCAGCTGAGGCAATTGGCCGTTTGAGGACTTCAATCGGGGGCAGGTAGCTGCAGTGGTTCAAAGTATCAGCCTTGTAATTCAGTGAAGATCTTGACCTGATGAATCTCATAATCCAAGGCGCATAAGGCTTCAGCTCAAAAGGTGACATGGCAATGTTAGCTAGAGTCCTCATGAAGAAATCATGGAAATTGACGGGAACGCCATGGATGATGTTGAAAAGCATATTCTTCATGATGCCAACGACTTCTTCATCATTCGAGTCATGGCCCTTGATAGGACTCATAGTCTTTGTCAGAATTCGATAGACTGTTCGAGGCACATATAATAATTCCTTGACGAGGAATTTGGTCCTTGGAGCTTGCCTTGGTTTCAAAGGCTTCATCAGCACTTGCATATAGTGATTTGAAAGTTCCTTTTCTTCATAGATGCGACGAGCTCCATCAATCGGAGGATCGAGTGGAAGGGCACGGCAACTCACTTGCTGGTGCCTTGTAGTGGGTGTTTTCGGTCATCCAATCCAAGACCCATGAAGTCACATCTTCAGCGTCTCCGGTGATGTGAAGGGTTGCATAGAATCAAGAATTAGCTCTTCATTCCAATCACAAATATCGGTGCAAAAGTTTAGAAGACCTGCATCGTGAAGAACACTTAGGACGGGCTCAAAGCAGCAAATGACTCCATATCCACATGAGGAATATGAGCATGATCAAGATTTTGTCCTTGTTGAAAAGCACCGAGGAATAGAAGTTGGCTTGACCGGCAGTCCGTAAGCGCCTCTTCCTAATCCGAGCAGAATCATAAGGATTATATTCATGAAGAACACATGCTCAAGAAAGAAATCTTCAGCCTTGAACTTTTGTTTGGTTGAGAACGGATTCTTCTGCTTTTGGCAGAGGGTGTCGACCATTGCATCACCACCTCGGAATCGTAAGTTCAGGTTCTTCACTTGAGGAATTTCTTGGTCCTCAACTTGTGCACCGAGGATTTTCAGCAGCAAGAGCAGTTTCATCAAGACTAGTGGCTGGAATTTCTTCATGCAGAGCCGTGGGTTGATTTTCTTCAGAGTCTATCCGGACTGTCTGCATGCAGTGAGTGAGGAACTTGTTGAAGCGGGGTGAAGAGCGGAGTATTGGGATGCTGACTTTCCCAAAAGTCATCATTGATTACTGGAGTGGTGCATCCAATATCCACATCTTCATTTTCAATTTCCTCAGACCAGCTTGAGGAATTTCATGGTCCGATGAGGGAATGACGGGGTTGAAGGGATTGCTTCCACTTCAATTTCTTCATCAATTTTCTCCGACGAAGGGAGATTGATGTTCTTCATCGATCCGTTGGTATTTCATATTCTTCTCCAAAAGGAACTACTTCCTTTGATGGTATGGAGGAAATTGGAATAGCATCAATTGGGTTTTCAACGGAGCTGGTCATTGGCTTCATTTTCTTCATAGTCAAGAATCGACGCAATGATGCTTTCCTTTTCTTCAAAGCAGCTCGCTCAGCAGCCTTGGTTTTCTTCACATCGAAGCGGATGGAAGAATTGGAGTTGGAGTTGGTGCAGGAGGAGCCGAGGAATTTGGGGCAGTTTCTTCAGAGCAACCGATGCAGTTCCTCTGTCTTGAATAATTTCTTCAGCGCACCACTAGTGGGTGCCCCGCGCTTTCTTCAATGGCTGGAATTTCTTCATCAGCCTCGAATCAGCATTTTCTTCAGCAGTCGAGCTTCAGCGTTCTTGGCATTTTCTTCATTAGGTTGAGCAGAGGCTTCACCGAGGATTTTCATGTTGCACAGTGCAGCAACACTTGTGAGATTCTTCGTCGATTGATTTAATCTGGTCTTGACTACTTGCCAATCAGCATAGTATGTGTCAAAGTCCTTGCTGAGGTTTTGAATGTCAGTTTGGATTTGAAGGAGTTCCTCAGGTGTCATCTTGACAACATTTTTCTTCAGGAACCTTTCCTTCCTATATTGAGCCTTCTTGATTTCCTTCGCCTTCTCGAACTTCCATTTTTCTTCAGCGATGAAGTGAGTCAACATATGACTTTGACCAGGTGTCAAAGGAAGATTAGGCAGAGGGGTATTTGGATCATTGTGCCAGAGGTCGATGAAATCGAGGACTTTCTTCGGGTCCAAAAGCAGAGGCACAGATGTTCCCTTGACTCTTGCGGCTCTAACTTGGCGGTCTCTGATGATTTCTTCAAGTTCTTCATCAGATGCCTCATCATCAGATGGCACGTGGACTACAAGCTGTTTCTTCCTTGGGCTAGGCCGAGGACCACGTCCAGCTGTTGCTTTTGTCTTCAGCAGCGTCGGGCCTGATGAAGAATTGAAAGCAGCTGAGGAATTTGCAGAGGTGCCTGAGGCAATTGAAAAACCAGCAGTCCTTTGACAAGTCGCTAGATGCACCGGAACCAAGGTTTGGACGAGCAGCCGAGGACTTTGATGGAACAGCGAAGGTGTGAGGAATTTGTCACGAGGAATTTGCCTTGAGGGAGCTGCCGAGAACTTGGCCGTGAGGGCACGGATGAAGAAGCACTTGGCTTATTGGCAGACTTCTTTTGCATCGATTTCCTCGGCTTGGCGAGACCTCGATGGCAGCAGCAGCGCGAATCCTCATTGAATTTCTTCACCGCTTCCTTTGCTTGCTTAGCCAACTTAGCTTGGCGCTTAGCCCACTCATCGTGAAAGTCCTCACCGCTTTGACGCTAGTGGGATCAGCTATTTGGCCTGGTGCCAAAGGAGCTCTTGGGCATGGAGGATTTAACGCTAATTTCTTCATGTACTTAGGTGTAACATAGCGGTATTCCTTCCATTCCCGTGCCCATCTCCGCTCAATTTTCTGAATGCGCACTCTTGCGTTGGTTTTTGCTTTCTCATCCGTGTGCAATAGTCAGCATATATTTCCTCGGGGATTTCAATGCTGTCATGACCTCGTGTTTCTTTCCTCCCTTCGTGGCTTCTTGCCATCTGCCATTTTCTTCGTGAGGAAATTGAACAATTGAGTTCTCTCAAGAAGTGTGCAGTTTTTCTTCGAGGAACGCTGCAAATGAGTTAAGTTGATGAGAACCTAGGGATTCAGCAGCAGACATTTGTACCGTGAATGAGTATAGGTGCGAGGAATTTGAAGAGGTCATATGCTTCTCGGAGGGTTTTTCAAAAGAACAAGTTTGAGGATTTTGACCAGATGAGCCTTGAAGAATTTCAATAAGCGTTCTTTATCTTAGGTTCCAGAGTTGTATAGATTGAAGATCCACACAATTGAGGAATCTTGAAGAAAATCATTGCTTAGAGAAATGAGTCAAGAGATTTGAGGTGTTCATATGTGTGAGGAATTTGAAGTAAACACCTTTGAAGAATTTGAAGAAAATTTGAGAATCAAAGCGAGTAAATAAAAGTAACTTTTAATTTACTCCAAGTGAAGAACACGATTAACTGAGATGAACAGTTGAGAAGTTCGTCTGCTCAGATCTTCTCCGCCCTAACTTGGCAGAGGAAATCAGCTACGGCGACGGCGGAGTGAAGAAATTCCACGGTCGGCGCGAGTACGCCGGGCGAAGAGGTCAAGGCAAGGAAGCTTTTCCTCACCGGCGACGATGGAGAAGCGGCGCTTAGGGTTTTGAGGAGCTCGAGCGGAGAGAGAGGTCGAGCGAAGTAAAAGAGTGAGGAAAGGAGAGAGGGTATTTATAGCCACGGTGAAAAATGGCTCGTCCAAGATTTAGGACTAACGTGCCTCGACCGCTTCCCTTCTCACGACATGTGTCACCCACGCATAGGTAGTGGAGATCGTAAAGCGATCGTGGGTGAATATAATAATGCATCGTGGGATGCGGAACGGTTTGAGCGGTAAAATCAAGTTTGGATAAGATTCGTTTTAAAAGTTCCGTTCGCAATTTCTTCAGCTGTCAAGGACACAAAGAAGAATTTGAACGAAGTTTCAAAGTAGAACGCACATGAAGAATTTGTGAATGGATTGGGTTGAGTATAGCATAGAGGGAAAGGGTCCGATCACATTCACTTAGCGTAAAAAGCGACTTGAAGAAATAGCCATAAGTGAATGTTGTAGAGGACATAAATCCATATATATATATAGCCAATGAAGAAAGACGACGGAAACAAAGTGAAGAATTTGCAAAGTTGAAGAATTTGAAAACTCAAGAATTTGAAAAACAAGAATTTCAAAACTGAGGAAAACTCAAATTGAAGATTTTCAACTTTGGTGGTGGCGTGACCCATCAGATAAGAATGATGATTTCAGACACCGCGCATAATTGTCGAGGGTTCTCGAGAATCAAATTCTTCATTAATTTCTTCACATTTAGAGTGTTATTCTTCATTGATTGAAGAAAACGCTTCTTCATGTGTTGCACATCTAAGTCATCAATTTTGCATAAGTGTTAGGATGTGTGCCTTTTCAAAGAAGATTCTAAGATATTTAGCTCACACCGCAACTTGCTAAATCTCTTCTCATCCAAGGGCTTAGTGAAGATATCAGCTAGCTGTTCTTCAGTCTTCACGTGCTCGATGGAGATGTCGCCTTCAACACATGATCACGAAGAAAATGATGACGAATTTGAATGTGCTTTGTCTTCGAGTGCTGAACTGGGTTGTGAGCAATCTTGATGGCACTCTCATTGTCACAAGAGAGAGGCACATTCTTCACGTTGATGCCGTAGTCCTTGAGGGTTTGCTTCATCCATAGTAATTGAGCACAACACGAGCCAGCAGAATGTATTCAGCTTCCGCAGATGGATGGTGATACACGCCTTCTTTTTTCGAGGACCAATGCACCAAAGATCGTCCGAGGAAATGACAAGTACCAGATGTTGACTTGCGATCCACACGATCACCAAAGATAGTCGAGTCGAATATCCAATGAGATCAAAAGTAGAGCCCTTGGGGTACCATAATCCTAGTGTTGGTGTGTGAGCTAGATATCAAGAATATGCTTCACAGCCTTATGGTGTGATTCCTTCTGTAGCTTGAAATCGGGCACACATGCAAACACTAAGCATTATATCTGGCCTAGATGCACATAAGTACAATAAAGAACCAATCATGGAGCGGTATACCTTGTGATCAAGTCAATACCATTTTCATCGAGGCATAGATGGCCATTTGTGGGCATAGGAATTTTGACGCCTTTGCAATCTTGCATGCCAATTTCTTCAGGATATCTTTGAGGTATTTCTCCTGAGATATGAATATGCCATTGGGTTGTTGACGAATTTGAAGACCTAAGAAGAATTTCAACTCTCCCATCATAGACATTTGATATTCTTCACTCATCATATAGGCAAATTCATCACACGCCCGAGGGGCTTGCTTGAGGCCATAGAGGGCCTTATTTAGTCTGAAGACTTTGTCAGAATTCTTTGGATCTTCAAAACCTGGGGGTTGAGCAACATATACTTCTTCCTCAAGCTTACCATTGAGGAATGCACTTTTCACATCCATTTGATATAAAGTGATATTGTGATGGTTAGCATAGGCGAGTAATATGCGAATAGACTCAAGTCTAGCGACAGTGCAAAAGTTTCATCGAAATCAATTCCTTCAACTCGTGTAGCCTTGAGCTACTAGTCGTGCCTTATTCCTCACCACAAGACCATTTTCATCTTGCTTGTTGCGGTAGATCCACTTTGTGCCAATGATATTATGCTTGCGAGGATCTGGACGCTTGACCAGTTCCCTGACGTTGTTGAGCTCGAATCGATGTAATTCTTCTTGCATGGCCTGAATCCACTCCGCCTCGAAATGCTTCATCTACCTTAGTGGGCTCTGTGATAGAGACAAAAGCATAGTGCCCACAAAAGTTAGATAAGTGTGAAGCTTTTGAGCGAGTGAGAGGACTGGCGCTTCAATGTCATCGATGATCTTGTCAACTTGCACTTCTTTTGCAACGCGAGGATGAGCTGGTTGTCTTCGAGGAATTTGATCATTTTCCTCAAACCATTTTCTTCAAAGATTATCTTCAGTGCATCACTCGACGTTCTTCGTCAGACAGAATGAATTCTTCAGAGTTTCTTCAAGAGGAATGATATCCTCGCTTGCCTTGAACCTGATAGAATCCTCGGTGCTGGTTCGCCTAACACAGTAGGTAGGTGCTCTCTTTGCGAGCCATTAGTTTCATCGAACCGCACATCTACAAAGGTCAACAATCTTGTGAAGTGCGATGTTGAAGACTCAGAGGTGTGCGAGTCCTTTCCGTAACCAAGCATAAAACCTTCATGTGCTTTCGTGCAAATTTAGAGTGGTGGTGAGGATCTCTAATCCAGCATTTAGCAATCAAGACTTTGAAATAACTTACATTGGGTTTCTTGTCTGTAAGGAGTTCATAGGCAGTCTTTTTGAAGAATTTGTGAAGATATACTCTGTTGATGATGTGGCACGCAGTGTCAATTGCTTCAATCCAGAAACGACTGGGTGTTTTGTATTCATCAAGCATAGTGCGAGCCATCTCAACAAGAGTTCTGTTCTTGCGCTCCACGACGCCATTTTGCTGAGGAGTATAAGGAGCAGATAACTCATGAGTAATACCAAGTTCATCAAGATAATCCTCAAGTCCAGAATTCTTGAACTCAGTTCCATTGTCACTCCTGATGTGCTTGATCTTCACACCAAAGTTGGTTGAAGCCCTCGAGGAAAATCGTTTGAAGATTTCCTGCACTTGATTTTTGTAAGTAACAATGTGTACCCATGTGTAACGAGAGTAATCATCAACAATAACAAAGCCATATAGTGATGCTTCATTAACGACACTGAGTAATGATTGGGACCAAAGAGGTCCATGTGAAGCAATTCAAGGGACGAGTAGTGGTCATGATAGTCTTCATTGGATGCTTGGCCTTGGTCATTTTTCCAGCTTCACAGCACCGCATAAGTGATCCTTGAGGAATTTGACATTCTCAATGCCAATGACATGCTTCTTCTTCGCAAGCGCAGTAAATTCCTCATGCTGCGTGACCAAGTCGTCGATGCCATAGCCAGCCTTCGAAGCTTTTACAAGTAGACACACGGCTGGTTGTGGACCTGTAGAGAAATCAACAATATACAAGTCTCCTCTCCTAAAGCCTTCAAGACTTTGGAATTGTCGCCCCATAATCACAACACAACGATATTTGCCAAAGATAACAACCATATCAAGATCACAAAGCATTGAGACCGACATGAGGTTATATCCTAAAGACTCAACAAGCATGACTTTGTCCATGTGCATGTCCTTAGAGATAGCAACCTTACCAAGTCCCAATACCGACTTTTGCCTTTGTCAAGAAAGATGATATGCTTCAGATGTGACGGTGATAAGGAGCATCCATCAATAGATTCTTGTCACCAATCATGTGATTTGTACATCCACTATCGAGAACCCACTCGGTGGCTTTGGGTTGATCATCCCGCAGATGAATTAGTATAACTTACGATCTCATATACTTCATCGGTGAAGAATATGATATCAAGTTCATCGATGAATTTCATCGAGAAGTATTAATCGATAAGCAAGATGAGGACGTGTGAAATGAAAGTTCATTTCATCATGATTAGCCCGAGTCCTTTCGAGCAATTTTGTCGTGCCCCAAAGAAATTCTTCAGACGTTGAGGCACGCCCGAGACCTGACCTCGCAGAAGAGATTAGTTCTTTTCTTCACCACCCACATCTCAAGGGGTGGCAAAGAGTTCATCATTCTGCGAGCATCATATGAGAATGGTGGCATAGAGGCCAAACCATTTCGCTTCACATAAGAGGGGTTAGGGTAAGCATATGAATAAGCGGAGAAATTCTTCGAGGACTTATGAACATATTGGTTTGAAGAATAATGCACATATTCATAGCCCTTAGCTCTACCCTGCGAAACAGAGTTATTAGCACGATGATAATCATATGAGGACTTTGATCCTTTTGAGGAATTTGATCCACGTGAGGAATTTTGTCCGTATGAGGACTTGGATCCATATGAAGAATTTGGTCCATATGAAGAATTTGATCTGGGGTTCCTTTTCTTCACGGTGGTGTCATGAGGACATTCACCAAGACTTTCAAGACGCTTTCTTGGGAACCCAGATTTTCTTCATAGGGGACCGTTCTGCAGCTTAGTGCCAACATATCTAGCAAATACTTCACCATTCTGATTTTTGAACAGTTTATAGTTTGAGTCAAATGACTCATCATCGTAATGAGGAAATTCACATGTAAAGCCAGATAAGGTGGATGGATCAATCTGGAGGACCCTTTGCAGCAACCCATGAGGTTTTGGGATACCGCCAAAGCTTCCAAAGACGCTCCATCAAGATTGAGTTTCCTCTCAAAGGCAATACCTCTTTCCTAGGGTTTCATTGAGGATCTGCTTTTAAGCACATCACAAAGAGTCTGATGCCCTTTGAGGCTTTTGTACATGCTGTCATGTACAATTCCTTCATCTGCATCGTCAAGGATACTAGCAATGTCCTCGGTGAGGAATTAGTGATAGCAGAGGCAGGTGAAGAATTTGTAACAGCTTGAAGCATTTGAACATTCAGTGAAGAATTAGCGATTCACGCTCAATGCACTTTAAGCATGGAGGAACAAATTCTTCTTGAGAAGCGCTGATTTGTTGAGCAAGTAATGAATCGCGCTCCTTCGAAGATCTTCATAACTCGCTCTTAGCTTCTCAAGATCTTGCTTTCTTTGAAGAAATTCATAAGAAAGTTTCTCATGATCGATAAGAGAGTGTTATGATGACCTTGAAGGCTGTCAAGCCTAGACCGAACTCTCTCAAGATTTTCATTAGGGCTTGAGTGCGATCCATTTCTTCACCTAACATATCATCACTCTTATCTAACATGTTTTGAACCTTTTCAAAAGCCCTTTGTTGTTTTATAGCAATCTTAGCAAGTTTAGAGTAGCTGGGCTTGAGATCCTCATCGATTCATTTTCACTAGATTCGAGGAGGTGTAATTGAGTACCTTAGCACCTTTTGCCATGAAGCAATAGGTGGGGCGTAGTCATCATTTTCCTCATCAGTTTGTCGGTGGAGTCAGTTTCTTCAGCGTTGAAGATGGACTTGCTAACATAAGCGAGAGCAAGAGCCGACTAGCCACACCAGATTCGGATTCTTCGACTCCTCCTCTTCCTCATTTTCCTCGATTCAGCTTCAGAGTCCATTTCCTTGCCAATGAATGCCCGAGCCTTTTGGAGCTGCTCTTCTTGTGAGAAGAAGGTTTTGAGGATTTTGATGATGAAGATTTTGATGATTTCTTCTTCTTCTTCACGCCATCGTAATCTGTAATCCTTGTGTTCCTTCTTCTTCAATTCCTTTTCCCATCGAGGACAATCTTGGATATAGTGACCAGGTTTCTTGCATTTGTGGCAAAGTCTTCGCTTATAGTCACTAGATGAGGAATCACCGCTTCTTGAGGATTTTCCAAAACGACCACGCCTTGTGAATTTCTGGAATTTCTTCACGAGCGATGCTAGCTCTCGCCAAATTCTTCAGATCTCCAAGGCTACTACCAGATTCTTCACTCTCGATTCAGATTCAGCCTTGGCCTTCGAGGCACGTGTTCTTCCATAGCCGTAACCATAGAGATCTCTCTTTTGAGCAAGTCGGAACTCGTGAGTATTTAGCCTTCGAGGATATCAGCAGGATCAAGAGACTTGTAGTCAGCTCGTTCTTGTATCATCGCTGCGAGTGTCAAATGAGGAATCAAGCGATCTTAGTAATTTCTTCACCACCTCATGGTCGGTGATGTCGGTGGCACCCAAAGGCTTGAAGCTCATTTGAGATGTCGGTGAGGCGATCAAGGTTTGTTGAACATTTTCGTTGTCGAGTCTTTTGAAGCGGTTGAAGAGATTCGAAGAACATCAACTCGAGAGTCACGCTGAGTTGAAACACCTTCATTTACTTTGGACAGCCTGTCCCGTATGAGTTTGGCGATTCCAAAGCACTCACTCTTCCATATTGACCTTTGCTCGATGGCCACATATGATATTCTTCGCTTGAGAATCGAGTTGCTTGAATCTCTTCACATCAAGATCATTCGTAGAGGGTGTGACCGAGGAAACACCTTTTGTCACAACATACCGTAGATCGTTGTCAATTGCTTCAAGATGCATTCGCATTTTGTTCTTCCAATGGGGTAGTCCGTCCCATCGAAGGTAGGACACCCTGCCGAGACCTTGATCATACCTGTGGTCGACATAACTAAAACTCCGTGGTTAAACTAAAATCACACGTAACAAGGAGTACCTTGCTCGATACCAATTGAAAGTGCGTTATATCGACTAGAGGGGGTGAATAGGCGATTTTAGAGAATTTACAAATTCTTCATCGAGGAATTTGCGGTGAGGAAATTCCTTAGCTAAGAAATACATGCAGCGGAATAAGTACTCGAAGTAAGCATAGCAGATTACAGCATAGTCATCATGATGAAATGAATGCACTCACAGAGTACCGAAAGCGTAATCACAGGATAACACAAGATGAAGACAAACAGATCAAGAAATTGAACGAGGAAATTGAGAAAGTCTTCACCAAAGTCTTCAAACACAGATATGACAAACACTCAACACAAGAATGAGGAAATGAAAGGGTTGAGGAAATAGAACCAGTTAGGTTGGTGAAGACAATGATTTGGTAGACCAGTTCCAACTGTTGTCTCGGTTATACGTCTGGTTGGAGCGGCCGAGTATTTAAACTCGAGGACACGCAGTCCGGACACCCATCCACCGAGCACGCAGCTCAGACACCAAGTCCTCACCGTATTCTCCTTGAACTAAGGCCACGCAGACCTCGTCCCAATCACTGTGGTAAGTCTTCAGCGACTTCCAAACCTTCACATACTTGGTCACTCGGCGATCCACAATTCCTCTTGGATGCACTAGACCGTGACGCCTAACCGTCTGGAAGAAGCACAGTCTTCAAAGGTAAAAGCGTTGGATCCACGCGGATCAATTTCTTCATGATGCTCAATCACTTTGGGTTTGTTGGGGTTTGGTTTTGGGTTTTCCTCACTTTGGGTTTTTCCTCACTTGATGATTTTCGCCAAAGTCCTCGGAGGATGGGTTGCTCTCAAATGACAAGTGTCAAGTTCTTCGGAGCAGCCAACCAACTAGTGGTTGTAGGGGCGGCTATTTATAGCCTCGGGAGCAGCCCGACATGATAAGACATAAATGCCCTTTAATGATATGACCGTTAGGTGGAGATATTTTGGGGACAGGTGGCGCAAAGAAGACAAAGAACGGTCGGAAATTGGAATATCAAATTCCTCGTATTATCATGTTCCTCATCGTGTAGGCAATTCGACCGGCGAATTCCTAACTCCTCGGCCGAACAAATTCCTCAAGGACTGTAAGAGCTTCGTCTCATCACATCAAGAAATTGACTGAATCTGTATGAGATTTCAAAAGCTTCACTCGAAGGGATTGGTAGGTGTAGGATTTTGAGTTGAGCATCAAATGGAAATTTTTCCTTAGTATTTCCTCGACCCCTTTAACAATCGGTGTTTCCTATGACTCAAGAAAGAGAAAATGAAACTACGAAAACAAAAGTCTTCACGCTTCATGTTCCTCAGCGATTACCAAGTCTTCGAAATCACACCAATTTCTTCACTTTCAAAGTCTTCGAAAGTCTTCGAATATCAAATTCTTCATTGAAGAAATTCATTTTAGGGTCGACTTTCATTTGTAAATATCAAACTCCTCATAGACTTATAGACCTGTGTACACTCACAAACGCATTAGTTACTTAACCTATAAGTCTTCAATACACCAAAATCACTAAGGGGCACTAGATGCACTTACAGACGGCCAACACGCAGAGTGCGGAGGTACCATGGTGAGAAAGAAGCCCAACGTCGTATGGCCCAAAGGCACTTTCGTGGAGACTGTCAAAGGGTGGCAAAAACAGTGGTTCTATGTCACAGAGCCCCGCGACACCACCTGGGCCGAGGTTCCCGAGTTCAGGTCCTGGGCCCCGATGCGGCTCACCTCCTGGCTAGAGAAGGGCCTAGACTAGGCCTCATCGGACGAGCCGACAGCACTGCAGACGCGCATCAAGAGCATGGTCGACAAGAACATCAAGCTTGTCAAGGTGATCCAGGTGATGCTCTTTCGCCGGATCCTTCCATGCCAAAGCCGGACCTGCAATTTGTGGGAGTTCGATCCGGCCAAGCACAAGACCCTGCAACACTTCTTCGGCGTTATGCACTAAGGTATTTGGAAGGTGCTCTTCAAGGCCAACGAGACGTGGCCGAAGGAGACCGAAGACCGTGGGTACAACCTGACCCACCCGAGGCCCAAGAGAAAGCGGCAAAGGAGCAAGCCGCCCGTGAAAAACACGAGGTCAGGGTTGATGAGGTCCAACAGGAGCTCCAGGACGGTGTGAAGAAATGCGAGTCCTTGGAGCGCAATAATGCGGATCAAGAGACCGAACTTGCCAAGGCTCGCCAATGCGCACAAGATGCCCGGGTTGAAGCCCAGGGTGCCCAACAGGAAATCCAAGAGGCCAGAAAAATCGCGGCGGGTAAGGCCTTCATTATGCGGAGCAAATATGTGAAGAAGATGTATCTCTTACTAACCCGGATTTGGAGTTCTCCAGGAGAGTTTGCGGATTTGGCGTGCAGTTTTGCTGACGTTGCAGAGTTCTTCCGAGCCGAAGAAGGGAGCTCGACAGAGAAGCTGTTCTGGTCGCAATACCTTGTGCCAGAACATCCGGTGCCCTTTAGCGACCAGCTAAAACAGCTGGTCGAACTGCATAGGGTGGCCGAACTAGCCATGAAGGATTTTATAATCCAGTTGTCGCCTGCCGAAGATATACCCAGCAACTACTTCGGGCTCGTGAAGCGGCTGGTCAGTGCCTGCCCCCGGCTTGACATCATCAAGCGATCGGTCTGCATCGAGGGTGCGCGAATGGCCTTCGCCCGCTTTAGGTGAAGTGGGCGAAGATGAACGCCGTCAAGCTCACGACCGAGGGACCGCCCGCTGGCAAGGAGCACCGTACGCCCGAGCGGTATTTTGAAGATGTCCTGGAGGGGTCCCACATTGTGGCTGCGCAATGTGCAAAAGACATTATCTTCGAATGAATACATTCGTGTTATCTTTACCTTGTATGATGAAACGAAGTCGTTATGTAATATAGTGCTTGTTATTTTTAAAATTTTACCTCCTGCGCGGCCGTTTTTATTAAATCTTAGAGTTGGCCAGTCGTTGGCTTCATCCCCCACATAGGTAGTACGGGGGTGTTCGGGATGGAATCTAAACACTCTTGATCCAAAAATTTGGTCCTTGAAGGAGGTGTTTAGCGCAACGAAGCAGGTAATCGGACTATGTGGCTTTATCACCGTCACTTAGCCATAGGAGTTTGACAATAGAAATTTAGGCGCAACCCCTAGTATTCGTGACTCCGAACTAGGGTGTTGGAAACACCTGATCGGGTAAAGACCGATTCATCGCATAATGCGGAAAAATCGCAAAAGATTTGTAACCTCCGAACAGCTAACCGGCTCACGCCGCATCATGACAGTCTGTTTCCGGCTTTCTCGACTGAGGTGCTCATCTCGATAAACCAGGACACAATCACATTAGTTCTCCCTTTACTACCCTAGCCGATAGAGCGGAATGTAAGGTAGTAAGCACAGGAGCCGGGCAACCCAACTATTGACCAAAGACATGATTCGGAGCCAATGCATATAATGCTAAAATTCGGGGCGCCAAACTGTACTTTAAAGTGTTCGGACTTTTGTTGCCATAGTGTGGAGCGTAGTGAAGCCCCTGGACAATTAAAGCGTACCAAAGTGTACGTGTGCAATCGATAAGAATAATGAAATAAAATGAAATTCTAAGCTAGTGCCACGGAATTTGGGCCGCAAACAGTTCTCGTTATAATTTGATTGATGCGTCAAAATGTATTTGTACAAATAGTGCAATAAGCATCCTGGCTATTGAACATGCCAAGACTAATGTGGAGCTGCGTGCGGGTCCTAAAAACAGGTAGGACGATCGTCGAAGAGAACGTCAAGAGATTCCCCCATACGTCTGTGCCACCTGCCACGTTGGTGTATCCGTCCTTCGAAAGGACCGATGATCAGGCCACCGGTAGGGGCCTGCGGAAAAGAAACGTGAAAAGGATAAAAGGAAAAGTGAAAGTATGTGTGTCCGGGGAAGGTCGAGCCGTATTGTGGACCACAGTCTGGTTATGCCTCCGTCACTGCCCATGGTATTTTGAGTGCGTAGTTATGTACGCGTGGTACGTATACCGCCATTTGGTTAGGACTGAGATGGAGGCCGAATTGCTAGTCTAACTCCTGACGAGCCGGACTGTCAAGCTGAGGAGTAGTCCGGACTCGTTTGACAGTGTCCGGGAGCTTGGCCGCTGAATTAAAATTCTGCCTTAAAAGGCCGCTCTATACTTCCGCTGCCAGGGCTGCGGTGTGTTCTTCAGTACGGAGGGAGCGCTCCGTGTTTCCATTGACTGTTATGACCCTCGTGGTCCGGGAATCTTGAGCTTGATATAAGCATAGTGTGGCACTTCATTAAATCGAGCGAATGCGGTTCGTCCGAGCAGTGCATGATATCCACTGCGGAAGGGGACGATATCGAAGATCAACTCTTCGCTTCTGAAGTAGTCCGGGGACCGAAGACAACTTCCAGTGTGATTGAGCCCGTACAATGGGCCTCTACACATGGTATGACTCCTTTAAAGGTAGTTTTGGTGGGCTTGATCCTTGATGGATCGATGCTCATTTTGCGCACTGTATCCTGATAGAGCAGGTTAAGGCTGCTGCCCCCGTCCATGAGCACTCGCGTGAGGTGGAATCCATCGATTATTGGGTCAAGGACCAGTGCAGCTGAACCACCGTGGCGGATGCTAGTCGGATGGTCCCTGCGATCAAAAGTGATCGGGCAGGACGACCATGGGTTGAATTTTGGGGCGACTGGCTCTATCGCACAGACGTCCCTAAGCGCTCGCTTGCACTCCCTCTTGGGGATATGGGTGGCGTATATAAATGTTCACCGTTTTGACCTGAGGGGGAAACTTCTTATGCCCCCCTACGTTCGATGGACGGGGCTCCTCATTATCATCCTCACTTTGCGACCCCTTCTCCTTGTTTTCGGCATTTATCTTGCTGGCTTGCTTAAAGACCCAACAGCTTCTGTTGGTATGATTGGCTGGCTTATCGAAGGTGCCATGTATCTGACATGGACGATCGAGAATGCGGTCTAGGCTGGATGGACCCGAATTGTTCCTTTTGAACGGCTTCTTCCGCTGGCTGGACTTGGAGCCACTTGATACGTCTCTGTCGTATCTACTTATCCAAACAATTTTTCCCTTGTTTTGGACTCTAACTTGCATGATTTGAATGGAACTAGCCCGGACTAACGCTCTTTTCAGCAGAATTGCCATGGTGTTATTTTTGTGCAGAAATAAAAGTTCTCAGAATAAACTGAAACTTCACGGAGATTATTTTTAGAAATAATAAAAAATACTGGCGAAAGAATCAAGGCCAGGGGGCCCACACCCTGTCCACGAGGGTGGGGGCGCGCCCCCTGCCTCGTGGCCCCCTGGAGCTCCACCGACCTCAACTCCAACTCTATATATTCGTGTTCGGGGAGAAAAAAATTAGAGAGAAGGATTCATCGCGTTTTACGATATGGAGCCGCCGCCAAGCCCTAATCTCTCGGGAGGCTGATCTGAGTCCGCTCGGGGCTCGAGAGAGAATCCGTCGCCATCGTCATCATCAACCATCCTCCATCACCAATTTCATGATGCTCACCGCCGTGCGTGAGTAATTCCATCATAGGCTTGTTGGACGGTGATGGGTTGGATGAGATTTATCATGTAATCGAGTTAGTTTTGTTAGGGTTTGATCCCTAGTATCCACTATGTTCTGAGATTGATGTTGCTATGACTTTGTATGCTTAATGCTTGTCACTAGGGCCCGAGTGCCATGATTTCACATCTGAACCTATTATGTTTTCATGAAAATATGTGAGTTCTTGATCCTATCTTGCAAGTCTATAGTCACCTACTATGTGTTATGATCCGGCAACCCCGAAGTGACAATAATCGGGACCACTCCCGGTGATGACTGTAGTTTGAGGAGTTCATGTATTCACTATGTGTTAATGCTTTGGTCCGGTACTCTATTAAAAGGAGGCCTTAATACCCCTTAGTTTCCATTAGGACCCCGCTGCCACGGGAGGGTAGGACAAAAGATGTCATGCAAGTTCTTTTCCATAAGCACGTATGACTATTCGGAATACATGCGTACATTACATTGATGAATTGGAGCTAGTTCTGTGTCACCCTATGTTATAAATGTTGCAGGGATAATCTCATCCGGCATAATTCTCCATCACCGATCCAATGCCTACGAGCTTTTCACATATTGTTCTTCGCTTATTTACTTTTCCGTTGCTGCCATTACAATCACTACAAAACTATCACTATTACTTCTACCACTGTCACCGTTACTTCCATACTACTTTGCTGCAGATACTAAGTTATCCAGGTGTGGTTGAATTGACAACTCAACTACTTATACTTGAGAATATTCTTTGGCTCCCCTTGTGTCAAATCAATAAATTTGGGTTGAATACTCTACCCTCGAAAACTGTTGCGATTCCCTATACTTATGGGTTATCAAGACTATTTTTTAGCACCGTTGCCAGTGAGCATAGCTCTATTCTTTGAGTCACTTGGGATTTATATCTGCTGCTCACTATGAGGAACTTGAAAGACGAAAAAACCAAAATTTATCCCTCAACTACGAGGGGAGGTAAGGAACTGCCTCTAGCTCTGCACTTGATTCACCTTCTCTTTTGAGTAAGCTTGCGACACCTAAACCTGCTTCTGCTATTAATTCTAATATGTCGCATGTTATTGATGATGCCACTTCTGCTATGCATGATACTTATGATGAAACTACTTCTATGCTTGATACTACTGTGCCACTTGGTGAATTTCTTGATGAACAACTTGCTAGGGCTAGAGAGAATGAAATTATTGAAATTGATAATATTGATGAAAGTGATGATGAAGATTCTCCCCCGAGATATGAATTGCCTGTTGTGCCTGAGGGTTATGTTATGGATGAAGAAACTGCTAGAGACTTTCTTGCTTGCAATGATAGGAGTGACCTTAAGAAATTATTAGTTAAGCTCAAAGAAAAATCTCTGAATTCTAGAATGAAATTGTAGCATCCCAAATTTTCAATTTGGAATGTTATACATTAGATCATCATTGAATATCATATTTTATTGCATTTTGGCTTGATCCTAGAAATTCTACGCAACTCAAAGACCCACGGAGAGAGTTGGGGATTTCGTTATTTTTCATATTTGAGTTTTCTCAAATTTTGAAAGGAGGATCATTTGGTTTTGATTATTTTCCCTTCCTAATATTTCAAAAAAGAATACGAGAGGAGATAAAATGACTTCTCCAAAATAGATGAAATATTAGAGGGAAAATATTAAAAACCAAATAAATATTTTATTTGGATTTTATTGCAATTTTATTTGAATTAGAAAAATTGCACATTTTCAAAATTGTATTTTAGGGACAAGAAAATGATCATCTTGTTCTAAATATTTTATTTAGACGGTGAAAATTTGTTTTGGCATTTTTAGATTTTTATTTATTTATTTTGGATTTATTTTCGGTGGAACGTTATTTTAAAAAAGTCAGCGCCCGACTGGACGGAAGCCCAGCCGAGCCGGCCGGCCCAACCCGCGCCGCCGCCGACATCGCCGGGTGAGTCCGAGCCGGACACGCCTCACCGCTGCCGTGCCCCTCGCCCAAGCCGCCTCCCCCACTTTATAAGCCGAGCTCAGGGCCCCTCGGGACCCCAAGTCGCCAGTGCCGCCGCCCTCCTTGCCGCCTGCCGAGCCCCACCGCCGCTCAGCTCTGCAGCACCTCGCCGCCTCGCCGTCGCCCCACCGCCACCTTGCCGCCTCCCCGGAGCTCCACCGCCGCCGCCGAGCCCCGCCGGAGCCGCCCCGCCTCGCCGGAGGTATACTCTGCCGTCGCCGTCGTTCGGTTTTATTTTAAAACCGATTCGTTTTTTTAGAAAACCCTAGTTTTCGTTTTTTAGAATAGATTGGTTTTTTGTCGGTTTATTTATTTAACGGACGTTCGTCCGTACGTTCGTTTTAGCGAACGGTGTTCACTCGTTAGCCGCGGACAGCAAACTTTCGTTCGTTTGCCTATTCGTTAGTTTTTCTTTTTCTCGAATTTTTCCGCGATTATTTTCGATCGCGATTTCTGATCCGATTTTCATTTTGTATAACTTTTTGCTCGTTTATCTGAATCAGGCGATTCAAGCACCTAGAGTTTCGTCTCGAAACCCTCTTTCTATTTAACCAACTTAAACAAGATTTTGCTACTGTAAAATTTGTCTTTAGTCCAGATTAGTAAACGAAGTTTGTTTCTTTTGCCGTTTGAGTTTTGTTGCTTCGTTTGATTTGATTCTTTTTGCAAACCGGAGTTCTTAAGTGGAATATAGTTAGATCTCTCATTTGATTTCTATCCGTGCCCTTGCTTGATTGCTTATTGTATGCTTCTTTGTTTGCGATAGAGTACCCGGAGTGCGAAGCGTGCTACTACGAGTCTCTAGGTTTCGCGGATCATCAGCAAGGCAAGTAACACTTTGATCATACCTCTTTACTACCCAGTTTTATTGCATTAGATCAACCCTCAAACAATTGAACGGTTAGGATCTGAATTAAATTGTGGGTTTGGGAAGTAGATGAGGTAGTACCTTTCACCTGTTTATTATCAAACCTTGGGTGTTACTTCTACGTTGCTTATAGTGTTATGCTATGCTCGTAGATGTGGTTTGGATTTGAGAGTATTCATGACAGATGTGAGATTGTTAATTAGTGGTTAATTTAAGGTGGCAACTTAAATACACATCTGGGTGGACTGAGGCACCTGGGGAATTCCAATGATTGCCTATATTTTTGGAAATCCCGGGGTACCGTGTGATTCTCCTATGTACTGCCACCCAGGCTCAAAGGGATCATAAGATTTTTCATGCTGGAAAATTCCGTGTGCAGCCACATGCCATTATGGGCTCTGGCATAGTTGAGTAAGTTGTGGGAAACCTTTCCATGATGGGCTAGCAGATGTAGGGGATTGTAGGTGTACCAACCTATGTATCGGTTAAGGGGACCTCTTCGAAAAGACTGTGTCTCGGTCATCTGTTTCTCAATTATTTTGTAGTGCGAGAAATCCAACGGAGGAGATCGAGTCTTGTGGGGAAAAGTGCACAAACCTATGCAGAGTGTACAATCTAATCATGGTTAGTCGTGTCCCCGGTCATGGACGTTTTGAGTATCTAGTTCTTGGATTATCATGTGGATCTCATCACTCTTAATTATAAAACTTGATTGGGTTATTAATTACTTTTAATTGGGATTGAGATGGGGTTTACCATTCTCAATGTTTAACAATCACCATGATAGTTAAATAAAATATATTTCCTTTGCAGTAGGGAAAAATTGGATTTTCGCAAAACATATTAACCATATAGCCTCCACCAGCCATATATGCATGTAGTGATAGCATTATTCTGTTCATTACTCTTTTGTGTTACCTTGCCAGCATATTCCATGTGCTGACCCGTTTTTGGGATGCAACGTATCATGCTGCAGACTTTTCAGACGACGAGTAAGGAGCCTTAGGTCATGATCTTTCACTCAGTGATGCCGTTGGAGTTGATGGACTTACTTTATCTTCCAAGCCTTCCGCTGTTATCGTATTATATGGCCTTAAGCAATATTTATTGTAGTAAGTTTTCTTTTGAGACATTCGATGTAATAAGTGTGTGATTTCTACTTTGTTATAAATCCTTCAAGTACTGTGTGTGTCAGCATTACCCATCCAGGGATGACACTTATGCACAGAGTTCAGACTGTTTGAGGTCTGGTCGCTACAAAGATGGTATCAGAGCCCACGCTGACTGTAGGACACGACCATCACTACTCTCTTCTCGTTTCTGACTCCTCTCCATTTTCTAGTCTTTAGGATGGCGGATGCAAGGATCAAGTTCACGCAACCGGATGAAGACACACCTTTTGGACGCCACTTGAAGGAAGTTACTAGGTACCTGAACATTGGAATACCAAGCTTCACCGGGACTTACAATGCCACTTTACGAGAAGAGGAGCGTTGGACAGTTCAAGTTCAAGTTCCAGGAAGGACGTTCGCGCCAGTCACTGAGCCCATAGAGTTTTCCTTTGATGCACCAACCTGGAGTCTAGGAAAGAGTACGGCAGCTCACATTACCATGGGACGCATTGGAGAAGTTTACCACAATGATCTCAAGGACACTATCTACCAGATTTGTGGGCGCCGAGATGAGCAATGGGAAATGATCAGCACCAGGAAGGATAGATCGATTGCCTCTTTCATCCAGGAGTTAAACCAGCACATTTGACGCCAGGAGAACCAGATGTGCGCAGGCATGGCAGATTTGAAGAAAGCGATGACAAGGATCACAGAGCTGGAGGAAGAACTCAAGGCCACACACGAAGATTATGAGGAGGAAATCGTTGTACTAGTGGAGAAGAATGACGACATGACAAGGAAGCTAGGAGTTTTCATGGGAGATCCCGCGCCAGGAGGAGAAGATGACGATTCCACTTGCCCGAAGAACTACATCATCATCGACGACACTGACTCGGACCCCGACGATAACGATGATGACTATGTTGATTTAGCTGGAGCAGATATCATGGAGTCGTCGACAGAGAAATTTTTCTAGTAGATCGCCATATCAGTAGTAGTATTCCAGCAAGTATAGTCCAAGCACTTTTGTAACGATAGTTCTAGACCGATTGTATGCCCTTGATTGATTGATTGAGTGATATGTTTGTGTTTTGTCTCATGTGCATATGGGTAGTGTTTTTCCCCCTAGACCTCATTCTATTCTATTTTCTCATCTTTTCTAAACCCAGTAGATGCCTCCGAGATGAGAAAATGGATTTGCTTTCCCTCCGGAGCTCACTCAGTTGATCCAGCAATAGAATGCCTTGATGTAGATACTAGTCCAGAATCAGAACCAGGGGAACAACAACAACAACAACAACAACAACAACCCACCACCACCACCACCAGTTGATCACTTAGCCCGTTTTCTTAGGCTGAATCCGCCGGTGTTCTCCAGTAGCACCGAGCCGATTGTTGCAGATGATTGGCTCTGCAAGATTGAAAGGGAGTTGACTACTGCAGGATGCACAGATGCGGAGAGATTGCGTTCCGCCGCACACCAGCTTGATGGACCCGCAACATCATGGTGGGAGAATTTCATAGTCACTTAGCCCATTGACACTATGACATGGGACCAGTTCCTGCAGGCTTTCCGTACTACCCATGTATCAGCAGGAGCTATGGCCATGAAGAAGCGTGAGTTTCGCAACATACACCAAGGAGGACGCACTGTTGGCCAATATATGGATGAATTTAGTAAGCTAGCACGTTATGCCCCAGATGACGTTGCTACAGATGCAGCTAAGAAGGAGAAGTTTCTGGAAGGACTAAATGATGAGCTGAGCATGCAGTTGATGGTGGCAAATTTCAATAACTACCAGGAGTTGGTGGATAGAGCTCTCATGCTTGAAGGGAAGTAGCAGCGGATTGACAGCCGCAAGAGGAAGTATGGACAAGGGAAGTATAATTTTGGAGCCCAACAGTGACCCCGTTTCATCCCGAACTCGGGAGGACTTGTTCATAACCATGGAGGCCACACTCATAATGGAGGAAGTTCGCACAATCATAGTGGCCCCAAGAATGGTAATGGTAACGGAGGAAGTAGCGGACAGAACCGTTCCAACCCGACAACACCCGCCAAGAAGGATCTAAGCCACGTGACTTGCTTCAAATGCCAGAAGAGCGGACATTACGCCAATGAATGTCCTAAAGCCAAGAATAGAAATGGCAATGGAAGCTCTGGGAAGAAGCCCAACCCTTTCAACAGGGGACAAGTGAACCACGTTAATTTGGAGGAGGTTGAAGCTCAGCCAGATGCAGTAATAGGTAAGTTTTTGGTTAAGTCATTTACTGCAGTCGTTATTTTTGATACTGGTGCATCGCTTTCATACATATCAAGGGGATTTGTGGATAAGTATAAGTTGCCCACTAGAGTTCTCAAGACACCCATGCTAGTAACCTCACCCGGAGTAGAGTATATGGCAAGCCATGGATGTTTTCAGATGCCATTGACCATAGGTAGGCATGTTTTTCCCTCAGATCTGATAATATTGGAGTCGCAATGTTTGGATGTGATACTGGGAATGGATGGGCTATCGATGTATGGAGGGAACATTGATTGCGCCAATAAGACGATTTTTCTCACCACCCCAGAATGAAGAAGGATCAAGTATGTATCCCGGCATGTTTCGAACAGGATGCAAGTAAATTCCTTATCTGGAGCTGTACAGGAGGAAGTACCAGTGGTGAAGGATTTTCCGGATGTATTTCTAGAAGAGTTGCCAGGCATGCCACCGGATAGAGACATTGAGTTTTTGATTGAACTTTTTCCAGGCACATGGCCAATATCTAAGAGACCGTACAGAATGCCCGCAAAGGATTTGGAAGAAATTAAGAAGCAGATTAAGGAGTTACTGGATAAAGGTTATATTCTCCCAAGTTCGTCACCTTGGGGATCACCAGTACTTCTAGTGGAGAAGAAGGACGGATCATTAAGGATGGTTGTTGATTATCAAGGACTGAATGAGGTGACGATCAAGAATAAGTACCCACTGCCGATGATCAATGATTTGTTTGACCAGCTGCAAGGAGCTAAAGTGTTTTCCAAGATTGATTTGCGATCAGGGTATCACCAGCTGAAGATTTGAGAGCAGGATATACCTAAGACAACTTTTACCACGAGATATGGGCTATATGAGTATACCGTTATGTCATTTGGTCTGACTAACGCACCTGCCTATTTTATGAATATGATGAACAAAGTGTTTATGGAGTTTTTGGATAAGTTTGTTGTGGTGTTCATTGATGATATACTGGTCTTCTCAAAGAACGAAGAAGAACATAAGGAGCATTTGCGATTGGTACTTGGGAAGCTCAGAGAACATCAGCTATACGCCAAGTTCAGCAAATGTGAATTTTGGCTGAAGGAAGTTGGATTTCTTGGACATGTTATATCCAGAGAAGGAATAGCAGTAGACCCAACCAAGGTTGTCACTTTGACAAACTGGGAGTCGCCCACGTCAGTTGGAGAGATCTAGAGTTTTCTTGGACTCACAGGATACTACCGGAGGTTCATAGAGAATTTCTCAAAGATTGCAAAGCCGATGACGGAGTTGTTGAAGAAGGACACCAAATTGAAATGGACTGAGGAATGTGTGGCCAGTTTTCAGGAGTTGAAGAGACGCTTGGTTACATCACCAGTGTTGATTCTGCCAGATCAACGCAAAGATTATGAAGTATATTGCGATGCTTCACGTCGAGGACTTGGAGCCGTACTTATGCAGGAGAGAAGAGTTGTTTCATATGCCTCACGACAGCTTAAACCCCATGAGTTAAACTATGCTACGCATGATTTGGAGTTACCAGCCGTAGTGCATGCGTTGAAGACATGGAGACATTTTCTCATCGGAAACCATTGTGAGGTATACACGGATCACAAGAGTTTGAAGTATATCTTCACGTAGAAGGAGTTGAATCTCAGGCAGAGGAGATAGTTGGAGCTCATTAAGGGTTATGATATGAGATTACATTATCATCCCAGAAAGGCTAACGTAGTAGCTGATGCGTTGAACCGCAAAAGTCATGTCAACACAGTCATGACCGGAGAGTTACCCAAGGAGTTAGCAGAGGATCTTCGCGAGCTATGTTTGGAAATAGTTCCAAGAGGTTATGTAGCAGCTTTGGAGATTCAGTCTACTTTGATGGATAAGATCAGAGAAGCTCAGAAGACGGACAAGGAGATTGCTGAGATGAAGGAAAGAATGAGCAAAGGAAAGGCTAAAGGATTTTGTGAGAATGAGCACGATACCTTATGGTTTGAGGACCGCGTATATGTGCCCAATGATCAGGAGATCAGGAAGTTGATTCTGCAAGAGGCCCAAGATTCGCCATATTCGATTCACCCAGGAAATACCAAGATGTATCTGGATTTGAAGGACAGTTTCTGGTGGACCGGAATGAAGAAGGATATTGCGGAGTATGTAGCAGTTTGTGATGTATGTCAGAGAGTGAAGGCAGAACATCAGAAGCCAGCCGGACTGCTACAACCATTGCCGATACCCGAATGGAAGTGGGATAAGCTAGGCATGGATTTTATCACGGGATTACCCAGGACTCGTTCAGCCTATGACTCGATATGGGTTGTAGTCGATCGTTTGACGAAAGTAGCTCATTTCATCCCAGTAATGACCACTTACACCAGTGCTAAGTTGGCAAAGATATACATGACTAGGATCATATGTCTGCATGGAGTTGCGAGGATCATTGTATCAGATAGAGGAACCTAGCTTACTTCAAAGTTTTGGAATCGGTTGCATGAAACTTTGGGAACCAGGCTAGAGTATAGTACAGCATTTCACCCGCAGACAGATGGACAGACTGAGAGAGTAAATCAGATTCTGGACGACATGTAGAGAGCCTGTGCGCTAGACTATGGATCTAGTTGGGACGATAATTTGCCTTATGCAGAGTTCTCTTATAACAATAGTTATCAAGCCAGTTTGAAGATGGCCCCTTTCGAAGCCTTGTACGGAAGGAGGTGCAGAACATCGTTGTTGTTGGACGAAGTTGGAGACTGACAGTTGTTTGGACCAGATTTGATTAAAGAGTCTGAAGAGAAGGTTAAGCTGATTCGCGATAGACTCAAGGTAGCCCAGTCCAGGCAGAAGAGTTATGCGGATTCTAAACGCAAGGAGACAGTTTACTAAGTCGGAGACACAGTGTATCTTCGGGTATCCCCACTTCAAGTAGTGAAGCGCTTTGGAGTTAAGAGAAAGTTAGCGCCACGATTTGTGGGACCATACAGAGTTTTGGAACGTATGGGAGAAGTTGCTTACAAGTTGGAATTGCCCGAGGGATTGCAGGAGTTCACTGTGTTCCACGTTTCTCGGTTGAAGAAGTGCCACGCAGAGATGGCTGATATTCCTCTAAGAGATACAGTACCACTGGAAGCGATACAATTGGATAGTGATTTGACCTACAAGGAGAAGCCAGTTAAGATTCTTGATTTTTCCAGCTGTGTCACACGTGGCAAAGTAACCAAGTTGTGCAAGGTTCAGCGGAGTCACCATACCAAATATGAAGCCACCTGGGAGCGAGAAAAAGACCTACGGAAGGATCACTCTCACCTATTTTCTAGCCAACCCGAATCTCGAGGGCGAGATTCATCTTAAGGGGGTAGGTTTGTAACATCCCAAATTTTCAATTTGGAATGTTATAAATTAGATCACCATTGCATATCATATTTTATTCAATTTTAGCTTGATCCTAGAAATTCTACGCAACTCAAGGACCCACAGAGAGAGTTGGGGATTTCGTTATTTTCATATTTGAGTTTTCTCAATTTTTCAAAGGAGGATCATTTGGTTTTGATTATTTTTCCTTCCTAATATTTCAAAAAATAAAAATATATGAGAGGAGATAAAATGACTTCTCCAAAATAGATGAAATATTAGAGGAAAATATTAAAACCAAATAAATATTTTATTTGGATTTTATTGCAATTTTATTTGAATTAGAAAAATTGCACGTTTTCAAAATTGCATTTTAGGGCCAAGAAAATGTTCATCTTGTTCTAAATATTTTATTTAGACGGTGAAAATTAGTTTTAGCATTTTTAGATTTTTATTTTTTTTTGTAGGATTTATTTTCGGTGGAACGTTATTTAAAAAAAAGTTAGCGCCCGACTGGGCTGAAGCCCAGCCGAGTCGGCCGGCCCAACCCCGCGCTGCCGCCGACATCGCCGGGCGAATCCGAGCCGGACACGCCTCGCCGCCGTCGTGCCCCCTCGCCCAAGCCGCCTCGCCCCACCCCTTTAAAGCCGAGCTTGGGGCCCCACGGACCCCAAGTCGCGCCGCCCTCCCCGCCACCGCCGCCAGAGCCCCGCCCGTGCCGCAACACCTCGTCGCCTCGCCTCCTTCGGAGCCCCCCCACCATAGCCGCCGCACCAAGACCAGCATCCGCGCCGCGCCCGTCGCCCAGCGCCGCCTGCCGAGCCCCGCCGCCGTAGCCGAGCCCCGCCGCAGCCGCCCCGCCTCGCCGTAGGTATACGCCGCCGTCACCGTCTTTCGATTTTATTTTAAAACCGATTCATTTTTTTAGAAAACCCTAGTTTTTGTTTTTTTAGAATAGATCGATTTTTTTCGGTTTATTTATATAACGGACGTTCGTCCGTACGTTTGTTTTAATGAACGGTGTTCACTCGTTAGCCGCAGACAGCGAACGTTCATTCGTTAGCCTGTTCGTCAGTTTTTCTTTTTCTCAGATTTTTCCGCGATTATTTTCGATCGCGATTTCTGATCCGATTTTCGTTTTAGTATAATTGGCTCGTTTATCGGCATCAGGCGATTCAAGCGCCTAGAGTTTCGTCTCGAAACCCTCTTTCTATTTAACCAGCTTAAACAAGATTTTGCTATTGCAAAATTTGTCCTTAGTCCAGATTAGTAAACGAAGTTTGTTTCTTTCGCCGTTTGAGTTTTGTTGCTTCGTTTGATTCGATTCTTTTTGCAAACCGGACTTCTTAAGTGGAACTTTCTGGTTAGATCTCTTATTTGTGTTTTCTCCGTGCCCTTGCTTGATTGCTTATTGTATGCTTGTTTGTTTGCGATAGAGTACCCGGAGTGCGAAGCGTGCTACTACGAGTCTCTAGGTTACGCGGATCATCAGCAAGGCAAGTAACACTTTGATCATACCTATTTACTACCCAGTTTTATTGCATTAGATCAACCCTCAAACAATTGCATGGTTAGGATCGAATTAAACTGTGGGTTTGGGAAGTAGATTAGGTAATACCTATTCACCTGTTTATTACTCTTTTGTGTTACCTTGCCAGCATATTCCATGTGTTGACCCGTTTTCGGGCTGCAACGTATCATGTTGCAGACTTTCAGACGACGAGTAAGGAGCCTTAGGTCGTGATCTTTCACTCAGTGATGCTGTTGGAGTTGATGGACTCACTTTATCTTCCAAGCCTTTCGCTGTTATCGTATTAGATTGCCTTAAGTCATATTTATTGTAATAAGTTCTCTTTTGAGACATTCGATGTAATGAGTGTGTGATTGCTACTCTGTTATAAATCCTTCAAGTACTGTGTGTGTCAGCATTAGCGATCCAGGGATGACACTTATGCATAGAGATCAGACTGTTTGAGGTCTGGTCGCTACAGAAATATGACCCTGCTTATGCTACTTCACCTATCTTTGTTACTGATAAGGATTATGATTTGTCTGTTGATCCTGACATAATTACTTTGGTTGAATCTGATCCTTTTTATGGCTATGAATCTGAAACTGTTGTGGCACATCTTACTAAGTTAAATGATATGGCCACCCTATTCACTAATGATGAGAAAACTTGCTACTATTATATCCTTAAATTATTTCTGTTCTCATTAAAGGGTGATGCTAAGATATGGTTTAATTCTCTCGATCCTGGTTGTGTGCGTAGTCCCCAGGATATGATTTATTAATTCTCTGCTAAATATTTCCCTGCTCATAAGAAACAAGCTGCTTTAAGGGAAATATATAATTTTGTGCAAATTAAAGAAGAGAGTCTCCCACAAGCTTGGGGGAGGCTTCTCCAATTACTTAATACTTTGCCTGATCATCCTCTCAAGAAAAATGAAATACTTCATATCTTTTATAATGGACTAACCGATGCTTCCAGAGACCACCTGGATAGTTGTATTGGTTGTGTTTTCAGGGAATGAACTGTTTATGAAGCTAAAATTCTATTAAATAATATGTTGACCAATGAAAATAATTGGACACTTCCTGAACCAACTCCTAAGACAACTCCGAAGAAAAGGGGTCTTCTGTTTCTTAGTCCTGAAGATATGCAAGAAGCAAAGAAATCTATGTAAGAAAAAGGTATTAAAACTGAAGATGTTAAGAATTTACCTCCTATTGAAGAAATACATGGTCTTAATTTGCCGCCTGTTGAAGAAATACATGGTCTTGATAACCCGACACAAGTAGTAAAGGTAAATTCTCTTTATAAATTTGATGAAGGTGATATTCCTCGTTATAAGTCTGCTAGCCAATGCTTAGATGAGTTTGATAATTTTATTGTCAAACAAGAAAACTTCAATGCTTATGTTGGTAGACAATTAAAACACAATGCTTATATGATTGAACACTAGAGTGATTATATGTCAAGAGTTAAAGGGGAACTTAAACTCATTAGTAAACATGCTTCTATAGTTACCACTCAAGTAGAACAAGTACTTAAAGCTCAAAATGATTTGCTCAATGAATTGAATAGTAAGAATAATGACTTTATTGTTAGAGTTGCAACTAGATGGGGTAAAGTGACTCAGGAACCTTTGTATCCTGAGGGCCACCCTAAGAGAATTGAGCAGGATTCTCAGAGAAATAATGTAGATGCATCTAGTCCTTCTAAAAAGAAGAAAAAGAAAAATGATAGGACTTTGCATGCTTCTACTGAACATGTTGTTGACAGACCTGGGAATCCCAATGATATTTCTATTTCTGATGCTGAAACACAATCTGGCGATGAACATGAACCTAGTGATAATGTTAATGATGATGTTCATGTTGATGCTCAACCTAGTAATAACAAAGATGTAGAGATTGAACCTGTTGTTGATCTTGATAACCCACAATCAAAGAATCAACTTTATGATAAGAGAGACTTTGTTGCTAGGAAGCACAGTAAAGAAAGAGAACCATGGGTTTAGAAACCCATGCCTTTTCCTTCTAAACCATCCAAGAAAAATGATGATGAGGATTTTGAGCGTTTTGCTGAAATGATTAGACCTATCTTTTTGCGTATGCGTTTGACTGATATGCTTAAAATGAATCCTTATGCTAAGTATATGAAGGATATTGTTAGAGATAAGAGAAAGATACCAAAAGCTGAAATTTCCACCATGCTTGCTAATTATACTTTTAAGGGCGGAATACCTAAGAAACTAGGAGATCCAGGAGTACCAACTATACCATGCTCCATTAAAAGAAACTATGTTAGAACTGCTTTATGTGATCTTGGAGCCGGTGTTAGTGTTATGCCTCTCTCTTTATATCATAGACTTGATTTGAATAAGTTGACACCTACTGAAATATCTTTGCAAATGGCTGATAAATCAACTGTTATACCTGTCGGTATTTGTGAGGATGTGCCTGTTGTGGTTGCAAACGTCACTATTTTAACGGACTTTGTTATTCTTGATATTCTCGAGGACGATAGTATGTCTATTATTCTTGGAAGACCCTTTTTTAATACTGCAGGGGCTGTTATTGATTGCAATAAAGGCAATGTCACTTTTCATGTTAATGGTAATGAGCATATGGTACACTTTCTGAGGAAACAACCTCAAGTCCACAGCATCAATTCTATTGGAAAATTTTCAACTATTACTATTGGAGGTTTTGAATTTCCTCTTCCTACTGTAAAGAAGAGATATGATATTCTTATTGTTGGGGATGTGCATATCCCCGTTGAGGTAACATAGTGTTATTCGAAATTTCTCCGGTTTCATGTTATTCGAAATGAGTTTGTTAACAAGACCTGATCAACCTTGTTACTGGATTCCTTTTGATGAGCATGAGATGGATGAAGTTAGAAAGCACAACCTTCTGTACCCTCCTTTTACTTTCTGTAATTTAGATTAAATAAAGAAAAAATAGTATTTTCTGTCAGTTTTCTGAATTATCCGTGTAATAAAAAAATACCCCAAGAATAAAAGTTCTCCAAATGCCCCGAAATTGAAATATGATTTTTTTTCTGGAATATTTGAGAATATCTGGCACTGAGAACACATCAGGGGGAGCAAGCTCCTGGCCACGAGGGTCCAGGGCACGCCCACCCCCCTGGACGCGCCCCCTGCCTCGTGGGCCGATGGTGGCTCCGCTCCACTCATTCCAGCCACCACACACTCCTTCTTCCTCCCAAAAAAATCACTAACTAGCTCAAGCACGAGTTCTAGCTCATTTTGCTGCGATTTTCGATCTCCTAACTCAAAGCTCCACTCACAAAACTGCTTTGGGGGATTGTTCTTCGGTATGTGACTCCTCCAATGGTCCGATAAGTTTTTGTTCTAGTGCTTTATTCATTGCGAATTTTTGCTGCTTAGGTGACCCTGTTCTTGAGCTTGCATGTCAAATTTATTTGGTCCCAAGTAGTTCTAATGCATGACATAGTCTCTAGGCACATGTGGGAGTAGTTGCTATCAATTTTGTTGGGTTTGGTTGACTTTTATTTGAAGTTACTAAAATTTTCACAAATTTTTCAAAGGAAGAATTATGTTTAGCAAAATGTACCAACGTGGTCCTTCAAGGAAGCAAGGACCCAGGCTCGCAATACGCGATGCGAATGATGAACCACCGAGGGAAGCTCAAGTGCGGGCTGGTGAATGGCCGTTAGAGGAATTTTTGGTTCGAGCAGGAATCAAGGAGGAATTTGATACATATGTGTGTAACGCTGATCTTGGGAGCTTCGAGGCAGATAAGTGCCGCCAGTACCACTATCTCACTGATTCCTTTGTGAGAAGGTTTGAATTTTCATCATCACGCAATTCTCAAACTGTCCTATTTAATCTTTATGAAAATTCATATACTATGGACTTAGAGGATTTTAATACTGCTTGCAAACTTCCACAATGGGGTAGCACTAGTGAGCCTCGCAAATCTGAGTTTAGATATTTTATTCCTAGTATAACTGTGGGAGAGTCTAGAGATATAACACAAGCTACCATAGGGAGCATTCATTTTCCTGCTATACATTATTTTGCTCTCTTCATAGGTAGGTGCATAAATGGTAAGGATGAAGCATGTCACATGTGTGTCCCTGACCTCAGTGTTCTCAGGAGTGCTGTATTAGGAGATAAACATGATAATTTGGGAGCCATTGTTGCACGTAGGTTGCATAATAATAGAATTAATGGAGATTTCTTTGGTGGAATTTATGCAACCAGTTTAGCTAATTTTCTTGATATACCCATACGGGAGTATGATATTGAGTTGCCTCCTGTTTACTTAGATTATGAGGCTATGGTTCATCATCGGTTTATTGAGAGGAACGATCAGTTCCTCCAGTACCGACTAATCATTGACAGACGCCGCACCTATCACGTCGCTCTCCCTGCTCCTACTTTCTTTGACTTTCAAGCAAAAGGGAGACATGTTATAACCAGGGAGGAGGTGAACAAGTACGAGAAGAGGACTGAGACAGCTCGCCTCCAAGCTGCAGCCCACGATGCGATAGCCGCTGCATCTCAGTACGACCCCAACTACAACTTTGGATATCCGCCAGGCCAGCCGTGGCAATAGACCAACTTAGGCCAAAAGCCTAAGCTTGGGGGAGTACGTATTTCTCACGGACATTACATTCATATTCACACTCTCATGCTAGTTGTCGGTGCTCATACTTTTTCATTGTACTATCCATGCTAGTTTATTTTCCTTTTTATGCTTTCTTCTTGTGTGTTTGAAAAACCTTAAGAAAAACAAAAAAAATAGTTGTAGCTTTTAGCTAGTTTAGTTTCCATGCCTGTAGTAGTAATAATTAAAAGAAAACCCAAAAAGATTTCTCATTCTTCTTTTTGCTTGTTGGGAGCTTTCCCGTGTAAATTTTTTTATTTCTTTTCTTTTATTTGGGGGTCGAGAGGAGAAGACCATAATGAAAATGTTAATGTGGCTCTTATATGCATTATTGTTGATTTAACCAAGAGCCCATATTGCCTTGTCTTCTCCTGTTTATTGAATTCCCGCAGATTCTAGCTTAGTCCAATGCATGTGCACTATTATTATTATTCACATCGTTCGGTCGTGCAAGTGAAAGGCAATTATGACGATATATGATGGACTAATTGAGATGAGAGAAGCTGGTGTGAACTCGACCTCTCTTGTTTTTGTAAATATGATTATTTCATCGTTCCTGATTCATCATGTTATGAATAAAAATGTTTGCAATGACAATTAGAGATTATAGTTGCTTATGCCATGCTTAATTAGCTAGGATTTTATAATGGTTTACCTTGCGTATCAACATGCTATTAAAATGGTTGTGATGTGGTATGATGGGGTGGTATCCTCCTTTGAATGATTCAAGTGACTGGACTTGGCACATGTTCACACATGTAGTTGAAACAAAATCAACATAGCCTTCACGATATTTATGTTCATGGTGGATTATATCCTACTCATGCTTGCACTCAATGTTTATTAATTTTAATGCATGTTCATGACTGCTGTCGCTCTCTAGTTGGTCGCTTCCCAGTCTTTTTCTAGCCTTCACTTGTACTAAGCGGGAATGCTGCTTGTGCATCCACTTCCATAAACCCCAAAGTTATTCCATATGAGTCCAATATACCTTCCTATATGCGGTATCTACCTGCCATTCCAAGTAAATTTGTATGTGCCAAACTCTAAAACTTCAAATAAATTCTGTTTTGCATGCTCGAATAGCTCATGTATCAACTAGGGTTGTATGTATCTTCCATGCTAGGATGGTTATTCTCAACAGGAGTGGACTCCGCTCCTCACTCACGAGAAAACGGCTAGTCACCAGGATGCCCAGTCCCATGCTTTATGCAAATCAAATCAAAATAATTGCAAACAAAACTCCCCCGGGACTCTTGTTAGTTGGAGGCACTCACTGTTTCGAGCAAGCCATGGATTGATGCTTGTTGGTGGAGGGGGGGTATAAACTTTACCATTCTGTTTGGGAACCGCCTATAATGTGAGTAGCATGGAAGATATCGAGATCTCTCGGTTGTTATGTTGACAGAAAGTATTCCGCTCAAAATATTATTTATCTCTGCTTTAAAACCGAACTCTGGTACCTCTACAAATCCCTGCTTCCCTCTTCGAAGGGCCTATCTATTTACTTTTATGTTGAGTCATCACCCTCTTATTAAAAAGCACCAGCTGGAGAGCACCGATGTCACTTGTATCCATTACTATTAACTTATATTGAGTATGACTGGATCTCTTTTACCATGAATTACAATGCTTAGTCAGTCCTTGATCTTTAAAGGTGCTCTGCATTTATGTTTTGCAGTCTAAGAAAGGGCTAGCGAGATACCATCTTGTTATATCATATCATGATTGTTTTGAGAAAGTGTTGTAATCCGAGATTTATCATTATTGCTCGCTAGTTGATTATGCCATTGACATGAGTAAACATGAGACCTAAGTGTTATTGTGAATATGGTTAGTCATAATCTTTGTTGAAAACTTGAATGCCGGCTTTAATATTTACAACAACAAGAGCAAACAGAGTTTGTAAAAGTTTTTCTTTATCACTTTCAGTTTATCAACTGAATTGCTTGAGGACAAGCAAAGGTTTAAGCTTGGGGAAGTTGATACATCTCCGTCGTATCTACTTTTCCAAACACTTTTTCCCTTGTTTTGGACTCTAACTTGCATGATTTGAATGGAACTAACCCGAACTGACACTGTTTGCAGCAGAATTGCCATGGTGTTATTTTTGTGCAGAAATAAAAGTTCTCAGAATGACCTAAAACTTCACGGAGATTATTTTTGGAAATAATAAAAATTACTAGCGAAAGAATCAAGCCCAGGGCCCACACCCTGTCCATGAGGGTGGGGTGCGCCCCCCTGCCTCGTGGGCCCCCTGGAGCTCCACCGACCTCAACTCCAACTCTATATATTCGTGTTCAGGGAGAAAAAAATCAGAGAGAAGGATTCATTGCGTTTTACGATACGGAGCCGCCGCCAAGCCCTAATCTATCTCGGGAGGGCTGATCTGGTGTCCGTTCGGGGCTCCGGAGAGGGGAATCGGTCGCCATCGTCATCATCAACCATCCTCCATCACCAATTTCATGATGCTCACCGCCGTGCATGAGTAATTCCATTGTAGGCTTGCTGGACGGTGATGGGTTGGATGAGATTTATCATGTAATCGAGTTAGTTTTGTTAGGGTTTGATCCCTAGTATCCACTATGTTCTGAGATTGATGTTGCTATGACTTTGCTATGCTTAATGCTTGTCACTAGGGCCCGAGTGCCATGATTTTAGATCTGAACCTATTTTGTTTTCATGAATATATGTGAGTTCTTGATCCTATCTTGCAAGTCTATAGTCACCTACTATGTGTTATGATCCGGCAACCCCGAAGTGACAATAGTCGGGACCACTCCCGATGATGAACGTAGTTTGAGGAGTTCATGTATTCACTATGTGTTAATGCTTTGGTCTGGTACTCTACTAAAAGGAGGTCTTAATATCCCTTAGTTTCCGTTAGGAAACCCGCTGCCACGGGAGGATAGGACAAAAGATGTCATGCAAGTTCTTTTCCATAAGCACGTATGACTATATTCGGAATACATGCCTATGTTACATTGATGAATTGGAGCTAGTTCTGTGTCACCCTATGTTATGACTGTTGCATGAATAATCGCATCCGGCATAATTCTCCATCACCGATCCAATGGCTACGAGCTTTTCACATATTGTTCTTCGCTTATTTAGTTTTCCGTTGCTGCCATTACAATCACTACAAAACTATCACTATTACTTTTGCCACTCTTACCGTTACTTCCATACTACTTTGCTACTAAATACTTTGCTGCAAATACTAAGTTATCCAGGTGTGGTTTAATTGACAACTCAACTACTAATACTTGAGAATATTCTTTGGCTCCCGTTGTGTCAAATCAATAAATTATGGTTGAATACTCTACCCTCGAAAACTGTTGCGATCCCCTATACTTGTGGGTTATCACCACTGAATCCGGCGTTAACCGCCATGTCGTCGGTATTATCACCGTTGCTTCGACGCTTGTGTCTGTTGCGTCAGGGCTTGTCGTTCTGGCTTCCGGAGTGCCAGGTTCGCTTACATTGTTATTGCTATGGGCTAGCCAGTGATGACCCACAAGTGTAGGGGATCTATCGTAGTCCTTTCGATAAGGAAGAGTGTCGAACCCAATGAGTAGCAGAAGTAAATGACAAGCGGTTTTCAGTAAGGTATTCTCTGCAAGCACTAAAATTATCGGTAACAGATAGTTTCGTGATAAGGTAATTTGTAACAGGTAGCAAGTAATGAAAGTAAACAAGGTGCGGCAAGATGGCCCAATCCTTTTTGTAGCAAAGGACAAGCCTGGACAAACTCTTATATAGAGAAAAGCGCTCCTGAGGACACATGGGAATTATCGTCAAGCTAGTTTTCATCATGCTCATATGATTCGCGTCCGTTACTTTGATAATTTGGTATGTGGGTGGACCGGTGCTTGGGTACTGCCCTTTCTTGGATAAGCATCCCTCTTATGATTAACCCCTATTGCAAGGATCCGCAACTACAAAAGAAGTATTAAGGTAAACCTAACCATAGCATGAAACATATGGATACAAATCAGCCCCTTACGAAGCAACGCATAAACTAGGGTTTAAGCTTCTGTCACTCTAGCAAACCATCATCTACTTATTACTTCCCAATGCCTTCCTCTAGGCCCAAACAATGGTGAAGTGTCATGTAGTCGACGTTCACATAACACAGAGGAGAGACAACATACGTCTCATCAAAATATCGAACGAATACCAAATTCACATGACTACTTATAGCAAGACTTCTCCCATGTCCTCAGGAACAACCTTAACTACTCACAAATCATATTCATGTTCATAATTAGAGGGGTATTAATGTGCATAAAGGATCTGAACATATGATGTTCCACCAAATAAACCAACTAGCATCAACTACAAGGTGTAATCAACACTAATAGGAACCCACAGGTACCAATCTGAGGTTTTGAGACAAAGATGGTGCTGGTGAAGATGTTGATGGAGATTGACCCCCTCCCGATGAGAGGATCGTTGGTGATGACGATGGCGATGATTTCCCCCTCCCAGAGGGAAGTTTCCTGGGCAGAACAGCTCCGCCAGAGCCCTAGATTGGTTCCGCCTCGTGGCGGCGGTGTTTCTTCCCGAAAGCTCGCTTATGATTTTTTTTCCAGGGTAAAAGACTTCATATAGTAGAAGAAGAGCACCGGAGGCCTGCTAGGGGGCCCACGAGGCAGGGGGCGCGCCTAGGGGGTAGGCCGCGTCCCCCACCATTGTGGCCAGGGTGTGGGCCCCCTCTAGTTGATTCTTTCTCCAGTATTTTTTTTATATTCCAAAACGTGCCTTCGTGAAGTTTCAGGACTTTTGGAGTTGTGCAGAATAGGTCTCTAATATTTGCTCCTTTTCTAGCCCAGAATTCCAGATACCGGCATTCTCCCTCTTCATGTAAACCTTGTAAAATAAGAGAGAAAAGGCATAAGTATTGTGACATAACATGTAATAACAGCCCATAATGCAATAAATATCGATATAAAAGCATGATGCAAAATGGATGTATGAACTCCCCCAAGTTTAGACCTCGCGTGTCCTCAAGCAGAAGCCGATAACAAAAAATATGTCCACATGTTTAGAGATAGAGGTGTCAATAAAATAAAATACGGACATGAGGGCATCATGATCATTTTCTTATAAAAGCAACATATATGGATATTGTCACATGATTTCTTATGCTCGAGTAATAATATATTCAAAATGTAAAGTGTGAATCATAAACTTCATTGAGAACCAACAAACTATAATATCAGTCATTGAAGCAATTGCAATTTATCATAACATCGGAAAGAGTCAATATAAGAGCTTTTCAGCAAGTCCACATACACAACTATCATTTAGTCTTTCATAATTGCTAACACTCACACAATAATTATAGGTACGGAGTTTTAATCAGACACAGAGAAAGATAGGGGCTTATAGTGTTGCCTCCCAACCTTTTACCTGAAGGGTAATGTAAACATTAATAGTTCATGCTAACTTACATCCCATTGGATATATATATATATATATATATATATATATATATATATATATATATATATATATATATATATATATATATATATATATATATATATATATATATATATATATATATATCAGGATCTTTCCAACACAAGGTGTTTGCCAAAGGATAAAATGTAAAAAGGGAAAGGTGAAGATTTACATGAATCTTGCATAAGGTATAAGACAAAAGTAAAATATAAGCCCTTCGCAAAGGGAAGCAGAGGTGGTCATGTGCTTTTATGGTTGGATGCACGAAATCTTAATGCAAAAGAACGTCACTTTATATTGCCACTTGTGATATGGACCTTTATTATGCAGTTTGTTACTTTTATTGCTTCCATATCACAAGATCGTATAAAGCTTATTTTCTCCACACTAATAGATCATACATATTTAGAGAGAAATTTTTATTGCATATAACAATGACAACTTACTTGAAGGATCTTACTCAATCCATAGGTAGGTATGGTGGACTCTCATGGCAAAACAGGGTTTAAGGATATTTGGAAGCACAAGTAGTATCTCTACTTGGTGCAAAGAATTTGGCTAGCATGATGGGGAAAGGCAAGCTCAACATGTTGGATGATCCATGACAATATACTTTATTTCGGATATAAGAAGACATAACCCATTACATTGTCTTCCTTGTCCAACATCAACTCTTAGCATGTCATATGTTAATGATTGCTCACAATCATAAAAGATGTCCAAGAAAGTATATTTATATGTGAAAACCTCTCTTTCTTTATTACTTCCTATTAATTGCAACGATGACCAAAACTGTGTTTGTCAATTCTCAACAACTTTTATTCATCATACTCTTTATATGTGAAGTCATTACTCTCCATAAGATCAATATGATCTCTTTTATTTATTTTTATTCTTTCTTTTATTCCCTCAAGATCATAGCAAGATAGTCAAGCCCTTGACTCAACACTAATATTTATTATATATAGCTCACGGACTCTGTTACATAGAAGGATCATAAAGCAAAGATCAAAACTAGATCATACTAAAACTTCATTCTACTAGATCAAGATATTAAAAAAGGATCGAACTAAGAAAAACGGTAAAGATAGGAGTGTGATGGTGATATGATACCGGGGCTTCTCCCCCAAGCTTGGTGGTTTCCAAGGGGAGTGCCCATACCCATGTGATTATATCTCTTTCCTCGGGGGTGGTGATGATGGAGTTGTTGATGATGTAGGCTTGTCGTCCATCTTCCAAGGCATAGGCTCACCATCATAGAAGGATGATCGAGTCTCCGGAATCCTCAAATCTGCAGCCAAACTCATCCTCTTGAATCTATATTCATACTCACAGTTTTGGTTTTACAGGTCATAGATCTGGGCTTGGAGATGCTCGATTTTCTCGTGAAGCTTAAATATGGTCTCCCCAATGTTCTTGGCATCTAGCTTGTGGTTGCTGGTGAACTCTGTGATCATTATGTGGTTGGCGTCGAGTCCACGTTCCAGCATCTCCTGGCACTTGAAAACTTGTTGCTCCATTGCCTCGAGCCTTGTCTCCACGCTTCTGGTCCTCCTTGGTCCCTCAACATCGCGGATGTGCTGCAACCCCTCACGCATCTCAATGGTTTGAGGATGTTGCAGCACTTCCCCGAGGTAGGGATTGATGACCTTCTCGAAGAACTTGTCCTTGGGGGCACTTAAGGACATCATGGTGATCTACATCTGTCAGAAAAACAGGTCGAAACAGAAACAGAGGATATTTGCATGGTACGGTGGTCAAAATCTTCGGGAGACTATATAATGATTTTTTACCGACCAAAAGAAGTATCGTGCAGGAAAACGGAGTCCGGAGAGCACACTAGGTGCCCATGAGGCAGGGGGCGTGCCCAGGGGGGTAGGGCGCGCCCTCCACCCTCGTGGACGCTCGTGTCCTTCCCGGACTACTTCTTATTTTCCTATTTTCTTAAATATTCCAAATCGTAGAAAAATTGTCATTAGAACCGTTTTGGAGTCGGTTTACTTACCGTATCACATACCTATTCCTTTTCGGAGTCTGGAGCGTTCTAGAAAGTGTCCCTTATGTATTCCTCCGGGGTTACAGTTTCAATAACATTAGTTTCAACATTTCTGGGATTACCTGAGATATAATGTTTGATTCTTTGACTGTTCGACGAAATTATTTGGGCACGTGGAAAATTGTTCTGGAGCTGGGACTTGGTGAAGTGATCTCTTGATGCATCTAGAGGCTGCCTGATTTATCTCAGATTTTTGGGAAAAGAAAAAGAATGAATTTCACCAAAAATGGCAAATCTGGTCCAAACTTGCAGCAAGCACATTTTAAAAAATTTGAACTGTGGACCAGCAGATCTTGATGGATCTAGGTTGAGGGTACTAAGGAGTAGCTAGGGTAATTTGCTTGGGCTCAAAACTTAAGGGATCTGGTACTTCCTTTGTAAAGCCCAAGAGTGCAAAATAAATTACAGAAAAATATTTGAGGATAAAATAAATAGAAATAAAATCTAAAAGAGGTTGGAACTTGCTGGAATTGGATGTTTGACTTGACCCAAAGTAGGGAGGTAGGTTTGGAAGAAATATTTCAACATATGTCATGGCAAAAGAAATCTTTGAATGGGAAAGAATAGATCCATAATCCATAGGAATTCTTTTTAATAGAAATAATTGTAAAAACTTTCCAAGATTATTTGTGTTGAGCCAACACAAGATGAAAAACCCTCAAGACCCAAATATCAAGGTTGAGAAGAACACATAAAATATTTGTCATAAAAGATTTGAGAAGGAGAGACTTTAGGAAAAAAATTAAATAACCTCCTTCCAATTAATTAAAGAATTTGATGAAAACCAAATAAAAATTTTGGAGTGTTACAACACCTACCCCGTTAGGAAAAATATCGTCCCCGAGATTTCAGCTGATCCTCAAATAGGTGTGGGTACTCTGTCCGAAGAAAGTCCTCTCTTTCCCATGTTGCTTCATCCTCGGTGTGATTGCTCCACTGAACCTTGAAAAACTTAATTGTTTTCTGATGGGTCCTCCTTTCAGACTCCTCCAATATTTTTATTGGACGTTCCCTGTAGGTGAGGTCTGGTTGCACGTCAATGCTCTCGTGAGATACGTGCTTCTCTGGGTTGCTTACACATTTCCTCAACTGTGAGATGTGGAACACGTCGGGGACGTCTGACAGCTCTTTGGGTAGGTCTAGCTGGTAGGCTACTGTGCCTCTTCGTGCAATTACACAGAAGGGTCCAATAAACCGTGGTGCTTGCTTTCCTTTAACTTTGAATCATCGTAGGCCCCTCATAGGGGATACTCGTAGATACACATATTCACCGGGTTCAAAGCTGACTTCACGATGTTTTTTATCGTAATAGCTCTTTTGTCGACTCTGGGCTGTCTTAAGTCGATCCCTGATTAGTCTAACTTTCTCCTCAGCTTCCTTGATCATGTCCGGGGCGAAGATACGTCTGTCTCCTATTTCTGACCAATTTAATGGGGTACGACATCTTCGCCCGTACAAGGCTTCAAAAGAAGCCATTTGTAGACTGGCTTGGTAACTGTTGTCGTATGCGAACTCGGCATACGGCAAGCTTTCTTCCCAACCGGTTCCATAGGTGAGAACACATGCTCTCAGCATGTCCTCGAGAATTTGGTTCACACGTTCAGTTTGTCCTTCGATCTGGGGGTGGTATGCTGTATTGAACACTAGTTGAGTTCCCAGAGCTTGTTGTAAATGATCCCAAAATTTAGAGAGAATTGAGTGCCTCTGTCGGATATTATAGTCTTCGGAACTCCATGCAGACAAACTATATGGGAGAGGTAAAGTTTGGCAAGCTTCTGAGTGGTGTGGGTTGTCTTTACTGGGATGAAATGTGCCACCTTAGTTAATCTATCTGTGATGACCCATATGGCATCATTTCCATGTTGTGACCGAGGTAGTCCGACAATAAAATCCATTCCAATTTCATCCCATTTCCACTCAAGTATCATGTTTGGCTATAATAGTCCTGCTGGTTTTTGGTGCTCAGCTTTAATGCGCTGACATGAATCACAACATGCAATGAATGTGGCTATATCCCTCTTCATACCGTGCCACCAAATTTTTTCCTGAATGTCCTTGTACATTTTGGTTCCTCCAGGGTGGATTGAATATGGAGCAGTGTGGCCTTCGGCTAGAATTTGCTGTTTGAGGTCCTCTATATTGGGTACGCAAAGCCTGTCTCCGTACCATAATATTCCCTTATCGTCTATGACGAATTCTGAGGCCTTGCCCAGACTCACTTTTCTTTTTATGCCTTCGATGCTGGGGTGTCCATGCTGAGCCTTCTTAATCTGTTCCATTAGGGTGGGCTGTATTCCCAAATTTGACATATTGCCTTCAGTGACCATCACCAAGTTGAGTTTGGCGAACTCCTGCTGAAATTCAGGTCTCAAGTTTTGTAGACTGTCGTTGCCCGAGCTGGGGTTTCGACTAAGAGCATCTGCCACTACATTCGCTTTTCCTGGATGGTAGTGAATGCCAACATCATAATCTTCCACTAATTCCAACCAGCGTCGTTGTCGTAAATTGAGTTCTGGCTGTGTGAAGATATATTTGAGGCTTTTATGGTCCGTATATATTTCACAACGATTTCCAAGCAAAAAGTGTCTCCACTCTTTGAGTGCATGAATGACTGCTGCCAATTCTAAGTCATGAGTAGGGTAATTTTCTTCATGCTTTCGTAGTTGCCTGGAAGCGTATGCGACTACCTTGCCTTCTTGCATTAGTACGCATCCGAGGCCCTTCTGGGATGCGTCACAATACACTTCAAAACTTTTGTGTATGTCTAGTACAACCAATACTGGTGCTATTGTTAATTTCCTTTTGAGTTCTTGGAAACTTTTCTCGCAAGCTTCGGTCCATACAAATTTCTTATCCTTCTTGAGTAACTGTGTCATTGGTTTTGCTAGGGTGGAGAACCCCTCAATAAACCTTCGGTAATATCCAGCCATTCCTGTGAAACATCGTATTATACATTATGTTGGCTGGTGCTTTCCACCAAGCACGGCCTTGACTTTTTCTCGGGTCCATGGCAACACCTTCTTGGGTCAATACGTGGCCTAGAAAACCAACTGTCTTAACCAAAATTCACATTTGCTGAATTTGGCGATAATTGATGTTTCCTTAATTCTCCTAGTACAATTCGAGATGTTCAAAGATGTTCTTACGGTGTCTTAGAGTATACCGAATATCATCAATGAACACCACAACAAATTTGTCCATAAATTTCATAAACACTTTGTTCATGAGGTGGACAAAATATGCGGGGGCGTTTCTCAGTCCAAACGACATTACTGTAAATTCATATAATCCGTATCTGGAGGTAAATGTTGTCTTAGGGATATCTTCTGTCCGCACTTTTAATTGATGATACCCCGACCTTAAATCAATTTTTGAGAAAACCTTGGCTTGTGCGAGCTGGTCAAACAAATCATTTATCCATGGCATCGGATATTTGTTTTTGATGGTGACCATGTTGACTGCTCGATAGTCTATTCATAATCTCAGTGTCCCATCCTTTTTCTTGGCAAATAATATTGGTGAACCCCAAGGTGAGGAGTTGGCTCGTATAAATCCTTTGTCCAGTAATTCTTTTATTTGCTTCTTTAATTCTACCAACTCGGAGGGTGCCATTCTGTAGGGTTTCTTGTAAATGGGGGTGGTTCCAGGTGGTAGTTCAATGATGAACTCTATTTCCCTCTGGTGGCATGCCTGGTAGTTCTTCGGGAAATACATCAGGGAACTCACACAGCACTGGAACTTTTCTTAACTCTGAAATGTCAACCTTGTTCAACCTTGGTTGCCGTGATACTGGTCTTTCTTGAGCTGCAACCTTTATCGTCTTCCCGTGGTGATGAGTAAGAATTACAGTCCATTGAAGCAGTCGATAAATCCCTTGTTGGTGGTTAACCAATCCATTCCTAGGATAACATCCAGTCCCTTATTTTCCAATACAATGAGATTTTCCTGAAACTTTAGTCCCTCAATCTCAATAACCACACCTTGGCAGTAACTCTGAGTGATTTGCTTAATCCCGGGGGACTTGATGATCATGGATTTTTCCAAGGAAAGCATCGAAAAATCATGTTGCAAAGCAAATTTCTTTGAAATGAACGAGTGAGAAGCTCCAGAATCAAACAAAACCGTGGCAGGTATTGTGTTGACAGGGAACGTACCGAGTACGATATCCCGGGCATCATGTGCTTCCTCCTTGGTCACATGGTTCAAGTGACCCTTCTTGTGATTGTTACTGGGGTTGAAGTTGCTACGCTTGGGGAATGGATTATTTCCACTGTTCTTCAGCTTGGGAGCCGAGTTTCTTGGTTTTGGGCACTGTTTGGCATAGTGTCCTTCCTCTCCACAAGCGTAGCAAGTAACACCTGGGCGATACGTAAAATCCTTGTCCCTTGCATGAAATTTTTTGTTTGGGCGTGGAACATTGGTCGTGGATTTGTTTGCTCCATTTTTCTGAAAATCAGTCTCGTTCTGGTTGTTGCGAGCATGAGTAGTCTTGTCCCTTTTGCGCTTGCGAAAATCCTCCAAGCTGCGGCGCTCATTTTCCAATGTAATGGCTTTGTCCACAAGTGTTTTGAAGTCCGGAAAGGTGTGTACGAGCAGCTGGCATTTAAGTGATGGTGCCAGACCGTCCAAATTTTTTTCCATCTTTTTATTTTCAGTCATATGCTCTTCGTTGGCATAACGAGATAATTGAGTAAACTGACTATTGTACTCAGTCAGTGTCATGCTTCTCTGCTTGAGGTCATCAAACTCCCTTTTCTTGATCTTCATAATTCTTCTGGGAATGTGCGCCCCACGAAAACCTTCGTTAAATTCTTCCCATATGATGTTATTTTCATTGGGGTGCATGTGTAGGAAATTTTCCCACCATGATGCAGCTGCTCCAGTGAGGTAGTGAGGTGCGTAAAGTACCTTCTCACGGTCCGAACACTGTGCAATAATTAACTTCCTTTCAATATTGCGAAGCCAATCATCGGCCTCAAGAGGTCTACCAGTGTGAGAGAACGTTGGGGGACGTGTCTTTTGTAGTTCAGAAATTTGGAATGCTGTTGATATGGTTCACGGTGATTTCCCATATTGATAACATGGTTCATCATTTCTTGATGCTGCTGCTGGCTTTGCTCATAAAGGCGGCATACTTGAGACAATGCTGCTTCACTGCCTTGCTGACTTGACTGCCCCTGTGTGAAATTGTTGCTTGTCTGGGTACCATAATTTTCTTCCGGCGGACTTGGCATGGAACGAGTCCAGGGACGAGGCATTTTCCACTCTGGCGTATTTTTGCAGAACTCATGAGAAAAAAATATGAGTTGCAAAAATAAATAATTTCTCAAAGGCAGATTTTTTTAAAAGACTCCAAGATTTTTCAAGAAAATACTTGATTGCGCATGGAGAAGGACCGCTCAGTACATATCTTACACACAAGTCGTAATTATACAATACATCACTCAGGATGTGCGTACACCTTCCTGAAATGTTATTTAGGCTAGTGCACTTTTCCGAGTTCCTACATGATGCGCACACAAACTACTTCTCACCAAACCTATATACATATAAACATATCATACAAGCTGGTACATCACACGATCTGCTAGGCGACTCACCGGAGATGGTAAAACTTCCTCGGCCCGCCGAGGTAAGACCCAAGAATGCCGAGACTCAACCTCCTCCTCACTAATAGGCTCCAGTAGCAATCACTGAGTTGAGGAGTTGGTGCGGCGCGGCATGTGGTGCAGCATCGACTGGAGTAGGAGCAATGACTTGGTCAAACTCCTAAGTGGTAGGTAGGCGGCGAGCAGTGGCTAAGATGGCAGGTGTATAGGATACTGAGGACGAGACGAAAGTCAGTGGTGGTGCTGTATGAAGGAGCTCCCTCCTGTTGGCGGAACAGCCTTGAACAAAGTCCATACGAGCAGCCACAAGGTCGTCCACGAGGTTATCAAAGCTGCCTCAAGAGCTTTGAGATACTCAACAACCATCTCAATAGCCTCATCTCTCTCTCCCCTAGGGCAAGCGAATGCATAGTGACAAGTGTATGGCACGTGGCATGGGAGGTAGCGTAGCGACGAGCCTTCATCGAAGGTAGAGCATCCCGGAGACGAGCTATCACCTCACGGGCAGCCATCTGCATGGCATGCCTCTCCGTAGGCATGGCCCTTCCCACAAATCGGAAGCGGCGTGACTCAGAACATTCTCCCTTGAATTGCACTGCGGCCTGGTGCATCGACACACTGTCGCTGATCTTGTGCTGGTAGAGTATGAACTTTGGACGAGCCGATGGCCCGATCATGACCTTGACGATGGAGACGAGAAGCTTGATAAACCCCTCAGGTACATTGGCGAACACCTGTGACTCACAGTCGCTGCCAGCCATCTACAAAGGTAGACACAAATTCCGAATAGTCAAATCATAAATTTATGATGACCAATAGAAAATTGCTACATTTGCAAAATGTTAAAATAGCACTTATTACGCTAATAACCGATTAGCGATCGTACCTAGTGGCTTCGTACAGTCAGCCTGGCTCTGGTACCAAGGTTTTCAGGACCGGTTTTTCCAATAGAACATTTATTGAGAAACCGACCTTTTTTTTATAAGACCAGTATAGAAGAATCCTCCTTACTGGTAGACAAATCCTTGATACAGAAATCCAGAAGCACTAAATATTATACAAGGTTGAGCTGAGGCTGCTCAACAATTTATTACAAGCACGCCGATATTATACATAAAGGAGGATATGACACAAAGTTTCTGGTGGCATAGCTACCGACTCGTAATAAAGGTGGTGGTGGATATGTCACAATGAAGTGGGTGACATGACTCCAAAATCTTACAGCTCATCGAGCGCCGGAGTGAGGCTCGATGAATTTATTTGGGTAGCGGAAGCGTATATAATACAAGTGGCCAATTCCAGGATCGCACGGATCGATCAGACTCCTCTAGGCGTCGGACTCGCTATCGAACTCTTCATCCATAAGACCGCCTCGCCAACATCCGCCAAATCAACAAGCCAGGTGAGTACTTTGAATGTACTCGCAAGACAGTTTGGACATAAGATATAACAAATGCAAACATGATGCACATTAGCAGATTAGTAATGCGCACTCAGATAATAAAATTGCACTGCATGATAAATAAAAGGAAGTCAGGCGGTAGTCCTCCCGAAATCCCGATAAAATAACTGAAGCGACGCCTCGAAAGGTAAAAATAAATTAACATGCCGCAGTCGGACGTCAGGGCGACACCACATAAAGGGCTTATATCAAAATGTAAATGACAGTACGTGCCACAGTCGGACGTCTAAGCAACATCTCGAAAAGGGCTTATAGTGAAAGTAAATAACAAGGATGCCACAGTCGGACGTCTGTGCGACATCACATAAAGGGCTTATATCAAAAGTAAATAACAAGAATGCTACGATTAGACGCGTCGAGCGACATCACATAAAGGGCTTATATCAAAAGTAAATAACAAGAATGCCACAGTCGGATGTCTGAGCGACACCACATAAAGGGCTTATATCAAAAGTAAATAACAAGAATGCCATAGTCTGACGTCTGAGCGACATCACATAAAGGGCTTATATTTCATTATTCGAATTCAAGTAGCTCATGAATTTAAATCATCCCAAGGAAATACTCAGTACGTACTAATAAACTGGTTAGTCCATCCACAGGAATAACATTCAGCCGGGTTTACCACTCATGTTTATTCACCGGAGATTGTCACTGAGACTGACACTGAGACTGACGCTGAGACGGACATTGGGACTGACACTGATACTGACATTGATATGTTGACCAAGGTCCTTGACCACGGACACGGTTGCTCGAATGGTTTTGACTCTGCAGAGTTTGTACTTTTAACCACAGCCAATGGATTTCAGTAGTCACCAAGGACTAGTTCCGTTTACGGTATTTTAGAAGAAACACATCTCACCAGTACACACCCATTCCACATTCCGCTGCCAGGAATCACCCTAGGCAACGTTCAAGAAAAACTCTAAGACGAGGAGGCCACAACCTCGAGTAGCATGGGATCAAATTTATATCGCGCGCTCTAAGGGGTGTCCCCCTCTCGATCCCAACCAGAAACACCCATGCCCCGTGACCGGATGATGGGCTTTAATCCAGGGCTATGGAACCCTCATCACGGCCCCTCTATTTGGTGTGTACAAGGAAAGAGGTTTGCAACTGACTAGACCGCACTCTTTGCAGAAGACATGTGGCAGCAGGAAAAAGGGGACGAACGGGAACATGACTTGATCCACGTTAGTACTGGAGTTAAACGGTTGACATAAGACTGGCATGCTTCAACAATACCAGCTTACAACCTATCATGCCACCACATGATCAGGTTATCTCACCATCATATGAACACATCAAATTTCGAAGCTCACTTGTAGCTTGCCTTGCATGAAATATAACATTCACTAATGTTTATATAAACATGCCATGAGAAAACTACTCAAGCAAACATGCAAAACACTCATCATATCAAAGGTTCAAACATGCTTGCCTGGTTCGGAGTAGTCGGAGTCTAGCTCGGCGAAGTTTGCGGCTCCGTCACCTCCTTCGGTATCTAGGTTAAAAAAATCGGGTACTAACGTAAATATCGTGCGTGCATAAAAATTGTTCCAAATATTTTTCAAATAAATATGATAAAAAAACTAGATAGAAAAATAAAGATGACAGAAAATGAATCAACTCAAAATAATCTTTGGTTTAAAAGTTATTAAGGTTTTAGTCCAGGGACTAAACTGTAATGAATAAGAAACTTTCCAGGGGCTAGTTTAGAAAAATAAAAAACGCTTCGGCTGGAAATACGTCACGTACTTTGCCCGAAGGCGTTTTTAGAAAACGGTTCGAATAAGAGAGGAGAGGCTGACGAGGGGGTCCCACCCATCAGGTGTAAAAGTTTAAAACAGAGCACACCGGCGCCCGAGGATCGCGGTGGTCGCCGGCGTCGATCCACAGCGAGGTAGGGGGAATGGAAAGTACCTACGGACTCACTGAGCTCTCCCGCATCTGTGGGTGGTGGAGTTGGTCGTCGGCGAGCACCACGTCGACGGCGGCCTCCACTCCAGCGGACGGTGGTTCGGGCGGTGATGGATCTCGCCGAGGAGGGCTACAAACATCAAATTGGGACTCGGGTTAGAAGAGTGGGTGCACTAGGAGGCTACTGGCACAGTCTGGGAGGCGGGGGTGCTCTCACCAGAGAGAATCTTGCCAGAGCCCGAAGCGGATCGGGGCGGCCGGAGTCGGGGAAGAAGGCTCTCCCGAGGCCTTCTGATGGGCGTGGCGGGGTTCTGAGGCGAGGAGGGGAGGTGATGGGTCGATAATGAGCTCGGGGCCTCCATTTATAGCCGTCCCGAGGCGGTTGCCGAGAACGGGATCACTCCGGCGAGTGATTACGGCGAGGCAGAGGTTGGACGGGGGATTTAGGTGACTGGGCAGCTTCGTGTTGGTCCGCCGCACCATTCAACGCCTAAACCTGGTCGGATTTGGCCTGCTCCGTGGTTTCGACGGAACGGAGCTCACGGGCACGCCGGCGCGAGAGAGTGCGCCTGGGCCTCTCGAGCCACGGATCGCTTCGCAAAGACGCACGGGAAGAGGACGGCCACGCGAGGCTCCTCGTGGTGTGGGCGGTGCTTTGGACGGTGCCGTATGGCGGGGCTGGCCTCGTTGGCCGCCACGGGCGGTTCTCGCCACCGCGAAGACGCCGGCGTTGGCGAGACACGCCGCCACCGACGCTTCGCGCTGTCAAACGATCGTGCGGTGCCTCGGATAAGAAGGGGAGCGAGGAGCAAGGCGCCAACGCGCCTGGCGAGATTGACGCCGCGGTTCTGAAGAAAACAATACTGTCGACTGAACTGAACACTGAACTCTGAATCTTGACAGAAACAGTGCTGACCACCTGTTCGACGAAATGATTTAGGCACGTGGAAAAATTTTCTGGAGCTGGGAATTGGTGAAGTGATCTCTTGATGCATCTAGAGGCTGCATGATTTATCTCAGATTTTTGGGAAAAGAAAAAGAATGAATTTCACCAAAAATGGCAAATCTGGTCCAAACTTGCAGCAAGCACATTTTGAAAAATTTGAACTGTGGACCAGCAGATCTTGATGGATCTAGGTTGAGGGTACTAAGGAGTAGCTAGGGTAATTTGCTTGGGCTCAGAAACTTAAGGGATCTGGTACTTCCTTTGTAAATCCCAAGAGTCCAAAATAAATTACAGAAAAATGTTTGAGGATAAAATAAATAGAAATAAAATCTAAAAGAGGTTGAAACTTGCTGGAATTGGATGTTTGACTTGACCCAAACTAGGAAGGTGGGTTTGGAAGAAATATTTCAACATATGTCATGGAAAAAGAGAAATCTTTGAATGGGAAAGAATAGATCCATTATCCATAGGAATTCTTTTTAATAGAAAGAATTGTAAAAACTTTCCAAGATTATTTGTGTTGAGCCAACACAAGATGAAAAACCCTCAAGACCCAAAAATCAAGGTTGAGAAGAACACATAAAATATTTGTCATAAAAGATTTGAGAAGGAGAGGCTTTAGGAAAAAAAATTAAATAACCTCCTTCCAATTAATTAAAGAATTTGATGAAAACCAAATAAAAATTTTGGAGTGTTACACAGATGATTGGCTCCGCAAGATTGAGAGGGAGTTGACTACTGTAGGATGCACAGATGCGGAGAGAGTGCGTTTCACCGCACATCAACTTGATGGACCCGCAGCATAATGGTGGGAGAATTTCATAGTCACTTACCCTATTGACAATGTGGCATGGGACCAGTTCCAGCAGGCTTTTCGCACTGCCCATGTATCAGCATGGGCTATGGCCATGAAGAAGCGTGAGTTTCGCAACTTACACCAAGGAGGGCGCACTGTTGGCCAATATGTCGATGAGTTTAGAAAATTAGCACATTATGCCCCAGATGACGTCGCTACAGATGCTGCTAAGAAGGAGAAGTTTATGGAAGGACTGAATGATGAGCTGAGCATGCAGTTGATGGTGGAAAATTTCAATAACTACCAGGAGTTAGTAGATAGAGCTCTCATGCTGGAAGGGAAGCAACAGCAGATTGATATCCGCAAGAGGAAGTATGGACAACGGAAGTGTAATTCTGGAGCTAATCAGAGACCCCGTTTCACCCCGAACTCGAGAGGACTTGTTCATAACCATGGAGCCACACTCATAATGGAGGAAGTTCGCACAACCATAGTGGCCCCAAGAATGGAAATGGTAATGGAGGAAGCAGCGGACAGAACCACTCCAACCCGGCAACACCTTCCAAGAAGGATCTAAGCCACGTGATGTGCTACAAATGCCAGAAGACCGGACATTACACCAATGAATGTCCTGAAGCCAAGAATGGAAATGGCAATGGAAGCTCTGGAAAGAAGCCCAACCCTTTCAACAGGGGACAAGTGAACCACGTTAGCGTGGAGGAGGTTGAAGCCCAGCCCGATGCAGTAATAGGTAAGTTTTTGGTTAAGTCATTTACTGCAATCGTTCTTTTTGATACTGGTGCATCGCATTCATACATATCAAGGGGATTCGTGGATAAGTTTAAACTACCAACCCAAGCCCTTAGGTCACCCATGTTAGTAACCTCGCCAGGAGCGGAGTATATGGCTAGCCTATGGTGTGATCGGTTACCATAAAGGATTGGTAACTACTTGCTCCCCTCATACCTAATAGTATTGGAGTCACAAGGATTGGATGTGATATTAGGCATGGATTGGCTATCAAAGTATGGAGGGAACATTGATTGCGCCAGTAAGTCGATTTTGCTCACCACCCCTGAAGGAAGAAGGATCAAGTATGTATCCCGGCATGTGCCGAATAGGACTCAGGTAAATTCCTTATCAGGAGTTGTACAGGAGGAAGTACCAGTGGTGAAGGATTTTCCGGATGTATTTCCAGAAGAGTTGCCAGGCATGCCACCGGATAGAGACATTGAGTTTTTGATTGAGCTTTTGCCAGGCACAGGGCCAATATCTAAGAGATCGTACAGAATGCCCGCAAAGGATTTGGAAGAAATTAAGAAGCAGATTAAGGAGTTACTGGATAAGGTATATATTCGCCCAAGTTCGTCACCTTGGGGATCACCAGTACTTATAGTGGAGAAGAATGATGGATCGTTAAGGATGGTTGTTGATTATCGAGGATTGAATGAAGTGACGATCAAGAATAAGTACCCACTGTCGATGATCATTGATTTGTTTGACCAACTGCAAGGAGCTAAAGTGTTTTCCAAGATCGATTTGCGATCAGGGTATCTCCAGTTGAAGATTCGAGAGCAGGATATATCTAAGACGGCTTTTACCACAAGGTATGGGCTGTATGAGTATACCGTTATGTCATTTGGTCTGACTAACACACCTGCCTATTTTATGAACATGATGAACAAAGTGTTTATGGAGTTTTTGGATAAGTTCATCGTAGTGTTCATTGATGATATTCTGGTTTACTCGAAGAATGAAAAAGAACATAAGGAGCATTTGCGTTTGGCACTTGGGAAGCTCAGAGAACATCAGCTATACGCCAAGTTCAGCAAGTGTGAATTTTGGTTGAAGGAAGTTGGATTTCTGGGACATGTTATATCCGGTGAAGGTATAGCAGTAGAGCCCACCAAGGTTGTCATTGTGACAAATTGGGAAGCACCCACGTCAGTTGGCGAGATCCGAAGTTTTCTTGGACTCATAGGATACAACAGGAGATTCATTGAGAATTTCTCAAAGATTGCAAAACCTATGATTGAGTTGTTGAAGAAGGACACCAAATTCAATTGGACTGAGGAATGTGAGGCCAGTTTTCAGGAGTTGAAGAGACGCTTGGTTACATCACCAGTGTTGATTCTGCAAGATCAACGCAATGATTACAAAGTGTATTGCGACGCTTCACGTCGAGGACTTGGAGCCGTACTTATGCAGAGGGAAGAGTTGTTTCATATGCCTCACGACAACTTAAACCCCATGAGTGAAATTACGTTATGCATGATTTGGAGTTAGCAGCCGTAGTGCATGCGTTGAAGACATGGAAACATTTTCTCATCGGAAACCATTGTGAGGTATACACGGATCACAAGAGTTTGAAGTATATCTTCACACAAAAGGAGTTGAATCTCAGACAGAGGAGATGGTTGGAGCTCATCAAGGATTATGATATGAGATTGCATTATCATCCCGGAAAGGCTAACGTAGTAGCTGATGCGTTAAGCCGCAAAAGTCATGTAAATACCCTCATGACCGGAGAGTTACCCAAGGAGTTAGCAGAAGACCTTCGCGAGCTATGTTTGGAGATAGTTCCGAGAGGCTATGTAGCAGCATTGGAAATTCAGTTTACCTTGATGGATAAGATTAGAGAAGCTCAGAAGACGGACAAGGAGATTGCCGAGATAAAGGAAAGGATGGTTAAAGGAAAAGCCAAGGGATTTCATGAGGATGAGCACGATACTTTATGGTTTGAGGACCGCGTATATGTGCCAAATGATCAGGAGATCAGAAAGTTGATTCTGCAAGAGGCCCACCATTCACCATATTCGATTCACCCAGGAAATACCAAGATGTATCTGGATTTGAAGTATAGTTTCTAGTGGACCGGAATGAAGAAGGATATTGCGGAGTATGTAGCAGTTTGTGATGTATGTCAGAGAGTGAAGGCAGAACATCAGAAGCCAGCAGGATTGCTATAGCCATTGCCTATACCCCGAATGGAAGTGGGATAAACTAGGCATGGATTTTATGACAGGATTACCCAGGACTCGTTCACGCTATGACTCGATATGGGTTGTAGTCGATCGTTTGACGAAGGTAGCTCATTTCATCCCAGTAAAGACCACTTACACCAGTGCTAACTTGGCAAAGATATATATGACCAGGATCGTATGTCTGCATGGAGTTCCGAGGACCATAGTATTAGATAGAGGAACCCAGTTTACCTCAAAGTTTTGGAATCAGTTGCATGAAACTTTGGGAACCAGGCTAAAGTTTAGTACAGCTTTTCACCCGCAGACAGATGGACAGACTAAGAGAGTCAATCAAATTCTGGAGGACATGCTGAGAGCTTGTGCGCTAGATTATGGATCTAGTTGGGACGACAATTTGCCATATGCAGAGTTCTCTTATAACAACAGTTATCAAGCCAGTTTGAAGATGGCCCCTTTCGAAGCATTATATGGAAGGAGGTGCAGAACACCGTTGTTGTGGGATGAAGTTGGAGACCGTCAGTTGTTTGGACCAGATTTGATTAAGGAGTCTGAAGAGAAGGTTAAGCTGGTTCGCGATAGACTCAAGATAGCCCAGTCTAGGCAGAAGAGTTATGCGAATTCTAAACGCAAGGAGACAGTTAACGAAGTCGGAGACAGAGTGTATCTTCGTGTATCCCCACTTGGAGGAGTAAAGCGCTTTGTAGTTAAGGGAAAGCTAGCGCCATGGTTTGTGGGACCATACAGAGTTTTGGAACGTATGGGAGAAGTTGCTTACAAATTGGAATTGCCCGAAGGATTGTCCGGAGTTCATGATGTGTTCCACGTTTCCCGTTGAAGAAGTGCCACGCAGAGATGGCAGATATTCCTCTAAGAGATACAGTACCGCTGGAAGCGATACAATTGGATAGCGATTTGACATACAAGGAGAAGCCAGTCAAGATACTCGGGTTTGCCAGCCGAGTTACGCGCAACAAGGTTATGAAGTTTTGCAAGGTTCAGTGGAGTCACCGTACCGAAGATGAAGCCACTTGGGAGCGAGAGGAAGACTTCTCAAGGATCACTCTCACCTATTTTCTAGCCAACCCGAATCTCGAGGGCTAGATTCATCTTAAGGGGGGTAGGTTTGTAACATCCCAAATTTTCAATTTGGAATGTTATACATTAGATCATCAGTGCATATCATATTTTATTGCATTTTGGTTGATCCTAGAAATTCTACGCAACTCAAGGACCCACGGAGAGAGTTGGGGATTTCGTTATTTTCATATTTGAGTTTTTCTCGAATTTTGAAAAGAGGATCTTTGATTTTAATTATTTTTCTCTTGAATATTTTTTTATTAAAACTAAAAGAGAGAGGATAAAATGACTTCCTCAAAATAAAGAAATATCAGAGATTTAATATTAAAATCAAATAAGATTTTTATTCGGAGTTTTAGCACTATTTTATTTGAATTAGGAAAAATATGCATTTTTTGAAATTGCATTTTAGGCCCAAATAAATGTTCACCTTGTCCGGCCTATTTTTAGAGGACGGGGAAAATTTATTTCGGGATTTTTGGAGTCCGTTTAGTATTTCTTTTCTTTCTTTTTCTGCACATCGGAATTATTAAAAAAAGTCAAACCAACTCTGGGCCGTACCCGAGCGGGACTTCGCCCGGGGGGCCTTTATAAGCCGACCCTCCCGTGCCGCTGAAGCCACCAAAGATCAAGAGCCAGCCCGCCGCCCAAAACCCTAACCTAAGCGCCACCGCCGCCGCATGCCGCCTCGCCGCCTCAGCCGCCCGCCCAGCCGCCCGCCACCACCAACGCCCTCACCGGACTTGCTTGGAGGTAGCAGCCATGTCACGCCGGTTTTCTTCAGAAAACCGTACGGTTTTATTTTTTAGACCCGAGGTTTTTTTTCTAGATCGGTTTATTTTTTTCCGGTTTAGTTAATTAGCGAACGCCGGTTCGTTAGTTCGTTTTAACGAATGGTTTTCAATATTTAGTCATGAGACGTGACGTTCGATTCGTTAGCACATTCGTCGATTTTTCTTTTCTCGATTTTCCGCGATTATTTTCGATCGCGATTTCTGATCCGAATTTCATTTTAGTATAACTTTTCGCTCGTTTATCAGAATCAGGCGATTCAAGCTCCTAGAGTTTCGCCTCGAAACCCTCTTTCTGTTTAACCAAGTTAAACAAGTTTTTTCTACTGTAAAATTTGACTTTAGTCTAGATTAGTAAACGAAGCTTGTTTCTTTCGCCGTTTGAGTTTTGTTGCTTCGGTTGATTTGATTTTTTGCAAACCGGAGTTCCTAAGTTGAACTTTCTGGTTAGATCTCTTATTTGAGTTTTACCCGTGTCCTTGCTTGATTGCTTATTGTATTCTTGTTTGTTTGCGATAGAGTACCCAGAGTGTGAAGCGTGCTACTACGAGTCTCTAGGTTTCGCGGATCATCAGCAAGGCAGGTAACACTTTGATCATACCTCTTTACTACCCAGTTTTATTGCATTAGATCAATACTCAAACAATTGCATGGTTAGGATTTGATTAAACTGTGGGATGGGAATTAGTTGAGGTAGTACCTATTCACCTGTTTGTTATCAAACCTATGGGAGTTACTTCTACGTTGCTTATACTGCTATGCTATGCTCGTAGACGTGGATTGGGTTTGAGTGTATTTCATGACAGATGTGAGATTGTTAATTAATGGTTAACTTAAGGTGGAAACTTAAATTCACATCTGGGTGGATTGAGGCACCTGGGGAACCCAGTGATTGCCTTTATTTTATTTTTGTGGAAAATCCAGGGTACCGTGTGATTCTCCTATGGACTGCCACCCAGGCTCAAAGGGATCATGAGATTATTCATACTAGAAACTTCCGTGTGCAGCCACAAGCTATTATGGGCTCTAGCATAGTTGATTAAGTCGTGTGAACTCTTACAGTGATAGACTAGCAGATGCAGGGGATGTAGGTGGTACGGTCTACCCATCGTAAGGTGCTAACGCTTCTGAAAGACTGTGTCTCGGTCATCTGTTTCTCAAACATCATGTAGTGCGAGAAATCAAACGGAGGAGATCGAGTCTTGTGGGGAAAAGTGCGCAAACCTCTGTAGAGTGTACAAACTAATCATGGTTAGCCGTGTCTCCGGTTATGGACATCTTGAGTATCTGGTTCTTGGATTATCATGTTGATATCATCACTACTTAATTAATTTGATGGGTGTTATTAATTACCTTTTTAATTGGGATTGAGAGGGGGTTTACCTTCTCAATATTTTTCAACCAACTTTGTAGTAAATAAAACTTATTCCTTTGCAGTAGGGAAAAATTGGCTTTTCGCAAAACATATTAACCATACAGCCTCCACCAGCCATATATGCATGTAGTGATAGCATTATTCTGTTCATTATCCTCTTGTGTTACATTGCCAGCATATTCCATGTGCTGACCCGTTTTCGGGCTGCAACGTATCATGTTGCAGACTTTTCACACGACGAGTAAGGAGCCTTAGGTCGTGGTCTTTCACTCAGTGATGCCGTTGGAGTTGATGGACTCACTTTATCTTCCAAGCCTTCCGTTGTTATCGTATTAGATGGCCTTAAGCCATATTTATTTTAATAAGTTCTCTTTTGAGACATTCGATGTAATAAGTGTGTGATTGCTACTCTGTTATAAATCCTTCAAGTACTGTGTGTGTCAGCATTACCGATCCAGAATGACACTTATGCACGAGATCGATATTTGAGGTCCTGTCACTCTGATGGTGCGCCCACCCTCGTGGCCAGGGTGTGGGCCCCCTCTGGTTGATTCTATCTCTAGTATTTTTTTATATATTCCAAAATGTGCCTCCGTGAAATTTCAGGACTTTTGGAGTTGTGCAGAATAGGTCTCTAATGTTTGCTCCTTTTCCAGCCCAGAATTCCAGCTGCCGGCATTCTCCTTCTTCATGCAAACCTTTTAAAATAAGAGAGAAAAGGCATAAGTATTGTGACATAACATGTAATAACATCCCATAATGCAATAAATATTGATATAAAAGCATGATGCAAAATGGACAGCTATCTTCGCCCGCGCAAAAGCGGGTCATAAGCGCCATGAGCGCTGCCATGGACTTCGGCTTTTCTTGGCCGAGGTGTAGGGCGAGCCATTCGTCCCGGATGCTATGTTTAAAGGCCGCTAGGGCTTCGGCATCTGGACAGTTGATGATCTGGTTCTTTTTGGTTAAGAACCTAGTCCGAATTTCTGGTGGCCTTTCCGGCTGTTGAATTATGTGACTTAAGTCGTCGGCATCCGGAGGTCGGACATATGTACCTTGGAAGTTGTCAAGGAAGGCTTCTTCCAAGTCTTCCCAGCTGCCAATGGAGTTTTTGGGGAGACTGTTTAACCAGTGCCGAGTTGGTCCCTTGAGTTTTAGTGGGAGGTATTTGATGGCATGGAGATCATCACCGCGGGTCGTATGAATATGGAGAAGAAAATCCTCGATCCATACCGCAGGGTCTGTTGTCCCATCATATGATTAGATGTTTATGGGTTTAAACCCTTCTGGGAATTCGTGCTCCATTACCTCGTCAGTGAAGCATAGGGGGTGTGCGGCACCTCTATATCGGGCCACGTCGCGACGTAGCTCGGATGGAGTCCGTCTGCGGTTCTTGGCTCGGGCGTGATTATGCTATTTGCGTCCGGCTAGATAGCCGTTGTCGCGTGTCGGGGCATGCCCCCGTGATCCATAGATCGATCTGTTCTGACCTGCTCTACTTTCCAGGTCCTGCCGAAGGTTATATGTATAACCCCGAGCAGTTATGTCTCTGCCTTTATGGCGGGGTAGTATGTGCTGGTGTTCGTCTTGAGTTGCCGCTTTATCCCGGCCACGTGGTGGTCGGTTAGCCGCATTACGCGCTAACGGTACAGGCTCCAGCGCCTCATCATCAAATTGAGGTAACAATTTGCACTTCGGATAACTTTTGGTCAGGCGATCGAGGTCGTATTCCTCGGCTGCCAGGATGTTGGTCCATCTGTCATTGAGCAGATCTTGATCAGCTTGAAGCTGCTGCTGCTTCTTTTTCAGGCTCCTTGCAGTGGCAATTAGCCGGCGTTTAAAGCGCTCCTGCTCGAGAGGTTCCTCAGGCACGATAAATTCTTTGTCACGGAGGCTCACCTCGTCCTCGGAGAGTGGGAGATAATTACTGTCATCCGAGTCTTCGTTTGCGGCCTGTTCCTCAGGCCTGACTTGCCCATCTTCCCAATCGTCCTATTCGGCAGTTGGCTCATCGGGGTCTTCTCTGTCTTCGGCACCATCCGGAGTGTTATTGTCTCCTGTGCCGGTATTGCTGTCTTTTCTACGGCGTGATTTAGAGCGACGCTGCTGTCACTGGTGCTTTGGCGGTATCTCAGGAGGTTTATCATCAATTGGGTCTTTTTTATCATCGCCGTTATTCTCTTTGGTTGTATCCACCATATACACGTCATACGAAGAGGTGGCCGACCAGCGTCCAGTAAACGGCGGGTTTTGGGCCTGCTCGCCTCTGGCATCGTCGTCCATACCGTCGATATCTTCGGAGCCGTAATCGAGCATACCGGTTAAGTCCGCGATAGTGGCTATGAAGTGGGAGGTGGGTGGGAAGCGAAATTCCCCGTCGTCAGCCCCCAGTTCAAACCGGATACAATTCGGCTGTGAGTCCTCTGCTATGGAGAGGGTTTTTAAGGAGTTTAGCACATCGCCTAAAGGTGAGTGCCGGAAGATGTCCGCGGTGCTGAATTCGACGACCGGCGCCTGATTGGGCTCGACGGACGCGGACGCGCGTGGTTTGGAACCTGTGGCTGGAGACGAATCCGAGGTTTCGGTGATGCAGGTCCCGCTCGAGGTTGGGTCTGTGTGCGGCTCCAGCGCCGCTGAGTCTGCGACTCCCGTGGTGGGGTTGAGCTTCCCGTCCTCGGACGACGCAATCTGCTCCGGATCTAGGGCCGGAGCACTTACAGGTGCTATCTCGTGGGTATGGTCCGATGACAGATTTAGGTCATGCTCATCGTGGTGGCAGGGAGCAGCTGCCATGGGCTTGAATCCGTCGAAGATCAAGTCTCTGCGGGTATCAGCAACATAGTTCAAGCTTCCAAACCTGACTTGATGGCCAGGGGCGTAGCTGTCGATCTTCTCTAGATGGCCAAATGAGTTGGCCCGCAGTGCGAAGCCGCCGAATACGAAGATCTGGCCGGGGAGAAAAACTTTCCCCTGGACGACATTGTTGTAGACTATTGACAGAGCCATCGAACCTCTTGGCGACGACGCAACGGAACTCTCAATGAAAGCACCAATGTCGGTGTCAAAACCGGCAGATCTCGGGTAGGAGGTCCCGAACTGTGCGTCTAAGGTCGATGGAAACAGGAGACAGGGGACACAATGTTTACCCAGATTCGGGCCCTCTCTATGGAGGTAATACCCTACTTCCTACTTGATTGATCTTGATGAATATGAGTATTACAAGAGTTGATCTACCACGAGATCGTAATGGCTAAAACCCTAGAAATCTAGCATGTATGATTATGATTGCCTCTAGGGACTAAACCCTCCGGTTTATATAGACAATGGAGGGGACTAGGGTTGTACAAAGTCGGTTACAGAGAAAGGAATCTTCAGATCCGAACGCCAAGCTTGCCATCCCCGCCAAGGAGAGTCCCATCCGGACACGGGTGAGAGTCTTCGGTTTTGTATCTTCATAGCCCACCAGTCCGGCCCATGTCCAACAGGCCGGACGCCCGAGGACCCCTTAGTCCAGGACTCCCTTAGTCACTGTCGATGTGGTCTGACTTGGATCCCAAGCCAGCATCACAAAACGTGCCCTTCAGAAATGACAAAGGGGCTCGATGGGGATGTAGGATGGCAAATTGTTGACAGCGAGCCAGAGGAGATCAGCGGCAGGGCCATGGATGAGATCGACAGCGGATGAACCCGAGGGGTTGGGGGTGGGCCACTTAACCTGTGACATAGCCCGCCTCAGGCCGTCGCTGTTGGTAACCTCGATGTCGTAGCCGGCGGCCGAGACAAGCCCGCATACTCTAGCCCACTGCTTGAGTTCCTGCCGCTAGTAATGGTTGTCAGCTTCCTCGGCGGCGGCGGGTGAAGAGACCGCGATACACCTCTTTTGGGCCAGTCGCTCCTCGAGCTCCACGGGAAGCGTAGCCGGGCTTAGGCTGTGACGCTCTGGAGTGGGGGATGGGGGTGGGGGTGGGGATCTGTGGGAAAGGGGCGTTTGGCAGGCCTGGGTATGGAGATCGGTGGGTAAGCTGCACGGGCAAACCGGCAGATGTTGACAATGGAGGCCTTGCGGCGGCGGCGGCGGCGAGGACCTTGCTAGGGTTTCGAGCGAGGGAGGGGTTGTGTATGTGTGCGCGCGCACGCCCGAGGAGATTTCTGTGTGTGTGTGTGTGTGTGTGTGTGTGGAGGGGGGCAGGGGGTGTTTGAGGAAATGACGCCGATAATGAAAATTTTACTACGCGGGAGTCAAACGCGGGAGTGAAATGACGGGGCTATTGAAATTTTTGATGATAGTGCATCGCACACAATCCGGAGATAAGAACCGTGTGTTATGAAACAAAAAAATCCTCGAGGCGGGCAGATATTTTCTAGGGATGCAGGCGCGATTGGGAACAAGAAACATCGCACACGATCCGGAGAGAACAACCGTGTGTTATGAAACAGAAAAACCCTCGAGGCAGGTAGATATTTTCTAGGGATGCAGGCGGGATAGGGAACAAGAAACATCACACACGGTCCGGAGATAACAACTGTGTGTTATGAAACAGAAAAACCCTTGAGGTGGGCAGATATTTTTGGGAGGGGGGGCCTCGTGGAGCCCAATATACTATGCGGATGTGTGCGTGACAGGGCCACCGGCGTGGCACACAGTTAGTTTGAGTGAGTCGTGTCTGTTGCGTCATCGAACTTCTCTAATGTTCATAAATTTGGCGAAAAATGACGCGGGAGAGGGTCAGAACACGAACACACTTGCGTGTGGACCAAATTTATATATGAAAAGGGTGGTTTGATTTTCAAATACCAAATGCAACTTCGATGTGGCACCTATCTCGCAAAGTGCACGGTATCACTTGCCCCCACCCCCTCCCCCTCCCCTCATGTCGGCATGAAGGGAATCCTAAGCTATGAATGCATGCCCCCTCCCACCCAACCGGGGTTCACCTAGCAATGTGTGAAGTAGCTACCAGCCCCCTCATCCCTCGTGTCAGCACAAAGGGAATCCTAAGCTATGAATGCATGCCCCCCAACCGATGTTCACCTAGCAAAGTGCAAAGTAGCTAGCAGCCCCCTCCCTTGTGTCAGCACGAAGGGAATCCTAAGCTATAAGCTATGAATGCATGACCCCCCCCCCCAACCGAGGTTCGCCCTAGCAAAGTGCGAAGTAGCTAGTAGCCCCCTCCCTCATGTCAGCACGAAGGCAATCCTAAGCTATGAATGCATGGCCCCCCAACCAAGGTTCACCTAGCAAAGTGCGAAGTAGCTAGCAACCCCCCTCCCTCATGTCGGCACAAAGGGAATCCTAAGCTAAGAATTCATGCCCCCCAACCGGGGTTCACCTAGCAAAGTGCGAAGTAGCTAGCAGCCCCCCTCCCTCGTGTCGGCACGAAGGGAATCCTAAGCTATGAATGCATGCCCCCCCCCCCAACCGAGGTTCACCTAGCAAAAGTGCGAAGTAGCTAGCAGCCCCCCTCATGTCGCCACGAAGGTAATCCTAAGCTATGAATGCATGCCCCCAACCGAGGTTCACCTAGCAAAGTGCAAAGTAGCAACCCCCCCCCCCCACACACACACACTTTCAGTCGGCGGGCTAGAGATGCATATCTCACCAAGATGGATCGTTAAATGGACCAAGAATAATCCACCTTGGTCATACAACCTCTCTCTTGTTGTTGGTCAAAGTGATGGCCATCCATGCGACCCCGGAGATGGGCTAGCTCGCCAATAATCACGCAAGTAGCTAGTCCCCGAAGACAACCACTTCATTCGTGTGGCCCAAACATATGTATGGAGAGGTGTGTTTTTGAGTATCAATGGAACAACTTTGATGTGGCACCATCATTTCACACTAGAAATCCCCATACTGAGTGAGAGTTAGGTTTACGATGCATATGTATGTTACACCACACTTCAAGCCAACGACGGGGAATCATGCATGCATGCATGCATAGTATATGCGCTCAAACTTAAGGTCTGAATCTCACCATGACCTATACTACGATAACACGAACCAAATGAAGAATCTGCCATGGTAACCTATCTTGTTGTTGGTCAAGGTGATCATGGATGTCCACGCGGGCCCACAAATATATAGGCTTGTCGCCGATAACCACGCGAGGGAGTGTACCGTTTGAAGGCAACCACTACTTGCATATGTATGGAGGTGATGCGTGCATGCATGTTTCAATACCATTTCACAACATTGATGTGGTGCGTGCGTCAAAAATCGTACACTAGCTCCCCACACAGAGCGAGATAGGTTCATGACGTGTTGTTGTACTAGCCACTTCGACTCGATGGGAGGGATTCATGCGTACACATGCATGTGTGTGTGCTCAAACTGTATCATGCATGTCATCCCAGAGCATGACCTATATATATACACACACACACACACATATATATATATATATATATATATATATATATATATATATATATATATATATATATATATATATATATATATACGTATTACAAGCAAAAATAATAATCCCCTCCTAAGTCAAATTAACCTCTCTTGTTGTCAGGCAAAAAGTGGTGATGGACCAAGTAGGCCCAAAGATGGAAAGCATCGATTTCGCCGACCATAATGGGATGGCCCAGCAGAAGGCCCAAAAGGTTTTGATGACAGTAGTAGGCCGACCAATTAACAGGCTGCCATGTTTTGGGTCAAATGCCGGCCCATATTTGATCTAGTCCATTAATAGGCTGCCATGTTCTGGGCCTAATAAAGCCCATATGTGATCCGGCCCATTAAAAGTCTACCATGTTGTGGGCCAAATTACGGCCCAAATAAGGTCCGGCCCTTTGAGAGGCTTTGGGCTAAATTATGGTCCATATCAGATTCGGCCCGTCAACTGGACGCTATCCTTTTGGGCCCACTTGATAAAGGCCCATTTATTAATTCGGCCTGATATTAGTTTCGGCCTGTTAAAGGCCCGTTTAACATTTCGGCCCTATATATATTTCGGCCTGTTAAAAGCCCGTCATATAGTAGCGCCTAACTACGGACCCGTTTGCATCTGGCCTGCTCACAGACGATAATCTGATTGGGCCAAACAAGGACCGAGACAATTTTGGCCTGTTATAAGCCCATGCTTTGATTGGCACAATCATGGTCCGGGGTCTATTTCGGCCTACTGCCAGCCCGTGAGCTATTTGGCACGTTTCAGGACCAACCTACTTTTTAGCCTCCTAAAAGCCCATTGAGTTTTCTTGGGAAAATAGGGTCGGCGGTTTACTCGGCCTATTAAAGGCCCGAATCTAATAGTGGGCTAGTTTCCATTTAGGCCTGTTAACGAACCAAGATGACGAGGCCCATGATGCGGATCATACATGGTGATTTGCATGATGGCCCGATTATGTACCGTAATTTTACAGTTTGGCCCTGCGAATACAAGATATATATACAGTAAAATAACTGCAGCATCCTGAATAAGAAAAAAACCTAGACTATACAATAAAGAAATTACGACATATTACATCCACTGGGCATCAAAGTTTGCCACTATGATCATAAAGCACAAGTAGACAGCAGATTACATACACTGGGCATCAAAGATCGCCACCAGTGCAATTAAACACGCCGACAAAATAATATACAAAACCGACAGTTATATTATGGGACGGAGGAGAGTACATAATAAACTTTAAACATGCAATTTGATGCAAACACCAAAAATAAACAGTTGTTGCAGTCATGCCTAACCAAATATACACAACAAAGTTTGAAGGCTTGAGAAGGACAAACTTACATTATTGGTGAAGGCAGGCTCTATAAAGCCCTTGTCCATGCTGATGGGGAGCAATTCAAGAAGTTTACCACATAATCTTCTTCACAAGCATTGCCTTTATTCTACATTTTGTTAAGAGTAAATATAGATGTGACAATATAAGAAAGAATGGAGAATATTTAAGATAAGATGAAGAGTGATGCTACATAGCCAAGTAGCTATAAATGTAAGTACAACGATACAGGCAAAAGGTATAGCCAAGAGCAATGCAGAGCTAAACTTCTTCAGTACCATCGGTGTTATCTGATACGTCTCCAACGTATCTAAAAATTTTTATTTCTCCGTGCTACTTTATCTACTGTTTTGGACTATATTGGGCTTTATTTTCCACTTTTATATTATTTTTGGGACTAACCTATTAACCGGAGGCCCAGCCTAGAATTGCTGTCTTTTGCCTATTTCAGTGTTTCAAAGAAACGGAATATCAAACGGAGTCCAAACGGAATGAAACCTTCGGGATCGTGATTTTCTCACCGAACGTGATCCAGGAGACTTGGACCCTACTCCAAGGAACAAAAGAGGCGGTCACGAGGTGGGGGCGCCCCAGGGCGCGCCCTTCCTTGTGGGCCCCTGTTGCTCCACCGACGCATTCTTCCTCCTATATATACCTCACGCACCCAAACGAGCGAACAGGAGCCAAAACCTAATTCCACCGCCGCAACTTCCTGTATCCACGAGATCCCATCTTGGGGCCTGTTCTAGAGCTCCGCCGGAGGGGGCATCCACCACGGAGGGCTTCTACATTATCACCATAGCCCCTCCGATGAAGTGTGAGTAATTTACTTCAGACCTTCGGGTCCATAGCTAGTAGCTAGATGGCTTCTTCTCTCTTTTTGGATCTCAATACAATGTTCTCCCCCTCTCTCGTGAGATCTATTCGATGTAATCTTCTTTTGGCGGTGTGTTTGTTGAGACCGATGAATTGTGGGTTTACGATCCAGATTATCTATGAATAATATTTGAATCTTCTCTGAATTCTTTTATGTATGATTGGTTATCTTTGCAAGTCTCTTCGAATTATCCGTTTGGTTTGGCCAACTAGATTGGTAGTTCTTGCAATGGGAGAAGTGCTTAGCTTTGGGTTCAATCTTTAGGTGTCCTTTCCCAGTGACAGAAGGGGCAGCAAGGCACGTATTGTATTGTTGCCATCGAGGATAACAAGATGGGGTTTTTATTATATTGCATGAATTTATTCCTCTACATCATGTCATCTTGCTTAAGGCGTTACTCTGTTTTTAACTTAATACTCTAGATGCATGCTAGATAGCGGTCGATGAGTGGAGTAATAGTAGTAGATGCGAGAATCGTTTGGTCTACTTGTCTCGGACATGATGCCTATATACATGATCATACCTAGATATACTCATAACTATGCTCAATTCATCAATTGCTCAACAGTAATTTGTTCACCCACCATAGAATACTTATGCTCTTGAGAGAAGCCACTAGTGAAACCTATGGCCCCCGGGTCTATTCTCATCATATCAATCTCCATCACTTTAATACTTGCTTTGTTTTTACTTTGCCTTTTACTTTTCACTTTGCATCTCTATACCAAAAATATTATTTATCATGTCTATCAGATCTCACTCTCGTAATTGACCGTGAAGGGATTGACAACCCCTAATCGCGTTGGTTGCAAGGAGCTATTGTTTTGTGCAGGTACGAGGGACTTGTGCGTGGCCTCCTACTGGATTGATACCTTGGTTCTCAAAAACTGAGGGAAATACTTACGCTACTTTCCTGCATCATCCTCTCCTCTTCGGGGAAATCCAACACAGTGCTCAAGAGGTAGCAAGAAGAATTTCTGGCGCCGTTGCCGGGGAGGCTCATGAAAGAGCAAGTCAAGCACTATACCAAGTACCCATCACAATCGCTATCTCCCGCATTACATTATTTGCCATTTGCCTCTCGTTTTCCTCTCCCCCACTTCACCCTTGCCGTTTTATTCGCCCTCTCTTTCCCAATCTCCTCCTCTCTTTTCCGTTTGCCTTGATGTCTTACTTGGCTCGTTTGCTTGTTTGGTTGAAATAGTTGGGTATTTATTCCTAAACAGAGTAGCTAATATCTATGGATCCTCATCCGCTTGCCAATCTTTTTAAGAGATCCAATTATGATGAACCAATTCCTAGTGGTTTGGATGCACTAGATTATCTTTATAAGGTTTTGCCTGAAATTCGTAAATCTGAAAATTGTGATAAAGTGCTTTATGGAGTGATTCATGATAGATCTTTGAATAAAAAGCATGATTGCAATGATGTTACTATAAATTCTCTTGATGTCAATTGTGCTAATAATATGCAAAACCCTAAGCTTGGGGATGCTAGTTTTGCTATGTCTACTATTCGTTGCAATGATCATGATTGGGGTGATTCTTCTTATGATCTTGAAAATTTATTTAAGCCCCATGATGAATATGAGATTGATAATATTGTTTGCAATAATATTGAAAGTGGGTTTGGAAGAGTGTCAACTTTGGATCCCACATATTTGGATAATGTTCAATCTTATGAAATTTTTGATAAAAGTGGGCTTGGAGAAATCATGACTTCAGTTAATGATAATCCCACTATTTTGGAAGAGTGTCAACTTCGCATGCATGTGGATCGTGTTGAGAATATGTTATGTGATAGCTATATTGTTTAATTTTCTTATGATCCCAAATGTAATTATTATGAGAGAGGAAAATATGGTTATAGAAATTTTCACGTTACTAATTTACCTCTCGTTATGTTGAGATTGCTATTGTTCCTTTCCGCTTCCTTGCATATGCTAGTTTTTGCTTGCTATGATAATTTGTTTGCCTATAATATGACTATGCATAGGAAGTATGTTAGACTTAAGTGTGTTTGTCACATGTTTTATGATGCTCTCTTTGTGCCTCAATTCTTGTCTTTCTTGTGAGCATCATTGAAATCTCAATGCCTAGCTAAAAAGGCTTTAAAGAAAAGCGCTTGTTGGGAGACAACCCAATATTTTTCCTTGCTGCTTAGTAATAAATAATCCATCTAGCCTCTTTTTATATGTGGTTTTATGTTTTAATTAGTGTTTGTGCCAAGCTAGACCTATTGGATATTCTTGGATGATAATTATTTGATCTTATTGTAATTTCCAGAAACTTTGCGCTCAGTGCCCGAATTATTAAAAATCACCAGAACGTGATAAAATACTGATTCCAATTGCTGCTGATCAATAAACAAATTTTCTAGGTCCTCTAATTTTGGTTGAATTTGTGGAGTTCCAGAAGTTTGCGTTAGTTACAGATTACTACAGACTGTTCTGTTTTTGACAGTTCTGTTTTTCGTGTGTTGTCTGCTTATTTTGATGAATCTATGGCTAGTAAAATAGTTTATAATCCATAGAGAAGTTGGAATACAGTAGGTTTAACACCAATATAAATAAATAATGAGTTCATTACAGTACCTTAAAGTAGTTTTTTGTTTTCTTTCTCTAATGGAGCTCACGAGATTTCTATTGAGTTTTGTGTTGTGAAGTTTTCAAGTTTTGGGTAAAATTCTTTTGATGGATTATGGAACAAGGAGTGGCAAGAGCCTAAGCTTGGGGATTCCCATGGCACCCCCAAGATAATCCAAGGACACCAAAAAGTCAAAGCTTGGGGATGCCCGGAAGGCATCCCTCTTTAAATCTACTTCCATCGGTAATTTACTTGGAGCTATATTTTATTCACCACATGATATGTGTTTTGCTTGGAGCGTCTTGTATCATTTGCGTCTTTGCTTGTTAGTCTACCAAAATCATCCTTTCTGTACACACCTTTTGAGAGAGCCATACATAAATTGGAATTTGTAGAATACTCTATGTGCTTCACTTATATCTTTTGAGCTTGATAGTTTTGCTCTATGTGCTTCACTTATATCTTTTGAGCGTGATAATTTTTGCTCTAGTGCTTCACTTAGATTTTTTTAAGAGCACGGTGGTGGATTATTTTAAAAGAAACTATTGATCTCTCATGCTTCACTTAGATTATTTTGAGAGTCGTTAATAGCATGGTAATTTGCTTAATATTAATATACTTGGTATTCAAGATATGTGAAACTTTCTTTTGAGTGCGTTGAATACTAAGAAAAGTTTGATGCTTGATAATTGTTTTGAGATATGGATGTGATAATATCAAAGTCGTGCTAGTTGAGTAGTTGTGAATTTGAGAAATGCTTGTGTTGAAGTTTGCAAGTCCCATAGCATGCACGTATGGTTAAAGTTGTGTAACAAATTTGAAACATGAAGTGTACCTGGCTTGTGCATCCTTATGAGTGGCGGTCGGGGACGAGCGATGGTCTTTTCCTACCAATCTATCCCCCTAGGAGCATGCGCGTAGTACTTGATTTTTGATGACTTCTAAATTTTTGCAATAAGTATATGAGTTATTTTGACTAATGTTGAGTCCATGGATTATACGCACTTTTACCTTTCCGCCTTTGCTAGCCTCTTCGGTACCGTGCATTACCCTTTCTCACCTTGAGAGTTGGTGCTAACTTCGCCGGTGCATCCAAACCCCGTGATATGATACGCTCTATCACACATAAACCTCATTATATCTTCCTCAAAACAGCCACCATACCTACCTATTATGGCATTTCCATAGCCATTCCGAGATATATTGCCATGCAACTTTCCACCGTTCCGTTCATCATCATCATGACATACTTTACTTTTGTCATATTGCCATTGCATGATCATGTAGTTGACATCATATTTGTGGCAAAGCCACCATGCATTATTTTTCATACATGTCACTCTTGATTCATTGCACCATCCCGGTACACCGCCAGAGGCATTCATATAGAGTCATACCTTGTTCTAGTTTCGAGTTGTAATCCTTATGTTGTAATCAATAGAAGTGTGATGATCATCATTATTAGAGCATTTCCCAAAAAAAGAGAAAGGCCAAATAGAAAAAAAGGAAAGGCCCAAAAAAATAAAAAAAATAAAAAGGGCAATGTTACTATCCTCTTACCACACTTGTGCTTCAAAGTAGCACCTTGTTCTTCATGTAGTGAGTCTCATATATTGTGCTTCAAAGTAGCACCATGTTTTTCATATAGTGAGTCTCATAAGCTGTCTTTTTATACTTGTGGGAATTTTTCATTATAGAACTTGGCTTGTATATTCCTACGATGGGCTTCCTCAAATGCCCTAGGTCTTCATGAGCAAGCAAGTTGGATGCACACCCACTAGTTTTCTTTTGTTGAGCATTCATAGCTCTAGTGCATCCGTTGCATGGCAATGCCTACTCCTCATGTTGAAATCAATTGATGGGCATCTTCATATCCCGTTGATTATCCTCGTCAATGTGAGACTTTCTCCTTTTTTTGTCTTCTCCACACAATCCCCATCATCATATTCTATTCCACCCATAGTGCTATATCCATGGCTCATGCTCATGTATTGAGTGAAGGTTGAAAAAGTTTGAGATTATTTAAGTATGAAACAATTGCTTGGCTTGTCATCGGGGGTATAGAAGTTGGGAACATCTTTGTGTGACAAAAATGAAGCATAACCTAACTATATGATTTTGTAGGGATGAACTTTCTTTTGCCTTGCTATTTTGAGAAGACATGATTACTTTGATTAGTATGCTTGAAGTATTTTTTATGTCAATATGAACTTTTGTCTTGAATTTTTCGGATCTGAATATTCATACCATAATTACGAAGATTTACATTGAAATTATGCCAAAGTATCACTCCGCATCAAAAATTCTCTTTTGTTCATTTACCTACTCGAGGACGAGCAGGAATTAAGCTTGGGGATGCCTGATACGTCTCCAACGTATCTATAATTTTTGATTGCTCCATGCTACTTTATCTACTGTTTTGGACTATATTGGGCTTTATTTTCCACTTTTATATTATTTTTGGGACTAACCAATTAACCAGAGGCCCAGCCCAGAATTGTTTTTTTTTTTGCCTATTTCAGTGTTTCGAAGAAACGGAATATCAAATGGAGTCCAAATGGAATGAAACCTTCGGGAACGTGATTTTCTCACCGAACGTGACCCAGGAGACTTGGACCCTACTCCAAGGAACAAAAGAGGCGGTCACGAGGGTGGGGGGCGCGCCCCCTGCCTCGTCGGCCCCCTGTTGCTCCACCGACGTACTCCTTCCTCCTATATATACCTCACGCACTTCAAATGATCGTAACAGGAGCCAAAACCTAATTCCACCGCCGCAACTTCCTCAGATCCACGAGATCCCATCTTGGGGCCTGTTCCGGAGCTCACGGAGGGGCATCCACCATGGAGGGCTTCTACATCATCACCATAGCCCCTCCGATGAAGTGTGAGTAATTTACTTCAGACCTTCGGGTCCATAGCTAGTAGCTAGATGGCTTCTTCTCTCTTTTTGGATCTCACTTCAATGTTCTCCCCCCCCTCTCGTGGAGATCTATTCGATGTAATCTTCTTTTTGCGGTGTGTTTGGTGAGACCGATGAATTGTGGGTTTATGATCCAGATTATCTATGAATAATATTTGAATCTTCTCTGAATTCTTTTATGTATGATTGGTTATCTTTGCAAGTCTCTTTGAATTATCCGTTTGGTTTGGCCAACTAGATTGGTAGTTCTTGCAATGGGAGAAGTGCTTAGCTTTGGGTTCAATCTTGCGGTGTCCTTTCCCAAAGGATGTAAGGGGCAGCAAGGCACGTATTGTATTGTTGCCATCGAGGATAACAAGATGGGGTTTTTATCATATTGCATGAATTTATTCCTCTACATTATGTCATCTTGCTTAAGGCGTTACTCTGTTTTTAACTTAATACTCTAGATGCATGCTGGATAGCGGTCGATGAGTGGAGTAATAGTAGTAGATGCAGAATCGTTTTGGTCTACCTGTCTCGGACATGATGCCTATATACATTATCATACCTAGATATACTGATAACTATGCTCAATTCTGCCAATTGCTCAACAATAATTTGTTCACCCACTGTAGAATACTTATGCTCTTGAGAGAAGCCACTAGTGAAACCTATGGCCCCCGGGTCTATTCTCGTCATATCAATCTCCATCACTTTAATACTTGCTTTGTTTTTACTTTGCCTTTTACTTTTCACTTTGCATCTCTATACCAAAAATACCAAAAATATTATTTATCATCTCTATTAGATCTCACTCTAAGTAAGTGACCGTGAAGGGATTGACAACCCCTAATCGCGTTGGTTGCGAGGAGCTATTGTTTTGTGCAGTGTACGAGGGACTTGTGCGTGGCCTCCTCTTGGATTGATACCTTGGTTCTCAAAACTGAGGGAAATACTTATTCTACTTTGCTGCATCATCCTCTCCTCTTCGGGGAAATCCAACGCAGTGCTCAAGAGGTAGCATTATCCAACCTTATGGTAAGAGTAAATATAGATCTTATGTGTAGAAAATGGAGGGCAAAGGAAAATAAGCTGCAGAGTGATGGTACATGAACAACTATCTCACAATATAAGTACATCGATAAAGGACAGCAGGTACTTACAAGAACAATGCAGAGCTAAAAATTCATTGGCATTGGATATATTCTACACTAATGTAACCATTCATACAGATCAGATAATTTGGAGCGAACAATTGATAAGCAAGCTATCATGCATACTGCTGTCACATAATGAACCAGGTATGTATGCAAGTATAGTGATACATGACAATAGGTACTAACAAGAGCAAAGCAGCGGGCAGCATATTTGCGATATCCTGTCATTTTTTTCAAACCGGAATTCTTTTTCGAGCAGATTTCCTGCAAAAAAGATCCGCAAGGCACATGCGAAAAAGTAGAAGTTCAAATTGTCATGCGATATCATAGACAGTACCTCATCCTCGGAACGAGACCAGTGCATAACAAGGTTTTTCCATTCAATGCCTTCTAAATTTAGCATAGGAGACTTCACCAGAAATTCGTTTATGGACTTGCCATCAAAGTGTGATTTCCTCAGGTAACACCAATACTGCTGCATGCTTCCTTGAAAAGCGCAAGCAACCTTTTCTCGTCATGACTATCCAGATTGACCCTCGCCTACTTACAACAATGTAACGTAAATCATTGATGTGTTCAATCAGTAGAAAACGGGAAAATAATCACCATGAATAATAGCACTTACACATAAGTGGGACAGGAAGATGTGAAAATGGTGTTTGTCTTCACTATAATCTTCCCATGATGGGAATATATGCACGTAGTCCCTAACAACATTGAAAGCATTGTCTTTTAAACTGGGAATAATCGAATGGGCTCCCAATCTGCAGGAATTGGCCGTCTCTGCAGATGGGATAGGTCTTCGGCGGTGGACTTGTTGTACTTTTTGGTCGGAGTGGGATTTTTACGTGGTACGGCCGGTGCTATGGCAACTGAAATCGCATACCTTTTCTTTGGAGTGCAGGTCCTGTGGTGGTGCGGCTAGTGGTGTGGCCATGAAGTATGGGTACAGTCTCTTGGTGTTGGTCCTATTTTTGTGTCACCGGTTGTACAGCCAATATAAGTGGGGTCTTTGTCGATTTCTCCGGCACAACCATGTTTTTCAAGGACTTTGCTAGTGCTCCTTCAGGTTCGGCAATCACCCTCTTCCTTTTTGATGTCTGATGCACAAGAACAACATTTGAGTGGAAAAACATGGTATGATGACAGATGGAATATGTATTGATAATGGATGGGCATGGCATCTCGACATATATGATGAGTAAACTAAGCAGATGGCGGTGCAACAAAGTAGAAGAAATGCAAGACAACATATGCAAGATACGTGCAATCAATAAAACCTTGCCAAATTATAACAGGCACCTTGATGGGTGAACAGGACATGCCATCTGCGTTTGACTCCTCGAGGTTAGAATAGTCATTAGGATCATATTCTGAACTAGAATCAACAGGTGGGGAGCGTATGAGTTTCATTGCATCCAGAATTTCACTCAATGCCTTGGTGCCAATTTTGTAAGTCATTGCGGTGTTTAGCTTCAAGAGTAGACTGCTACTAGTGCGACACAAAGCAGCTACACAGATCATAGTGTAGATATAACGGGAAAACCGTACGCATCAGAGTAAAATCAGCAAAGTGGAACTTGCTGGAATGTAACATCCCAAATTTTCAATTTGGAATGTTATACATTAGGTCATCATGCATATCATATTTTTCTCGCATTTTCCGATCCTAGAAAATTTCACGCAACTCAAGGACCCTCGGAGAGAGTTGGAAGTTTCATTATTTTCATATTTGGGATTTTCCAAATTTTGAAAATAGGATCATTTGGATTTATTTAAATTATCTTCATAAAGTTTTCCTATAAAAATTTTAAGAGAGGGAATAATATGACTTTCCCAACATTTAGGAAAAATGAAGATTTTATAAATAAATCAAATTTGGTTTTTGAAAGATTTATTTTGCTTAGGCAAAAATGAGCATTTTAAAAAATTATGCATATCTGCCGCTTTTAAAGTTCATTTTGTTCGACTCATTTTAGGAGTCGGGAAAATTTGTTTTATTTAAATCGGAGTTCATTTGGTATTTTTTAATTCATTTGGTTTAAAATTTAATTTAAAAAAAAACTGCTTCCCCCTCCTGGGCCGAGGCCCGGCCACCAGGCCTTGCCCCGGCCCCGACCCAGCGCCCCTCCTCTCCCTCCCTCCTGCAGACTCCGCCACAAGACGCCACCCGCCGCCCGAGTCCGCTCCGCCCGCCTCGCTGCCCCCCCCAAGCCACCCGGTGACCCCCCCTTATAACCCGGCGCCCCCCTCTCTCTCACCCCGAGCCGCCGCCGCCCTCACCGCGCCCGAGCCCCCCGCGCCTTGCCGTGCTGGACGCCGCCGAACCCCGCCGCCGCCGCCTCGTCGCCGAGCACCCGCCGCCCTCGCCGCCCAGCCGCCGCCCCTCCCGACCCCGCCGGAGCCTCGCCGGCGAGAGCCACCGGAGGTAGCCGCCGCCCCGCCCCGCCGATCCGGTTTTCCCCTAAAAAACCGATCCGGTTTTTTTAAAAAAAAGATGTTCGGTTTTTTTTAAAAAACCCTAGATGGTTTTTTTTCGGTTTTCTTATTTAACGAACGTTCACCGCACCGTTCGTTTCAATGAACGTGTTCGTTGAATTAGTTCTGTTAACGAACGTCCGTTATTTAAACCGTTCGTCGTTTTCTTTTAATCGGATTTAATCCGTTATTTTTCTGATTCGATTTCAGATCCGATTTTCAAATCTGTTTTATTTCTCGCTCGTTTATCGGAATCAGGTGATTCAAGCGCCTGGAGTTTCGTAACGAAACCGCCGTTCCGACTAACCTACTTTCATAGAGTTTTGCTACTGTGAAATTTTGACCTAGTTTCAGATTGCTAAATCGAGTCGTTCTCTCTCGAGTTCCGACTTTCGATGTTTATTTGATTCGATTCTTTTTGCAACCAGGGTTCTTAAGTTGAACTATCTGGTTAGATCTTTTATTTGAGATTTCCCTGTGCATTAGATGAGTACTTATTGTATGCTTGTTGTTTGTCTGCGTTAGATCACCCGGAGTGCGCCGCTTGTTACTTCGAATCTCTAGGTCTCGCGGATCATCAGCAAGGCAAGTAACACTTTGATCATACTTTCTCATACCCAGTTTTTATGCATTAGATCAATCCTCAAACACTTGCTTGTTTAGGATCAAATTAAATTGTGGGTTTGGGAAGTAGATTGAGGTAGTACCTATTACCTGTTTTACTTATGAAACCTTGGGAGTTACTTCTACGTTTGCTTATTGTGCCATGCTATGCTAGTAGACGTGGATTGGGTGAGTGAATATCCATGACAGATGTGAGATTGTTAATTAATGGTTTATCTAAGGTGGCAACCTAAACACACATCTGGGTGGATTGAGGCACCTGGTTTCTATCAGACTTGCTGTATTTCTTCTGACCGCCACCCAGTGCTCCAAGGGATCATAAGATTATTCAAACTGAAACTTCCGTGTGTAGCCACAAGCCAATTATGGGCTCTGGCGTAGTTGACTAAGTCGTCATGAACTCTTACGGGTAGGCTAGCTGATGTAGGGGATGTAGGTTGGTACGGTCTACCCACATGTAAGGTGCTAGCGCTTCGAAAGACTATGTCTCGGTCATCCGCTTCTCAAACACCATGTAGTCACGAGGACCAAGCGGAGGCGATCGAGTCTTGTGGGGAAAAGTGTGCAAACCTCTGCAGAGTGTATAAACTAATCATGATTAGCCGTGTCCCGGTTATGGACGTTTGAGTATCCTGTAATTGAATACCATGTGAATCTCAACATGTTACTTCTAAATAAAAGATATTGGGTTTTGATGAGTACTTTTAATTGGGATTGAGAATGCTGTCAACCATTCTCAATGTTTAACAACCACCATGATAGTTAAATAAAATTATTCCTTTGATGTAGGGAAAATCAGCTTTATGCAAATGTAACCAGAGAGCCTTACCACCAGCCATATATGCATGTAGTGTAGGCTTATTCATTCATTGCTCTTATGTGTTACATTGCCAAAGATATTCCATGTGTTGACCCGTTTTGCTGCAACTTTCACGCTATGCAGACTTTTCGAACGACGAGTAAGGTGTTAGGTCGTGGTTCTATACTCGATGATGCCGTTGGAGTTGATGGACTCGCTTATCTTCCAAGCCTTCCATTGTTATTATTAGATGGCCTTAAGCCATATTATTGTAATAAGTTCCTTGTGGACAACGATGTAATAAGTGTGTGATTGCTACTCGCAATAAATCCTTCAAGCTTGTGTGGTGTCGGCATTCTCGATCCAGGATGACATCGAGCACGTAGATCGATCCATTCGGTCTGGTCGCTGAGAGAATGGTATCGAGCACACGCCGATCGTAGGACACGACCACTAAGTTAAAACCATAGATCACTACTCTCTTCCCATTTTCTAACTCCTCATCTTTTCTACTCTTTAGGATGATTTGACGCGAAGATCAAGTACACCCAACCGGATGAAGGCACACCTTTTGGATTTCACTTGAAGGAAGTTACTAAGTACCGAACATTGACTACCAAGCTTCACCGGACTTTCAACGCCACTCTGCTCAAGAGGAGCGCCGAAGATTCACGCCACGCTCCAGAAGGACATTCGCCCCAATCACCAAGCCTATAGATAGTGTTTTCATTGCACCAACTTGAGTCCAGGAAAGAGCATGGCAGCTCACATTACCATGGGACGATTGGAGAAGTTTATCAAGAAGACCTCAAGGACACCATCTATCAGATTTGCGGACGCCGAGATGACAACTGGGACATCACAAGACCAAGAAGGATAGGTCCATTGCAGCTTTCATCCAGAATTAAATCAGCACATTCGACGCCAGAGAACCAAATGTGCAATGACATGTTGGAGTTGCGAAGACAAAGGAAGGATCATCGAACTGGAAGAAGAACTAAAGACTACACGCAAGGACTACATGGACGAGATCGTAGCTCGCAAGACACAATAACGATCTTAAGTACGAGATCAAGAACTCAAGAAGAAGTTGGCGCCAGAATGAAGACCAGATGTCGAATACCCAGCGACTACATCAACATCGACGACACCGATTCGGATCCAAGTGAACCCGACTTTGAAGACGAAGCTGGAGCGTACATTATGGAGTCTTCCACCGTTCAAATTAGTAGAACTCCCCACATATTAGTAGTATTTCCTCCATGTAAACATTATAGTACACGCACTTTTGCGATAGTTAGATCGTTGTAAGCCCTTGTTTGATTGAATGAAGTGATTTTGTGTGCATTTGCTCATGTGCATTTGGGTAGTGATTCCTTAGACCTCAATCTATTCTACATTTCTCTTCTTTTCTAAACCCATCGATGCCTCCGAGACGCGACCCGGATTCGCTTTTCCGCCAGAGATCACCCAATTGATCCAAAGCAGCAGTATACCCTGATTCAAACATTGGTGCGAACAACAACAACAACAACCCACCGCCACCACCACCACTGCGGATCATCGACTCGCTTCTTAGACTGAATCCACCGTGTATTCCAAAGAGCACCGAGCCGATTGTAGCAGTATGACCTGCTCCGCAAGATAGGAAGGAGCTGACCACTGCAGAATGCATGATGGTGAAAGAGTGAAGTTTGCAGCACACCATCTTGAAGGACCCGCAGCAGCATGGTGGGAGAATTTTACAGCCACTTATCCGTGACACCGCCACATGGGACCAGCCAAACAAGCTTTCAGACCGCCCATGTTTCAGCAGGAGCCATGGCCATGAAGAAGCGTGAGTTTCGCAACTTACGCCAAGAAGGAAGGACTGTTGGCGATCGTGGATGATTTTAGCAAATTAGCACGTTATGCCCCGATGACGCTACTCTGATGCAGCTAAACAGAGAAGTTTCTAGAAGGACTGAATGATGAGTTCAAGATGCCGTTGATGGTGGCAAGTTTCAACAACTACCAGGAGTTAGTAGACCGAGCTCTCATGATTGAAGGAAAGCAGCAGAAAATTGAGAACCGCAAGAGGAAGTATGGACAGGGAAGTATAACTCGAGCCCAAAGAAGCCTCGTTATACCCCTAAATCAGAATTCAGTTTCAGATACCCATGGAGGAGGTAATCCGATAACCATAATGGCACCAAGAATGGGAACGGAATGGAGGAAACAATGGACAGAACCGCACCAACCCGTCAACACCATCCAAGGTAGACCTGAGTCACATTATTTGCTTTAAGTGCCGCAAGATCGGGCACTATGCAAATGACTGTCCGTAAGGCCGAATGGGAATGGCAATGGAAGCTCGAAAGAAGCCCAACCCTTTCAACAGGGGACGGTGAACCACATTGATGTGGAGGAGGTTGAAGATCACCGATGCAAGAATCGGTAAGTTTTGGTTAAGTCATTTATGCGGTTGTTCTTTTCGATCATTGGTGCATCGATTCATACATATCAAGGGATTTGTGAATAAGTACAAGTTACCAACCCAAGCCCTTAGGTCACCCATGCTAGTAACCTCACCCGAGCAGAATACATGGCTAGTAAATGGTGTGATCGACCGCCACTAAGGATTGGACACTATGTTTTCCCTCGCACCTAATAGTTCGGAATCCCAAGGATTGATGTGATATTAGGAATGGATTGGCTATCAAAGTATGGAGGAAACATAGATTGTACCACAAGGTCAATTTTGCTCACCACACCGTAAGGAAGGAGGATTAAGTATGTGTCACGCACGAGCCGAGGAGAGCACAAGTTAATTGCTTATCGAGAGTGGTACAGAAGAAGTACCGGTGGTGAAGGATTATCCCGATGTATTTCCTAAGAGTTGCCGGAATGCCACCGGATAGAGACATTGAGTTTTTGATCGAGCTGTTGCGAGAACAGGCCCGATATCGAAGCGACCGTACAGGATGCCCGCAAAGGATTTGGCGGAAATCAAGAAGCAGATTAAGGAACTATTGGATAAAGGTTTTATTCGCCCAAGTTCATCACCTTGGGGATCACCCGTATTGTTAGTGGAGAAGAAGGATGGATCGTTGAGAATGGTTGTTGATTATCGTGGATTGAATGAAGTAACAATCAAGAACAAGTACCCACTACCTATGATAAATGATCTGTTTGATCATTTGCAAGGAGCCAAAGTGTTTTCCAAGATCGACTTGCGATCAGGGTACCATCAGTTGAAGATTCGGGAGCAAGACATACCCAAGACCGCATTTACCACGAGATATGGACTGTATGAGTATACCGTTATGTCATTTGGACTGACTAACGCGCCAGCCTATTTCATGAACCTGATGAACAAAGTGTTTATGGAGTTTTTGGATAAGTTCGTCGTGGTGTTCATTGATGACATTTTGATTTTTTCAAAGAATGAAGAGGAACACAAGGAACATTTGCGATTGGTTTTGGAGAAACTGAGGGAACACCAGTTGTATGCCAAGTTCAGCAAATGTGAGTTTTGGCTAAAGGAAGTTGGATTTCTCGGACATGTTATATCCGGAGAAGGGATAGCAGTTGACCCCATAAAAGTTGAGACCGTAACCAAATGGGAAGCACCAACGACAGTTGGAGAGATTCGAGTTTCCTTGGACTCGCAGGATACTACCAAGATTCATTGAGAATTTCTCAAGGATTGCAAAGCCTATGACAGAATTGTTGAAGAAGGAAAACAAATTCATATGGACCGAGGACTGCGAGGCAAGTTTTCAGGAGTTGAAGAAAAGATTGGTTACCTCACCAGTTTTGATATTGCGGATCGGACTAAGGATTATGAGGTGTATTGCGGCGCTTCACGTCGAGGACTTGGAGCCGTGCTTATGCAGGAAGGAAGAGTTGTTTCAGTATGCTTCACGACAACTTAAGCCTCATGAGTTGAATTATGCCACTCATGATTTGGAGTTAGCAGCCACCGTTGTGCATGCTTTGAAGACGTGGAGACATTTTCTCATTGGAAATCATTGTGAAGTATATACGGATCACAAGAGTTTGAAGTACATTTTCACACGTATGAATTAAATCTCGCACAAAGGAGATGGTTAGAGCTAATCAAGGATTATGATATGAGATTGCATTATCACCCGGAAAGGCTAATGTCGTAGCAGGCATTTATTGAGCCGTAAGAGCCACGTCAATACCCTAATGATGGGAGGAATACCCAATGAGTTAGCCGAGGACCTTCGAGAGCTATGTTTGGAAATAGTTCCAGAGGCTATGTAGCAGCATTGGAGATTCAATCGACATCGATGGACAAAATCGAGAAGCCCAAAAGGCAGATAAGGAAGTTGCCTCTATAAAGGAGAAAATGGGCAAAGGAAAAGCTAAAGGATTTCGTGAGGATGAGCACGATACCCTATGGTTTGAAGACCGTGTTTATGTGCCTAATAACCCGTAGATCGGGAAGTTGATTTTGCAAGAAGCCCATGATTCACCTTATTCGATTCACCCAGAAATACCAAGATGTACTTGGATTTGAAGAGTATTTTCGGTGGACCGGAATGAAGAAGGATATTGCGGAGTATGTAGCAATTTGCGGCGTATGTCGAAAGTAAAGGCGAGCATCGAAGCCAGCAGGATTGTTACAACCGCTGCCGATACCGAATGGAAGTGGGATAAACTAGGCATGGATTTCATCACAGGTTTGCCAAAGACTCGCTCAAGATATGACTCGATTTGGGTCATAGTCGATCGTTTGACGAAGGTCATTTCATTCCAGTCAAGACTACCTATAGTAGTGCTAAGTTGGCAAAGATATACATGACCAGAATTGTGTGTTTACACGGAGTTCCGAGGAGCATCGTATCGGATAGAGGAACCCAGTTTACCTCGAAATTTTGGAACCAGTTACACGAAACATTGGGAACCAGACTAGAATTCATACAGCTTTCCACCCACAGACCGATGGATGACCGAGAGAGTCAATCAGATTTTGGAGGACATCTTTGAGAGCTTGTGCACTAGATTATGGATCTAGTTGGGATGATAATTTGCCGTATGCAGAATTTTCCTACAACAACAGCTACCAAACCAGCTTGAAGATGGCACCTTCGAGGCTCTCTATGGAAGAAGGTGCAGGACACCGTTGTCATGGGACTAAACCGGAGATCGTCGCTTGTTTGGACCAGATTTGATTAAGGAGTCTGAACAGAAAGTTAAGTTGATTCGAGACAGGCTCAAGGTAGCCCGGTCCAGACAAAAGAGCTATGCCGATTCAAAGCGCAAAGCGATTGAGTATGAGGTTGGAGACAGAGTATATCTTAGAGTATCACCGCTTCGAGGAGTTAAGCGTTTTGGAGTGAAAGGGAAGTTAGCACCCCGTTTCGTTGGACCATATAAGATTTTGCAACGCATGGGAGAAGTTGCGTATAAGTTGGAATTGCGGAAGGACTGTCAGGAGTTCATGATGTATTCCATGTTTCTCGATTGAAGAAATGTCACCCGAAATAGCAGAGGTACCGTTAAGAGACACAAAGTGCCACCGAAGCAATTCAGTTGAAGGATGACTTAACATATGAGGAAAAACCGGTTAAGATTCTCGATTATGCCAGCAGAGTTACCCGCACAAAGTTATCAAGTTTTGCAAAGTGTAGTGGACCCACCACACCGAGGATGAAGCCACACAGGAAAGAGAGGAAGTTTTGCTTAAGGACCACCTCACCTATTTTCTAGCCAACCCGAATCTCGAGGGCTAGATTCATCTTAAGGGTAGGTTTGTAACATCCCAAATTTTCAATTTGGAATGTTATACATTAGGTCATCATGCATATCATATTTTCTCGCATTTTCCAATCCTAGAAAATTTCACGCAACTCAAGGACCCTCGAGAGAGTTGGAAGTTTCATTATTTTCATATTTGGGATTTTCCAAATTTTGAAAATAGGATCATTTGGATTTATTTAAATTATCTTCATAAAGTTTTCCTATAAAAATTTTAAGAGAGGGAATAATATGACTTTCCCAACATTTAGGAAAAATGAAGATTTTATAAATAAATCAAATTTGGTTTTTGAAAGATTTATTTTGCTTAGGCAAAAATGAGCATTTTAAAAAATTATGCATATGTGCCCGTTTTTAAAGTTCATTTTGTTCGACTCATTTTTAGGAGTCGGGGAAAATTTGTTTTATTTAAATCGGAGTTCATTTGGTATTTTTTTTTAATTCATTTGGTTTAAAATTTAATTTTAAAAAAAAAAATGCTGCGCCCCCTGGCCGAGGCCCACTGCCCAGCCTCCTCCGCCTCCTCTCTCCCATTGACTCCGCCGCCGACGCCACCCGCCGCCGCCGAGTCCGCTCCGCCCGCCTCGCTGCCCCTCCCCAAGCCACCCGGCCCCCCCTTATAACCCGGCGCCCCCCTCTCTCTCACCCCGAGCCGCCGCCGCCCGCCTCACCGCGCCCGACCGAGCCCCGCCCGCCGCGTGGGACGCCCGAACCCCGCCGTCGCCGCCTCGTCGCCGGAGCACCCGCCGCCCTCGCCGCCCCGCCGCCCCTCCCGACCCGCCGAGCCTCGCGGCGAGAGCCACCGAGGTAGCCGCCGCCCGGCCCCGCCGATCCGGTTTTCCCCTAAAAAACCGATCCGTTTTTTTTAAAAAAAAGATGTTCGGTTTTTTTTAAAAAACCCTAGATGGTTTTTTTTCGGTTTTCTTATTTAACGAACGTTCACCGCACCGTTCGTTTCAATGAACGTGTTTGTTGAATTAGTTCTGTTAACGAACGTCCGTTATTTAAACCGTTCGTCGTTTTCTTTTAATCGGATTTAATCCGTTATTTTTCTGATTCGATTTCAGATCCGATTTTCAAATCTGTTTTATTTCTCGCTCGTTTATCGGAATCAGGTGATTCAAGCGCCTGGAGTTTCGTAACGAAACCGCCGTTCCGACTAACCTACTTTCACAGAGTTTTGCTACTGTGAAATTTTGACCTAGTTTCAGATTGCTAAATCGAGTCGTTCTCTCTCGAGTTCCGACTTTCGATGTTTATTTGATTCGATTCTTTTTGCAACCAGGGTTCTTAAGTTGAACTATCTGGTTAGATCTTTTATTCGAGATTTCCCTGTGCATTAGATGAGTACTTATTGTATGCTTGTTGTTTGTCTGCGTTAGATCACCGGAGTGCGCCGCTTGTTACTTGAATCTCTAGGTCTCATGGATCATCGGCAAGGCAAGTAACACTTTGATCATACTTTCTCATACCCAGTTTTTATGCATTAGATCAATCCTCAAACACTTGCATGTTTAGGATCAAATTAAATTGTGGGTTTGGGAAGTAGATTGAGGTAGTACCTATTACTGTTTACTTATGAAACCTTGGGAGTTACTTCTCGTTTGCTTATTGTGCCATGCTATGCTAGTAGACGTGGATTGGGTGAGTGAATATCCATGACAGATGTGAGATTGTTAATTAATGGTTTATCTAAGGTGGCAACCTAAACACACATCTGGGTGGATTGAGGCACCTGGTTTCTATCAGACTTGCTGTATTTCTTGGGACCGCCACCCGTGCTCCAAGGGATCATAAGATTATTCAAACTGAAACTTCCGTGTGCAGCCACAAGCCAATTATGGGCTCTGGCGTAGTTGACTAAGTCGTGCAAACTCTTACGGGTAGGCTAGCTGATGTAGGGGATGTAGGTTGGTACGGTCTACCCACATGTAAGGTGCTAGCGCTTCTGAAAGACTATGTCTCGGTCATCCATTTCTCAAACACCATGTAGTGCGAGGACCAAGCGGAGGCGATCGAGTCTTGTGGGGAAAAGTGTGCAAACCTCTGCAGAGTGTATAAACTAATCATGATTAGCCGTGTCCCCGGTTATGGACGTTTTGAGTATCCGTAATTGAATACCATGTGAATCTCAACATGTTACTTCTAAATAAAAGATATTGGGTTTTGATGAGTACTTTTAATTGGGATTGAGAATGCTGTCAACCATTCTCAATGTTTAACAACCACCATGATAGTTAAATAAAAATTATTCCTTTGATGTAGGGAAAAATCAGCTTTATGCAAATGTAACAGAGAGCCTTACCACCAGCCATATATGCATGTAGTGTAGGCTTATTCATTCATTGCTCTTATGTGTTACATTGCCAAGATATTCCATGTGTCACCCGTTTTGGCTGCAACTTTCACGTTGCGCACTTTTAGAACGACAGTAAGGTGTTAGGTCGTGGTTCTATACTCGATGATGCCGTTGGAGTTGATGGACTCGCTTATCTTCCAAGCCTTCCGCTGTTATTATTAGATGGCCTTAAGCCATATTATTGTAATAAGTTCCCTTGTGGACAACGATGTAATAAGTGTGTGATTGCTACTCGCAATAAATCCTTGAAATCTTGTGTGGTGTCAACATTATCGATCCGGGGATGACACCGAGCACGTAGATCGGATCCATTCGGTCTGGTCGCTACATGGAATATATGTGCTAGTATTGCTTGATGCGGCTAGAAAGGCTTCGGATACCAGCTCTCTTCAACTGAAGGTGCGGTCTCTTATTAATATCGATGTAACTCTCAAAGGCGACACAGCTCCCGCATTTCCTTGCTATTCTTATAGGATTCAAGTGGGCAGGTCACTACAAATCCTATTCCCATGTTTACAAAATCCTACGAATCAAAGAGGCCCGAAGAGTTCAAAGTGTCCATACCAACCGACCGTGTAGACCTCTACACTGCAAATGTCCCTGCTCATCTTCACTACAAGGAACATACTGTACTACTATCATACTCCCTCCGTTCCAAAATATAAGTCTTGGTAGAGATTTCCACTATGGATCACATACAAATGTATCCAGATACATTTTAGAGTGTATATTCACTCATTTTGCTCCATATGTAGTCCATGGTGGAATCTATACAAAGACTTGTATTTAGGAACGGAGAGAGTACTTATTAAAGAAGAACGGAAGAGGAACATGCTAAAGAAGAGCAAGAAGATTTTGGATAATAAAATGTTCATTGCGCAATGCCCACACATGAGGAACCAGAGCGCATTAAGAAAACAACTCCATGTTGTCTCTCTATATGTGGTGCACGTGCTTTTTCAAAAGTAAAGTAGGAACATTAGTCGACCAATTAAATGTTATCTGCTTTAGTAATATCAAGATCATATCGATTCGTACTTGAGCAACAAGTTTGGAATTATGAGTGGCACGTTGTTTAGCTTGATGGATTCAGGGCGATGCTAGCAAGGTGCGATGATGGTACTGAATATAAAGGCATGTCTGCATGCAAGTCGCGTGACTTTTTTCATTTGGGTCAGTCGTCCATTTTAGGCGGTTGGATGAAGATCCTACGTCTCCTAACCCTTCTTCTTCCTCGTCTCGATTCTTCCCATACAGAACATCGCTTGCACGGGCCATGGCCGGACCACCGCCCCCACCGCCGTGTTCCTCCGCCACCCCACCCCCCGCCCGCCCCCACCCGTGTCGGGTTTTCTTCGTTAGCAGGCCCCCCCCCCCCACAACCAAAGTCCCCACCTAAGCCCCTTCGTTCGCACTGGCGAACTCCGGCGAGCTCTGAAAAATTGACCGACCCAATTTTGAAATTTAGAGTAATGTGATTTAACTAGTGTGGAATATAAAAGGGGAAAACCATAAGCATTGGGAGTATAGTGTTGAGCGTGTCATGGCGGATCTGAAGGTGCAAACTAGACAAAGGCAACTTTGCAATTAATGTTTGCTTTCAACTATTAAGTAAGTGATGGAAAAGAAATCAGAGTACAGCAGTGGCGATCTATTTTCTTGCTGCGATAAATAAGTTGAGCAGATACGAAAGAGTACCGCCTCTGGTGCGGCACCGTGTATGCATCTGCTGAGAATTTGACGGTGTTGAGGTAGCGATGGCTGTCGGCGGCGTGGAAGCAGATTTAGGAGGGTAGGCGGTGGCGGCGGGGCGCGGTGTCGAGACGGTCGTAGGAGCGGCGCCGGCAAGGTGGACGACGGCTGGGATGCAAGGATCCCGGTCCGAAGCCGTGGATGAGAGAGGTCGATCTCTTGTAATGGACGACGGCGTCGGGGTATTAGCTCCGGCATGGTGGAGGAGGACGGCGGTGGATGGGGTGGCGGACGGAGGAGGCTGGGGTGGAGAGGGTGTTTTGGCGCCCATGGAGTACGAATGGGGAAATGGAGGTGGAGAGGAAGGGAGGAACCATGTCTTCAGGGCGCGGTTGTCTCAAATGCGAGGAAATTGACAAACTTAGCCCCCGTTTCAAATTTCCTACATCACAGCAATATTAGTCGGTTGGGGATAGGACAGTCATCTCGCATACACGGAATATTTGCCGACGAGAGTTTGTTTTTGGCGCCCACCGTGTATGAATCGGGGAGGGAGTCGATTTCGGCCGAGGACACGCTGTGTTTTGGCGCCCACCGTGTATGAATCCGGGTGAGAGGCGGTTATGTCACGTTTGAGTGAAATTACAAACCTACCCCTATCGAAACCTTTAGAAATCAAGCGAGCAGGCTTTGCGTGGCGAGGATAGGCGATAGTAATTTCCATCTTGCAGATTTTGGTTTTGGTGATTACTGATGACTTTCCCGCTTCGCTCAAATTTTGCGAGTGCATGTTTACCGTGCCAACTCAATTCGAATCCCATTTGTATTCTTTTTTTCGGGCGGGATCCATTTTCGATTGGAATAAAATTCTATATACATCATTTTTTTATATATACATTCAAAAGCACAACACCCTTTATACATAAATATGGTTTACGAATGGCATGATCTCAGATGCATAAGGTTGTATCCATCAATTTCGATTTTCAAATATTTGAAACCACTTTATGTTGAAATCCAATGTATGCATCCCTCGCTAACTGTCTCCAATTAATGTGTGTTTCATGCGGGGTTTTTTTACTTCTCAAACATGTATAATGTGTTTCACACACTCAACATATAGTGTAATCCCGTTTAGACATTAATTGTATATAAACCATGCATTGTTTCTAATTAAAAAATCTATGGATCACCAATACATTACACGTGTCCCCAAATTCAAATGAATATGCATGTTTGATACACCAATTTGCGTTATGATATTATCGATGTCGTGATCTCCAGTTTAAATATTTCAATCCCATTTAATCCAGATATTCGTCTCATATAACTATCACTCATGCTTATATAGGACTATCTCTCTAGACCTATACACGTTCATCGTCTCTCGGGTATCTCTCAGGCTACCTGTATGTCGACAATGATCTTTTATCTTCGTAACACACTGACGGTACTCTCTCCCTCGACCTTCATCACTCTATCTCTCTCTAAGTATATCTCGCTCCCTGCTATGTGTCTCTAACTATGATTCCCCATGTGAAATCTCTTTCTTTCACACAAACACAAAACTTTGTCTCCCGGGGTCTCATTTCTCTCTACTATTCCCCTGTGTGCCACTCACACACCCCTCATACAGAGATGTCTTTCACTCCTTAGGTATGAGAACCTACGACTCTTCCTCTTAAATATCTCTTTGTCACACACAAACACAAACTCGGTCTCCCAGGGTCTCATATTTCTCCACTGTTCTCTTGTATGTCGCTCACACACACTCTCTCTCCCTAGAGATATCTTGCATTCCCTCATATGTTTCTCTAGCTATCACTCTCATTTTGAAATATCTTTCTCTGTCGTAGACACAAAACTCCATCTCTCGGGATCTCATTTCTCTTTGATATTTATTTGTATGTGAGTAATATGCACCCTTTCTTCATCTCTCTCACACCCACACCCATAACTCAGCCTTCTGATCCACTCGACTCCTATCTCTAACGCACACTAGCTAGCATCTTTATCTTTCTATTTATTTGTTTCTCCATCAAGCTACTTTCATTTATAGGTTGATCTCTTTTGCACAATCGTTGTGCCTCACTCCCTCTGCTCGCCATAGATGCATGCTCCAGCCCACGCCACTATCTCTTAAAGACAAAAACACATGCTCAATTGTCGGGCCTTCTTCCCTGCATTCTTGCATGCATGCATATTGTCATATCAATCCATCTCTCCCATGTCGTTGATCTTAGCTTATGACTTATGTCTTCTTTCTTTTATCTCGATCATGCGCACGCGCGCACACACACATCCCACATATACATGTATACCTCTCACACATGCACGTTGAAGGTCTCTATGTCTCCATACATAGTTAATTACCATCAACCCTAACGCCACATCGAATAGTTCTCTTCTTGTGTGCACATAACTTCCGCCTGGATGGGTAAAACACACACTCACACTTAACAATGTCCTTCTAGCACCCCCCCCCCCGCTCACTCTTCCCCTATATCCCCGAAACCAATAAGACCATCCCTTCGTTTAATTCCAGCCTACATGCACCATCGATATATAGTAGTCTTCCTCGGTGTCTCTCGAACTAACACGTTCTCTCGATGTCGACTACTCTCACGCACACACACCTTCTCTTCCCTCTCTACGGGCATTTTCTCTCTCACATCCCATCGTTGGTGGCCTCTGCCATACACATCACCTCTCTATGATGAAGCCATGCACACTTAAATTACATCTGCCATCGAGTACCCCGCGACACACACACACACACACACACACACAAACAAAACACACACACACGCACGCACGCACCCATCCACCCACCCACACACACACACACACTAAGACTCCATCACACACACACACACACACACACACACACACTAAGACTCCATCTCTCTCTCTCTCTCTCACACACACACCCACACACACACACACACACACTGAGACTCCATCTCACACACATATGCTCTAGGCGGAGCATTTGTTCCTACCACCCTTCATCCACCCTTACCCTTATGATAAACAATCACCTTAATTTACTTGTATAACATGGACAAATTCCACTTTACTTTAGTAGTTAGCAAACTTATCATATGTACCCTTATAAAAAGCCGAGTTGGCGATGATGGTGTGCCTGCCATCTTGTAATATAGACCGTCTTATCAATATCTGACGGATAGAAAGCAAACTATGATAATTTTACAAAAGATAGCCGCACCTCTCTCCACATCCTTATCTCCCACAACCTCATTGCTGAGCAATTAAAAAAGTAAGTCTCTGGAACAATCTAGCATGGTGGCCGCTGCCACCTGCCAGCGCCGTCCATCCCCATGCCTCCGCCCATTCCGACCACCAGTCACCACCACTCTCCACTCCTCCTCACCTTATCTCTCATCTTTCATTTTTTCGATGACATTCTCGAGATACTAGTTTTTCGATAAAATTCTCTAAATATCATCAGTTTTTAGACATGGGATTACTCCTGCATGGGTAAATCACAACAGGTGTTTTGCAAAAAAATGCATATTGATGTTCCGTGCAATGCACGAGCATCTTGCTTGTAATTATATAACGCAAATCACGAGCAGGAAGTGAATTTTGTTTTTACACAACCATGTTAACATGGCCACGTAAATCACTAGCTAAAGTAAATACCATTATACTTATATCCCGATGCAAAAGCTTGAGTACATGTCCGGAGAGTAGAGTCGCACACATGCACTCTGTCTCTCAGAATCTCACACACACACACACACACACACACCATTTACGTGACGCCTACTTGAGCAGACACGTATGTTACAATTTGTGCACCCGCGGGTACACGTGATGTTGCGCATTTATTTAAGCCGGACGGCGAACCCAAACAGTAGCTGCATTCATTCCCCTCCCGCCGCCTCTTCTCTGGTCGCCGTCACCCGATAAGAGGATCCACTGACGTGAAAAATCCTACCATTCTATCACTGACATGTGGGACCCCCAAGCGTGGGTCCCACCAGTCAGCGAAGGAAAGGTAGGGTAAGGCAGTGATAGCCACGTCAGAGGATCCATGTCCCGCCCGGTAGCCATGGCCCGGCCGAAGGTAACAACATACGCCATACTCCTGCCGGAGCGACTCTTTAATCTGGAAATTTTAGTGGTCATGCATGCATCTTTTTCTCCTAGCACTCCTATATAAGGGTTGACCGATCGGTTCCCGCGGGCGGTGGAAGAGGAAGGAGAAGGGAAGCGGGCTGTGGAGCAATGTTTTTTACCACAATTTCTTAGGAAACTGAGTGCAATAATTGTATAGTTTTGAAAACTACCAGTACTACACCTGAAACGGTTCAAAACCTATACTCCCTTGCCGGTAGCGCTTCCCGTGAAACGATTAGCGTCGCCACAGGCGTCGATGCCGCATTAATGCCCGGCCAGAGTGTAGGTGACCTCTCACTAGCACCGGCTTTGAAGCGGCGCGACGGCCGAGAGAGCGCCGCTTCCCGGTGCACCGACTGCTCCGCGTCGAGGCTGGCCATAGGCCCTGTTTGGATCCATGGGTTAGAGTTAGTTTGAGCTAGTTGTGGCTCAAATAGCCCTAAAGTATCCAAGCACGAGGGTTTGAATTGGAGCTAGGTGCACCGAACCCACCAAAAAAACTATCCCACCCAAGAGGTGCTAACTGGAGATAGTTCTCATTGAGACCACTGAAAAATCACTTCTCTCTCTCCGTCAAGTGCATTTATTGTCAATCTAACCCTGTCACACAAACACCTCTTTTTCTAAGTTAGTTCAGGGTTAGTCAAGAGTTAGTCTAACCTCTAGCTAAGTTAGAGTATCCAAACAGGAGCAGTATAGGACATGAAAGTTCTTTGGCATACAACAAATTAAATGCGTGAAAGGATTTTTTCTTTTTGAAAACGGAACGTGAAAGGAATTTTTTTTAGAATGCTCTTGGCATGTCGCTAACATGTGATGAGTTAATCGACCTCAATATACGGCAAAAACGCCAGCTCGTCGCACTTTGAGAGAGACGAGGAGGGATAAGCGATACGGGCTGCTGGATTACTAGAGATAGGTGTCGCACGGAAGCCAAGAAATATGGTTATAGCGTTGGTTAGCCATGTACTAGTATGATGTAACTACACTGGGCTGCCGTGTTTTGTACTCTTCCAGTTCACTGTGGAGATGATTGGTTGATTTTATATCGCTGAATAATATAAAATATTATGAGTGCAGACGCTCCACCCCGACGTTCCTTGCTCCTTCTCGGTCCTCGGGAATCTATGCTCTTCCACTCTATTTTTTTACGTGAGCTTTGTTCATCCTTTTGCTAACACGCGACACATCTAGCATCAAGGTGCACGTGTCATGCAAGGAGTGTTCCATCTATATGAAGAACATGAAAAACACGTGGGACTGGAACTACGAGACGGACATGTACCCAGGAGTGGACGTGCGAACCTGTGTAATGTAGCGCAGTAAGTGATGTAGAAAGGCACAAATAGTATGAACATGCGTGGCATATAGGCATTTGTCTCTTACTACCACTAAATGTTGTACGTGCAATGCCTGGTGATGTTATGGAGTACGTGACTAAGTACTCTACTACTACTATATTAATTGGAGGCACATATTATGTTTTATATTTGTTTACGTGTATGCCCCGAGACCTTCCAACTAGATGTGTCTTTCTCTCCGGGTCGCATTATGTATCGTTCACACCACTAGTACAGTAGTACTACTATGTGTGGTCTCCGACCCAGAAGTGGAGATGCTCTACCACGCTGTTCATGTCCCACTCCTTTCGCTGACGTGTGCGATATCTAGCATGTGCCGTGTGTTTGTCACTCCTTCGTCATAAGAGTTGAAACGCTAGCATTCATTAGAAATAAAAAATAAATATAAATCACCAGTGATACTATACCACGCGGTTTCCTTGCTCCTCGATATCGAAAAGAATACTTCCGCTCGCCGACATGTGGGACGTCGACCATCCTAGTCCACTTGCCATGCCCGCAGAACCCCAAGCGAGAATCACCCCGGTCGTCGCGCCGCAGTAATTACTAATGAGCCGTCAAATCACAGGCCCAACCTTACCCACTGTGAAGTTGCTCGGACGAAGGAACCATCATGACTTCGTTGAATTCCATTTCTTGAAGAAAACTACTGTACCAGCAGTACTGCTAGCTACAGTAGTTACTCCAGTAGAGGCCTCTTGTGGTTCATAGGATAGGAATTTTATAGGAATATGAAAATCATAGGAAGTGAGATGACATGCATCTCAATTCCTATAGGTAAAGAGATGCCATTTGATGCATAGGATAGGAATTTTTCCATTGAGTCTAGGCTAATGTACTGGTAATTTGCTCTAAAAACTACAATAGTAACTAGTAGTACTGTTACATGCTTGTAATTAATTAAACAAACGTACGGGCGACACAGACACACACACTAACTAATAGTACTACTACTTCTCACATGCTGGCCAGACGCTGTCGTTCTCCTTCCCGGCTTTGTCGGCAACACCCCACCGTGCTTGGATCTCCGCTGACCTCTCCGCAGCAGCGCGTGCGTCCTCTTCTTTCTTGCGGCGGCGGGCCTCTCTTTTCTTGAGAGCTTTCTAACTTTTCCGCTCCCTTTGTGCGACTTTGGCCGCCTCTTGCTCTACCGCCCATTCGGCCTTGGCAGCTTCAAATTCCGCCCACATAGGTGAGGTCGCGAGCGGCGATGAACTCGGCACGGCGGGATGCCACCGCTTGCCTACCATTCTGTGTGCGGTCATGGGCGGCAAGGAACTCGGCCCGACAGGATGCCATCGCTTCCTTACCGGTTAGTGTGCGGCGCGGTGGCGTGAACGACGCTTGGTGACAGCTCTGGGGTGGAGTGGTCGTACAACCGTAAAGTGCATTGGTTTGTCAAGAGCTCAAGGACAGAAGACGAAGGAAATTTGGATTCCCCTTCAATCCTGGTCATTTATTACCGAGTAAAATGCATTGGGGGTCATTGAACTTGTCTTGATAGCTCACTTTGATCATTGTATACGAGATATGGTGATTATATGGTCACTGGCTCAGTGTATAGCTCCGTATTTGTCTAGTTGACCAGTCAAACAGTCGACATGCGCCTCATCAGCTTGTGTTCTTTATCTATCTATCTATGCGGGCCTACCTGTCAGTGGAGAAAGAAATAAAAACCAAAATTATGCGTATGTGAAATTGCTGTTTAGACGTTTGTTGGAGGCCTCCACGAACACCGAGCATGTATTCACCTGGCTCAACACCAACGGTCATACTCGTGACTCAGCACCTTGCTCATGTATATCGTCCATCACAACGACAATCTATAAAACAGCCTAGCTAGAGAGGGTACTATGGTGCGGAGTATGTACTATCCTGAGCAACCGATCATAGTGCCACTGCACACGAGTGTGTGTCTGATCGATTCGTCCATTATTCGTAAGTTATGTATGGTTGTGTGGTGTCTAATGGTGGTCGTCCAATGCTAGGTGGCGACAAGAGTGGTTGCATGGACGCCAAGTTGTCAATACGTGCCGCATATGCTTCAAAGGATCGTCATCCATGAGTTCACATTTTACCACCACGCCAGCGTCTGATCACCGTCTCTCCAGAACGTCAATGCCGCATTCACCGGCCTTAACTGCAGGTGCAGTTGGTGTGTCACTGACATGCGGGCCTGATGCCCGTTGGGCCCACATGTCAGTGGACAACACACCTACGGTTAAGTCACTGAAGCAGCGTCTGCATTCACGCCCGACGCGACCTCTCACTGGGGCCGGTATTGCAGCAGCGCGACGGCCGAGACAGCGCCACCCGCGTGGCATCCCGGTGCAACCAACTGCCCCGCGTTAATGACACCACGGCTGCTGACGAACCTACTCCGATGCCAGCCGTCCGTCCGTCTGTCACGGCTCGTCGCCATTCGCCCGCTATATTAACTTGAGCCCCAGCTCCCAGCCATAGCCAAAGACCCACACTCATTCTCCTCCGGTCCCTTCCTTCTGTTGGCACCACTTCAACCATGGCCTCCGGACACTCCAAAGCTCTCTTGGGCGTCTTCGTCGCAGAGAGCGGAGCGAAGGACATCGGTGGCTCTGCTCGGCGCGCTCCAAAGCTCTCTTGGGCGTACTATCGCGGGAGCGAGACGAAGATCGCCCCGCCCGGCCGTCCTCCGCCGCCACGACCATGAAGCCGGTGCGCGTGCGCGGGCGTAACCGGCAGCGAGGAAGAGTAGTACACAGTAGGTTGCCACCGCTCTGGTCCCAGGAAGGCCACCGCTCCTCCACTCAGTCGACGCCAAGCTTGGTGGGATAAAAATTGGCGGCCGATTAGCAGCTTGACGGTGACGTGGAGGCGGAAATCTTGATAACCTTGTGCTCCAAAGGAGGACGATATCGAGGTGGATAAGGAGGAGGCAAAGGCAATGGCCGGCTTTCTCGGGTTCATGGCCGGACATGGTGGTTGGGGCCCGACAATCGTTTAGATTAGGTTTACAGTAGGTTTTAGTACGGTTTGTGCGAAATATGTATTGAATTTCGTCCAGTTTATAGGAAAAGTTCTCGAAATGTAATGAATTTCATCCGGTCAATTTGAAATTTGCTTTGTTTGCACGAATTTCGTCCGGTTAGTTCATATAGTTGTCGAAAGGTATGCGGGTAGCATTGGATGGCATCCATCAGTGTCCTCGGACAGATGCCGGTGTAAATTTGAGGGCCAGCGCTGGAGATGCCCTAACTATCATACTATAATCGCTAACAGTGCTCCATTCAGGGAACAGTTATCCCTTGATGTAAATCAGACCCGCCGTGTTTCGCCCTCCTCCCACGTAAGAGTGTAGACTCTTGCTTACATAAAAATGGAGCAAGTGGACGGCACTGTAGCACGTCATATCACTCAAACTAGCCCGCCTAACATGCAGGAAAGCACCGCCCTTTTCATTTTGTTCTAGATTTCTATCAATCGATCGCACGAAAATGTTACGCTTTGCAAGTTCAAAAGGAAAAGGCGGCACACTTACAACTCATACGCGTGGCGTTCACGTCGCACCCCCGTTAGTCCGGCTCGCACGCCGCTCACCAGAGGGGACACACGTTGTCTTGCATTTTCACTGACATGTGGGACTGCAATTGAATAAACCGTCGATAGCGAAATCTAATCGCTTCGTGAGCGTCGGTGAGAGGAGAGAGACGGGAGGAGAAGAGATCGCCGCCCGCCATGCACGGACTCCAAGAAATATGTGGTGATAATGTGAGGTGGGCCATGCGGAGTCCGCACCGCCCAAGCCCGCTTCTTACCGCCTGGCGCACTGAACCCTCCCCACCCCACCACCTCCCCACGCGCTCCTCCCCTCGGAGGCCAACTGCCCGCATTCTTAGCAAGTAGTACCAAAAATTCTGGGCTATAAAGGGCATGTACAATGGTTGATAAGATAGTCTTATCATAAGTCTTGCATGTAATTTAGAGATGACAAAAAACATGTGTACAATGGATCATCTCTTAGCCTTATCTTCAATAACTAGTTATTCCTAAAAACATGGTGAAACATATTGTGCTAAGAGATCATCTCTTGTCTTCTCGACAAGCCCGCTTATGTGGAGGAGAGAGAGGCATTGACAAAGTCAAGGAGTGGGATCTGCAGGAGCCCGTCTCTACACGTGCTCCTAAGTATAAAAAACTAATTCTAAAAAAAGAGGCATAAAAAACAATTGTGTCTAAAAAAAGAAAGGTAAAAAACATTTGAGAGGAAATAGACAGAGAGAAAGTGAGAAAAAGTTGTAACTTTATAGTCAACACTGTGGTAGTATTACATGAGGAAGGAGGGAGTGGTGCACATGCCAAGTTTATTGGGCTGCCGTGTTTCACACTCCTCCGTCGTAACAGTGGGACATGTGGGAAAGAATACTTTCATTCGCCGACATGTGGGGCCTCGACCATCCTGGTCCACCTGCCATGCACAAAATTATCCTGGTCCACCTGCCATGCACAAAGTTAGTCAGACGAAGGAACCATCATGACTTTGTTGAATTCCGCTTCTTGATGAAAACTTACTCTACCCGCAGTACTGCTACCACACACGAAGGCTGGACGGCACTGTACCACGTCATATCACTAAAACCCACTAGGCCAAACTAGCACACCTAGGATTTGTACTCCCTCCGTTTCAAAGATAGTAGTACAAAGCTGACTCATCTATTTTAGATCTGAGGGACGTCTCTGTACTGCTATGATTTTGTGTTGTACGTCTCTATACTTTTGCTACGATTTTCCTACCCTATGAACCAAATGAGGCGTGAATGTATCCGTGTTGACTATTGTCTGATCGATCGCTAAGCCTAAAATTTTAGGAGCTTGGGCTATTGGCCGATCGACGATGGATCAGTATAAGCGTACCCCGAGCTCATCAGCCCCAACATTTCTCTTCGATGAGTGTTTTGCAATACTATAGCTCGCATAGTAGCTAGCCTACTAACACAAAGAATCATCAAATAAGCCCTGCTGATATGATCAACAGTTCAAACTTACATCTAAGCTTGCCATATATTACATCAAAAGCTGGTGAGGATACATCTATGTCCATAACTCGGAGAGGGTTCGCATGATTCACTATCAAACAAAAGTAGCAAGTACCGCCCACGCAAGACAGTGCACTAGCCCTAAGATGGTTTGATAGCACGCATCGTTCTGGTAATTAAACATAGGGCAATGCAAACTAACCTGAAGGATTAGCGCGACCAACTATTTCTTTTCATCAATCTCTCGGGCAATGACCACAGCACGGACAGCGGCATGGGAATCGATCTCTGGGGCGATGTCCACAGGACTGACCGCGACATCGAAATCGATCTCTAGGGCAATGTCCACAGGATGGACAGCGACATCGGAATCGATCTCCAGGGTGATACCAACAGGACGGACCGTGACATCGAAACGATCTCTGGGGTGTTGTCCACAGGACGGGCCGTGACATTGGAATCATCAAGGACATCCACCGGCACCTGCACAACCCTAACATATTAGCAAGCACATTGCAAATAATCAAAAACCACAACTTTCGGTAATAAGCCATTATTTTTTACCTTGTGCAGCTCACCGAGGGATCCCATCCCTCCGGGGGCCATCTCCTCTTCCTCGATGGGGGCCATCACCTTGCCAGGGGAATACTACTTCTCAACGGCGAATATCTCCTCAAACTCGGCCTTGAGCCTCGCATAGGTGGCCATCAGAGTTTCTGGGGTAGGCACGGTGGGGCCCTTTCTGTTCTTCCAACTTTCTTTGAGGAGTTCGTCTACCAACGTCATCAACTCTATGGCCAGTGCTTGTTTCTTGGAGTTCTTCGTCTCCATGGGTTGGCCCGCCAACATGGTCAACTCGTTGGTCGGGGCTCGCTTCCTGGAGATTGCTGTCACCAGTGGGTTGTCCGCCGGCAACTCTCTGCCTAGTGCTCCAGGATCCATCAATGAACTGACAAACAAAAAGCAATCGAAAGGAAACCACAATTGTGATGAAAACGGGGAAAAAATAGGCTGTGAGAATCGGTCGGTGCTTCGCAAAAAGAAGATTCTTGGAATGAAAATATAGCAGCACCACTGATTCGCCCACCTTTCCTTCGTCGGCATGTAAGAAAAATGGCGAAGTGAGTAGCACAGGTGAGGTTTTTTCAAGAAAGGGGAGAAAGGGCTTCAATGAGCGTTCTAGTGAAATGATGGTTGCTTCATCCAGTCCAACTTTGAGGCCACTTTACCACTGCAGGTAAAGGTGTGGGTTTTGTGATATGACGGGTCATGACGGCCACACCGGGGTGACCGGTGAGTTTCGACTGTAGCACAGCGCTGTGATTTGGTGGATGGCATGCGGGCCCGGATGCTTTGATGTCCCGTGTGTAGATAGAGTGGCTAGTCATATAAGAGTGCTCAATATTGTGCATTGCGACCAAGGCGGAGAGGAAAATGAGAGAACTACGTAATTAATGCATGAGTTTAATTAGTGTAGTTTTGTAAAGTACGAGATACATTCCTCCAATCGCAAAATGCATTGGTTGATGCTATTTGAGATTTGAGCCCTATAAACCGAAAGGGGGATTTGAGATTTGAGATTTGAGATACTACACGCGGTGTAGTCTAGTCACTTGTTGGAATCTCTAGAAAGACTTATACCGCTTGATTCTTTGCTCCTTCTTACTACTACGTACTACTTCGCCGACATGTGGGACAACCAGCAGCACTCAGGTCGACGTAATACGTGTCATGCACCAGATTAGAGTGCGGAACGGAAGGAGGGCATCACCCCGGTTATACCGCCTGGGCTTGTTTGGATACTCTAACTCAGTTAAAGGTTAGTGTTAGATTCTAATCCTGAACTAACCCTGAAGTAACTCTAGCGAAAGAGGTGTTTGGATGACAGGATTAGATGGAGCACGGATACGGCGAGGTGCCTTCATGGGCAGTGCGAGAGGGAGGGAGGGAAGGAGAGGACGAGAAGCTTCGAGGAAGTGGGGAGGGATCTGCTGTGGGGAGAGCGAGAGAAGAATGTGTTTTTTAGTGCCCCGAGAAGAACTAACCCAAATAACCACCTCTTGGGTGGGTTAGAATTTTTTGGGTTAGTTGAGTTCAAACTAACCCAAACTAACTCTAACACATGGATCAAAAGAATAGCTCAAACTAACCCTCCTGTTTGGATATTTTTGGGTTAGTTGAGTTCAAACTAACCCAAACTAACTCTAACATATGGATCCAAACAGTAACGCGCCATCAAATCGCACAACCCGACCTTTCCAGCAGTAAGTAAGTTGAATCCGCTACTCCCTCACCCTCCTCGCCTCTCTGTCAAACCGCCTACGCGAAAACTGACGCGCGTACTTCCCGGGAAAAGCCCCGCCCTCAACTTTTAACTACGCAAAAACAGTTCGATCTTGTTCGTTCTATAATAATACTGGTATTGTATGTTTATTCACCCGTGGGGTTGTTCAATGAATGGAGGGCCGAGGAGCACAAGTGAACAATACTACTACTAGTAGTAAGTAGGTGTCGTACATGTAGTCACCTTAAATAGAGAGTTTATTTTCTTTAATGCCACGTACACAAATTGAAACGCTTGTTGTGGAGAGAAAAAGATAATCACTCCACTATATATGTACGCAGGGGCCTGAGCGCTTGCTTTACTAGGGTTGCTCTCTTCATTCTCTCATCCTCTCCAGATATAAACAAGACAGCGGTAGCGACATTTTTCTCTCTGCTCACCGCTGGTCACAGATCCAGCCGAATCCCTTCGGCTGTTGTGTGTAGAGGACTAGGTGCATCGTTCACGCGGTCATCACCGGCGTGGGAGGAAACCCACAGCTGCCGGAGGGTCCCGATCCTCTGCCCGTGCCGTTCTCTCTGACACAGTGCCGGCTCGGGAGGTCCTCCGACCCTTCTTCCTCCCTGCCGTATTGTCCATGAATCCGACCTGCCGCCGCCCGACATCCCGACGACCCTCGGTATAAGTTCTTGGAAAGCGGCCTTTCTCTACTGCCCCAGCTCCCCACGTGTCTGCATGTGCATCTTTTTCTACTCCCATCAGCTCTTCTAAAGCCACCTAAATTTTTAGTATTATTAGAGGTAAAGCTACTTCATGCATTCGAATCTAGGGCTTTGTTTAAACAACGAAGAAAGGGGGGAAAGTTGTAGCATGAATCTAGGACATGATTCAAAGAGGAAATAATATGGTGAAATTAGTAGAGACTGGATACCCAACCGATCTCTTGGTTGAAAAGGGAAATAATGGGAAAACGCAGTACAAACTGGATAAGGAACAAATCTATTATTGGTTGAAAAAGGATAGAAAGTGGCGGTGGTGGACAAGTCAATGAGTATGTCCAGATTAGATTTGTCGCCCTCACATAGTAAAAGGTCTCGAGATTAGAATTGCTGCCCTCACATAGTAAAAGGTCTCGAGGATTAGATTTGCTGCCCTCACATAGTAAAAGGTCTCGAGATTAGATTTGCTGCCCTCACATAGTAAAAGGTCTCCAGGATTAGATTTGCTGCCCTCACATAGTACAAGGTCTCCAGGATTAGGTTTGCTGCCCTCACATAGTAAAAGGTCTCCAGGATTAGATTTGCTGCCCTCACATAGCATGAAAAAATTCAGCATCACCACTTTATGCCTTCTTGTAGGTACATTGTGCTGATGCATCCACTGTCGCATGTCCTTCTACCAACCTTTTGATGTTGTTAATGTAAGGGCGCATGTAAAATGAAGCGATCACACTGTTACCTTAGGGACATGTCTAACCAGTGTTATTGTTAATCTAAAGCCTCCAGCGATAAGATGCAATTAAACTGTGTTACAAATGGCACTCCTGCTATTTTCCCAAAGATGATAAGTAAGTTGCTCCTTTACTGTCATCTGAGTGTCCTGGTGTCCCCATGGTCCCATGCCCTTAAACCAACTCTTTAGCTGCTGTTGATTTACTGTATCTGGTAAACAAGCAATGCCACCATTAAAGTAATCCCATATTTGAGGAATCTCATTGTTGATCGTAATGCTTATGGTAACATGAAGCATTGCTGACGTTTTAAAATTTCTACTGTCCTTGCATGATTGCCATGAACCTAATTAAGGTGCTTCTTTTCATTTCGTATATGTTTCGTATATTCTTATTGACCAGCAATTGTTTACTTTCTATCTTTTTGTGGAGATAGGAATATCCATTTCACCTTGTTGCTATTGTGACCTTTTGGTGAACTGCATAAAACAGTTTTTTTGGAATGAGTGTCTTGTGCAGTTCAACTAAAATGTCACGTGGGCAACATCTCTCAATTTTGGTGGAACTGCACAAAATGGTGATTGGAGTTTCCAAAATCTCCGCGAAGTTCTGCTGGTAATCTCGTGCAACATTTTATTAGCCTTTGCAAGATGAGCCGTCACTGTCACCACAATGGCACTTTATTTTAGTGGAACTGCACAAAAGGATAAGAAAATTATAGTTGCACCTTATATGAGCCGGACAGACAACCTTAATGTTCCTCAATTTTAGTGCAACTACTAAAGAAGAACCTGCCAGCTCACGAGAGCAAGTACTTCTTGCTAGCTGAATGATGCAATATTTGCTTCATTTTAGGTGAACTGCAGAAAAAGGCGCATTAATTGAATCATGGAACTCCAGGCAGGCCTCATCCGAGTGGATCTGAAGGTTGAGTTCAAGGAGGCCACTATTAAAGTGAAATCATGCTTTTCTTGTTTGTGCTGTGAAACAGGAATACTCAACTACAGATGTTGTGACGGTCAAGGGCATTCACCAAGTTCTTCGACTGTATGACATGGCTAGCCAAGATGGATTTAATCCCGATATTCACTTTATCAAAAGGCTCTAATGGGTTGGTTCTAAATCTTGCAAGCTGGGAATCAATGAGATGTGTAGGCATCTTTCTTGTACTTATTATTTGAATCTTATTTGTTGGTTCTGAATCTTGCAAGCTGGGAATCAATGAGATGTGTAGGCATCTTTGTTGTACTTATTATTTGGATCTTATTTGTTGGTTTTGAATCTTGCAAGCTGGGAATCAATGAGATGTGTAGGCATCTTTGTTGTACTTATTATTTGGATCTTATTTGTTGGTTGTGAATCATGCAAGCTGGGAAACATGGCATGAAGATGAAGAGGACAACAACCATAACAAACAGTTCAAACTTGGTAGTATTATCTTTGTGAAAGTGCGACAAATGTGCTGATCGTGTGCGTCTTGAGAATAATAATTATAATTGTTGTGCATGTTGATCATGTGGCACTGATAGAATGAGCCAATGCATTGCTTGTTTTAAGTATAAATTTCTATTAAAGCTAATTAAATTTAAGTAAAGTGACCACTAACTCCGGTTATTATAGTACCAATACAGACCCGCTTGTGAACCGACGTGTGGCCGGAGTAGGTTTCTTAATGGAGGCGTTTGAATGCGCCAAGGGTGCATCTTCTGTCGGGCGTGCAGCGGACGAGGGAGGGGTAGTAACTGTTGTGGCATGTACACACTCATTTTACTGTTGAATCCAGTTCCCCAAGAGCTGAAAAACTAACTGCTACCGCCGCCTACACACTCGTTCACTTGAAGAGACTCCAATGGCGATCCGAGGGGTGAGCCTGATGGATATGGACTTCAGCAAAGAGTTCCCCTTTGAGTTCGCCGTTCAGTCCTATGGCTGCACCAAGTTGAATGTGATGTACACCAACAATCCGGACTCGGTGAAGCTCTGCCTTGCAGAGTTCAAGCAGTACCTACAGGACGAGAAATCACAAAGTTGCAGGACTAGACCTTATGCCCATCCATTCATCTCCTGACAGGGACCAGCAGATCGCCGTCGCCCAGGTATGTGTGCGGGCCGAGGTTCTCATCTACCACTTCTGTAGGGCCATCAGAGGTTCTGGAGCATTCGCTCGTTTCATCGGCAGCACCGACTGCACCTTCGCTACGATGGAGAGAAGGAAGAACGCGACGATTCGGCCATCCGGTTCAACAAGCTTGTCGACATCCGAAGCAATACAAGATCATCGACAGCAGGCGGGAGAAGGACTCCGTGGTTGACCTCGCCGAGACCATCATCGACCCCTGATACGCCAACATGAAAGAAGACAATGATACCAAGGACCTGAACACGTGGGAGGTACCTCTGAATCTAGCCTACATAACCTACGCGGCCAGGGACGCATACGCATGCTACGACATGTACAGGTAGATCTTGGACATGAGGGCATGTCTGCTTCTCGTAACCGACGAGTACACGGACAGCCGCAGCGTCATGATCAAGCGTGCTAGGAAGGTCTAGATGTTGTACTTTATCTATTTATAAGCAACTTTATCATCTGAGTGTTTCATGCATTAGCCTATGTGTCATAATTATCTGTTTTGTCCGAAATATTTCTTTTAAGAACCCATTAACCTGTTTGCTTTTTTTAGTGGCTATTTGCTTATGTATGTAACTAGTTCACTTGTCCGTTAAAAAAAACTAGTTCACTCGGCTGTCGTGCTTTGAATCTCCTTCCTCCCAACATATTCCCCTCCTCAGGTGGACCCAACAGGTCTCGTACACAGACATATGGGACCAACCACCTATCCATTTGTATTTCTTTATTTTGTTCAATCTTTCGTCCTCTTCCTATCTGTGGTGGCCATCATAGCCTATGGCATTGGCCAGGCCATCCCTCTACTACCACACATTGTCCGGCGGCGGCAGCTCCACCGGCCCACCCTGCACCCGAACAAGTCAACCCTCGTACTCCCCTCCGCCTACGTCTTCCCCCGCTCCGGTTCGTTCGGTCCGAGGTCTCGACATCATCCTCCGCCTTGGTGCTCTAGCCGCGGCGCCGCCGTCTGTCGTTCCCAACATGGTAAGCAAAACAAGAGGAACCGGGAGACATCTGTTCGTCAAGAGGCTGATAGTTCCGGGCCCACCAGGTCCATGGCCTAGGTTTTGTTGTTTAACATGGGCAGCCCACGACATGTTTCAACATTTTTTGGATCCAACAGGTATCAAGCGGCCTCTGGGCCTCCCAACCTAGCTTGTCTATAATATCAGCAGCCCAAGTTATGTTTGTTTTTTCAAGACGACGCATAGCTCAGTTCTATTTTTCTATAAGAATGCAAAACTGAACCTATTTTCTATAAGAATGCAAAACTGAACCTATATTTATATCTTATTTTATTACACACACACACACACACACACACACACACACACACACACACACACACACACATATATATATATATATATATATATATATATATATATATATATATATATATATATATATATATAGAAACAACATAAGTTTCAAATTAAACCTGTCGCTTAGTCCAACCATTTTATTGACCTTCCCACTTCCTTTATTTTTCGTTTTCATTAATCCTATATCTGAATTTTCTCCCACTTTCTTTTTGATGTAAACTGAGTTTTCCGATTACTTTTCCTAGAACCAACTCAAGCTGTCCCACGTCTAGCCTAAGAAATAATAATACCCCACGTACTATTAACTCATCAAATTAAAATGATATTTTATTTCGTAAGTTGAAATTTCTTGCAAAATAATAATAATAATTGTTTATATATAACTTGGCAAGTTAAGTCCTAGTGAATGCGTACATAAGCTTGCAAATATTTTACTGACCAATGCAGTAATAGACGTGCAATCATGTGTTTATGTTTTTATAACATTTCTCCGTCTAGCCCAACATGATATTTTCACCCAGCCCAGCAAGTCCGCAGATTTCAAGAAAAATGCAAATGGTCTTTAAATTCTACCATATATATAAACGGGCTGCATAGATGCTACATCATTGTTTCACCCATCCCACCAAATGGACTAGCTGACATGTGGGCCAGTAGGTCGAAGCCTAAGAAGGCGTTGGATTTACATCAAATGGTCGGCATTCTTCTTCAATCTCTCGTCTTCTTCCCCGAGCGCTGCCGGGACCGCCTGCTCCAGCCTCCGGCGTCCAGCGGCGTTGTTTTGCGTTCCTCAGCGAAACGCTACCCCGCCGACGGCCAGGCCATCCCTCCACTCTGCACCTCCTTTTATTCTCTACCGAGTGTAGGCCCACCCCGCACCCGAACCAGTCAGGTTTCCCACTCCTCTCCGTCTGCGACTCCACTGTCGCGTCTTCCCCATCTCCGGGTCGTTCCAGTCTGGGGCCTCTCCGTCGCCCACCGCCTCGGTGCACTCGGCGTGGCATGGTCAACATACAAGAGTCATCGGAAGAGGACTATACGTGGAGAGCCTTACGGCTGGGACCCACGAGGTCCATGGTCGCACGCAAGGAAAGTTGCTCCTTATTACGCCTTTGACGTGGGTATGCGTGGGAAGGGCTTGTATTTCGTGAAAAAATGTCCCCGGCCACGGTGTAGGACCAACCAGCTATATCTTCGCATGCAAGCAAGTGCCTCCTTATTACGCACAAAAAAAATGAATACCCCCTGCTAGCTGGGACCCACCATAGTGGGTGGCTGACTTGTGGGCCTATAAGTTCACGGGGACGGAGGGCTTTGTCAACTTAGTCAATATGAACGATTCTAGCTCCAGTGACCGTACAATGTCCATCCAACGGCCATAGTGCTTCTTCAACCTCTGGTCTTCTTGCTCCAGCCGCTCAAAGCAGCGCCGGTCGTGCCGCCTGCTCCTGCCTCCCGTGGCCGGCTGTGCTACTGCGGAGGCCTCATCTCCCCCATACTACTCCCACCGTTGGCCAGGCCATCCCTCCACTCACCCACACCCCCTGTTATTCTGCAGCGACGGGAGCCTCACACCGTAGCCGAACCAGTGAACCCTCGTTCTCCTCTCCACGTGGGCATCCACTTCCGTGTCTTCCCCAGCTCCACGTCGTCCCCGTCCTAGGCCTGGCCGTCGTCCACAGCCTTGGTGCTCTCGGTGCGGCTTGGTCAATGTGGTCAACGACTGACTTCCATCGGAAGAGTACTGTACGTGGAGAGCCTGACAGCTGGGTCCACTGTCACAGCTGGGTCCACGACCACAGCCCAGTTTTTTGTGATTTCTCAAGCAAGTCGCTTTGTCAGGCCTGTTGGGCTGCAAATCTTTCAAGACAAGGAGAGCTTCATTCGGCTGGGTGAGAAAATGGCCTATCAATAATGAGAAATGGGCTGTACATTTTTAAAACACATCAAACCGGCAATTAGTTTCAAATTTCTTTTTTTCATTTCGAGATTTTAAATTGCATTGATTTTTATGCGTGGACAATTTGTTGGATTTTATATTGATATACATTTATTTTTAAAATCAGTTTGAATGTGACTCGAAATTTCGGGATTAAAAACAGTTCGGACTGCACCGAAATATGCAAAATTTCATACAATTTTTAACCATGGCCACAATATGGGCTGTAATGCTAACAAAAAGAATATGGGCTCCAAAAAAACCTTAAGAATTAGCAAATGGGCTGTAAATTATTAGAAATAATGGCAGATGGGCTGTATGCTATTTTCCAAAGATTTGAGGCTTTCCTAAAAAAGGTTGGCCTTTAGCAAAGGATCGTTGGATGTCCATCCAACATTGTCGTCTTCTTCAATCTCTGCTCTTCCTGCTCCACCCGCTCAAACAAGCACCGGCGGGACTGCTCGCCCCTCCTCCCTTGGCTGCTTTGTCTGCTGCCACAAGCCTCACCGCCCACCGTACTCCCATCGCAGGCCTAGCCATCCCTCTACTCACCACACTGCTTGTTATTCTCCGTGACGGGCGACGAACCAAGAAACCCTCGTACATTCGTACTCCCCTCCGCGTGGGAAACAACTGCCGAGTCTTCCCTGGCTCCGTCTCGTTCCCTTCCTAGGCCTCACCGTCGTCCACCGCCCTGGTGCTCTCGGCGCGACCTGGTCAACGTGGTCAACGACCGACATGCATCTGAAGTGGACTATACATGGAGAGGCTGACTGCTGGGTCCACGGCCGCACGCGAGGAAATGCCTCCTTATTACGCGCAAAATAATGATTCCTCCACCTGACATCTGGGACCCACCGAAAGGGCCTCTGTATTTCACAAAAAAAATGTTACCACCGCTGACAGCTCGGACCCACCAGCTATATCTTCGCACGCACGGAAGTGCCTCCTTATTATGCATAAAAAAAATGAATACTCCACGTGTTAGCTGGGACCCAGTATAGTGGCAGGCTGACTTGTGGGCCTACTAAGTTGACGGGGACGGAGGTCTTTGTCATCTTAGTCAATATGCACGATTCTAGCTCCAGTGACCGTACGATGTCCATCCAATGGCCGTAGTGCTTCTTCAACCTCTGGTCTTCTTGCTCCAGCCGCCCAAACCAGCGCCGGTCGTGCCTCGTGCTCCTGCCTCCCGTGGCCAGTGGTGCTGCTGCGGAGGCCTCACCGCCCCCTACTACTCCCACCGCTGGCCAGGCCATCCCTCCACTCGCCCACACCCCATGTTATTCTGCGGCGACGGTAGCCTCATCCCGCAGCCGAACCAGTGAACCCTCATACTCCTCTCCACGCGGGCATCCACTGCCGCATCTTCCCCGGCTCTGTATCGTCCCCTTCCTAGGCATCGCCGTCGTCCACCGCCCTGGTGCTCTCGGCGCGGCGTGGTCAACGTGGTCAAGGAACGGCTTCCATCGGACATGGACTGTACGTGGAGAGGCTGACAGCTGGGTCCACGGCCGCAGCAAGGAAGTGCCTCCTTATTACGCGCAAAATAATTATTCCTCCACTGAAAGCGGGCACCCACCGGATGGGCCACCGTATTTCGCAAAAAAAACGTTCCCCCCTAACTGCTGGGACCCACCAGCTACATCTTTGCATGCAAGGAAGTGCGTCCGGAAGAAAAACGATTCGCCCTCCTGACTGCTGGGACCCACCAGCTACATCTTCACACGCAAGGAAGTGGCTGACAGTCGGGACCCACCTGGTCGAAGCGTACGTAGCATTGTCATTCTCGTCGCGAACGTGTACGTACATACTAGTCGATGTAGAGACGGGCACGTGTCGTAGTAGAGGCACGCACGTAGCATGTACACGTACGTACATCGGCCAATGTGCAAGAAAGAAAATACGGCCACGTACGTACATACGGGCAGGGTCTCGAACGCCTATTCGCGCATACGCACGACCGGGGCTCATGTACATGGATGGGTCAGAACGGAGAAACAGCGTCGTCTTCGTCGTGTTCATGGGGAGCCAACCGGCTGGGTCGGAACGGAATGCGTCGTCGTGTTCATCGGGAGGGCTTTGACGGAACAACCGATGGAAACGAGGCCTGGCGTACCACAGAACAGAGGAAACGGCCTTGTGTTCGATCGGCCACATTCGAAACGGGATCCTGTTCATCGGGAGGGGTCTGGTGTACCGCAAAACAGAGGAAACGAACCTCCTACAGTCGAAACGGGGGTCCTGTTGATCGGGAGGGTTGTGACGTACCGCAAAACGGAGGAAACAGACTTGTGTTGGAGCGCTACGGTCGAAACGGGGGTCCTGTTCATTGGGAGGGGTGTGGCGTACTGCAAAATGGGACTCCACGGGATACTGTTCATCTCCACCGTCGACCCCCTCCAGCCTCCACGGGCTACTGTTCATCCACGGTCGACCTCCTCCAGCTTCCACCTGCGACTGTTCATCCACCCCTCCACCGTCTACTGTTCATCCAGCCCTCCACGGGGTGGTACTATTCATCCAGCCCTCCATGGGGTCCTATTCATCCAGCCCCAACCGGCTCGATCTATCGGGTTCCTGTTCATCCAGAGGCAACACCATGGGGTCCTGTTCATCCACCCCCATCGGGATCTGTTCATCCAACCCCCCCAAAGCGCTCACCGTTAATCTGAGGCGATCGATCGGCTTGATTAGCGGCGATAGCGAAGAATCGCTCGATCGGGTTCAGTTAACAGCCATCGATCGATCACTCGGGTTCAGTAACACGTAGCCTGCAGTGCAATCGCTCGGGTTCAGTTAGAGCCCACTGCCTCGCTCGGGTTCAGTTAGATCCCAACGCTTTGCACCCACGTGTGTGCGTGTACGAGAGAAACGCGCATCGCTCGGCCCCGACCATCCACCGTAACCGGGAACACCCCAATATTTTCCTCGCCCTCGCTTCTACCACGGTTTTTTCCGTCATGGACGGCCCAAAGAATGCCATGCAGCTACGTCTCCGGCCCGCCGAGGACGAAAAGCCCATTTTCTGTCATGATTTTTTGTCACAGAAGTAGGACCCCACCACATCTATGATGATACCTGGTTTTGTCACAATTATCGTCATAGAAGTGTCATAAATATGACGAAAAAATTCGTTCGGCCCAAAATGTCACGGATGTGTCTTTTTTTGTAGTGTAACCTCTCCCGATGTAGGTCAATGTGATGCATGCATGCATCGATGATGCCCTTGTGGGCCCACAGATGGAAGCATCACACGTGAGTGTCCTAGCTAGGATAACCACCGCATGCATGCATGTGGCCCAAAAAGGTGTTGTGTGATGTCTGAATAGCCAATTTCACAATTTTGATGTGGCACGTGCCTCGGAAACCAAAAAGTCCCGACACTGAGTGAGGTGTACTTGTTCACGGATGCGTACGTATAGTATATATGCTAGTCCCGTCCCACCTCTTTGTCGCGTACTATATACCACCATAACACAAACAAAAAATATTCTACCTTGCTAGTCAAATTAACCTCACTGCCGGCTGTTCGTCAAAGTGATGGATGGCGACCTCGTGGGCCCACAGAAAGCGTCACACACGAGTACCGAGTGTCGTGTAGGACAACATCTACTTCATGTGGCCAAAACAGGTATGTATGAAAGGGTTGTGTAATGTTTTAAATAACAATTTCACGACTCTGGTGTGGCACCGGCCTGCCTAACAAAACTGCCAACCCACACGGTGGCTCACAACTCGTAGTGTATTGCGAGCCACCCGCCACCCCCAGACGCACACACCCACACACACACCGCGAATCCACCGCAACTACGATGCATGTTAAATTAATTATCCCGCAGTGAACATATGTTACCAAAGGAGGGACGTTTTTATTTCAAAAAATCACAGAGATCATTAAGATGTTTTAGTACATTAATTGATTGATTTTCTACGGGTATAATGTGCAAAAATCAAATATGAGCTACATGCACATGTGACAGTGCACCTAAATGGATTGCAAAAACACATGTGTCTCATTGGGTCCATGTTTACTCCCCGTGCAACAAATTTCAAACATTCAGAATCTTGATTTTTAAATTCTAGTACATCCAAAACTTATTTGAAGTTCATGAAACTTATCGTGTTGTCATATGGACACCAATACAAGGTGGCATTGTACTTTTTTGTCAAATTTGAGACCAGTTTTGATGTAATCTTTATCTAATTACAAATGGGAGATTATTAATAATTGGGAACCAATATCCCAAACGGATTATTTATTCGAACCGTGAGCGTTAGTCCAACAATGGATATGTGCCATGCTTCGGTTAAGCAATAAAGCGGCAGCATTAATAATCCAAATAGAAAAACAATATACGTGCCGCCGCGCGACCCGTGTGCCATGCGAGGAGGCATGAGTTGACGGGACGCATACGAGCAGTCCGCCATGCAGGCAGATGGGGAGGCGTGCGTGTAGATGTGTGAATTGACGGAGGCGTGCGAGTAGCTATGTGAAACTTTGGTTGGCATGCCAGCAGTCCGGTCCGCAGGCTCAACGGGAGGCGAGCCATCAGTTTGACCGCCGCGCGCCTCTCTCCCACAACACCCACTACTCCATATTAATGGTGCGCCCAAGCGGCCGCACCCCCCATCCTCGCTACACACACACAATCCTCTCTCTCCGCTTGCATCCTCGACGCCGCTCTCAGTCCTCAAAGCCGTCAGTGTATGAGGATGCCGCCGAAGCGCCCCATCGGAGGGAGTGGTGACGCCGGGGCTGCTAAAGCACCAGCGTGGAGATGGAGACAGAGGTTGCCATCACCGTCCGCGAGTTATCGATGCACCCTGACATCCTCGACGGCGTCGAGCTTCCACAGCCGGAGGCGGAGTTCCACACCGGCTCTGGTGACGACCCCGGCGATGACTCCGACGACCACTCTGGCGACGACTCCGACGACGACGGACAGCTGGTTAGTCATCTATACCCATTTCTGTGTCAAATACATCATAGGGTTTCTCTGGTTACTCCTGCCTCCCCCTTTTTGGAATAGAAATCATATGGTTATGTTCTCCCAATCCATGAAATCTGAGTAAGTTTCGTTAGAACCGTGTAGTGTATTGATTGTCTGAATGGTAGAAGTGATAAGTGATTAGTTGTTTCATCTATGCAAGTGATTTCCGCTAGTAATCCGACTAGGGTTAGTGTCTGTGCTAATATTTCCTAGCCAGGACTTGACAATTGATTTGGAATGACCTACATATGTTTGTGCCATTATTTTCTTCAAGATTGGTCTGTACATAGACGACTGTGCTTAAAAATCAAACCATAATCTCTGGATATGTATAAATAAATATCCATAAATTCCTAATCCTACTTCACGACATGTAATCATTGATTTGATGCCAAATTTGTTTTACTATTTATATAGGTGTTGTCTGACAATGTGGACAGCGAGGATGAAGATGGCCAGAGGAAGTACAAGAGGCAAATCCTGAGGGAGCTTTATGCGGGAATGCATAACAGGTGTATTAGGACCTGGAACGGTGGCTATCGATGCCCATTTTGCAACCACAAGCTTCATGACGCGTATCTAAGTGTTCTGGTGCATGCAAGAGGACGGGCCATTGGCTCCTTCAAGCAGAAGTATTCTCGTAGGGTGGCACATGGCGCGTACGCTGAGTAGCTGGAGAAGCTTCAGGATCGTGCCGGCATGTGATATGAGATGTGGGATGGATCGAACTATGTATGCCTGAGTATGCTTAATGACGGTTGAACTATGTACTTATGTTTGAACTATACTTATGTATGTGTACGCTTATTATCTATGTCTGAGTATGTTAAATATTTGGTCAAAATTTGGTAAAAATTACAAAGGGGGACCAATAAACCAGGACGGAGGTAGTACGTCAATCACACACGGTTCCCAAAGTTGGAACCGTGTGCAATGACTTTCATTTTGCCTGTTGCGTCAATCACACACGGTTCGCTCTAGCAAACCGTCGCCTCCAAAATTCTTTGTGGGACAGAAAACCCTCACCACCCAATTCAAAAAAGAAAAAGAAAACCCTCACCATCCTCACGTCACAAAAACCCTAACCTCGCCCGCCACCCCCTCTTGTCCCCATTCACACCTGCACAAGCTCCTCCGCGTCTATGCCATGGCACCGCCTATCGCGGCGGTTAACACTTAGCTCGACGCCTGCCGCTGCCGCGAGGCTGCTGGCAAGGCCCACCGCATTTCGCCACTTCCGCTTGCCACCGCCTATCGCCATCGACTTTCTCGATGATTCTCGCAGTCGACCCAGCTCCGCTCAGTTTGGGAATCTTTCGTACTGAGGGTTCTTTCTCATGGACGACAAGGTAACTAATTTAATGAGATATTATCTCATCTCTTATCCCAGTTCATCTGCCTCCTTTAATCACCCGGCGAAAATCACCGTGAATTCATTTTTATTCGAACTGATTTAAGGGTTTTTTCATTCATAGAATGTACAGTGCACCGACACATCAGGACTTTGCGACCTCCGCCAGAGATTCCATCTCACCGTACCAGATCACTTGAGGACGTGCGCGGTATGTTCAATATGACCCTAAATCGGTTGGCACGGCCTACTTTCCTGAACATATTCTGAATATTGCTACATTTGGATAAAAGGTGCCACATGCACCATATACGTCAAAGGGGAATTTTCCCCTCTTCTTTCTATATTAGGAAAATTAATGATGTATTGTTCTTTCAATTACTCTCATATTTCCATGACATCATGTTTACCCTATCTGTTTAATTATAGATTTTTGTCCTTCAATTTCAACTGATGTACAGTTCTTTCAATTTGGGCCCATATTTGCATGTTACCATATTTTCTTTAACAATCCTACCATTTTCTGCAACGCATCCCTTGCTACGCAATAGATTATGCAGTGCACAATCTTTCCCTTTACATAGATCAACACTGCATGGATGTCATACTTCACACAAACCATGGATTTATAATCGTTGCTACTATAAGACTTGATGAACGTGGTGACTCCTATTTTTGCATTAGTTTTGGAAAGAAATTTCTAAGTTTTATGTACTGAAAGCTGGCACTAAAATTGCACCGCACATAAAAGGGCCTAGTCATGAGATATATGCTAACTTCCCCGACAAAATCATCCGTCCAGACTTTGTTCGAAGTAAGTTTTCTTTTCAACTATCTGCATGTTGACTTACCCAGAAATGTCAAATGAATTGTGTAGTATTTAAGCAACCAATTGTTATTCCCATTTCTTACTATATTCCTACCTAATAACTTCTAGTTACCAATACACTTTTCTATTGCCCTGTTTTAACTAAATGTTCCATGTACTCCCATTTCTATCAGAAAGCGCCGCTGACAAGGAGACTCCAGATGTGAGGAACGGGGCTGCCAACAAGCGGAGGCGGGGCAAGCTAGAACCGCATGCGACTCCAGCAGGCCTAGACTTCATCAGCAGCCTCCCAGATGATATGTTGATAGTCATCATTTCCCTCCTCCCAATCAAATATGGGGCGTGGACAACTGTCCTTTCCCGGCTATGGCACCCCCTATGGAACTCCAACCCTCTCGACCTCATCGTCACCCACGAGCTCTGCCATGGCTATAGCAATAGCTTGCATGCGTTCTCCAAGATCCTCGGCAGTCACCTTGGCCCAACTAGGGGCCTTAGAATGGGCAAGTTCCGTTCCAACGGCAAGGACCGAGCCAAGCTTGACGACTGGTGCCGATCCCCCGCCCTAGATCAGCTCGAGGAGCTCACTTTTGATGATGGGCATATGCGGTCGTTGCCAACGCCTACACTCGGCCTCGCGGCCACGCTGCGCGTCGCCAAGTTCGGGAACTGCCATCCCCCCTTAATGACACGCTCGCTCTTATTCTACCACGACTGAAGCACCTTGAGCTCGTCGCTATCTACCTCTCAAACGGTGACATGGAGCGCCTGTATTGCACTCGAGTACCTTCGTCTGCAGGCGATCAATTGGTTGAGTACCTTCCACATCACCTCCATGACTCTCGGGACTATTTATGTGTGTTGCTGGTGCGGCAGGAAGACATCACAAGATGTGTACCACGGTATGTTCATTGAGGACACACCTGCACTTGAGAGATTACTTGTAATTTATCAAGAAGGTCCAACAAGAATCAATGTCATTTCTGCGCCGAAATTGACAGTGGTGCGCTACTCTTCTGACAAATACTCCGAACTTGTTATTGGATCCACACCCGTTTAGGTCCAACAGCTGCCTTCTACCTCTCCTTCTACAAATTAACATTATTTCTAATTTTGAATATGTTTGTTCGTCTATCATTTAGAAAATGATTCCAACAACCTTGACCCCGAAACTGCGCATAATGAAGGTCTTGGCACTAGAATCTATCGGCCCCAACCTGGAGCTAGTTGTCAGTTTCCTGAGATGCTTTCCGTTCCTGGAGAAGCTATATATTGAGGTGATGTTCCTTTCCTGTTAAATTTTAACCATAAGGGAGTTCAATTTGTGACACCTTTTTCCAAGTTTACAATGACAATGGCCCTGTTTGGTTCGGCTGTGGATTTCTAAAAGAAGTTGTGATAAATCTGATGTGGAAAAACAGCTGTGAAAAAAAGCTGTGGAAAATCTGATGTGAAAAAGGTGTAGGTCAATTGGCAAACCAGCTGATACAGCTTTTTGAGATTTTGGCCCGCAACGGAATCAGATTTTGGAAAGCACGTCCTGGGCTGCTTCCGCTTTTGGTTCAGATTTTGGCAACGGATTTCTGGAATCAGATTCTGCTGGGTTCGCCCTTTGGTTCAGATTCTGCTGCGCGGCAATGGAATCCGTCGATAAAAGCTGAACCAAACATGTCCAATGTACTATGATTTCTGAAGGATTCTTTTGGAGGATTTCAGTACATACATGTTCCACCCCCCCCGCCCCCCCATATTGGTTGGTTGATCCATATGGTTACAATCAATAAGCATTTCTCCTTTGGATTCATCTGTACTAGTTTTCTTAGGGAACTTTTCATCCACTCCAACCTCTTGTGAAGAAGGCTACATTTTTCTAGAATGTAATCAAATGCTCATGTTAATCATGTCAGATGAAAGATGGCATGTTAGTGCATTTTACAAATCCTGCAAACCAAATAGGCCTGTAGTAATGTTCAAAACTGCATGTAGGCACTAACACGTTTTCTTCTTTTGCAGATAAGATTAGGCCCAGTGGTGGATAATGTGATATAGTATAAAAATCTCGTCGAATGCGTAGATCTGCATCTCTCAGAAATTACTTTGAACTCCTACCGAGGGACCTTACCAGAGATTATATTCGCCAGGTTCTTTGTTCTCATAGCAAGGGTGCTGAAGGAAATGAGGTTTGCCCTATATTTATTTCGCAAAAATGAATGGTTTGTAGATCAGTGCCGGCGCGTGCGGCAGAATATAATAGGCTCCAAAAATGCTGAATTTCATTTGGAACTTCAGATGACAGAGTAATCGGAATTCATCGTCTCAACCCCATACATGACTTCTCAGTGGCTGACCCCTTTGCAAAAATTGCGAGGTTTCGAAACCAGACTTAGAAGTGGTAATATTTGTTTGAACCTCTCTGATATCGATGTTCAGAGGATCAGCGCGAGCGTTTGTAGCTGATGAGCTGAATTTCATTTCTAATATGAGTTTGAACCTTCTAATCTTTGAATTTGAGCCATATAACTCTGGAATTTGAACCTTGTAATATTTCGAGCTTTTGTGGTGCAATCGTTGAACTAGCATGGTATGAGACTTGTATATTGGTAGCACTATTTTGACCTTAATATGCAATGGTCTTAGATTTTATTAACCATTCTTGAATCTGTTTACCTTGTCGATCTCATAGCACACGATCCGTATAGCTAACTCGACTATGATCTTCGACATTATTGCACATAGTTGGTTTCTTCCACCATGTGCCCTGTAGAGCACAAAATTAATTATCGCACTCGAGTGTCCATCATCACCCTTCTGTGTAACTATGACCTCATCACCCACGGGTAAACTTATGACCGAAGTCATTCCACACACTTCGTTTTTACAAAGCTTTTTGCCAATGAACACCCACGATTTGTCCCTCTTCTAGCCAACGCGTGGCCAAACAAGCCGGGCGGGAACCTTGAGCGGCAAACCGCACGGTAGCGCGGGAACAGGATCACCGATGATACATTTGGCGCCTCTTCGAGCCCACGTGTGCGGTGCGGTGTTGTCAAGCATGCACTGGAATCCTCCGCTATGATCGCCGTGACAAGACATGACGATTACAGGCCGGCCGACCCCCATTTATTACAGTGGCCAACCTTTCGATCGCGCCCCACCATTGCAAGAAGAACACCCACCATGAGAGATTCTTAGAGGGTATCCTGCACGGCTCCAATGGCGCTCCGAGCGGCTGCCGACAACGAGCAGTAGTTCACCATGCGTGTCGTGGTGGACACCCACAGAAGGTTCATGGACCTCTCGGTGGTGTACACCAACGGCCAAGTCTGGGTGGAGCACTCCATCCACATCATGGAGATGTTTCTTGCCGAGGAGAAGTACAAGGTGGTCGGGTTCGACCTCGAGTACACCCGCGGTCGTGTCGGATCTCGTCCCAAAGTCGCCGTTGCCCAGATGTGCGTGCACCACCATGTCCTCGTCTACCACTACTGCCTCGCCACAAGGCCTTGCGAGCGTTTCGCCAGGTTTGTCAACAGCCCCCACTACATGTTCGCTATGGTGGACATCACCAACAATGTAAAGTGGCTCGAGAATTCAGGCATCGCCTGCCAGAATCTTGTCGACATCCAGGGCCAATACAAGATCTGGGGCAGCAAGGAGCATGAGAAGGACTCATGGTTCACCTCACCGAGGCCATCATCGACCCCTACTACAGAGACATGAATGATTCATGCAACAAGGAACAGCGTGCCTGGCACTCGGCCTGGATGGAAAAACTCGACAAAGCTCACGTCTTGTACGCGGCCAAGGAGGCGTACACGAGCTACGACATGTACAGGCGGATTGTTGCCATGAGGAAGTGCCTCCCCCCCACCCCCCAAAACGGCCAGGGATCCAGCTGGAAGCAGACCAATGGCAAGCGTCGTCGCAACAATAAGTAGATGATTATATCCTCATTTCTCCTACTTTAGTATGCATGTAATTGCTTACTTTGGTGTGTGGAAATGTTATGTGTGTAGTCACTTGTGTAATTTTATGCTTAATTTGGTTATGCAATGCTGTCTTTTTAAGTATATATGTTGATGCTCGTAGGCAGGCGTAGATGTTAAAGGGACAAAGAAAACCACATCGCACACGGACTAAACAATGGAACCCGTCGGTGATGTTTTCATCAATCACTCACAATTGTATACCAGCAATCATTTGCTCACAACACACATGGCTTATTAGCAGTAATCGTCTGTGTTGTTATTGGTCTTCGCACACATTTTCGATTACAAACATGTTTGCCGCGTATCACACACATCTTGGTAAGTTGAACCGTTTCTATTCTCATGTCTCAACGCAAACAGTTCATCCGAGTGAACCGCATGCCGTATATCACACACACCTTGATCTGGCCGGCCGTTTATTTTGTGTTGCCTAAACACAAACAGTTCATCTGAGTGAACTGTATGCTGTATATCGCACACACCTTCATCTGGCTGCCCGTTTCTTTTGTTCCTCCCCATCGCAAACAGTTAATTGAGCTGAACCGTATGCCCTGTATCGCACACGCAACTAAAATATGAACCGTGTTTGATGCATCCTCCATCGCAAACGTTTTCCACCTTTTTTGACGTTTTTTTACACCACCGTTTGCGATTATGGCATCCCACATAGTTTCGTCGAAGGGTCTCTGATCGTAGTGTCGTGTTAGCAGCATCCTGCAGTAGTGATAGTCCATTTACTCCAAACTGGAGAACTTCCCGATGAGCAAGAGGAAGCTGAAAGAGTAGCTCGGAGGGCCAGTATGTATCAGATTGTCAATGACACTCTATACAAAAGAAGGCCCAATGGTGTGAAATTGAAGTGCATTTGCCGGGAAGAAGGAAAGGAACTATTGGCAGAAATACACAAAGGCACGTGCGGCTCCACACTGGATCAAGGGCATTAGTTGGGAAAGCATTCCGACAAGGATTCTATTGGCCCACATCCTTTCAAGATGCGGTCGAGCTAGTCACCAAGTGTGAAGCCTACCAATTCCATTCCAAGAACATCCATCTGCCAGAACAAGCTCTTCAGACAATCCCTTTGTCATGGCCGTTTTCGGTCTGGGGGCTTGATATCCGTGACGCCTCCGATTCAATCATACACTAATCATACACGCAAATGTGTACAATCAAGATAAGGGACTCACGGGAAGATATCACAACACAACGCTAAAATAAAATAAGACATACGAGCATCATAATACAAGCCAAGGGCCTCGAGGGCTTGAATACAAGTGCTTTCGATCATAGGCAAGTCGTGAAAGCAACAATATCTGAGTACGACATAAGTTAAACAAGTTGCCGGAAGATGGCTAGCACAACCGGGATACAGATTGAAAGAGGCGCGGGCCTCCAACCTGGGATCCTCCTAAACTACTCCTGGTCGTCGGCGGCGGCCTGCACGAAGTACTAGGCACCCTCGGTGTAGTAGGAGTTGTCGAAGGCGGCGTCTGACTCCTGGGCTCCATCATCTGGTTGCGACAACCGAGAAGAATGGAAAGGGGGGAAAGAGGGAGAAAAGCAACCGTGAGTACTCATCCAAAGTACTCGCAGGCAAGGATCTACACTACATATGCATGGGTATCAGTGTAAAGGGGCAATATTGATGGACTGAACTGCAGAATGCCAGAATAAGAGGGGGATAGCTAGTCCTATCCGAGACTATGCTTCTAGCGACCTCCATCTTGCAGCAGGTAGAAGAGAGTAGATGGTAAGTTCACCAAGTATCATCGCGTAGCATAATCCTACGCGGCGATCCTCTCCTTGTCGCCATGTGTGAGAGAGATCACCGGGTTATATCTGGCACTTGGAAGGGTGTGTTTTATTAAGTATCCGGTTCTAGTTGTCATAAGGTCAAGGTACAACTCCGGGTCATCCTGTTACCGAGGATCACATCTATTCGAATAGATAAATTTCCCTGCAGGGGTGCACCACATTACCCAACACGCTCAATCCCCTTTGGCCGGACACACTTTCCTGGGTCATGCCCGGCCTCGGAACATCAACACGTCGCAGCCCTACCTATGAACAACAGAGAAGTCAGCACGCCAGTCTAAATCCTATGGCGTAGGGGTCTAGGCCCATCACCCATTGCACACCTGCACGTTGCGAGGGCGGCCGGAAGTAGACCTAGCATCCCTAATACAAGAGCAGGCGTTCCAGTCCAATCCCGCGCTCGCCGCTTAGTCGCTGACGTCAAGAAGGCTTCAGCTGATACCATGACGTCGAGTGCCCATAATTGTTCCCGCGTAGTGGCCAGGCTCAGACAAATACCAAGATCTCGTTAAGCATGTTATTTTAAAGTAACTGCGGACGCTGACCAGGGCCATGCCCACCTCTCACCTAGGTGGTCTCAACCTGGCCTGTCGCTCCGCCACAAAGATCCACCCAGAGGGCCGTCGGGACAAAGGTCCTTTCAGCCCCCAATCCGTGAATCACTCGCGGGTACTCTACGAGCCGACCCGACTTTAGTCACCACATGTATCGTATATTATAAATATATATGTCTATATATACATACATATACATATATATATATTATAAATATATAAGTATATACCCATGATCACCTCCCGAGTGATCACGGCCCTATAATATAGCATGGCAAACGGACAAGAATGTAGGGCCACTAATGGAATACTAGCATCCTATACTAAGCATTTAGGATTGCAGGTAAGGGTAACAACAGTAGTAGCAGAGACATGCTATGCAGCAGAATAGGATTAACCGAAAGCAGTAACATGCTACACTACTCTAATGCAAGCAGTAGAGAGAATGAATAGGCGATATCTGGTGATCAAGGGGGGGGCTTGCCTGGAAGCTCAGCCGAGAAGGAGGGGTCGTCAACACCATAGTCGTACTGGGTAGAAGCAGCGTCGGTCTCAATGTCTAACGAGAGAAGAGGGGGAAGAAACAATAAATATAATGCAAACATGTGCATGACGATGCATGACATGAAAATGAGCGGTGCTAGGTGTGCCCTAACACGGAAGTAGGTGATACCAGCGAAGGGGGGAAACATCCGGGAAAGTATTCCTAGTGTTCCGCGTTTTCGGACAGATGAACCGGAGGGGGAAAGTTGTGTGTTTGCTATGCTAGGGATGTGTGGTGGACGAATGGGCTTCCTATCCAGATTCGTCTCGTCGTTCTGAGCAACTTTCATGTACAAAGTTTTCCCATCCAAGCTACGGTTTATTTTATATTAATTTTAAAAGATTTAATCAATTTTCTGGATTTAATATATTAATGTAATTCGAAAATTAATTAATGCATCAGCATGACGTTAGCATGACGTCAGCAGTCAACACATGCGTTGAGTGGGTCGCTGACGTGTGGGTCCCACATGTCATTGACTGTTTAGTTAATTAACAGTAGTTAATTAGGTTAATTGAACATAATTAATTAAGTTAGTTAATTACTTAATTAACATTTTCATTTATTTATATATTTTGTATTTTTTAATGTTCTGGGCGTGGGGCCCCCGTGTCATAGGCCCTAGGGGGCCAAACGGGCGCGTGGGCGGAGCAGGTGTGGCGCTGGGCACACCGGGTTATTCAGGCGAGCCCGACTGGCGCTTTGAGCGGCGCCACGGCCAGTGGGCGGAGGGGCGGGCGTGACCCGACACCGGCGGCCGTGGTTGCAGCCGAGCAGGGTGGCGGGCGAGGTGCAAAGTGCGGTACCAAAGGCGGGGCGCGGCGGACGAAAGCAGCCTTGCGTGTGGCCGATCTGGGACAGCGCAGCGTGCCGAGAGGAGTCTGGATTAGGGGGTGTCCAGATAGCCGGACTATAACCTTTGGCCGGACTCTTGGGCTATGAAGATACAAGATTGAAGACTTCGTCCCGTGTCCGGATGGGACTTTCCTTGGCGTGGAAGGCAACCTTGGCGATACGGATATGTAGATCTCCTCCCATTGTAACTGACTTTGTGTAACCCTAGCCCTCTTCGGTGTCTATATAAACCGGAGGGTTTTAGTCCGTAGGACGAACAACAATCATACCATAGGCTAGCTTCTAGGGTTTAGCCTCTTTGATCTCGTGGTAGATCTACTCTTGTACTACCCATATCATCAATATTAACCAAGCAGGAGTAGGGTTTTACCTCCATCGAGAGGGCCCGAACCTGGGTAAAAACATCATGTCCCTTGTCTCCTGTTACCATCCGCCTAGACGCACAGTTCGGGACCCCCTACCCGAGATCCGCCGGTTTTGACACCGACATTGGTGCTTTCATGGAGAGTTCCGTTGTGCCGTCGCCATCAGGAAGGATGCCTCATCCCATCTTTAAAGACGACACTTTTGCTAAAGGAGCTTTGGCTATCGGCCAAACTCTCCGGCTAAGCGGTTTTCTTATGACCGCTGTTGTCAGCTAAGCGACGATGACTTCTCGGGTCATCGAAAGCAATCTTCACGTCTACTCGGAACTCGCCGAGCAGTTAGATCCGATGGAGCTCTCTTCCTTAAGCGAGCTCTTGGATCGCATCGCCCATCTCAGGAGTCGCTTCAGACTACGATCGATTGGGCCTAAACCCGATCCGAGAGATTAACTCTCCCAGTGTCACCCATCACGTTGCGTGGTGGAGGAACAATCTTGCAAGCCTTCATCTATCTTAAGGACTAGTTATGTTCGGATTCCCGATCCCTCCAAGTCGGATACCCGTGGAGGGGAGGACGTCACTCAAGCCCTGAACCTAAAGTCAGGCAACGGGCTAGATTCATTGGACAACATCCAAGAACCCAAGCTTCCGAGTTTGGAAACTCCTTGGCCCCCGAGTCTCAGTTGGGCGAGGTTCGGTTTAATTCCACCCGCCCACCCAAACATAAGCGATCTATCCCAAATTCGGCAAGAGCCCGCAAGCGATACACCATTCTTGGGCCAGATTCCTCCTGGTCATGAACAGGATAAAGGACTGCCGCGAGGAGGATGCAATTTCATTCTTCTGCAATAATTGCACGGACAATGGAATCCTCAACGCCATAAGTCGCCGTGAAATTACACGCTTCGCTGACTTGGCATCCATAGTACGAAAGTACTGTGCGATGGAAAGCGCCTGGAAAACCGAAATAAAATTTTGGGACAATCCGGCCTTGAATACAACCCCAGTCCGAAATAAAAGGGTGCATTATCGCCAGGCACCTGGGTTAAACACCAAAAAGCAAAACCCTCTATAGGGCATGGAACCGTACTGGAGGGATGGCTCAATGGACCCTGTAAAATTCATAGTACAGAGGGCGCCACACCAACTCATAGCCTTAGAGCATGTTGGATACTCCGGCAGGTGGCCAGAAGTGGCGAAGAGCTTCTAACTCCAGAATCCACAGAGCACCAGCCCAAGGATACCAGTACGGTATTAACAGTCTTCGAGACTTTCGCATCAAATAATATGCGGAAATGAACACTCCGCAGCCTTGCCGAAGTCTACCAAGTAGCAATAACAAACCCATGGAGTGACACGGCTATTACCTTTAATGCCAGTGATGAACCTAAATTCCGAACAGCCCGAGCACCAGCCGCATTGGTCCTCAGTCCAATAGTGGACGGCTTTCGCATTACCAAGGTATTCATGGACGGTGGCAGCGGATTGAACCTCATTCTGAGAAATTCTTTGAAAAATGGAAATAGGCAGGAGTCGCATTGAGCGACAGCACAACCTTTAGAGGAATAATCCCCGATCGGAAGCGCTGTCAGGAAAAATCACATTGGATGTGGTGTTCGGCACGCCGGATAATTACAGGTCCGAGGAGGTCACGTTCCAAGCGGCCCCGTTCAGCAGCGGATACCACACTCTATTAGGGCGAGAGGCATTTACAATTTTCAAGCTATACCCCATTACGGTACATGAAGCTCAAAATGCCGGCCCAACGGAATCATCACTCTTGCTAGTGACGGACATAGCACTCCTTGAAAATAAGACAGCTGCTTGGCCCTTGAGGCACTATCCAAAGCCCTAGCGGCCGAGGAACTGACTGCTCTCTCGCTCCATGGTGAACAGGGACAACATGATACTCGATAAAAGATCCAAGTCCACCTCCTTTAAACCGGCGGACGAAATAATCAAATTCAAGTCCATCCAACGGACCCTACAAAATGGCCTCCATCGAGCGCAATTAAACCCGATGTAGGCGCACTTTACGAGAATTCCTCTGGCGAGAATTGGGACATTTTGCACAGCACCCTTGAGACATGCCAGGGAATCCCACGCCCGGTGGCCGAGCACGGCCTAAACATCCTAAAAGGATTCAAGCTAGTCAAGCAGGCTCTTCGGCGTTTCTCCGAACCTAAGAGACAAGCCATGGGAGAGGAGCTAGCCAAACTACTGGAGGCCGGATTCATCAGAGATATAAAACATCCGGACTCGCTAGCAAACATGGTGATGGTACCAAGAAGGACAAATCCACAGCCTATGCGTCGATTTCAAGGACCTCAACAAGGCTTGCCCAAAGGATCCCTCCCCCCTCCCTCGCATCGATCAAATTATCAACGCTACCGCAGGACACGATTCATTGTGTTTCCTCGACGCTTACTCCGGCTACCATCAAATTAAGATGGCAGAGCCAGACCAAGCCGCAACGGCATTCGTCACCCCATACGGCCCATTCTGCTTCAACACAATCCCTCAAAAACGCCGGCGCAACATATTAGCGCATGATTCAGACATGTCTGGCAAACCAGATCGGCAAAACAGTGGAGGCATACATAGATGACGTGGTCGTCAAAACCAAGCATGTCGAAACTCTAGTAGACGACTTGAGGCTCACATTCGACAACCTCCGAACATGTGACATCAAGCTTAACCCGGAAAAATGCGTTTTCGGCGTACCAGCCGAAAAGCTCTTGGGCTTCATTGTATCCGGTAGAGGAATTGAAGCAAACCCAGCCAAGATCCGAGCTCTGTCACAATTGGATATCCCAAAGGACCTCAAACAAATAAAAAAATTGACCGGATGCGTGGCGGCTCTAAGCCGCTTTATCTCCCGCTTGGGAGAAAAGGCATTACCCGTTTATCGCCTCCTCCGGCGCACCGAACACTTTGAGTGGACGGATGCCGCCTCAGCCGGACTTGAAGAAATAAAAGCCATATTGGCAACAAACCCAGTCCTGGCCGCGCCTAACATCGGCGAACCAATGCTATTATACATCGCGGCAACTCATCAAGTTGTAAGCGCAGTGCTCATCGTCGAACGAGAAACGGACGGACACAAATTCCCCCTTCAAAAGCCAGTTTACTACGTGTCCACTGTCCTCACTCCATGCAAGTCGCGGTACCCGCATTATTAAAAGATAGCGTACGCGGTATTTATGGCATCTCGGAAGCTGCGACACTACTTTCAAGAGCCTCTTAACGATATTATAAACAACCACGACGCGACGGGCCGGATTGCCAAATGGGCCATTGAGCTCCTCCCATTCGACATAACCTATAAGCCACGGCGAGCTATTAAGTCGCAAGTTTTGGCCGACGTCGTCGCCGAATGGACTGAAGCCGAACTCCCTAAAGTGTACGACACATATTCCAACTGGATCATGCACTTCGACGGCTCCAAAATGTTGGCTGGTGCTGGGCCTGGCATCGTTCGAGCGTCCCCAACAGGAATCTGATTCAATCGTACTCGAGATAATGTATCGGACTCCAACAACGCAGCCGAATCTGAGGCCCTTCTACATCGTCTCGGGATGGCAGTCTCCATGGGCATTCAACGCCTAGAGGTGCGCGGGGATTCGAACCTCGCGATATCCCAAATAAATGGAGACTTTGATGCCAAGGATCCGAAAATGGCAGCTTATCACAACGCCGTCCTAAAAATGTCAGCTCGGTTCGAGGGGCTCGAATTTCACCATATAGCTCGGGAAAACAATCAGGCAGCAGATGTCTTGGCATGCATTGGCGCAAAGCGCGATTCCGTATCCCCCCCCCCCCCAACATCTTCTTGGAGAGGCTGTTCAAGCCATTCGTATTATGGGAAGGGGAATCTGGAAATAACAGCCCGGACCCAACCGCACTGCCCGACACCGAACATTCTGACACAACGGGAGGCTCTGCCAACGAAGTAACATCTTCAGCCCACGTAATAATGGCAGTCATTGCCCCGTGGACAGAACCATTCCTAGCCTAGCTAACCAGGCAGGAACTTCCGAGGACCAAAGCGAGGCCGCGCTGCATAGTCGGCGATCTAAAGCCTATAAAGTCCATGAGGGAGAGGTTTATAAGAAAAGCACCACCGGAGTCCTTCAAAGGTGTATCTCCGAAGAGGAAGGGCGGAATCTTCTGGTTGAAATTCATGCCGGACTCGGCGGGCACCACGCCGCAGCCCGGGCCCTTGTAAGCAAGGCCTTCCGTACAGGATTTTATTGGCCGACGGCCCGGGCAGATGCTCAGGACTTAGTCCAACAATGCGTCGGTTGCCAGCTCTTTCCTAACCGAAGCCATATGCCACCCACTGCCCTCCAAACTATACCCATCACCTGGCCCTTCGCGGTGTGGGGGCTTGACATGGTTGGACCCCTTAAAGGAGGAACCCAAAACCAAAAATACCAACTGGTCACGGTGGATAAATTCACCAAATGGATAGAGGACAAACCTGTTAAGACGGCCGAATCCGGACCGGTGATAGACTTCATATCAGGGTGCATTACACGTTCTGGCGTCCCCACAAAGATCATCGCGATAGCAGCCACGAACTTTATGGCCGACGAGGTCAAACTACGGTGCAAAAACATGGGCATCAAGCTCGACTATGCTTGATCTATCACCCACAAACTAATTGTCAAGTCGAGCGAGCAAATGGTCTAATCATGGCGGCATCAAACCCAGATTAGTCGCGGTCCCTCAAGGAATCTAACACGCCTTTGGGTAGAGGAGCTCGACTCCGTACTACTGAGGGCTGCGGACCCGCAGAATCGCACCACGGATACACACCATTCTTTATGGTATCTGGCAGAGGCGGTTACGCCTGCGGCATAATTCATGACTCACCTCGGCGTGCGCGTATGCGAAGAAAGAGAAGCCGAACTTCGATTGGCAAGATAGATTGGGCGCCTTGGAGGAGGGCGTGGCGTGGCAAAAGCCCGTTCCGCATTCTATCAACAGCAGGCTCGAAGATACCAAAGCAGAGAGATGCGGGCCAAAACCTACAATGTTGGCGAGTTAGTTCTATACTGCGGACAAGAAAAAGGACAAACTCAAGCCCAAATGGGAAGGTCCTTTATTATTGACCAAGTCTGACGGTGGAGCGTACCGTCTGCGAGATGCATCTGGATAACCGGCTCGAGCGAACCCATGGAGCAGCCCGTCTCCTCAAGATTCTACGCCTAGCGCGGACTCGTGTTCGCCTCCTTCCTCTGTCTATTTTTACACATTAGCTGTCTTATATTTCTCTCTTCTCCCCCTTTCTCTTACAGCCTTTAAGGGCTCTTATGCGCCTTGTTACTTTTTGTTGTCGACGCGCTATCCACGCTCATTATACACAGGGGCTTCTTTAATGAGCTTATTTATCTGAGCTTCATGCCCAACACATGTCACACTTCGCATGTACCTTTTGTTCACCATTATATGCATCGATATGACTTAAGTTTTGGCCAAGCTGGGTTGCTGGCGCCTGTGCTTACCCTACATTCCTGATTGTTCGCTAGGCGGTAAAGGAGCACCTCTGCGATTATTACCGCCGTCGACCGAATGTGTACCTCGGTGGTGAAGCCAAAGCTAAGCGTTCTTAAGGGAATATTCGGTCGGTGAACTAAAGATGATTTCTCACTCGTTTATTTATCCGCCCCAGATGCTTTTCTCGCTTACGCGGTCCGGACATGCACTTTAGGGCATGCCTCGAGAAAGGAACCCTAATGGAACTATTCTCCTGGAAGATGTTTCTTACTAAACATGTAATATAACATAACTAGTTGGGCACTTATGCATTTCAAGCACTAATGACCCCTACGCCTGGTCTCCACGCATGCCTCGGTTCTTACATAACCGAGAGGGTATTCGGACACACTCCGGACTATAGGGTCCCGAGGTTGAAGCGAAAAGGTCCACCATGACAAACGATCTACAATCCGGCTAGAAGGCATTTTACATGTCATCTTAAATTACATAGTCAATTTGACTGGGTATATTCCTCTTCAATACCATCCAACAGGCTGTCTAGTTTACAGTGTTGGGAATACTTGGCTGCCAACTCTACCTGGCCATACACTAAGCTCACAGGGATCTCCTTCCCATTGGGCCCCACAGGTCCGACCTCGGCCATGTGGTTTGGGTCAGCCTTCGTGTACCGCGTCTTCACCATGGCCCAGGCCTCCCTGGCGCCTTGACGGCAGGCCGATATCTTCCATAATCGGAAGCGTCGCTGCGCTCCCTTAAGCCTCTCTACAAGCCCTCCAAGGCCTTCGGGCATGGAGACAGATGGCCACAAGGCCGGGGCGACGCCTTTCATCACCTGCCGAACTCGTTCATGCAGTTGTAAGAGCTTGGGAAGAAGGTCACCCGTAGAACTGGGCATTTTCTCTGCAGGACGACCTGTGAGCATACCTGCAGACATAACTCCATTAGTCCACTTCCTCGCCGAACTCTTTTTCAAAGTTCGTTCAAGCACTTACTAAACATGCCGCGTCGAAGCCGCCGATTCTCCTTAACGGAGTCCGACAGTTGGGCACGAACATCATTTAGTTCCACGCCCAGCTGGGTGTTGGCATCTTGGAGATCATTCTTCTCCCGCCTCACCTTTGTAAGCATGCTCTCACTAGCCTTTAGCTAGCGTAGGAGTTGCTGCTTCTCCGGATCTAATCCGGCGCCATCTGCAATTTTATTGTAAGACTTGCCTACACGCCGCACTCTACATGATACTTATCAATTGAGGCATATAATACTAGAGGGGGTCTTCTTGGGCTCCCCTGCTGCGGCTAGTGCGGCCTGAAGTTGGGCTTTGCACTCTTCCAGCTCCTGGGACAGTAGGGTATTCTTTTCTGTAAGAACCTGCATAATAAATTATCCTTAAATCAGTTATTCTAACTGTTTCAAGTCTCGGGGGCTACTGATATATATATAATCATCAAATTTTCTCACCCGTATGTCTTTTACATCTTGCTCTATAGCCACTGGTTAGACAGTTTTGGCGGCGCGAGTGCGCATCTCCCGAATTGAAGGCATCCAATGCCTCTTGGGAGAAACAAGCATTGCGAAGAACTGTCCGGTGGCACACATGATTCATGGCACTCTCCACCTCGGGTTGGTGGTGGACAGTCTGTCCGCATCCTCTGTCGGAGGCGTTCGACCTTGCGCCTCGTGTTCGCCTCGCTTACGGACTGGCTTTGGAGCACGGCTGGTGGAGGCGCGATTGGCACCTCTCCGGATATAGTCCGTGAGCCCTCTTTCCTAACAAAACACGGGCGTTAGTATGCATCGTAAGAATGATGCCTTGGAATAAAGCGGCGCCTTACTGCAGCGCGGTGCCTCGACCCGCTGCGTGTCTCTTTGAGTCTGCCCGCCCTCGCGGTCCCTTGTTGGCTAGTTGCCGCAGGCTCGGCATTCCGCCTCGAGATCCTCCCTGCGAAACACCATTGTTATCGGTGATAAAAATAAGCGCAGACGGATCATCTTGAAGCATTGGGACTTGGTCTCGGTTACTTGTGAGGGGGGCAGTCGGGATGTCGGGTGTAATAGCCACCAAGGCATTGTCGATGCTCGGTTGGTAAAATAGCCCATCCATCGGCTCCACGGATATGTCCGGATCCTCTTGGGAGGCCGGATCGAGGACCGTTCGGATCTCGGGTTGTGGAGGAGGCTGTTTATATCCTTCTGACTGTCGCAATTCCTGCGTCGAAATCACAAGATAAGGTACTTGACTATGGGAATATGGAGCGGATGGGCAAAAAAAGTGTCCGCTTACCCGGCTTGGAGGATTGTACATAGAAAATCCGCCTCGAGGATTGACAGCGAGGAACTCCTCCTCTTCTCCCTTGTACAAAGTGGGCAAGATCTTCATTAGAGCGGCAATCGAGTCCGGCCCCTTTCGGCCGCACGGGTGGCGTCATCCTCCCATTGAAATTCCACATGGGTGGCCTCTATCTTGAGCGATGCACCCCCGCATAATGCATGTGGCCATGACCTCAATCATGGTCAGTCCGGAATGAGCTAACAGCCTTATCCGTCTCATCAGATAAAGAACGTGCTTGTCATTTTCCTTTTGAGGGCTCCGTGGGCGCTTGACTCAGGCGCTTCTTCAAGGAGGATTATCAAACTCGGGAGGCTGATCGAGCAGGATCCGCAGGGCATCTTCTATATAAAACCATTCGAAGGCCAGTCTTGGACGCCTTCTTTGGGGTTCCGGATAGATATCCGGTCCGGCGATCGCCATACCGGCTCCATCCCACTTGATATATTGACCCCTCCGAGAATGGGGCACAAGGCGAACAGATTTCTTCCACGGTGCATAATGAGCCTCGCAGCCCAAAACAGCTGCAAAGGCTCTGAAGCCCGCAATATGCAATATGGAGGCAGCGTGAGGTTGTGCAACTGGAGGCGTAGAACTCCAGAGCCCTCGGAGAAACAGATGAATTGGAAATCCAAGCCCTCTTATCAAATAAGGGACAAGGCATACCCGCTCTCCTTGGAGGGATTGGGGCGCTCTCCGCTTGCTCTCCGCCATTATAGATGGCGAGCCCGCTCGAACCGGGACCATGAAGGCTGGAGGGAGAAATCCCTTGTGCGAAGCATCACTAGCTTCATTGTGGTGGGATGGAACATCTCTTCCAATCTCCGGGCTGAGGTGCAGGAGGCGAGAAGGAGGGGCTGCGTCGGTCGGCCATGATGGAATGGATCTCTCCGTCGGATGTGCTCCGATGAATGCCCATGAAGGGAAGATGGTGTGATTTGGATCTAAATCCTCGTCTCTTTAAAGGCAGCTCATTTACACAGCTAGGGGTAAATGTAAAAACACCGGGCTTTTCGCATTAAATCGACACGTGGAAGATGGCCATTATTGGGTGTGGAAGCCAAGGGCGCAATATTCATGAGAAGCGGACACTATTCAACAGGTACACGGAATTTGGAGAAGAACCGCCTTGCAATGCCGAAGACATCACAATCTGCGCCGGACTCATCGTCATTGAAGCCTGGTTGAGGGCTCTTGAGGAGTCTGGATTAGGGGTTGTCCGGATAGCGGACTATAACCTTTGGCGGACTCTTGGGCTATGAAGATACAAGATTGAAGACTTCGTCCGATGCAGCGGATGGGACTTTCCTTGGCGTGGAAGGCAAGCAGCGTCTGGATATGTAGATCTCCTCCATTATAACCGACTGTGTAACCCTAGCCACAGGAGTCTAGCGACTCTCTGAGCTCTGAGACTCCGGAGGCGGCGGCGACAGCTCGTGCCCTAAGCTCCCGAGCTTGGAGCAGTCGCGGCGCTTGACCGCCCGCCAATCTGGATGGGGCTGGCGCGGGCCTCCCGTGGCCTACTGTTGATGATGGCGCTGCCACGGGAGGGTGTAGATAGGATTCCTCTTAGTCCTTGCTTTTGTTTCATGCGAAGAATCATGAGGGACCCTATGGGGGTGTGTAAGGATCTGTAGTGCCTTTTGTGTATATATTCCCTGTTATGAAAATTTGCAAACGCATGTCCTGTTCAGGCTCGGTCTCCCTTTCCAACCTCGCGATAACTTGTTGCTCTCACGTTGACAGTGTCCCAGTCCCCAAGAAGGCTGGAGTCGTCATTGGTATGCCAGTCGCGCGGCCGTGGTCAAGGCCGGAGGTGAGTGCCCGAGGTCTAGTAAGAGCCCCCGAGGCGCGATGCTCGGAGGTCCCCTTAGCGCCCAAGCAGCTATGGTAAGGCAGGGAAAGGGATCGGGCGTGGCCGCAACAGGAATCTGGCGAGCGCGACCCTTAGGTCCTATCGCTTTAGCCGTCCGAGCACGAGACTTATCTCGTGAGTTCGTGGTTGATTCTTCGTGATGCGCCAAATTTCATGCGCCACCATCCTCAACAGTAGCTAGGTTAGGAACGCGACTGGGCCCTTCCCTTCCAATGCTTTCCTTCATGCTCTCGCCCCTCGGCCACTGTTGGTATGCGAGAGTCGCGATGCCGTGGTCAAGGCCGGTGAGGGTCAAGAGCGATAAAACTCCTAAGTCGCGATGCTCGAGGAGCCCCCTTTAACGTGCAAGGATTAATTGTGAGAGGAGAGCCCACGGTACGCTTCGCCGTTATCCTCGGGAGGTTCCTGCAGGTCATCACGAGGAGAAACACGGTTTTGTCGTTATGGTTGCGGCCTTGCTCGAGGCGAGATGAAGGCACCGAGGGCCTCGTGAGGTGACATCTGTGGGCGTGCTGCGAGCCCGAGCTCAACGGCCAGTGTTTGTCGACGTGGCAGGGACGGACCAATGCACCAGCGTCGTGCCTATGTGAGGAGGCCCCACGGGAGGCGACGATCGACCAGGTGGCAGGCGAGCAGGCGGTAATCATATGCAGATTAAGCATGGAAGACAAATCAACTTGGGTAAATGCAGAAAGATGCATGCCACTGTTCAGGACCGAGCGGCTTGTGGATGATGCAGCCCGAGGGGCGCCCCCAACAAGGTAAGCTAAAGACATAAGCAAAAGGGATACATGCCACAGGGACGGACCCACGTGGCCTGGGAATAATGCAGCCCGAGGGGTGCTCCCAGCTAAACGAACTAGGAAAATGTCACCTGGTTCTGTTAACAAAGGAGAGTTGGGGCAGCTGAAGGCACGCGGTGAAGGAATGGCTCCTCATGAGCCACCAGGGCCCTTAGCCTCGGGAGGCTCTGGGGGCTCGGGTGGTTCCCTGAAGACCGTCTCCATCTCTGTCAGACGGCGTGGTACCCGCCTCCCCGAGCCGCCAGGACATGCCGCATGTTATACTTGATAGGTAGGCAGCCACGCCGGGCAAGCCGAAGGGCACCAAACGAAGTTGTGTGGTGGGCCCTCGCAACGGCCCACACGCGAAGGCCAGAAAAGCTCCTGAGATGCGGCCTTGTTGAGCCCTAGAACGTCCATGCAGACACGCAGCCCGGCATCCTTGCCTGGATGGGGAGCTGCGCCTCGTGAGCGGCGGTCGCCGCGCATGGCCCTTGCATCTTGCAGTTCCTGAGTGGTCTTTGTGATAAACTCCTGAGTGGTGGGCACTCCTTGCCATGTGTTCTCCTGAGGGAAACATGCCACGAAGCACGCCTCCAAGTGGTGCCCAAGCACCTCCCTCGTGAGGTTGGCAAGGTCTGAGGCCCTCCAGAAGAGAGCCCCCGAGCCCTGCCCGAGAGGCGCGCGGGCGCTTCCCTTCCTATGCGATGGAGGGAGGCGCTCACAGGCGGGCGCTGATCCCGAGCGAGGCTCCATTGCGTCACCTTCTGAGATCCTGCATGGCGCCGCTGATTGCTTCTTCTTCTTGGGGAGGGTCTCAGAAGGGCCCTCGCCTTTGTTGTCGGGGTCGTCGATTGCTGCAGCTTGGAAGGCGCGCTCGAGGGAGCACACCACATCTCTCTCTTCACATGGGACCATGATGATTCCGCCGCTTCCCGGCATCTTGAGGACGTTATAGCCGTGGTGAGTGACCGCCATGAACTTGGCGAGGCCGGATACCCGAGGATGGCGTTATATGGCAGGCCGATGCGCCGACGTCGAAGTCGGCGAGTTCTGTCGCGGTACTTCTTGCGCTCCCGAAGGTGACGAGCGGCGGACCTGCCCTATCGGTGTGGTGGAACCAAGAATTCCTCGAGAAAGGCTTGGTAGGCTGAAGCTGTTCATAGGGGACTTGGAGGTTGTCGAATGTGTCACACCGACAGGACGTTGAGCCCTCGCCGCCATCGGCGAGGGTCTTGGTAACTTGCACATTGCTAATGACTCGTGAACAAAGCATCGAGGGCGCCAGCCGTGCTGCTGCGACTTGAGCTGATCTCTCGAGTTGAAGGTGATGGCGCACCGACCACCTCGAGCGGGCGTGGCCTCGAGCTTGGGGAGGACTGCATTCACCTCATGGCGAACTGTTTGAAAATCGGCTGAGATCTCTTGAGGCGGGAGCCAAAGTCCTGGCGATGGTCTTGGCTCTGGAAGCCCCAGCCCTAAATCTGATGATGATCGTTGTTCCTTCTTGGTGGTGGCGGCGGTGGGGAAAGACCCGGCGTTGCCCTAGGGCGGTCCTCAGGCTGGTACCTCGAGCGCCCTCGCGAGATGGTCTTGCCAGCGGTCCTCACGAGGCCTATCATGCCACTCTGGCGTGGGCCATGGTGCGTCCCATCGTCGCCTCCATGTCCTCCTCCTCGATCGTAGCCCGATCCCTCTGCGCTTCGGGCGTCGACAGCGTCCTCGCGTATGCTCGAGCCTTTGACGATCGGCCGGTGTTGTGGGTGTTCAGGTTGTGGAAGGTGCGAAACCACAGCCGGCTGCCCTGGATGACTCAGTCGAGGTCTTTTTGCTTGGTGTCGGCTCCTGCCCGAGCACGGCCTTCCTTGCGCTTCACGTCCTTGGCCTTGGCCTTCTTCTCCCTCTGCACCCTTGGAGCTCGAGGAGGAAAGGCCCCTCCTCGGCTCTTGGCATTGGTTTGCCGGGTTGAACAGCTCTGAGATGTGCACACTCCTCGTGGATAGCATGATCCTCCTTCATCTTGATGTCAGAGCAATTGTCCAAAAACGCGGGATGATGGCCTCATCCGTGACCTTAGGGATCTTAGGCGGTGATGTTGAAGCGCTGATTTACTTACGGAGGGTCTCTCCGGTTGTTGCTTGATCTGGCCAGGTCACTTTCATGTGGGGTGGGGTGGGGTGCCACAGGTTAGCGACAAGCGGTCCGCATCTCATCGGAGGAGATCGAGCCGTGCTGCGAGTTGAGGAGCGGGCGGGCACCATCCTTGGAGCCATTGGAAGCAGGTTTGCCCGGGCTTTCTCGTCACCGTTGGCGCCGATGCTCAGCTCATAGATCTGCGGGAACTCCGTGGGGTTCGGGTCTTTGTCGTGGCGGGAGGCAGGTCGGCTTGAACTTGCCGGCCGGGCGGCCTTCGCCTTTCCGGGGGGGTGAAAGGCGGCAACCGGCCCGTGGTTGCGGGGGCCCGTTTGGTGGAGCTTGGTCTTGGTGAGGCCAGCGTGCCGCTGGCGGGTGGCCTTGTGGCGGGCATGGGGGCCGCAGTGCAGCTTCCTGGGAGAATTTCTTGGCAGCTTCTCTCCTGTGGCGTGGGCCTTTGGGCGTGTTGGATCAGCAGCGTGAGGGCCACCTTAGCACCAAGGCACCGTCTTGGGGCAGAGGTGGTGGAGGTGCTCCATAAACCCGTCGGGTGGTGGCGGAGGTGCGACGCGAGTGGGGCGGCGCGGGGAGCCCCCGTGGCGCAGACGAGTTCGGCGGCGGTCGAGCCAGTCGATAGGGGTTGTCGGCCGGGCGTCGGCGCGGGAGCTCTTCGCCATGAGGGCGTGGCCTTGGCGTCCTCGTGGACGTGCATCGGACAAAACCGGCGGGGTCGGTGATGGAGTGGCGGTGCGGCGTCCCTGCGCACCGATGGGTTGCGGGATGCTTGCTGCTCGTTCCCCACCGGGGGTGGGCGTTGGTGGCAAGAGAGGGAAAACGGCGGGTGGCCCACCGGGGCCGTCCCGAGCAACGGTGGGCGGTGAGGCGGCCCGGCGCTGCTTCGTCGGTGAGCATCCGCCGGAAGAAAACGGCGTAACCCGGGGCCAAATAACCGGGATGTGTGGGTTGGCCCAAAGGCTCCGATATCCGGTGCGTGCAAAGTTCTTCCCCTCCCTCCCGATCCAGGCCCCTGGCTTCGCTAAGATCTGGAGGACTCGGGAACTCACAACATGGAAAGACACAAGATTTATCTTTGGTTGGGCCACGTTTGGTCTAATACCCTACTCAGGTGTGTGGTGGTGGATTGCCCTCTGAGAAGAACAGTACAAGGGAAGAACAGCCTCCACGAGGTTGAGGTGTTCTTGTGCTCTGTGGACTTGTGGATGAGAACTCGATGCCCCCTCTTGGTGGCTAGCTCTACTTATATAAGCCCTGTCCTATCCCCAAATATTTGGGCGGGAAGGGAGCCCAGCAGCGGCGGGCAAATTTGAAGGGGACAGCTAGTACAAGCTATCGACAAAGCGGTGTTCTCCCAAAAGGCTCATTGGTGGGCCGTCTTGGGCTCCAGGTGACCTCCGTCTTGCCGTCCTGCTTTTCTTGGTCTCGTTGCAAATATGGAAACCTTTGCTGATGCCTGGTACTCCGCCCTCGCTTTGCCTCCTTAGCACAAGAGGAAACAAGGGCGCTGCATCTTTGGGCCCGCCTAGTGCCTTTCGTCATGGCTCATGTCATGAGAGCCTCGCGAGGTTTTCCCCGCCTTGATATCTCTAGTCCTCGCGAGCCTGCATGGAGAGATCGCTCCTGAGGAGGTCTTGCATCGTCGGCCTCGCGAGGCTTGGCCCCTCGTGATGGTCTTGAATGCTTTGTTGGTGAAGATGGGCGTCGGCCCGCTAACCATGCCGTGGGCCGGGGAGCAGAAGTCGGGGACAGCGTTTCGGAAGCGAACAAAGGGGTGCAAGGATGAATGCCTCCGCTCCTCCTCGCCCCTCCTTTTATAGGCGGGTCGGGGAAGAGAGATGATCCCTCAATAGGTAACATCCGCCCTCCTCCACCAATTCAAAAGACGGGTCCCACCTTTGTGCTCCCCCACACACCTCCATTACCTACCCCTCGCGATGCATGCAACATCGTGGGCGAGGATAAGGCGTGGTGGGAAGAGTGGTGCAAGTTACCCCCGGCGTTAAAGTCATTCACGGAACATTACGGTGGCCCCACCATGGTTGGCTTCTGTGACGTGCGAAAAACCGAAGCGGCCGGGACTCAAGTTAATGATGAAGGCGAAGAAGATCTCAAGGGGCCGACTTCCCGCCCCTGCCCGTGCCTTTGGTTAGGGCCTACCCAGGCCTTGGCGGTAGCGTTGGTCGGGGGGAGGGCTTCTATCGGTTCAACGGACCAAGGATCCATTGCCCGGTTTGCACTGCGAGCAAGATCACGGCACTAGGATGGGGGAAGCAAAGGATCATTCCTTGAAGGACCAACGTGCAGCACCATGGGACCAAGACTGGGGAGAAGCAAGATATCGCTAAGAAAAACCTCCGGTAAAGGGAAAGGCGGGTGGGGATAGGGATACCCTTGGAGCAAGCCTTAGGGTCATCCGGCAATCTGTCGAGGCTTCGAGGCAAAACTGCTCCACCGCACCACCTCATCATGGCCGGGTGGTCGGTGGTCGGTGTCCGGCTCCAAAAGTGAGTAAGCGGCTGCTTGGCCATACATGGCAGCCACTTCCCTCGGAAATACCCCAAAGCAACACCGTTGTCGATTGTCAAAACCGGCGGATTCGGGTAGGGGTCCCAGTTCGTCTAAGCGGATGGTAACGGGGAGACAAGGGACACGATGTTTTTACCCGGGTTGGGCCCTCTCGATGGGGTAATACCCTACTCCTGCTTTTAATATTGATGATATGGGTAATGCAGGGGTAGATCTACCCGAGATCAAGGAGGCTAAACCCTAGAAGCTAGCCTATGGTATGATTGTTTGTCCATCCTGGACTAAAACCCTCCGGTTTATATAGACACCGGATAGGTTAAGGTTACAAGTCGGTTACAATGGTAGGAGATCTACATATCCGTATTAAGCTTGCCTTCCACGCCAAGGAAAGTCCCATCCGGGACAGGGCCGAAGTTTTTCAATCTTGTATCTTCATAGTCTTGGAGTCGGCCGTGATGATAATCGGCTGGCGGACACCCCCTAATCCGGGACTCCTCGGTAGCCCCGAACCGGGCTTCAATAAGGCGAGTCCGGCGCATTGATTGTCTTGACATTGCGGCGGGTTCCTCCTCAAAATACTTCATAGAGGTTTTGAACACAAGGATAGTGTCCTCGCAAAACAAGTTCCACATACCCTTTGTAGAGAATAACTTTTCAGATCTGGGCGTATTGCGTGACATCACCCGGCCGGGCCTTTATATGAATCGTTTTTATCGTTCCACCTTAGGCGTTTAGCGGCGGTTTTCTTAGCACGTCTTATCAAAGCATAGATCGGCCCCCTTATTCAAGGATTCTCATCAATCGGACGTGGGTAACCCATCCGGCGCCATTGATTACGGAGCTTGGGAGATAGCGAGTTTCAAAGGCTAGTGGGGGCCATAACCCGTCCGTCCATATAAGGGATAAGGATCCACCTTTTCCCTCGCCTTCTTCCTCCTTTGCTCATCCATTTCCGCCCTTTCGAGGCTCCGGCGCCCAAGTCCCATCCCACCTCAACCTTCTCCAACCATGTCGGGAGGCGGGAGGCGGTGGATGGCCTCCTCCGTCCCGGAGGGCACATCACAAAGGCTGCGGAGGCCCGATGTTGTTGGCGACATCGCGCCAGGCTTCCCGGAGGGCAGCTCATTTCCAACCCCGGGCCCCATGAGAGGGTGGTTTTCTCCCCACTTCCTCCGGACTAGGTTTTCCTTCACCCATTTGTCCCGGGGCTCATGTTCTCTCGGCCTGACTTCCACGACCGGCCCCTTTTATCCTCAACATCTCGGCGTTTATGGGCGTTGCGGAGCCTTCCCTGCATCCAGCCCCCCGCCTTATGGCTGAAGATCTTCAATGTCGGGCGGGTAGTGGGGGCCTCAAGCGAATCTTGGGGTGCCATGGTTGGCAAGATGGCCAAGGTCCTATGGCCGAGGGCCTTTGTGGAAACAATAAAGGGGTGGCAATCGGGGTGGTTCTACATCACCAAGCCCACGACCCGAATGGGTGGTGGCCCCAATTCCGATCGGCTTCCCCCACGGCTCGTCCGTTGGAAAGAAGCGGGACGGCGTGAAATTGGAGAAACTATCCGGACACAAACATCGTCCAAACCGGTGGAACAAGAATCAGGCTTGTCGGCGTAATCCAGTGATGCTCATCCCGGGATTCTCCCATCCAACAATGGGCCTTTAATTTGTGGGAGTTCGATCCGGCCGAACCGAACCAAGGCGGCTCTTGACACTCGCCGAAGATGCGGAAGGTTGTTCAAAGGCCTGAAGCCGCCTCTTCTAACAAAGATCGCGGATACGACTTGCGGCGTAAAGTCGGCGAGTAAGTTATTTTACCCCTTCCGGACTCTTTTTCCCAATTGACTCTATGTAGGATCTAAAACTCCTAATCTTTGATAGGGTGGTGAAGACGTCCGGGACAGATTTTTCCGGCTCCTTTGCCGGAAGACCGGAGGGCGCCCGATTGGCCGGGGCTCGGCCGGCGCCCATGTGGTGCGGAGAAGAAAAGGCCAAAGGAAGGCCACGGGAACTCGAAGGAGCTCCGTCGCCGAATGATGTCGGTTCGAAGAGAATCTTCTCTTGAGGGCGAGGAGGAGGAAAAAGCTTCTCCCCGGGAAGAGGAGAGAAAAGGCCGCCCCAAGGGGAGGCGGGAGGAATCAAACGGAAGAACCCTTCCTCCGGGACTTCTCGACCAACGTCGGCGGCGGCAGGGAGGATTGGCCCAAGGGCCAAGCCCTGGCGAGTCGTAAGTGTCCGGATAATTTTTATCATTGCATAGTGTTTCTAATCCGAACAATAATGCAGCCTGCCCAAGGGCGAGTTGCCACTTCATCGGCCGGGTCCACAGGTTGTGGAAATGGAGAGTACTTTGCTTGACCGCCTCCTCGCCTCCGCTGCGGATGGCCTTGGGTGGTGCCCCAAGGGGGCCTGGTCAAGAGGAGGTGGCCGGGGCCACAAGGCAACCTCCGGACTCGGCGTGGGGGCAAGACCCCGGGGTTCCCCGATTTGGGACTCCATGCGGAACCTTGGGGTTGGTCGCAGGGTCCCTTTTAAGAAGGTAGGCCGGGTGTCCTCCGTCCAGGAGGCACGGATAGCTTGGGGCCAGCCCTCCATCGGAAGAACACCGCCTTTATTATGAGTCGGTGATCCGGACAATTCGATCCGCCAAGGGGGGCGACCTAAGCTTCCACCTTCTAAAGACTTTGAGGTAAGTTTAGAATATGTAAAAATATTACCGCATAGCGGTGGCCCCGATGCTTAGTTGGTGTTGGAAAAAAAGCGGACTAAGGATCTAAAAAGATATCTGAAAGTCTAACATAAGTATGTCAATATGGGAATGCAGGCTGCGTTTTGGACCTGCCCGGCACTGCGGGGTCAATGCATTGAACGAGCCTCGGCGGTCCGAAACGGCTTAAAAGCGAAAAGCAGCTCGAGGACAAGGAAGGTAAGTAGTACCTTATTAAAAAATACCTTATAGAAAGGTTTGGTTGCAAAAATAACAGGAATAACATGGTGCTGCGGGGCCGACGAGGTGGCGACCACGAAGGGCGGTGTCCATGGCCGGCTCAGGTTGGGAACACCGCGAGAGAAGGGGGCGCTGTCGGCCAAAATGCGGCAAGAGCTCCAAGCTCCGTGGAAAACACAGAGTTTGGGCGTGATTCGAACTCGAGATTCCAAGCACCTCGGCTCTTGAGTGCCAAAGCTGCTAGGCGAGGCCCAAAAAGCCCTCAAGAAATTGGTCGTTAAAGAAGATGCGGGGGTAAGGCATTCTTTATGCAAAGCAAGCATGTAGTAAATTACCTATTACTTACCGGTTGGAGCTCTCCGGGGAGCATTAGATTTGCCCGTGTTATCGATCTTGCGCATTCTACCGCCCAAGGAGGGCTCGGCGGAAAAGGTGTTACGGTCTCATATCTGGGCGGACATCTGCCTGAGCAACCAGCTGAAGTAGCTGGTCGAGCTCCACAAGGTCGCCCGAACAGGCCATGAAGGAGCCTTATAAGCGGTGTGGCCATTGGAAGCCATGCACGGAGCTACGGCTTAGTGCGGCCGGTGGTGGGCCTTTCCCAGTTAAGAAATCATCAAGCGCTCCGTCGCATTGAAGGTGTCCGTCGGGCCCTTGCCGTGCTAAAATGTGCTGGGGCAAGCTGGATGCGGAGAAGCTTGTGAGCGGCCCCGAAGGAAGCAGGAGCATCGCCGCCCGAAATGTACTATGAGGGCCTCTGAAGGCGCCCAGCCGAATAAGCGGATGAGTGCTCCAAAGATGTAATTTTGAATAGACTTCGCATTTGTTATCCTGTCTGTGAAAACTTGTTCATATCGCTAAGCAACGTTAATTTAAAATATTACCTTAATGCGGCCGTTTATCAAATTTGAGAGATGGAAATCGTTGGCTTACCCCATGCCATAGTCTTGGGGTGTTGGGATAAACTTGAGCACTCTTGTTCCCATTTTGGGTCCATCTGGGGCGCTCAACACAAGAACAGAGCACGGACTTATAATGCTTGAACACCCTCACTTAGCCATAGAATTCTATAATTTTAAATTTCGGTGAAGCCTCTAGTATTCGGAAGACCGAGTTGGGGCTCTATCACGCCTTGGCGGAAATTCAGTTCCTCGCTCTAAGCGGCATAAGTCTTTAGGGACCGAAAAACCTCTCGAACAGCGACCGGCTCTCGCCCTATCATGGCGGTCAGTTTAGCTTTCTCCCAGGTGCTCGACCCAGCTCAAGCTGAGGCCAATCGATGGTTTCTCGATGCTACCTTAGCGATATAAAAGGCGTAAGTACAAAACAGGGGCAGGGCAAACCAACTATTGACCCAAGACATGATTGAACCGATTCATATAATGCTATAAGTTGAGGTGCCGCCTTGTGAAAGTGTTAGGACTTATCACACCATAATTTTGGGATACTTAAGCCCTGGTGTATTAGGTACCAAAGTGTACGGTTGCAACATGTCATGAAATGAACATATGTATAGATAAAGTAGAGCAATAATAAGCAAAGCTATTGTTTTATTCAAAAGAGTCTTGCAATAAAGCGGTCGATACAAATAGTCACGATAAGCAAGGGATGGGACTATCGAACATGTCCCCCTCGAGGTAAGCTCGAGGATGATATGTAAAACAGGTATAATGCTTAATAGAGACCACGAACACTCGTGGCTTTACGCTTCCACGGCTGTTGCATCGTGAGTTGGCGATTCTAGTGCTGGACGGGACTCAGATTGGGCCTAAACCCGATCCGAGAGATTAACTCTCCCAGTCACCCATCACGTTGCGTGGTGGAGGAACAATCTTGCAAGCCTTCATCTATCTTAAGGACTAGTTATGTTGGATTCGATCCCTCCAAGTCGGATACCCGTGGAGGGAGGGCGTCACTCAAGCCTCTGAACCTAAAAATCGAGACCAGCGGGCTAGATTCATTGGACAACATCCAGAACCCAAGCTTCCGAGTTTGGAAACTCCTTGGCCTCGAGTCTCAGATTGGGCGAGGTTCCGGATTTAATTCCACCCGCCCACCCAAACATAAGCGATCTATCCCAAATTCGGCAAGAGCCCGCGAGTATAAAGACACCATTCTTTGGGCAGATTCCTCCTGGTCATGAACAGGATAAAGGACTCGCCAGCGAGGAGGATGCAATTTCATTCTTCTCGCAATAATTGCACGGACAATGGAATCCTCAACGCCATAAGTCGCCAGTGAAATTACACGCCGCTGACTTGGCATCCATAGTACGAAAGTATTCTTGCGATGGAAAAGCGCTCGAAAACCGAAATAAAATTTTGGGACAATCCGGCCTTGAATACAACCCTCATTCGAAATAAAAGGGTGCATTATCGCGGTGCACACGGTTAAACACCAAAAAGCAAAAACCCTCTATAGGGCATGGAACCGCACTAGAGGGATGGCTCAATGGACCCGTAAAATTCATAGTACGAGGGCGCCACACCAACTCATAGCCTTAGAGCATGTTGGATACTCCCGTGTAGTGGCCGAAGTGGCTAAGAGCTTCTAACTCCGGAATCCACAGAGCACCACCCTAAGGATACCAATGACGGTATTAACAGATGTCGAGACTTTCCCATCAAATAATATGCGGAAATGAACACTCCGCAGCCTTGCCGAAGTCTACCTAAGTAGCAATAACAAACCCATGGAGTGACACGGCTATTACCTTTAATGCAAGTGATGAACCTAAATTCTGAACAGCCCGAGCACCAGCCGCATTGGTCCTCAGTCCAATAGTGGACGGCTTTCGCATTACCAAGGTATTCATGGACGGTGGCAGCGGATTGAACCTCATTTACGAGGAAATTCTTTGAAAAATGGAAATAGACAGGAGTCGCATTGAGCGAAGCAGCACAACCTTTAGAGGAATAATCCCCAGTCGGGAAGCGCGCTGTACAGGAAAAATCACATTGGATGTGGTGTTATTGCACGCCCGGATAATTACAGGTCCGAGGAGGTCACGTTCCAAGCGGCCCTGCTCAGCGGCGGATACCACACTCTATTAGAGCGAGAGGCATTTACAATTTTTCAAGCTATACCCCATTACAGGTACATGAAGCTCAAAATGCCGGCCCAACTGGAATCATCACTCTTGCTAGTGACCCTCGACATAGCACTCCAGCGCCGAAAATAAAGACAGTACCGCACCGCCCTTGAGGCACTATCCAAAGCCCTAGCGGCCGAGGAACTGCTCGCTTCTCGCTCCATGGTGAACAGGGACAACATGATACTCGATAAAGATCCAAGTCCACCTCCTTTAAACCGTGAGACGAAATAATCAAATTCCAAGTCCATCCAACGGACCCTTACAAAATAGCCTCCATCGGGCATAATTAAACCTCGATGTAGACGCGCAGACTACGAGAATTCCTCTGCCGAGAATTGGGACATTTTTGCCGGCACCCTTCAGACATGCCAGAATCCCACGCCGGTGGGGAAAGCACGGCCTAAACATCCTAAAAGGATTCAAGTTAGTCAAGCAGGCTCTTCAAGTTTCTCGAACCTAAGAGACAAGCCATGGGAGAGAGCTAACCAAACTACTGGCCGGATTCATCGGAGATATAAAACATCGGGACCGGGCTAGCAAACATGGTGATGGTACCAAAGAAGGACAAATCCCGGCGCCTATGCGCCGATTTCAAGGACCTCAACAAGGCTTGCCCAAAGGATCCCTCTCCTCCCTCGTGATCGATCAAATTATCAACGCCACCGCAGGTTTACGATTCATTGTGTTTCTCGACGCCATACTCCGCTACCATCAAATTAAGATGGCAGAGCAGACCAAGCCGCAACGGCATTCGCCACCCCATACGCCCATTCTCGCTTCAACACAATCCCTCAAAACGCCGCGCAAATATATTAGCGCATGATTCGCATATGTCCGCAAACCAGATCGGCAAAACAGTGGAGGCATACATAGATGACGTGGTCGTCAAAACCAAGCATGTCGAAACTCTAGTAGACGACTTGAGGCTCACATTCGACAACCTCCTAACATGTGACATCAAGCTTAACCTGAAAATGCGCTTTGCGCATACAATTTAAAAGCTCTTGGGCTTCATTGTATCCGTAGAGGAATTGAAGCAAACCCAGCCAAGATCCGAGCTCGGCCACAATTGGATATCCCAAAGGACCTCAAACAAATAAAAAATTGATCGGATGCGTGGCGTTTTAAGCCGCTTTTATCTCCCGCTTGGGAGAAAAGGCATTACCCGCTTATCGCCTCCTCCGGCGCATCAACACTTTGAGTGGATTTGATGCCACGGCCGACTTGAAGAAATAAAAGCCATATTGGCAACAAACCCAGTCCTGCCGCGCTAACATCGGCGAACCAATGCTATTATACATCGCGCAACTCATCAAGTTGTAAGCGCAGTGCTCATCGTCGAACGAGAAACGGACGGACACAAATTCCCTTCAAAAGCCAGTTTACTACGTGTCCACCGCCCCTCACTCCATGCAAGTCGCGTACCGCATTATTAAAAGATAGCGTACGCGTATTTATGGCATCTCGGAAGCTGCGACACTACTTTCAAGAGCCTCTTAACGATATTATAAACAACCACGACGCGACGGGCCGGATTGCCAAATGGGCCATTGAGCTCCTCCCATTCGACATAACCTATAAGCCACGGCGAGCTATTAAGTCGCAAGTTTTGGCCGACGCCGTGCGCCAATGGATCAAGCGAACTCCCTAAAGTGTACGACATACATATTCCAACGGATCATGCACTTCGACGGCTCCAAAATGTTGGCTGGTCTGGGGCTGGCATCGCTCGACGTCCCCAACAGAGATACTGCTTCAATACGCACTCCGTGATAATGTATACGGACTCCAACAACGCAGCCGAATACTGAGGCCCTTCTACATCGCTCCGGGATGGCGCTTCCATGGGCATTCAACGCCTAGAGGTGCGCGGGGATTCAACCTCGCGATATCCCAAATAAATGGAGACTTTGATGCCAAGGATCCGAAAATGGCAGCTTATCACAACGCCGCCCTAAAAATGTCAGCTCGGTTAGAGGGGCTCAATTTCACCATATAGCTCGGAAAACAATCAGCAGCGATGTCTTGGCATGCATTGGCGCAAGCGATTCCAGATCCCCAACATCTTCTTGGAGAGGCTGTTCAAGCCATTCGTATTATGGGAAGGGAATCTGAAATAACAGCCCGGACCCAACCGCACTTTGCGACAATCGAACATTCTCGACACAACGGAGGCTCTGCTAACGAAGTAACATCTTCAGCCCACGTAATAATGGCAGTCATTGCCCCGTGGACAGAACCATTCCTAGCCTAGCTAACCAGGCAGGAACTTCCCGAGGACCAAAACGAGGCACGCTGCATAGTGCGGCGATCTAAAGCCTATAAAGTCCATGAGGGAGAGGTTTATAAGAAAAGCACCACCGGAGTCCTTCAAAGGTGTATCTCCGAAGAGGAAGGGCGGAATCTTCTGGTTGAAATTATGCGGACTCGGCGGGCACCACACCGCAGCCCGGCCCTTGTAAGCAAGGCCTTCCAGACAGATTTTATTGGCCGACGGCCCGGCAGATGCTCAGGACTTAGTCCAACAATGCGTCGGTTGCCAGCTCTTTCCTAACCGAAGCCATATGCCACCCACTGCCCTCCAAACTATACCCATCACCTGGCCCTTCGCGGTGTGGGGGCTTGACATGGTTGGACCCCTTAAAGGAGGAACCCAAACCAAAAATACCAACCGGTCACGGTGGATAAATTCACCAAATGGATAGAGGACAAACCTGTTAAGACGGCCAATCCGGACCGTGATAGACTTCATATCGGGTCATTACACCGTACGGCCCCCCACAAGATCATCACCGATAACGGCACTAACTTTATGGTCGACGAGGTCAAACTCGGTGCAAAAACATGGGCATCAAGCTCGACTATGCTTCATCCTATCACCCACAAACTAATTGTCAAGTCGAGCGAGCAAATGGTCTAATCATGAGCATCAAACCCAGATTAGTGCGGTCCCTCAAGGAATCTAACACGACTTTGGGTAGAGGAGCTCGACTCAGACTGGGGCTGCGGACCACGCAGAATCGCACCACGGATACACACCATTCTTTATGGTATACGGGCGCAGAGGCGTTCGCGCATCATGCATAATTCATGACTCACCTCGCGCGCATGTACGAAGAAAGAGAAGCCGAACTCGATTGGCAAGATAGATTGGACGCCTTGGAGGAGGAGCGTGACGTGGCAAAAGCCCGCTCCGCATTCTATCAACAGCAGGCTCAAGATACCAAAGCAGCAGAAGTACGGGCCAAAACCTACAATGTTGGCGAAGTTAGTTCTATGCCCCGCCGGACAAGAAAAAGGACAAACTCAAGCCCAAATGGGAAGGTCCCTTTATTATCGACCAAGTCCCGACCGGTGGAGCGTACTGTCCGCGAGATGCATCCGATAACCGCTCGAGCCGAACCCATGGAACGCAGCCCGCCTCCCAAGATTCTACGCCTAGCGCCGACTCGTGTTCGCCTCCTTCCTCTGCCTATTTTTACACATTAGCTGTCTTATATTTCTCCTTCTCCCCCCTTTCTTACAGCCTTTAAGGGCTCGCTTATGCCTTTGTTCAAGACACAACCGACGCGCTATCCACGCTCATTATACCGGGGCTTCTTTAACGTAGCTTATTTATACGGCTTCATGCCCAACACATGTGTCACACTTCGCATGTACCTTTTGTTCACCATTATATGCATCGATATGACTTAAGTTTTGGCCAAGTTGGGTTGCTCGCTCCGTGCTTACCCTTACATTCCTGATTGTTCGCTAGGCGGTAAAGGGAGCACCTCTGCGATTGTTACTCGCCGGTCACCGAATGTGTACCTCAGATGGGTGAAGCCGAAAAGCTAGCGTTTAAGGGAATATTCGTCGGTGAACTAAAGATGATTTCTCACTCGCTTATTTATCCGCCCCAGATGCTTTTCTGCTTTTTTCGCAGTCCGGACATGCACTTTAGGGCATGCCTCCTGTGGAAAGGAACCCCTAATGGAACTATTCTCCTGGAAGATGTTTCTTACTAAACATGTAATATAACATAACTAGTTGGGCACTTGTCCTGCTCAAGCACTAATGACCCCTCGCTTGGTCTCTGACGCATGCCTCGGTTCTTACATAACCGAGAGGGATTCCGACACACTCCGGACTATAGGGTCCCGAGGTTGAAGCTAAAAGGTCCACCATGACAAACGATCTACAATCCGGCTAGAAGGCATTTTACATGTCATCTTAAATTACATAGTCAATTTGACTAGGTATATTCCTCTTCAATACCATCCAACAGTGTCTAGTTTACAAAGGTTGGGAATACTTGGCTGCCAACTCTACCTGCCATACACTAAGCTCACAGGATCTCCTTCCCATTGGGCCCCCAGGTCCGACTCGCCATGTGGTTTGGGTCAGCTTCGTGGTACGCGCCTTCACCATGGCCTGTGCCTCCTCGGCGCCTTGACGGCAGGCCGATATCTTCCATAATCGAAGCGCCGCTGCCCCCTTAAGCTTCTCTACAAGCCCTCCAAGGCCTTCGGCATGGAGATGATGGCCACAAGGCCGGGCGACGCCATCACCTGCCAACTTCGCTCATGCAGCTTGTAAGAGCTGGGAAGAAGGTCACCCGAGAACTGGCATTTTCTCAGCAGACTAACTGCGTGAGCATACCCGCAGCATATAACTCCATTAGTCCACTTCTCGCCGAACTTTTTTCAAAGTTCGCTCAAGCACTTACTAAACATGCCGCCGAAGCCGCCGATTCTCCTTAACGGAGTCCGGCACCTGGGCACGAACATCATTTAGTTCCACGCCAGCCGGGTGTTGGCATCTTGGAGATCATTCTTCTCCGCCTCACCTTTGTAAGCATGCTCTCACTAGCCTTTAGCTAGCGGAGTTGCTGCTTCTCCGGATCTAATCCGGCGCCATCTGCAATTTTATTGTAAGACTTGCCTACACGCCGCACTCTACATGATACTTATCAATTGAGGCATATAATACTAGAGGGGTTCTTGGGCCTCCCGCATGGCTAGTGCGGCTGAAGTTGGGCTTTGCACTCTTCCAAATTCCCGACAAGAGGGTATTCTTTTCTGTAAGAACCTGCATAATAAATTATCCTTAAATCAGTTATTCTAACTGTTTCAAGTCTCGGGGGCTACTGATATATATATAATCATCAAATTTTCTCACCCGTATGTCTTTTACATACTGCTCTATGGCCCTGGTTAGACAGTTTTGAGCGGCACGGAGGTACGCATCTCCCGAATTGAAGGCATCCAATGCCTCTTGGGAGAAACAAGCATTGCGAAGAACTGTCCAGCGGCACCTGTGATTCATGGCACTCTCCACCTCGGAATTGGTGGTGGATGTCTGTCCGTGATCCTCTCGTCGGAGGAGCTGCCGACGACGCCTCGTGTTCGCCCGCTTCCGACCTCGGCTTTGAGCCTGGCTGGTGGAGGCGCGATGATGTAACCTCTCCGGATATAGTCCGCGAGCCTCTCTTCCTAACAAGAGCACGCATGCTAGTATGCATCGTAAGAATGATGCCTTGAATAAGGCGGCGCTTTACCGGCAGCGCGGTGCCTCAACCCGATCAAGGTCTCTTTAGTCTGCCCGCCGCGTCCCTTGTTGGCTAGTTGCGCAGGCTCGGCATTCCGCCGAGATCCTCCCTGCTAAACACCATTGTTATACGGTGATAAAAATAAGCACGGACGGATCATCTTCAAGTATTGGGACTTCGGTCTCTGCTACTTTGTGAGGCGGGAGCAGTCCAGATAATCGGTCAGTAATAGCCACCAAGGCATTGTCGATGCTCGCTTGGTAAAATAGCCCATCCATCAGCTCCACGGATATGTCCGGATCCTCTTGGGAGGCCGGATCGAGGGACCGCTCCGGATTCTCGGGTTGTGGAGGAGGGCTGTTTATATCCTTTACTACTGTCGCAATTCCTGGCCGAAATCACAAGATAAGGTACTTGACTATGGGAATATGGAACGGATGGGCAAAAGAAGTGTCCGCTACCCAGCTTGAGGATTGTACATAGAAAATCCGCCTCGAGGATTGACGCGGAGGAACTCCTCCTCTTCTCCCTTGTACAAAGTGGGCAAGATCTTCATTAGAGCGGCAATCGAAGTCCGCCCCTTTCGTCCGCACGGGTGGCGCCATCCTCCCATTGAAATTCCACATGGGTGGCTCTCTATAATCAAGCGATCGCACTTCAAGATAATGCATGTGGCCATGACCTCAATCATGGTCATCCTAATGAGCTAACAGCCTTATCCGCCTCATCGATAAAGAACGTGCTTGTCATTTTCCTTTGAGGGCTCCGTGGACGCCACCAGCGCTTCTTCAAGGGAGGATTATCAAACTCAGTGAGGCTGATCCAACAGATCCGCAAGGGGCATCTTCTATATAAAACCATTCTCAAGGCCGCCTTGGACGCTTTCTTTGGGGTTCCGGATAGATATCCGTCCCGCGATGCGCCATACTGCCCGCCACTTGATATATTGACCCTTCCGAGAATGGGGCACAAGGCGAATAGTTTCTTCCACAAAGGCATAATGAGCCTCGCAGCCCAAAACAGCTCGCAAGGGCTACGAAGCCCGCAATATGCAATATGGAGGCAAAGAAGGTTGTGCAACTGAGGCCGAGAACTCCAGGAGCCCTCGGAGAAACAGATGAATTGGAAATCCAAGCCCTCTTATCAAATAAGGGACAAGGCATACCCGCCTCCCTTGAGGGATTGGGGACGCCTCCGCTTGCTCTCCGCCATTATAGATGGCAGCCCGCTCAACCGGGACCATGAAGGCTGGAGGGAGAAATCCCTTGGTCTGAAGCATCACTAGCTCGCTGTGCGGGATGGAACATCTCTTCCAATCTCCAGGCTGAGGTCTGGGAGGGCGAGAGGAGGGGCTGCGTCGACTGGCCATGATGGAATGGATCTCGCATCGCTTGATGTGCTCCGATGAATGCCCGCCAAGGGAAGATGGTGTGATTTGGATCTAAATCTCGCCTTTTAAAAGGCAGCTCATTTACACAGCTAGGGGGTAAATGTAAAAACACCCGGCTTTTCGTGATTCGTCTCGACACGCGGAAGATGGCCATTATTGGGTGTGGAAGCCAAGGAGCGAATATTCATGAGAAGCCGGACACTATTCAACAGTACACGGAATTTGGAGAAGAACCCGCTTTGCAATGTCAAGACAATCTGCGCGCCGGACTCATCGCCATTGAAGCCTGTTCGGGCTACCGAGGAGTCCTGGATTAGGGGTTGTCCGGATAGCCGGACTATAACCTTTGGCCGGACTCTTGGGCTATGAAGATACAAGATTGAAGACTTCGTCCCGTGTGCGGATGGGACTTTCCTTGGCGTGGAAGGCAAGCTTGGCGATACGGATATGTAGATCTCCTCCCATTATAACTGACTCTGTGTAACCCTAGCCCTGGGAGTCTAGCGACTCTCCTGAGCTCTACGAGACTCCGGAGACGAGCGACGACAGCTACGTGCCCCTAAGCTCCCGCTGGGCTTGGAGCAGAGTCGCGGCGCCCAGCCGCCGCCAATCTGGATGGGGCTGGCGCGGGCCTCCCGTGGCCCACTGTTGATGATGGCGCTGCCACGGGAGGGTGTAGATAGGATTCCTCTTAGTCCTTGCTTTTGTTTCATGCGAAGAATCATGAGGGACCCTATGGGGGTGTGTAAGGATCTGTAGTGCCTTTTGTGTATATATTCCCTGTTATGAAAATTTGCAAACGCATGTCCTGTTCAGGCTCGGTCTCCCCTTTCCAACCTCGCGATAACTTGTTGCTCTACGCTGACAGGTCCCAGTCCCCAAGAAGGCTGGAGTCGTCGCTGGTATGCCAGGTCGCGTGCCGTGGTCAAGGCCAGGAGGTGAGTGGCCCGAGGTCTAGTAAGAGCCCCTGAGGCGCGATGCTCGGGAGGTCCCCCTTAGCGTCCAAGCAGCTATGGTAAGGCAGGAAAGGGATGCGGCGTGGCCGCAACAGGAATGCAGCGAGCGCGACCCTTAGGTCCTATCGTTTAGCCGGTCCGAGCACGAGACTTATCTCAGTAGTTCAGGGTTGATTCTTCGTGATGCGCCAATTTCAGGCGCCACCATCCTCGGTAGAGCTAGGTTAGGGATTGCACGGCCCTTCCCTTCCAATGCTTTCCTTCATGCTTCTACGCCCCTCACCACCTGTATGCCAGGTCGCGATGCCGTGGTCAAGGCCAGGGGTGAGGGCTGAAGAGCCAGTAAGAGCTCCTAAGTCGCGATGCTCAGGAGCCCCCCTTTAACGTGCAAGGGGATTAATTGTAAGAGGAGAGAGCCCACGGTACCGCCCGCTGTTATCCTCGGGAGGTTCCTGCAGGTCATCACGAGGAGAAACACGGTTTTGTCGTTATGGTTGCCAGCCTTGCTCTGAGACGAGATGAAGGCACTGAGGGCCTGGTGAGGTGACATGCGCGGGGCGTGCCGCGAGCCAGAGCTCGACTGCTCAGGTTTGTCGACGTGGCAGGGACGGACCAATGCACCAGCGTCGTGCCTATGTGAGGAGGCCCCACGGGAGGCGATTTATCGACCAGGTGGCCCGTAGCGGCGGTAATCATATGCAGATTAAGCATGGAAGACAAATCAACTTGGGTAAATGCAGAAAGATGCATGCCACTGTTCAGGACCGAGCGGCTTGTGGATGATGCAGCCCGAGGGGCGCCCCCAACAAGGTAAGCTAAAGACATAAGCAAAAGGGATACATGCCACAGGGACGGACCCACGTGGCCTGGGAATAATGCAGCCCGAGGGGTGCTCCCAGCTAAACGAACTAGGAAAATGTCACCTGGTTCTGTTAACAAAGGAGAGTTGGGGCAGCTGAAGGCACGCGGTGAAGGAATGGCTCCTCATGAGCCACCAGGGCCCTTAGCCTCGGGAGGCTCTGGGGGCTCGGGTGGTTCCCTGAAGACCGTCTCCATCTCTGTCAGGACGGCGTGGTACCTGGCCTCCTGAGCCGCCAGGACATGCCGCATGTTGCGCTGATAGGCTGACGCCACGCTCGGCAAGCCGAAGGGCATGCAAACGTAGTTGTGTGGTGGGCCCTCGCAACGGCCCACACGCGAAGGCCAGAAAAGCTCCTGAGATGCGGCCTTGTTGAGCCCTAGAACGTCCATGCAGACACGCAGCCCGGCATCCTTGCCTGGATGGGGAGCTGCGCCTCGTGAGCGGCGGTCGCCGCGCATGGCCCTTGCATCTTGCAGTTCCTGAGTGGTCTTTGTGATAAACTCCTGAGTGGTGGGCACTCCTTGCCATGTGTTCTCCTGAGGGAAACATGCCACGGGCACGCCTCAAGTGGTGCCCAAGCACCTCCCTCGTGAGGTTGGCAAGGTCTCGAGGCCTCCAAGAGAGCCCCAGCCCCTGCCCGAGGAGGGCGCGCGCCGCCTTCCTATGCGATGGAGGGAGCGCTCGAGCGGGCGCCGATCCCGACGAGGCTCCAACATGTCGCCACCTTCCCGAGATCCTGCATGGCGCAGCTTGCTTCTTCTTCTTGGGGAGGGTCTCAAGGGCCCTCGCTTTTGTTGTCGGGGTCGTCGATTGCTGCAGCTTGGAAGGCGCGCTCGAGGGAGCACACCACATCTCTCTCTTCACATGGGACCATGATGATTCCGCCGCTTCCCGGCATCTTGAGGACGTTATAGCCGTGGTGAGTGACCGCCATGAACTTGGCCAGGGCCGGATACCCGAGGATGGCGTTGTATGGCAGGCCGATGTGCGCGACGTCGAAGTCGATGAGTTCGGTGCGGTACTTCTTGCGCTCCCCGAAGGTGACAGGCAGGCGGACCTGCCCTATCGGTGTGGTGGAACCGTCAGTAACTCCTGAGAAAGGCTTGGTAGGCTGAAGCTGTTCATAGGGGACTTGGAGGTTGTCGAATGTGTCGACCGATAGGACGTTGAGCCCTGCGCCGCCATCGATGAGGGTCTTGGTAACTTGCACATTGCTAATGACTCGTGAACAAAGCATCGGGAGGGCGCCAGCGGTGGCTGCGCACTTGAGCTGATCTGTCGAGTTGAAGGTGATGGCGCACTGGGACCACCTGAGCGGGCGCGTGGCCTCGAAGCTTGGGGAGGACTGCATTCACCTCATGAGCGAACTGTTTGAAAATGCGCTGAGATGCGGGGGCGGAGCGCCGCCCAAGGTGCAGGCGATGGTGCGCGGCTCCTGGAAGCCCCCAGCCCCCTCGTCCTGATGATGATCGTTGTTCCTTCTTGGTGGTGGCGGCAGTGGGGAAAGACCGGCGTTGCCCTAAGGACGGTCCTCACGAGGCTGGTACCTCCAGGCGCCCTCGCGAGGATGGTCTTGCCAGCGGTCCTCACGAGGCCTATCATGCCACTCCTGGCGTGGGCCATGGTCGTCCCATCGTCCGCCTCCATGTCCTCCTCCTCGTCAGTGGCCGGTCGCTGCGCTGGGCGCCGACCGGCGCCCTTCGCAGATGGCTCGAGCCTTTGACAGATCGCTGGTGTTGTGGGTGTTCAGTTGTGGAAGGTGCGTAACTCGCCGGCTGCCCTTGGATGACTCGGTCCGTCTCTCGCCTCGCTTGGTGTCCGGCCCGCCATGAGCACAGCTGCTTCCTTGCGCTTCACGCCCTTGGCCTTGGCCTTCTTCTCCTCTGCACCCTTGGTCGGCAGCTCGAGGAGGAAAGGCGCCCCTCCTCGCTCTTGCGCACTTGGTTGCCGTGTTGAACAGCTCCCCGAGATGTGCACAGCCCTCGTGGATAGCATGATCCTCCTTCATCTTGATGTCGGGAACGCTGTCAAAGAACGCGAGATGATGGCCTCATCCGTGACCTTGGGGATCTTGAGGCGAGTGATGTTGAAGCGCTGGATTTACTGGAGGGTCTCTCTGGTTGTTGCTTGATGCGCGCAGGTCACTCGCGTCGGTGGGCTGGTCGCGGTGCCCGGAAGTTGGCGACGGCGGTCAGCAGATCTCATCCTGTGAGGAGATCGAGCTGTGCTGCGAGTTCAGGAGCCAGAGCGGCACCATCCTTGAGAGCCATTGGAAACGAGTTTGCCATGACTTTCTCGTCACCGTTGGCCGCTTCGATGCTCAGCTCATAGATCTGCAGGAACTCCGTGGGGTCAGCAGTGCTGTCGTAGCGAGGAGGCAGGTCCGGCTTGAACTTGCCTGCCAGGCGACGCCACGCAGCTCGGGTGGCCAGGCTGCAGCCACCGTGGTTGCCGGGGCCCGTTTCGGAGGTGGAGCTTGGTCTTGGTGAGGCCCGCGTGCCGCTACCGCAGGTAGCGCGCGGCCTTGGCGAGGCGGCATGGGGAGCGCAGGTGCAGCTTCCCGCGGCCGAGGAATTTCTTGGCAGCTTCTCTCCTCGCGCGTGGGCACTGGGCGTGTTGGATCACGCCGTGAGGCCGCGCACCTTGGCACCAAGGCACCGTCTTGGGGCAGAGGTGGTGGAGGTGCTCCATGAGCCACGTCGGTCGTGGCTGGCGGAGGTGCGCATGCAGTGGGACGGCGCCGGGAGCCTCCCGTGGCACGGACGAGTTCGGCGACGCGGTCGAGCCAGTCCTGATAGAGGTTGTCGACCGGGCGATCGCGCAGGAGCTCATTCGCCATGAGGAGCGGCTCTTGGCGGCCCATGGGCGCCACGTGCATCGGACAAGGAACCGCCGGGTCGTGATGGAGTGGCGGTGCGGCCGTCCTGCCGCACCGATGGGTGTAGCAAGGATGCTTGCTGCTCGTTCCCCACCGGGCCGGTGGAGGCGTTGGTGGCAAGAGAGGGAGAACGACGAGGTGGCCCACCGACGGGAGCCGTCTGAGCAACGTGGGCAGTGAGGGCAGCCCAGCGCTCAGCTCGAGTACGGTGAGCATCCGCCATGGAGACGACGGAGCAACAGAGCGACGAATCGACGGAAGGGAAGCTACGACACACCCCTACCTAGCGCGCCAAATGTCGGATGTGTGGTTCCGGCAAAGCCCTTAAGGCTCGATATCTCGGGTGCGTGCAAAGTTCTTCCCCTCCTACCGATCCACGGCCTAGCTCGCTAAGATCTCGCGGACGGACTCGACGAACTCACAACATGGAAAGACACAAGATTTATACTGGTTCGGGCCACCGTTGTGGTCTAATACCCTACTCCAGTGTGTGGTGGTGGATTGCCTCCTGGGCTGATGAAGAACAGTACAAGGGGAAGAACAGCCTCCTGAGGTTGAGGTGTTCTTGTGCTCTGTGGACTTGTGGATGAGAACTCGATGCCCCCTCTGTGGTGGCTAGCTCTACTTATATAAGCCCTGGTCCTATCCCCAAATATTGAGCGGGAAGGGAGCCAGCAACGACGGGCAAATTTGAAAGGGGACAGCTAGTACAAGCTATCCTGACAAAAGCGGTGTTCTCCCACAAAAGGCTCTGGTGGTGACGCCGTCTTGGGCTCCACGGTGACCTCCGTCTTGCCGTCCTGCTGTTCTTGGTCTCGTTGCACCGATATGGAAACCTTTGCCTGATGCCTCGGTACTCCGCCCCTGCGCCTGCCTCCTTAGCACCAAAGAGGAAACAAGGACGCTGCATGCGCTGGCGCCCGCCTAGTGCCGGTCGTCATGGCTCATGTCATGAGAGCCTCGCGAGGTTTTCCCCGCCTTGATATCTCTAGTCCTCGCGAGCCTGCCTGGAGAGATCGCTCCTGAGGAGGTCTTGCATCGTCGGCCTCGCGAGGCTTGGCCCCTCGTGATGGTCTTGAATGCTTTGTTGGTGAAGATGGGCCGTACTGGCCCGCTAGCATAGCCATGCCGTGGGCCGCAGGCAGGCAAGTCTGGGGACACGCGTTTCCAGAACGCCAACAAAGGGGTGCAAGGATGAATGCCTCCGCTCCTCCCTCGCCCCTCCTTTTATAGGCGGGTCGGGGAAGAGAGATGATCCCTCAATAGGTAACATCCGCCCTCCTCCACCAATTCAAGAAGACCGGGTCCCTGCCTTGATGCTCCCCCGCACCACACACCTCCATTACCTACCCTACGCGATGCATGCAACATACGTGGCTGAGGATAAGGGCGTGGTGGGAAGAGTGAATTCGCAAGTTACCCCCCGAGCGTTAAAGTCATTCACGGAACATTACAGGAGTGGCCCCACCATAGTTGGCTTTACGCGACGTGCGAGAAAACCAGAAACTGGCCCGGACTCAAGTTAATGATGAAGCGAAGAAGATCTCAAGGGGCCAGCCACTTCCACGCCCCTGCCCGCAACCGGTTAGGGCCTACCTCGATGACGCCGCAGCGCTGCTCGGTCAGATCGAGGGCTCTTTATCGGTGCAATGACCTCGGATCCATTGCCCGCATCGTGCACATGCACGAGAACAAGATCACGGCACTAGGATCAGACTGAAGCAAAAGGGATCATTCCTTCGAAGGACCAACGTGCAGCACCATAGGACCAAGACTAGCCAGAGAAGCAAGATATCGCTAAGAGAAAAACCTCCCGTGCCGGGAAGGCGAGCGTGGCAAGGATAGGGATACCCTTAGGAGCAAGCCTTAGGGTCATCCCGGCAGTCCTGTCGAGGCTTACAGAGGCAAAACTGCTCCACCGCACCACCTCATCATGACGCAGGTAGTCGATCAGTGCGGTGTCCAGCTCCAAAGTGAGTAACTGGCTGCTATTCGCCACATGGCAGCCACTTCCTACAGGAAATACCCCAAGCAACACCCGTTGTCGGTGTCAAAACCGGCGGATCTCGGGTAGGGGGTCCCGAACTGTGCGTCTAGGCGGATGGTAACAGGAGACAAGGGACACGATGTTTTTACCCAGGTTCGGGCCCTCTCGATGGAGGTAATACCCTACCCCGCTTGATTAATATTGATGATATGGGTAGTACAGAGTAGATCTACCACGAGATCAAGGAGGCTAAACCCTAGAAGCTAGCCTATGGTATGATTGTTGTCCATCCTACGGACTAAAACCCTCCGGTTTATATAGACACCGGATAGGTTAAGGTTACACAGTAGTCGGTTACAATGGTAGGAGATCTACATATCCAGACGCCAAGCTTGCCTTCCACGCCAAGGAAAGTCCCATCCGGACACGGGACGAAGTTTTCAATCTTGTATCTTCATAGTCTTGGAGTCCGCCGTGATGATAGTCCGGCTATCGGACACCCCTAGTCCGGACTCCTCAAGAGCCCTCGAACCAGCTTCAATGACGACGAGTCCGGCGCATTGATTGTCTTCGCATTGCGAGGCGGGTTCCTCCTCCGAATACTTCATAGAAGGTTTTGAACACAAGGATAGTGTCCGCTCGCAAAACAAGTTCCACATACCATCAGAGAGAATAACTTTTGCACAGATCTGCCGACGATTCCGCAGTGACATCACACCACGGCCAGGCCTTTATATGAATCGCTTTTATCGCTCCACCTTAGCGCTTAGCGAGGCGGTTTCCTTGGCACGCCTTATCAAAGCATAGATCGTGCCCCTTATTCCGGATTCTCATCAATACGGACGTGGTAACCCATCCGCGCCATTGATTACGGAGCTTGGGAGATAAGCGAGTTTTACAAGGCTAGTGGGGACGATAACTTCGTCCATCCATATAAGGGATAAGGATCCACCTTTCACCCACGCCTTCTTCCTCCTTTGCTCATCCATTTCCGCAAGACTCGAGCTCCAAATACCAAGTCCGCACATCCCACCTCAACCTTCTCCAACCATGTCGGAGCGGAGGCAGGTGGATGGCCTCCTCCGTCACGGAGGGGCACATCACAAGACTGCGGGAGGCCCGATATTTGTCTGGCGACATCGCGCACAGGCTTCCCGACGCGGGGCAGCTCATTCCAACCCCCAGGCCCCATGAGAGGGTGGTATTTCTCCCCCACTTCCTCCGCGGACTAGGTTTTCCGCTTCACCCATTTGTCCCGGGGCTCATGTTCTACTACGGCCTAGACTTCCACGACCTGGCCCCGAATTTTATCCTCAACATCTCGGCGTTTATCGTCGTGTGCGAGGCCTTCCTCTCAGATTCAGCCCCACTTCAGCCTATGGCTGAAGATCTTCAATGTCGTGCCAAGGTAGTGGGCGCCGCTGCGGAGTGCGGAGGTGCCATGGTCGGCAAGATGGCCAAGGTCCTATGGCTCGAGGGCGCCTTTGTGGAGACAATAAAGGGGTGGCAATCAGGGTGGTTCTACATCACCAAGCCACGCGACCCCGAATGGGTGGTGGCCCCCGAATTCAGATCTGACTTCCCCACACGGCTCTCGTCATGGAAAGAGACGGGCCTGACGTGGGGGAATTCGGACGAGCTATCCGGACACCAAACATGCGTCCGAAACCTGGTGGACAAGAATCTGAGGCTTGTCGACGTAATCCAGGTGATGCTCATCCGCCGGATTCTCCCATGCCAACAATGGGCCTTTAATTTGTGGGAGTTCGATCCGGCACAGCACCGAACCTTGAGCCGGCTCTTCGACACTACGCACGAAGATGCCTGGAAGGTGCTGTTCAAGGGCGCTGAAGCCCCAGCCTCTTCTAACAAAGATCGCGGATACAGCTTGCGGCGTAAAGTCGGCGAGGTAAGTTATTTTACCCTTTACGGACTCTTTTTTCACAGATTGACTCTATGTGGGATCTAAAACTCCCTAATCTTTGATAGGATCGGTGAAGACGTCCGGACAGATTAACTGTCCGCCTTTGCCGGAAGACCCGAGGACGCCTGATTGACGGGGCTGCGGGCTTCAGCGCCCCATGTGGTGCCGAGAAGAAGGTTAAGAAGGAGGCCACGGGAACTCAAGGAGCTCCTGCCGCCAGTGATGTCGATTCTGAAGCGTAATCTTCTCTTGAGGACGAGGAGGAGGAAAAGAAGCTTCTCCCAGGGGAGGAGAGGAAAGGAAGGCCGCCTAACCGGGAGGCCGGAGGGTCCAAGAACGGAAGAACCTTCCTCCGGACTTCTCGACCAACGTCGACGACGACGAGGAGGATTGGCCAACAAGGGCCAAGCCCCTGGCGAGATCGTAAGTGTCCGGATACCCATGTCTTTTTATCATTGCATAGTGTTCTCTAATACCGAACAATAATGCAGCCTGCCCAAGGGCGAGTTCGCCACTTCATCGAGCGGGTCCCTGGGTTCGTCGGAAATGGAGAGTACTTTGCTTCCGACCGCCTCCTCGCCTCACGCTGCGGATGACGCCGAGGTGGTGCCCCAAGGGGGGCCTGGTCAAGAGGAGGTGGCGCAGGAGGCGGCACAAGGCAACCTCCTGACTCCAGCGTGGGGGCAAGACCCCAGGGTTCTAAGCCTCACCCTTGTCCGGACTCCATGCCGAACCTTCAGCGTTCCGAGTCCGCAAGCGGTCCTTTGTAAGAAGGTAAGGCGCCGTGTCCTCCGTCCCAACCGGAGGCACCGGATAGCATCGAGGCGCTTAACAGCGCCTCCATCGAGGAGGAGCACCGCCTGCTATGAGTGCGGTGATCCTGACAGTTCATCCGCCAAGAGCGGGCTGACCTAAGCCTCGTACCAGCCTTCTAACAGACTTTGAGGTAAGTTTAGAATATGTAAAAATATTACCGTGATAGACAAGAGCCTCGATGCTTAGTTCGTGTTCGGAAAGAAAAGCCGGACTAAGGATCTAAAAGATATACGCAAGAGTCTAACATAAGTATGTCAATATGGGAATGCAAAGGCTGCGTTCGACCTCTCCAAGACCGATCATGGAGGTCAATGCATTGAACCGAGCCTCGAGCGGTCCGAGAACGAGCTCGCCAAGCCAAGAAGCAGCTCGAGGACAAGGAAGGTAAGTAGTACCTTATTAAAGAAATACCTTATAGAAAGGTTTCGCTGCAAAAATAACAGAATAACATGGGTACTGCGGGGCCACGAACGAGGTGGCGACCACAAGGAAGCGTGTCCATGGTCGAAAACAAAGCGGCCGCGAACACACGAGCGAGAGAAGGGGAGGCGATCTGGCCAAGAGCGGCAAGAGCTCCAAGCTCTCGTGGAAAAACACGAGAGTTTGGAGCGTGACTCGAAGACTCGAGATTCCAAGCTTGCCTCGGCTCTTGAGTGCCAAAGCTGCTAAGGCCGAGGCCCAAAAAGCCCTCCAAGAAATTGAGTCGTTAAAGAAGATAGCGCGGTAAGGCATTCTTTATGCAAAGCAAGCATGTGAAAGTAAATTACCTATTACTTACCCGGATTCGAGCTCTCCAGAGCATTCGCAGATTTGCCCAGTGCAGGTCTCGATGCTGCCAGATTCTACCGCGCCAAGGAGGGAGCTCGACGGAAAGGTGTTCGGTCTCAAGATGCTGAGGCCGGACATCCGATGCCCCTGAGCAACCAGCTGAAGTAGCTGGTCGAGCTCCACAAGGTCGCCGAACAGGCCATGAAGGGCCTTATAGCGCGGCTGTGGCCATTGGAAGCCATGCCCGGAGCTACTTCGCTTAGTGTAGCGGCCGGTGGACGCCGTCCACGGATTGAAATCATCAAGCGCCGCCGTCGCATTGAAGGTGTCCGTCGGGCCCTTGCCCGTGCTAAAGTGCACTGGGCAAGCTGGATGCGAGAAGCTTGTGACGGACGGGCCACCGAAGGGCAAGGAGCATCGCATCACCGAAATGTACTATGAGGGCCTCTGAAGGGCGCCACCGAATAGCGGATGAGTGCTCCAAAGATGTAATTTTGAATAGACTCGCATTTGTTATCCTGTCGCTGAAAACTTGTTCATATGCGCTAAGCAACGCTTGTTAATTTAAAATATTACCTTCAGGCGGCCGCTTATCAAATTTGAGAGATGGAAAGTCGTTGGCTTCAGCCCCCATGCCATGAGTGCTGGGGTGTTCGGGATAAACTTGAGCACTCTTGTTCCCATTTTTGGGTCCATCTAGGGAGGCGCTCAACACAACGAACAGGGCAACCGGACTTATAATGCTTGAACACCCTCACTTAGCCATAGAATTCTATAATTTTAAATTTCGGTGAAGCCTCTAGTATTCGGAAGACCGAGTTCGGGGCTCTATCCACGCCTTGGCCGGATAATTCCAGTTCCTCGCTCTAAGCGGCATAAGTCTTTAGGGACCCGAAAAACCTCTCGAACAGCGACCGCTCTCGCCTCTATCATGACGGTCGTTTAGCTTTCCATCGAGGTGCTCGACCCAGCTCAACTGGGCACAATCGCATGGTTCTCTCGGTGCTACCTTAGCCGATATAAAGGAACGTAAGGTACCAAAACACGGAGCCGGCAAACCCAACTATTGACCCAAGACATGATTCGAGCCGATTCATATAATGCTATAAGTTCGGGTGCCGACTTGTGAAAGTGTTCTGACTTATCACACCATAATTTTGGGATACTTAAGCCCCTGGTGTATTGGCCGTACCAAAGTGTACGGTTGCAACATGTCATGAAATGAACATATGTATAGATAAAGAAAGTAGAGCAATAATAAGCAAAAGCTATGTATTGTTTATTCAAGAAGGTACTGCAATGAAAGCAGATCGATACAAATAGTGCGATAAGCAAGGGATGGGACTATCTGACATGTCCCCCTCCAGGGGTAAGCTGCGGGATGATATGTAAAACAGGTATAATGCTCGTAATAGAGACCACCTGAACACTCGACGTGGCTTTCTGCTTCCCTGGCTGTTGCATCGTGAGTTCGGCGATTCTAGTGCCTGACAGGACTTCTGAAAGGCGGAGTCCTGAAAGTGAGAAAAAAGGAAGAAAAAGGGAAAAGAGAAAAAGAATGACACAATCGGGAGCCCCTGGTGCGGTCGAGCCGCATTCTTGGCGTGCCGTGGTCTTGCCCCTCCCCATATGCCCATGGTATCTCCAGAGCGTAATTATGTACGCGTAACACTGGCTTCGCAATTTCGTGAGGGCTGGGGTTGGGGCCGGATTGCTACGCGTGCTTGAATCATGCCAGGCGGTCTTGTTGTAGGTTACTCCGGGTGTGTTCGACAGTGTCCGGATGCTTGGTGGCTGGACTCGAGAATTGCTGTGAGAGGCTGCTTTGTACCTCCGCCGCGAGGGCCGCCGTGTGCTCCTCCGTTCGGAGAGAGCGCTCGGTGTTTCCATTGACCGTGATTACTCCTCGAGGCCTGGCATCTTGAGCTTGAGGCATGCGAAAGCGGCACCGCATTGAACTTTGCAAATGCGGTTCGTCCGAGCAAAGCATGATAGCCGCTGCGGAATGGGACGATGTCGAAGATTAACTCTTCGCCCGGGTTATCCGGGATCCGAAGACCACTTGGTGTAATCGAGCCCGCATAACCGCCTCTACACCCGGTATGACGCCTTTAAAGGTTGTCCTTGTAGGTTTAATCCTTGAGGGTCTATGCCCATTTTGCACATGCATCCGATAAAGCAGAGTTCAGGCTGCCGCCGTCCATCGACTCGTTAGGTGAAATCCGTCAATAATTGGGTCAAGAACCAATGCGGCAATAACCGCAGTGACGAATGCTAGTGGGGTGGTCCCTTCGATCGAAGGTGATTGGGCAGGAAGACTATGGGTTGAACTTTGGGGCGACCGCTCCATCGCATATACGCCCCTTTAGTGCACGCTCGCCCCCTTTTGGGTATGTGGGTTGCGATATCATGTTCACCATCCGCACTTGTGTAGGAAAACCCTTCGCCCTCTATTGTTCGGGCGGCGGGGCTCTTCCTCGTCATCGCTATGCAGCCCCTTGTCATTGAGTCCGGCACTTAACTTGCCTGCTTGTTGAACACCCAACAGTCCCCTTGGTGTGATTGGCGGAGCTGGGGTGCCATGTATCCGCACAAGCGATCGAGTATTTGGTCCAAGTTGACGGCCCTGGGTATTTCTTTTGAATGGCTTCTTCCACGACCGGTTTAGAGCCTCTCGAATCTGCATTGACGGTCAGATCTTCATGATATCGCTGTTAACGCGGCGCTTGTTCTTGTTAAGTGACGCGACCTGCCATTGTTGTCCTTGGTATCCGAACCATCGGATGTTTGGCCAAGTTGTTGCTTCGAGCTAGCCAGCTGTCCTCTCCCGCACAAAAGCGGGTCATGAGTGTTGTGAGGGCTGCCATGGATTTTGGCTTTTCCTGTCCTAGGTGCCGGGCAAGCCACTCGTCATGATGTTATGTTTGAAGGCTGCAAGGGCCTCTGCATCCGGACGATCAACGATTTGATTTTTCTTTGTTAGGAACCGTGTCCAGAATTGTTCCGCCGATTCATCCGCTGCTGAATTATGTGGCTAAGGTCATCGGCGCTCGGTGGTCGCACATATGTGCACCGGAAGTTATCAAGGAATGCGGCTTCGTGTCCTCCCAACAACCAATTGATTCTGCTTGGCAAGCTATTGAGCCAATGCCGAGCTGGTCCTTTAAGCTTGAGGGAGGTATTTGATGGCATGTAGATCATCATCGCGGGCCATGTGGATATGGAGGAGATAGTCCTCGATCCGCACCGCAGATCTGTGGTACCATCGTATGATTCGATGTTTACGGGTTTGAAGCCCTCGGGATTTGATGATCCATTACTTCATCCGTGAAGCATAGTGGGTGTGCGGCGCCTCAGATTGGGCTATATCACGACGTAGCTCATATGAGCTTTGTTCATCGTGTTCGCCCACCGGTTTGCTGTATCCGCGCGACGGTAATCATCCCGCGTTGTTGGGCGCCCACGCGATCCGTAGATCGATCTTGTATGTTTTGCCTTATCCTCCAATATATCTCGCAAGTCCGGCGCATTTTCCGTGCCTTGGTACTTTTTGAGTGGCGTCGGGGTGTGGCTTGAGCGGAGGGCCGAGAGGCTTCTTCGCCGCGCCACGGGTGGCCGGTCTGCCATGTCGCTGCCGGTGACTTGGGTGCTTCCTCCTCCGACGAGGCAACGACCTGCGCTTGGGGTAGCTTTTGAGGGGCGCTCGAGTTCATACTCTTCGCCGCAAGGACTTTAGTCCATCCGCCACCTAGCAGGTCTTGGTCAGCTCTAAGCTGTTGCTGCTTTTCTTGAGGCTGCTTGCCGTGGCTATAAGCCCGCGCTTGAAACGCCCTGTCAAGCGGGATCCTCGTGCATGACAAATTGTCGTCGTTGAGGCTTGCCTCATCTTCGAGGGAGGCGATAATTATCGCCCTCGACCTCTCTTTTTCTGCAAGACCGTCAGGCGGACTTCTGCTTCTCCTCCTCCCGCACCGAGTCCCGCCGGAGGGGTTGTCATCGTACCGTCCGGTGTTATTATCTCCGTGCGGTAATCACCGCTTTTGCCGTGGCGGGATTTAGCGGCGCCGCCGACGCCGGCGCTTGGTTGCTTTTTGAGGGGTCATCCTCCGTTGTTCCATCGCTGCTCCCATCTTTTGGGATATCCACCATGTATATGTCGTATGACGAGGTGGCCTTCCAGCGCCCTCAGAGGCGCTGGTCTTGGTCGCTCCGGCATCGCCGCCCATACCGCCGATGTCTTCGGAGTCGAAGTCGAGCATGTCGGTTAAATCATCGACGCGGGCTACAAAGTGGGTGGTGGGTGGGTGTTGAATTTCTTCATCGTCCGCATCTCAACCTTCCCGTCCGTAGTCCGCCAGGCTCTCCGGATAAAGAGAGAGACTTTAGTGAATTCAGGATGTCGCCAAAGGGCGAGTGGAAAGATGTCCGCGTAGTGAACTCCATGACCGCGCCCAATCAGATTCGATTGGGGGCGGAGGGTTCGGAGTCCAGAGAGGAGTCCGCACCGAGTCGAGGTCTTCGCAGCGACAGGGATGGAGTTCGCTCAATCGTCAGAGAGATGGTAGCCCCGAGGCGGTGTCCAACCACTCGCCCTGATCGGGAATCCGCCCGGATTAAGGGTCGGAGCGAAGTGAGCGGCCTCCTGTGGCACTATTCGGCTGCATAGCTAGGTCATGCCCATCGAGACAAGGCGGCACGCTATTGGCGGCTCGAATCCAACGAAGATCAAGTCTCCGCGATATCGGCCGATAGTTCAAATTTCTAAATCTGACCTGATGGCGGGGCGAGCTTTCGATCTGCTCCAGATGGCCATGCGAATTGGCCCAGCAGCAAAGCCGCCATCTTAAGATCTGTCCGGGAGAAAAGTCTCACCGACCGCGTTGTTGATGATCAAGGAGCCATCGGGCCTATCGGCGACGACACGCAGGAACTCTCAATGAAAGCACCAATGTCGGAGTCAAAACCGGCGGATCTCGGTAGGGGGTCCCAACTGTGGGTCTAGGCGGATGGTAACAGAGACAAGGGACACGATGTTTTTACCCAGGTTCGGGCCCTCTCGATGGAGGTAATACCCTACTCCTACTTGATTAATATTGATGATATGGGTAGTACAAGAGTAGATCTACCATGAGATCAAGGTGGCTAAACCCTAGAAGCTAGCCTATGGTATGATTGTTGTCCGTCCTACGGACTAAAACCCTCCGGTTTTATAGACACCGGATAGGTTAGGGTTACACAGAGTCGGTTACAATGGTAGGAGATCTACATATCCGTATCGCCAAGCTTGCCTTCCACGCCAAGGAAAGTCCCATCCGGACACGGGACGAAGTCTTCAATCTTGTATCTTCATAGTCTTGGAGTCCGGCCGTGATGATAGTCCGGCTATCCGGACACCCCCTAGTCCGGGACTCCCTCACCCGTCCTGAGACGTGTCAAGCAAGGAGGCGCGAAGCTGGCAAAACTGCCTGGCGGGGCCTGCCGGGCGAGCTGTGATGTGACGTTGAGCAGCGCTTTTAGTGCGCCCTGTCAGCGTGCAGAGTTAGGTATGATAGAACTGTTTGCTATCTAATCAGTGCACAATGACGTATTTGCTACTATGGTGACCCCATGATCTATAAATGGAGGCCCAAGGCAATCGTAGAAAGGGTTGGCTGATTCGGACCCTCACACACTCATACACTATTGGAATCAGGATCTTTGCTGTCAACCCGCTCTTTGCCGTCAGCCAGCTGATGACAAAGAATGTCTTTGCCATCAGCTTAAAGAAAACAGACGGCAAAGAACGAGTTGACGGCAAAGGTCATGTTTGCCGTCGGCCAGCTCTTTGCCGTCCGCTAGCAGACGACCTAGAAGCTTTGCCTTCAGCTAGCGGACGGCAAAGATTGTGGGTGGCCCACTAGCGAGAACCACCTAACAGACACTTTCTTTGCCGTCCGCTAGCTGATGGCAAAGCTTCATTGTCGTCCGCTAGCAGACAGCAAAGAAAGTGGCCAAACTAACGTCCGTTAGCTAGGCTCTTTGCCGTCTGCTAGCAGACGGCAAAGAACCGTGCCCTAACTAAAATGCCAACGACGCCCACCGGCACCCCATCTCTCTGTCCCCTCTCTCTCTCTCTCCGCCTGCGCCCGAGCCGCAACCGTCCCGCGCCGCCCCGCCCTCGTGTCGCTGCCGCCCCGCGCCAACCTCATCGCCGCGCTGCCCCTGTCGCCACGCCACCCCCGTCCCCTCGCCACCCTCGTCGTCGTGGCGCCCCCGCCTCCACCCCGGCGCGCCTCTCCTCCACCACTGCGGCCGCCCCGCCGCTCCGGCGCCCCTTCCTCCACACGGTTGCCCCGGCGCCATTCTCCTCCACAACCCCCCACCGCCTCCGCACCCTCTCCTCCACCCGGCCACCCCGGCGCCCCTCTCATCCACCCCCGCTGATGAGGACATGACTACCTTGGATACGACCAAAAATATTGCATACATGTATATTTGTGAGGTGATTTCTAATGCAAACTATGCAATAATTTATTTATGTTATCCAGGACAAAAATACTTCACAAACTTTTATGCCATGTCTAATTGTAGGTGTATGGGACATTTTTACAATCCACATATGAAGATAAGGGAGAAAGAGGAATTTACTTGCTGTTCAAAAAGTTCTCTCATGTCACTTTTGGCCCAAGAGAAGATAGAGTCCAAGTCTCTCACGTTCTGGACTCAGATTCGGACTGCACAGACATACCTGACTCAAAACGTCAATAACGTTTTCATCCGAACTCCAAATTGATGATTCTTTTTGTTGGAAAGTAGATGTCGTGCACTTTCCAAGCCAATTGGATTCACCTTCAAATTCATCCGGGCGTTGAGTTATGGACGAAACAACTGATGTCGCAGCAGAATCCGAGTCAAACTACAAGTCCAATGGTGTTACGTCACCTCCACTTGGGCCCATTGGCCTTGTACGACCTAGGGTTAGTTTTAGGCTGCCTTGGGACGTCCTCCCACCTCCTTGGCCGCCACCCCTTGCTCCTATATCAGTAGATCCATCTAGTAGCTTTTTCCTTGGGATTTGTTTAATTAAAAGTTAGCCATTGCAACTTCGTGTACTTCGTTTGTGTCCAACGACCAGACCAAGGCCGCTTCGGATCCCCACCATTATCAATACTTCATATATATTCGCAATATTCAGATTGCTTTATCATATTCTTGCTCGTTCTTCGATTGCGTGCAGGAATAGACCTTCGTGGTCAGGCTGATTGTGCTTCCAGCATCGTCAGTAACCTCGGAAGATTGGTTTAGCGATTGCTAAGGCACAATGTCGTGCACGTTTGTAGTCGGATCGTCATAGTAATCATTAATGACCACAAGGAGCTTAACCTTTACCTGTGATTCTCGCATAATACCACAAATATCCAACAACTCGGTATCCTCTATACCACGGTGATCATCTCACGATCACATAAAGATCAACCAACTTCTCTCATCATCGAACCAGGGTTGTTATTAAGCACATTATTATTATTACTGTTGACCCATAGTGTGACCAACTACGAACTGGGTCCTTATCTGTGGGAACAGCTATCGATAGATTAAACACACACTATTGCAGGATACTGCTAACGTGACACTACAATCAGAGACCCTTTGCCGAAACTGTGTGCGATGCAATAATCGCAAACGGTGGTGTAAAAACCCATCAAAAAAGGTGCAAAACATTTGCAATGGCGGAGCCATCAAACACGGTTCAGATTTTAGTTGCGTGTGCGATGCAGGACACACGGTTAATCCATTCAAACTATCTGCAATGAGGCAGAACAACAGAAACAGGCAGTCATAACAATGTGTGTGCGATGCATGACACACGGTTAATCCATTCGAACTGTTTGCGATGAGGTAGAACAACAAAAATGGGCAGCGATATCAATGTGTGTGCGATATATGGCATACGGTTAACTCGGACGAACTGTTTCCATTAGGGAACACAACAGAAACGGTTCAACTTAACAAGATGTGTGTGATATGCGGCATACAGTTCACATGGATGAACTGTTTGCGATGAGCCAAAAGAACACAAACGATTCGTGTAAACAAGATGTGTGTGATACGTGGCAAACAGCCGACTCGGATGAACTGTTTGTGATGAGAAATTACAACATAGACGGTCAATGCAGTTACTTCGTGTGCGATTCTGTGTGTACAAAAAACTTAGAAAAATGCAAACTACTTGCTTGCGGTAGTGGAGTATCGCACACGATGCCTCTGCGAGTACTCATGTGCGATGATTAGTATGTTACACATACGTTTCCTTATGTTAACATGTGTGTGAATTTGCAATATGGACAGTTAATATGCAAATGCCTTCTGGACATCGGGCACACGCTTAAACTCAATGAATTGTGTACGATACTAATACTTTCCATGAAAATTTATGAACTTGGGTAACAACAATATATATATATACATATAGTGGTTACAGTATTCGACAAAAGGAGGATCTTCGTAACACGGTTTTGACAACCATATGGTCCATATCTACATACTTAACATAGTAACAACTATCACATTTTAAGAGGCTAAGGGCCAACAACCATATGGTCCATATCTACATACTTAACATATATGGTAATAGCTAGCACATTTTAAGAGGTTAAGGGCCAACAACCACAACTATCCACTGGAAGCAGCTTGCTCACGGTGACTCGGCATCTCGTCAATGAAAAGGAAGAGCCCTCCTGTGCCTTGGTAGAGCATGAGTAGAACAGTGTCTCCAATTTTCCAATATGGATGCATTGCCACGAGAAGCGAGAACTTGTTAATTTGAATGGTTCCATTTCTGCGGGTAATGCAGTACCTTGATCACTTTGGCGTTATTAGCAGGCACAAGTGTAATTCGACCACAACGGGAAATCGATCCAGGAACTGCTACAAGGGGCAATTTCTGTTGACATGTACAATAAAAAACAATTATAACATATCGTTGAAGATATATGAAGTTTATGAGCATCAACATTAAAATAAGACTTTTACCAGCCTTGTGGTGCACACAATTGGTCTTGTTCAGTGTGTGCACCATAGGTCTAATTAATCCCATCCAAAATCCAGCGTTCATACATTGTGCTATCTCTGTCAGATTATCAACAATATTTGTGACATGCTTCAAGTCCTTCTAGTGAAATTTGGTACGCTTAGTAACATACACATCGTTCACTATGCATCCAACATATCCTGCTTAAAAGGTGGAAAGGTATTATTTATCCAGAACATGGCCGAGGAATATATAGTGCGCATAAATTGGTAAATAGAATTTGTTACTGCCTAGGAACGGAGTCAGAATATGTTATCACAATTGGTTGCTTAAGTAGTGATCAATTGGTTGCTTGAATAGTAATATGACAGTATGGAGAAAGTTGAAAGGACACTAACCTCGATCAGATTATGACCGGATGATGACGTTGGGGAAGTAAACATCCATGTTAATTAGACCAGGTTGTGGTGCACGCACTAGAATTTTATTGCCAACTTTCAGTTCATAACACTTAAACATTTTTCTCCAAAGGTCCGCATTAAAACAGGAGTGACCATCTTTATCAAGTTTTACACTCACCGTCATTGTAAATCCATGCTGCATCGTCAATATGACATCCTGGGAGTCATCAGCAAAGTAAAGCCCAAGATTTCCTTCTACTCCTGTTCTTGCAAAGCAAGGGATGTACTGCTTGAAATGAAAATTAAGATCGTAAATTAGATATATTGAAATAACAGAGCAAGATGCAAATATGGGAGTAACTGATAGAAGACATCCATATATATATAGATGAAAGAAAAGTACAAAAATATAGAATTAAAAATAGATAATGTACCAAAGATTTGATGCAAATATATAGATAATGTAGCAACAGACGGTATATGTTCACAAATTTAGTCCATGCCGACCGTGGTAGGTTGAGATTGAACATACCGAGCGCTCCCTGAAGTCATCCGGAATGGTGAGATAGAACTTCGTTTCCGACTGGCCACGACCACTGTTGCCTGATTTGTGCTTGTACTGTGGACACATGAATGAACACCCACGAATCAGCTAGAACAAAAATGATTCCACGGTGTTTTCCACCGGTTGATTAACAACGACGGACGGACTGCGATAAGAGATGAGTGAATATTTATCTAATTAAGTTGATTACCTTCTCCATGAGAAAAATCCACAGCCCAATCCCGCAGAAAACCCCAGTCGACCAGAGTCTAGAATGTCGGTGCAGATAGGCGGCGGAAAGTGGTAGGGGCGAAATCCGGTGTCGTTTGGAGTGCGACCTACGCCCGCCGCCAACACCCGTCGAGCTTAGGGTGCAGAGTTGCGGAGGAGTCCGCAGTGAGTGAGTGGGGACGAAATGGGTGAGGGTTTTCTTTTTCCTTTTGCGTGTGTGAGTGAACACACACAGTTCGCAGAGGCAACGGAGATGAATCGTGTGCGATAGTAAATCATCGAGATTGAATGGGAATCCAAATTTCCTTTGTCCTTCATCCATGAGTTTTTTCTACGATGAACATAAACCCTACTAATCACCGTGTTCAAATTTGACACTTTTCCGGGTTCATTTACAATATTTAGGGGATTATGTGCATTTTGTAGGCATTAATGCACGTAATTCAAATTCAAACCATCGGTGCATGAAAGGGTGCGCAAGAACGGTCTGGAAAAACCATACTCGTGGTATTTAGTAATTTCTCAAGCCTTTTACAACGAATGGTCAGAGATTTCAATGGAATGTGTGGCAATAGTCAACCACAAACGCATCATTTACTGGGTTATCAACTATAGAACAATGAAATATGTTCTTGAAAAACATGACGGCTGGCATGGTGCCATGGTATGGCCTCACCGTGCCCTGGTTAAAAGCTGATAAGGTTTGATTTATGTCGTCATGCACGCCCTTCATAAATCGAACCATCACCGTGGAAGTTCAATGCTTTCGAGAGGGAAATCACCAAGATTGAAGGGGAATCCAAATTTCTGTCCTAGTTTGCCATTCAGTTTTTTTCCAACGATCAACATACCGCCTCAAATGTAACGTGTTCAAATTTGACATTTTTTCGAACTCATTTACCATATTTAGGGTATTATGTGCATTTTCTAGCCATTAATTATGCACATAATTCAAATTCGAACAATCGGTGCTTGAAAAGGTGCACAAGAACGGTATGCAAAACCATGCTCGTGCTATTTAGTACATTCTCATGCCTTTTACAAGGAATGGGCAGATATTTCAAGGAAATGTGTGGCAATAGTCAACCATAAATGTGTCGTTTACTCGGTTAACAACTATACAAAAAATGAAACACATGGTTGGAAAACATGATCCCTCGCATGGTGCCATGGTATGGCTTCACCATGCCCTGGTAAAAATTGGAGAATGTTTTCCTTATGTCATGATCCGCGCCTTTCATTAATCGAACCATCACCGAGGAAGTTTCATGGTTTCAAGGGGGAAATCACCAAGATTGAAGGGGGGGGGGGGTCCAAATTTCCTTTGTCCTTTGTCCATGAGTTTTTTTCTACGATGAACATACAACATGCAAATCACCGTGTTCAAATTTGGCACTTTTTCCGGGTTCATTTGCCATATTTAGGGGATTATGTGCATTTCATAGGCATTAATGCGCATAATTAAAGTTCAAACAATCGGTACATGAAAGGGTCCACAAGAACAGCCTAGAAAACCATGCTCGTGCCATTTAGTAAATTATTATGCCTTTTACAAGGAATGGACAGATATTTCGATGAAATGTGTGGCAATAGTCAACCATAAATGTTTGTTTGTTGGGTTTTCAACTATAGAAAAAATGAAATAAATGCTTAAAAAACATGATGCCTGGTATGGTGCCATTGTATGATCTCACATGCCCTGGAAAAAATTTGTGAAGGTTTGGCTTATGTCGTCATGCACGCCCTTCATAAATCACACCATAACCGAGGAAGTTCCATGCTTTCGAGAGGGAAATCGCCAAGATTGAAGGGGAATCCAAATTTTCTTCCTTCTTTGCCCTGGAGTTTTTTTCTATGGAAAACATACACCCTGCAAATCACCGTATTCAAATTTGCCATTTTTTCGGGCTCATTTACCATATTTAGGGGATTATGTGCATTTTCTAGGCATTTAGTGCACATAAATCCAATCCAGCTATAGGTGCACGGGTGTGATGTGAGGGACGTGGATTGCGGTTCGATCGCGGCGCATCCTACAGTGCACACGCGCGATCCGCGTGGATGGTATTCCGGCCAATCATAACGCAACACACAATAGGCACAGTGCACACTGTTTCCGAAAGCGACGGAGATGAACCACGTGCGATAATGAACGAGCAAAATTGTAAGGGAAGCCAAATTTCTGTTGTCGTTTGTCGTTGAGCTCTTGAATACTACCGCACTATACGGCTGCCCGACCCTCCGCCCCGTAGCTCTCTCCAGCGCCGCCCAGGCACCGTGGCGCATAGTAATCGGTAAGGAAGCGATGGCATCCTCCGCCGCTGCTCGCCGCCGCCGACCGCACATTATGGTAAGGAAGCGATGGCATCTCGCCGCGCCGAGTTCATCGCCGGCGGCAGCCAGACAGTTACATGGGCGAACTTTGAGGCTGCCATGGCCGAATGGGTGGTGGATCTAGAGGCGGCCAAAGCCGCACAGAAAGAGTGGAAAAGGCAGAAAGCAGTCAAGAAAAGAGAGTCCCACCGCCGCAAGAAAAAAGAGGCCGCATGCCATGGTGAGGAGATCTTGGCGGAGATCGAAGCATGGTGGGTTGTCGCCTACAAGGCCGGGAACGAGGATGCCGGCGTCTGGCCAGCATGCCCCGATGGCAGCATGTGAGAAGTAGTTTAAGTTTGTAGTATTAGAGCAAATTACCAGTAGTACTTTAAGTTTGTAGTATTAACGTACAATGTCAAAACAAATGGTTTCTATGCCGTACCCGTCTGCGTTTTTTGCATTAATGACCCATAAGTCAGTTACCTGTGCGATGTTTCCTAATAAACCAGGCGTACCATTGACCGAAGAAAATCAAGTACACGTGTACATTTTTTTGGAGACGGGATTTGCCAACTTTCTTTTTTCTCGCACACGAGTATTTTACGCGCTTCATCTGTGTTGTGTGTTTCCCCCGCACAAGTTTCAAGTTTCGCACTAAAATTTTCATTAGGCGCGCGATTTCAGAATTTATTCCTCCAACCACATCCCCTTCCCCTCGGTATCCCCCGTAGCCACCGCAACCACTGCTCCAACCACATCTACATTCTGCTCGGATTCAGTCAGGTAGCCCACCGATCTCTATCACGTCCCCGGCCTGATTGCTTAAATGGCGCATGCGAAACATCCTCATGCCTCCAAATCCCCCCCCCCCCCCCCGCCAGGAGCTGATGGCAGTCCATGGCGCAATGGCCGCTGTGCGTGTTGACCCAGAGGAACACCTCGCCTCCGCCGCCGCTGCCGACATGGTGTAGGCTTAGGCCTAGATGAAGTCCCCCAGCAACTACCCCCTAGGACTTAACAGGTAAGATCTGACCAGCTAAATCTTACCAATATCGCTTGCAACGGCTATGATTTGTACGGTTGATGTATTAAGCATGTTCCTGACTTGTTTATTTCAGTACTGCACACTGTGTGATGTTCAAATATTACCGTGTCAAGCTCAATTTCACCAATACCAGCAACAAACTTACAATACATGACTCAGGATATCACTAGAGATGCTGCCCATTTTCTATTTTTAGTGGATGCCCACCGTATAGTACTTAACATGCATGTCATGTACTTACGCAGGTTCATAACAGCCGATGCTTTTGTTTGCCGTCGAGGTGAGCTGCATCCCATGTCTTACAGTATTTCACATAATTTGTGCAATTGCAGTTTAACTTCTACCATTTACGGGGAGCCTGTAGGTACACATGTCAGTGGCACTGATCCACGCTTTGACCCGAAGGAACAGCTCGCCTCCGCCATCGCTGACTTTGGGCGAGCTCTGGCCAAGATGAAGTGCCCGAGCAACAACCTCTCAGGACTTACCAAGTATGTACTCACCAGTTCAATCTTACCAATACCAGTTGCAATTAATGGCTATGTTATGTACGATCGTTGTATTAAGAATGTTCTAGTAAACAAGCCTAACACATTTTTGCTACTTTCCCTACCTTTTTATAGACATCTAGGCCATTTTCTGCTCTGGCAGCACATGCCTTGTGATGTTTAACTATGCCAATTGCATTTTTATCGGTACCGGTTTCAATGTCCATTAAGCCTGTTGCAATTAACAATTGAATCCATTTTTAAATAATTGTATTTCAATGGCTACAAACTTACAAAACATGACTTAGGATGTTGTTAAGCCTATTGCAATTAACAGTTGTATCCATTTTTTAATCTGTCCATTTGCTACCATGCTACTCTCCGCAATAAAGATATAATAGAGATGTTGCCCATTTGCTATTTTTGGTGGATGCTAACCCTGTTGTACTTAACATGCTTGTCCATGTACTTACGCAGGGTCATAACGGCTGATGTTGTTGTTTGTCGTCGAGGTTAGCTGCATCCCATGTCTTACAGTATTTCACATCATTTGTGCAATTGCAGTTTAACTTATACAATTTACTGGTTGCTTGTAGGTACACATGTCAGTGGCACTGATCCACTCTTCGACCCGGAGGAACAGCTCGCCTCCGCCGCTGCTGACTTTGGGCGGGCTGTGGCCAAGATGAAGTGCCCCAACAACTACCTCTCGGGACTTACCAAATATGTATCCACCAGTTCAATCTTACCAATACCAGTTGCAATTAATGGCTATGTTTTGTATGGTATATGTATTACGCATGTTGTAGTAAACATGCCTAACACGTTTTAGCTATTTTCCCTACCTTTTTATAGACAACTGGGCCGTTATCTGCTCTGGCAGCACCTGCCCTATGATGTTTATCTCTGCCAATTGCATTTTTATCAGTACCGGTTTCAATGGCAATTAAGCATGTTGCAATTAACAGTTGTATGTATTTTTAAAGAGTTGCATTTCAATGGCTACAAACTTACAAAACATGAATTAGGATGTTGTTAAGCCTGTTGCAATTAATACTTGTATCCATTTTTTAATCCATCCCGTTGCTACCGTGCTACTTTTTCAAAATGAAGATATCACAACAGATGCAGCCGTATTATTACCATTTGCTATTTTTGGTGGATGTTAACCCCATTGTAGTTAACATTTGCTTCACATGTACTTACACAGGGCTATAATGGGCAATGTTGTTGTTTGCCATCGAGGTTAGCTACATCCCATGTCTTACACACCATCTATTCCTAAATATAAGTATTTTTAGAGATTTCAATATAGACTACATAAGGAGCAAAATGAGTGAATCTACATTCTAATCTAAACTATATCTATAATTCTATATACATCCATATGTAGTTCATACTGAAATCTCAAAAAAATACTTGTACTTAGGAACATAGGTAGTTGTATTTTACATCATTTGTGCAATCTCAGTTTAGCTTATAACATTTACTTGTTTCTTGTAGGTACATATATGAGCGGTACTGATCCATGCTTCGATCCCTTTTGTGTATGGGGCAATGAGATATTCATGAACAAGCGTCAAGTGAGGAAACTAAGAAAGATTGTTAGGTGAAAGAAATGAGTGATTGGAATTAAGCTCTTTATTTACACTTTGTCGAAGACAACAGTGAACTTTAGGATGGTAAGTAATGTGTTGCCTTGTCCCCTGCCCACAACAAGTTACTCTATTAGACCTCAGTATCTGATATTTTTCTATTTTCAGTGGTTTTCGAAGCTATTTACTGATGATTACCTTGCAAACTACATGACCGGAGTGGAGGCAACTAAGGTTAAAGTATATAATTCATGCTACCATGATAATGCTCTAGAAGTCTTCCTCAAGGCAGTGAAGGATGGGCGGGCGATCGTCACAAGGGGTTGGAGAAAAGTGGTTCGTGCCTATGGCATGCAGGAAGGCACATTATGGGCATTCCACTTCTTCAACACCGTCGGCAGTCAAAATGATTTACACTTGTCTCTTCACCTTTACCGCCTTTAAATATTGTGGTTCATCATAGTTAATTGCTGCCTAATCCTGTAATTACTGAATATATTGTACTAGCAATTTTATTTATGGATTCGTTGTTGAACTATTGTGCTGAGAATTTGAATTGCACATTTCATATTTCAAAATTTCCAATTCGAATAATAAATTACAGACAAAAATAAAAAGAGAACAGACGGTCATGGAACTTTGCAAACGGTTCTGGCAGTAAAAGCGCTTGTGATGGATGGCCCAATGCCACACAGTTTTCTACATCAAATCGTGTGTGATGTAGTTAATGAAAGCAAACAGTTAACCAAGATAGAGTGTGTGTGATAGTTACACCTTTCACACACAAGCGTATACATAAAACTGTGTGGGATGTACATACGAACGGAAACGATTTTCCTGGATTGACCGTGTGGGATGTACATAAGAAGGAAACGTATTCCTTGGATTGACTGTGTGTGATATACATACGAACGGAAATGTTTTTCTGGGATCCACAGTGTGGGATGTACATACCTACGGAAATATTTTTCTCGAATTACCGTGTGGGATGTACATACCTATGGAAATGATTGGGTTTCGATGCCTCGCCCGATCGCACACGGCCCCAACCTGTGTCACAGGAGGGCCTATCCCCAACGATTTCTGGGTCATGTGGGAAGGACCCTCCTATCACCCACACTCACTTGGCGACGGCTCCAAATGTCATCACGAAAAGGGGTTAAAAACCTTTTGTATAGCACCTACGCATACCAGTGACACACACACTACAGAGGTAGCGCACTTTACCCACACCACGGAACCCATGGCCTCACGCTCCCATACGGGTGGACCAACGGCATTTCGACAAAACCGCTCTACTGCCATGACATTCTCCCGGCCACTCCGACTAACTCCCCTCGGGGCTAAGTCATGGGTGGCCCCGTGCCTACCAAAGACATCACGACCACCATCATGGCAAAACACAAATGGTCCCAAACGGGGACAAGGATCCTTACAACAACAATGGGCACAAAAGGCTTATGCCGCCCTACCTGATCAGCGTAGCACCCGCGCATAACCTTCCCTCGTTGGAGGCACCGGGGAGAGGCATGACAATAGATCCATTTAGGCCCTTCCCATAAAAGACAAATGTGGCTGCACTGGTCATCTCGATATGGTGTTACCATGACTCAGCCAAAAGTTGTTCAAGTTCATTTAAGTCTGGTTAAACTTGAATGGAATAAGCTGAGTCATATTAAAATAACATGATGCAACTACAATGCATGAGCATGATATCAACATAAGCGTAGAGGTGCAACATAATCATCGAGTATAACCACAATGAATCATATATCCGAATGAGCATCGCATACTGACGAGCATGAATATCACAAGCATAACGCTACTCATAGTATAACATGACCACTAGCATCAACAATAAATACTAAGCAAGACCATATCAAAAATACTACCAAGAAGCATATAACCAGCTAGATGCAAAAGAACATGCATAATCACGGTACTCGGTAGCAGAAGATAGTCATGCTCCGAAGTACATGACCAACACCAACATGTAATACTACCAAACATGACATACGGCAGAAATACTAGCAACTAGTACATGATAACCAGGTGCATAAAAACATATCATGAAAGTAAACACAGATCCATAGCATAGCCGAAACAACGATACCAGTAGCAAAACAAACAGACGGTTATTTACGATTGAAGTTCAAAACCAATGCTACTGCATGGCTATCATGAAAATGGTGCTTGTGGCTTGCCTGGGGATGAAGGAGGCTCCGAGAAGAGGTGCGGTGAAGCCGCGGAAAGATTTGCCGGAAAAGATTCTCTCTCGGAGAGGGCTGATTGGGGGCAAGGGCAATATGGTCATTTGCAAAATGGAAAAACATAGTGAAAATGATATGAACAGATCGGGCTCGACAAGACGAAAAGTAGGCTTTGGATTCACCTCAATCGGAGCTGCGGTTGAAAAGTTATGGCCAGATGAAGTTCAGGGGCCAATCTGTAAAAATATCCTCACAAACAGGTCCAGGGGCTGAAAAACAGAAAGCGCTTTTGGGAGAATACATTTTCTAGAGAAGAAAACATAATCTTACCCAAAACACAGCCGCAATACACTTTCCGGAGGCGAAGACGTATTCCTGGAACTGCGCTTCCACTTATCCAGTTGGACAGGGGGTCGCGGTCGATGACAGGTGGGTCCCGCCTCGCCTTCTCTCTCCTCCCGCTCCTCCTCTTCTTCTTCCCGACAGCGAACAGAGGCAGGGATGAGGCCGAGCGCTCCGACTACGACTGGCGGTGCTATAGGCCATCATTTGTCGCGCTTAAACCACCCCCAAGCTCGGGCAAATGAGGCGCATCCATTCCGCTAGGTCACCAAGCTCGGGGAGGGCTGATGCGAGGGGGACTTCGATGCCGGCGGGTGGTGGCTCAGGTGGAGTTGGGCTACAGGACTGCGGTAGCTTCGGAGAGGGAATGAGGAGTTGGGGAGGATCAGAGGGTCGAGGGGACTCCTCTGTTGAAGGAATGAGGGAGGGGGCCCGGCTTCGAGTGAATTTAGGTGGACCAGGGCGGCGGCCATTGGAGGGACTGAGAGCTCCTAGAGCTCGAGATAGTAGCTAGGCAGGGCTTTGGGAGATGGTGGAGGAGAGAGGTGTGCTCGGAGGGGATCGGGGATGGCTCTTATATAGGCGGGGCGAGGCGGTTGGCACGGGTGCCGAGGCCCTATTGTCGAGCTTGTGGAACTTGTGGAGGAGCTTGAGGAACTTGATGGTGCAATCATGCTTGATAGTTCCTCTCTTGAATTTCCTCATGAAGCGCTTCTTCTTGCTCATGAGTTTTTCGGTTGCGCGCGGCTACGTTGCGGCTTGTGTCTTGGAGGGCATGTTGCGCCTCAAGTGCTTGAGCTTCACACCATTGTTGTTGAAGATGTTGTGCCTCGGCATCTTGCTTGTCTTGGTGTTGTCGCGCTCGTTCTTCCTTTTGCTGGCATAGACATTGTCGTTCTTGTGCTTGCGCAAGAGTAGCTTGATTATGACGATGTCGATGTTCTTGCGCTTGAAGTTGCTCTTGATGATCGGTGTTGTGTAGAGGATTGCGGTTTGCTTGACGATCTTGACGTGCGGCTCGTCGAAGAGTGTTCAATGTAGGAGTACTTGAGCCGGAGATGGTGTCATCGGAGTGTCTATTGGAGCGGATCCGTCTTGAGTGGGACGAAGAGGTAGAAGAGTAGTTGACCAACAAGGCACGAATCTCGTCCATTCTTGCATTGCTCTCTTGTTTTTGTTTGTTGAGCTTGCTGTCGAAGTAGTCTCTTGTACGTTGCTCCAAGAGGCGTAAGTCGGTGGCGAGATGGTCGATGCGGTTGCTCCTTGCTTATTTTTCTTATGCAAAGCTCATTGTGCACCAAAGAGGTGGCTCTTTGTGACATAGGAAGACATGTCGTCGTCTTGCTAGATGAAGAGTGGGTTGGTAGAAGATCTTGGACTATCCATCATTGCCAGCAAATATGTGAGTGGAAGAAGGGGAAGAACTTATACCAAATGTACCTTGACCAATGTTGAGGGTGGATCAAATATCACTCAATGATGTAACAGGGAAATAGCACAATTGGTACCAATTCTTGTCGGTTCTCACACCTACACAAATAAAGCTTATAGTGGAGCTCGGTTAGGATGGTGGCACAAAATTGATGCAATTGTTAGTGAGACTCAATAATGTTGGAGAAGATTCGCAAATTTGCAATGCAACAAGTATACTGATAGCAAGATATTGTACACAGAAAAACACACACGGATATATAAATGGGGTCGTGCAACCAAGGAATGAGCCAAAATGTGGAATCCACGAAAATGCTCTTGTTGCACAACACTAGAGAGACGCTAGCACGATTGCACAATGGGAGGATACAAAACTTGTGCACAACCTATAAAGCAAAAATGCAATGACTTCTATCCCAAGTATGCTATATGTATGGTATTTCTATGATATGATCCAAGATGATCAAGTATGACAATCTTAATGTAGTATGATGCTATGGTTCCTGCTTAAAAGCTCTTTGCTTATCTTTTCTATTTTGCTTAAAAGCTTGTTTGGCTTTTTTTTCTCTTTTGAGCTCTTTTCCATGCAAAATTTATGAACCAAGGTAGCAATTGTGTATATGCTATGACAACCTTGTGACACAAGAGATGATATCAAGATATGGATACCAATGATGATATGATATATGCAATGAGATGATGATCACTAATGTGCACAAGTGACGTTACTGGCAATACTCAAAGGCTAGTCTAGATGGGTAAGCGACACAAAAGGAAGGGTAAGGGGTTACTAATGTAATGGAAATAAGTACATGAAGTGTTGTCGAGGTTACCGTTCTTGCATACGGTTGAGAGTGTAAAAGTGATGTGATTGTTGTCGATGTCGTAGTGCACGGTCTTCAGTACGTTGGCGAAGATGTTGCTGCACGGTAGTCGGAGTTGTCGAAGTAGCGAAAGTCATCGAAGACGTGCAGACTTTCTGTCTTAGCCAGAAATTTTGGGCAAGACAGAGGGTCCAGGGTCCGGAGGTTCCCGGTGTGGCCGGAAGGTCCGGGGGTCGCGATTCTGCAAGAACAGGGAATTGGAGATCGTGGATTCGGGCGGAAAAACTTCGGGAAAAACCCAAATCCGAGGGGAAAAGAAAAATTTTAGGTGGATGGAAGGGTGGGGAAGCTAGATCTACATGCCACACACGAAATCCACGAAGCAAATCCAAGAAAACTTCATCACACCAACAAATCACAAAAAGATTGGGAGGGTTATGTTTGTGGGGATTTTCTAAATTGGGACGAATCACAACAAAATTAGGCTAGAAAACAAAGAAGGAGGCTCCAAAATCGTGATCAACGTGGCTCATGATACCAAGATGATGTAGGGTATAACCCTAGATGCCCGGTCTTTCATGAAAGGAGTGGATTCCACGAGGAACACGAAGAACACAAAGGGAAATCTCAAGGGAAACACGGGAGAAACACGGGAGAAATCACTCAAACCAACAAGATTCGGTCACACATATGCTAGATCCTCGAAACACAAAAGAGATACAAGATCCACGATCAATAAGGGATGATACAAGTGGCACGATCTTCTCCGTGAGGAGGTCTTGAGGGGTCTTCCCGTTAGGGGTCTTGAATCCACTTGGGGGATCTTCTCCGTAGAGGCCGTGAACTCCTAAGGAGAAAGGGATCAAGTGGAGAGCAAAGCTTCTCAATGAGATACTACTTTGTTTACCCTAAAACGTAGGTAGGAGAAGAGTATATATATTCTCGGGGCGAAAGGGTACACGGGCCTTGGCCCAAGTCACTGCGTGCAGTAGGGACGGAAGTTTTGGGCGAGGCCGGAATGTCCGGGCGCTGGAGGTTCCGGGCCAGGTTCTAGGGAGGGTCCAGAGAGTTGGCATGCGAGAAGCTGGGCTGGCGTCTGGGGGCTGGAAGGTCTGGGCTAGGTTCCGGGCTGGTTCCGGGCTAACCAGAGAGTTGGCACGCCCGAGCTGGTCCGGGTCGTCGAGGCTGGATGCTCTGGGTCGGCCGGAGGTTCCGGGGGCCGGAAGTTCCGGGCTCTGGCCGGAAGTTCCGGGCTGGGCAGAGAGTTGATGCCTATCTCTTCTTCTTTAGCTCTCGGCTCCGTGGCTTGTGTGCTATAACTGATCACACATAGCGTCTCGGACTTAGGAAGTAACCATGTCTCAGTCGAAGGAAAGGGGAACTCAAGTAGGAGTGATGTCATCTCGGATTGAATTGTACTAGCTCCTGCTCTTGTCATGGGTCCACTTGGAGCTTGGATAATGGAGGTAGTGTCCATGGGGATGACCATGGGATGCTCCGCATCACTATGGGGGAAGGTGGTGGAGTTAAAGGCCATAGAAATGAAGAAGACCTTTGAAGAAGGGGTGGATGGGAAATGCTAGCCCATGGAGTAGGAAGAGGACGAAGCATACCCGCTCGCTGGCCTCCGAGTTGGGCTGGGGCACTGTGTTGGACCAAGCATTGTCTTCCTTGGCGGTCAGCGGGGCACGAGAAAAAGCTACTTCCGACACTGACAAACATCCTGTATCGGAGAGCCGGTCCAGTTGCTCCTGCATAACGTTGAAGGGCTTCTACTTCCCTTTGGTCAAGTAAGAGACTCTCTCCTTTGCAGGATCCACGGCAGAGGCTTTGCCGATGTTGGCTGGCTAGCCTTCCGTTGGCGGCATTCCCCGGCCATGAATCTATCGGTGGTAGTTGTGTGCATGGAGAGAAACTCAAAAGTTGAGGAGAAATGGAGTGATTGGGTGTTTGACAGTGAGAGCGCGAGGAAGAAGATTGCAGGGGGGAATGGCGCAAAATTTTTATCCCAGTATGCCCCAGCTCTTATATAGTGAGGGAGGGAGATGAAATAGTTGCAGGCTATCCTACCGCATGGCGCATAATCCCCATGTGTCCCTCTCCCCCAAGACGATATTAATTATGCTGAGGATCGAGGCATTGTCAATAAGACTTGAGAATCAGAGCGCTGATGGGACATGACATGGGCGGGGCCCATGCCTGTTCCCGCACACCACCTTGATCGTCAAAAGAGTGATGACATGTGATCTTGTGGGGCTGCTCAATAAGAGCAGTATGGCATGTCATAACTATTCGGTTAGTTGTTGAGCGAACGGTGCAGGAACTTGGCCCACCAAGCGGTAGGGTGCGCAGGAAACCTTTCTTGTTCACAGATTGGTCAGCACCTTGCACATTTTCAAGACCAAAGTGGTTTTCATCACCTATGGAGAAGATTTGCAGTCGGCCGGCTACGTGACAATACTGATTGGGGATGTTCCATCGAACCTGTTTTAAGACGATGATCAAAGATGACGTACAAGGTGAATGACCGGAAGTGCAACCAGGCTTGAAGACCGGTTCGTGGGCTATCGTTGGTGTCCTGGGGAAAGGGGTACTCGCCACGTCAGTTCCTGTCCTGGTGAGCCAAGCTATGCCACCCTAGGTCGGTTCTTTCCTGGGTCACTTTTCGCAACCTATAGCTGATTACGTGGAGATTCCAGAAGACATGGAGTACAATCCTACGATGGAGCCATGGAGACTCTACCTCCACCAACATAACCGACCTAGTTTTGTAAACCCTAGGACCCCGCATTGTGTATATAAGAGGGTGGTCAGGATCAATGTAGATCAGATTTAATGCCTTAGTACTTTACATGTACTTGTATACACTCCAACACAACAAAACTGAATTAGAAAGTTGGATATTATCTCCTTTGGAGAGCTTGAACCTGGGTAAATCTTGCCTCTTATTACCATCGTGACAAATCGCCTAGCTAGGACACCCTACCAAGGGAGTTGCCGAATTTAGCTCCGACACACCCCACTGCCTCTGCTACTCAAAGATATCACAAGACTCCACATTATCTACCATTTTGGTTAGGACATCCATGACCAGTTGGTAAAAAGGTGTCAAGAGAGGGTCGCCTTGCCACAATCCCCGAACCTACCATATGCACCTAGCGGAATGCCCATTTATCAGGACTAGTTCTCACCGATGATAGAGACAGAGCAGCCCACACATGCCATTGACGGACAAATCCTATTTTCTCCAGAACTTGAAGAAAAAATGGCATGGAAACCGATAGCTATATGTAGTTCAGGAATATCAAATACGTTTTGCGGTTGTGGAAAGATCTGCAGATTGACTGGCGAGCATGAAGTAGTATTTAATCGCCCCACCCCAGATGAATACTCTTTGATATTTAGCAACTAATTGGTCAAGGTTGAGGGTCATGAACACCAAAATCCTTCATAAATATTTTCCAACCTAAGAACAAGACTAATAGGCCTAGAATCACAATAGTCCACTACCCCATCTTGGTTTGGTTGTAGGGATGTCAAATCTTGGTTAAGCACATGCAAATTTCCATCATACATACATGTAATATCATTAATTGCTACCATTATATCCATTTTGACGATCAACCAGTAGGTATGAAAAAATGAGTAGCGAAACCCGTTTGGTACTAGAACTTTGTCGGGGGCTCTTGATCAAGCGCCAAATTTCATCTTCTTTAAATTCCATTTCGAGTGAACAGAGATCAATGATCGGCAAATAAAACACATAAAATTAATGGTCTTCAACTTCTCCCTAGGCCTACCAACAAGATTCACAATGCACATGTCTGTGTGCCCCTCTGTGTAACATTATCTTCTTCACCAAGTGGTGGCAACAACACAAGGTTACTTCGGATAGGTGGCACTCCTCAAGTATCGATTCTCCACTTTGCGAGGGGGTAACCTTGGTCTAAGCTTTAATGCTTGCTTGTAGCAATGGTGGTATTTACACACTGTCTCCTTGCTATTGGCACATAGGAATGAGAACTCTGGATCTCAACTTTAGTGATTGAATCTAACAATGACGACACTACGCATTATTTCCTTCTTGGAGGTTTTGCTTCCAGAGAAACTTTCTCATAGTTTGCATGCCATCAAGGATGGTGGATTGTGTAATTGGTCACATAGAATTTTATTATTGATCCTTTCTCTTTTCTGTATATTAGTGTACACATTCTCAAAGTCTCAAAGTAGTTCATAATATTTTTAACATTGCAAATGCCTAGTGTAATTGTAATCATCTTGATATTAATATATGAGACTTTGTTGAAAAACAAGAATATTTCCAACTGTACAATTCAACATAGTTTGGTAAATTGTGTCTCATTATTGTTCTTGTAAACATTAATTGAGCAGTAGGGGCTAAACACAATTTTGGTCTAATGTTAATTCCAAATAAGACAACCCGTTGTTGTCGAGACCATGCATTCGGCTCACAAGTCGCATGATGGTTCCAATTAGGAGCTAGTCACTAAGCTAAAGCATAACTTATTTTGTGTAAGTCAGGTTTCTCAACTAAGCATGATGATTGTTGTTGGAAACCATACAAATCACTATTATTAGGGAAATGCAAGAAGGATGTCATGCTATGTTTGAGATTAGTTCACCCTCTTATGATGGGGGTTCTCCTATGTGAATGTACTATATATCTTGCACTATAAACATTTGTGTAAACCATTTCATATGAACACGTGAACACCTCACGAAATCCAAACATAATTGCTATCAACATGGTATAGATTATTGTCGAAGTCTGCAATTGGCACAATATCTGGACATTTTCCACACACTAAGGATGCACACAGCCAAAAAGGGATCAAAATAAGAATATCACAAGAAAAAAATCCGGCAGGAGCAATGACACAAAACAACCAAACCATCAGCAACACCTCCATCACAATTAACAACACATAAACTATAAAAGAATTCTCAGACAACAACACCTTTAGGAAAGGTATGACTGGTAATCCCCAAGTGCAAGGAATCATCATAGCAATTTCCAAAGGTGGAAGTGATAAGTATGGAGTGTCGAACCCACAAGGAGCTAAAGGTAAGATCAATATTCTCTCAAGTCCTATCTGCCACTGATACAACTCTACGTACACCGAACGTTTGCTTCCTTCTAGAAACGAGAAATACAACTATGTTGTGGATATGAAGAGGATAGCTGTGCATGATAACGAAGAACTAAAATATAAAATAGGTGTTGTTAACATAAAGTTAGAATATATTACTATATATTATAAATAGTGAGTGTGGAATAATGATGGATCGGTGTGCAGAATTATCGAAGGCAATTGTTAACAAGATCAATAATCATTATTGCAATTTTATATGAGGGAGAGGCATAGGCTAACATACTTTCTCTACTTGGATCATACACACTTATGATTGGAACTCTAGCAAGCAACTGCAACTACTAAAGATCATTAAGGTAAAGCTCAACCATAGCATTAAAGTATCAAGTCCCCTTTATCACATACGCAACAACCCCCTTACTCGGGTTTAAGCTTCTGTCACTCTAGCAACCCACTATAAGCGAATCATGAACATATGGCAACACCCTATAGCGGGAATCCTTCATGTGTGCATGACACGGAAGGCACCATAGCACAACACCAATATAAAACATACAACTCAAATAAATTTAAATCATCAATCAACTGAAAAGGAAAAAGAAATCTACTCAACAATCATAGGATGGCAACACATCATTGGATCATAATATATGGCATAAAGCACCATGTTCAAGTAGGGGATTACAGCAGGTCTGTGAGAGTGGACCATTTAAAAGAGATGAGGAAGGTGATGAAGATGGTGATGTTGATGAAGACGATCACCACGGCGATGGTTCCCCCGGCGGCACTATGGCGACACTGAGAGAGAGGGGGAGAGAGTATCCCCCTTCTGCTTCCTCCTTCAAGGCATCCCCCCTAGACGGGGATAGGTTCTCCATCTGGTCCTTGGCCTCCATGGTGATGATGGCACCCTCCAGCTTCCTCCTCCATAGTCTCCGGTGATGATGGCCCCTCCGGCAGGGTGCCCGAGAGGGGCTAGATTGATTTTGCGTTCTAGGGTTCTTTTTGAAGGTTTGGGTATTTATAAGAAATTTTGGCGTCGGTCTCACGTCAAGGGGGTGCCTAAGGGGCCCACAAGCCCAGAGCACCCCTTCTAGGGGGTAGGGCATTCCTAGAGGGCTTGTGGACTCCATGTACACTTCTTGGCCTAGCTCTTGTGCTCCGGGGGTCTCTTTTGGTCCGTAAAAAATCACCATAAATTTGCAGCCCATTCCGAGAACTTTTATTTCTGCAAAAAAACGACACCACGGTAGTTCTGCTGAAAACAACGTCAGTCCGGGTTAGTTCTAATTAAACCATACCAAAACCATATAAAATTGTTGTAAACATGGCATGAATACTTCATAAATTATAGATATGTTGGAGACATATCATCATCCCCAAGCTTAATTCCTGCTCGTCCTCGAGTAGGTAAATGATAAAAGAAATAATTTATGAAGTGTGAATGCTAGCATAGTGCATAAATTTGATCAATGATAGTTCCAAACACTTTTTATAGCATCATTATATATCATAAACAGTAGCTCATCTCATAAAACTTCTCGTGATCAAGTAATAAGCTATTCACATGTTAAAGTATAGACCATAAATGTGACACCCCAAAAATTTTGACCTTGTTTTATTAATTAAAATTGTGCCAGGAAATTAAAACTTTTATTTTCTGGGCTCCTTTTTGATTATTTAACCCTTTTTCTCCCTTACTATTATGGAGTTTTCCCCAAAGTGAAAACTTTTCAAATATGTTATTGGACTTGTCTAACCTCTCAAGAAAAACTTTTCTTTTATTAGTAGAGCTAATTACATAATTAATTTGCTTGATCTTTATTTCCTTGAAAAATGGTTTCCCATGGTTTTATGGTCCTTTTTGAACTACAACCATTTGATAAATTCACTTAAAATTCCAACCAAAATTTGGAGATGTCATGTGATGTCTTTAAATCACTTTTATGCAAAAATATCTTTTATTCATGAAATATTTTCAGCTCTACACCCAATTTTCTTCTCTGATCCAGTGGGCAATTTTGCACTACAACTCTTTTAAATATTACTTTCTAGCCTCCACCAAAATTTTGGGATGCTGGTAGTAGCATATGTTTCAACTTTATGCAAAAACCCAGTGATGTTATTTGAAAACTTTGAGTGAATCAACCTCATCTTCATTCTGGTCCAACTTGACGTTTTGTACAACAACCACCTTTTTAGTTGCTCCTTGATCCATGATTCTTTTTCCTACTGGTAGTCCTCCTTGCCAAACCCTTAAGTCCAGGAGAGTGGACCCATTGGATGATTCTAAGTGCTTGCAACAATGCCATTTGCCTTCTGTCCAGACTTGAAGTTTTTCAAAACTTGCACTAACAAGTTTGTGCTTTTCACAAACTAACCTCACCACCCTCTTGTGCATCTAAAGAGACTAGGATCTGGAAGATTTGGCCACTCCAAGAAGAGCCTAGGTGCCTGTGGCATTTTGTCAAACACCTGGAGTGCATGGACAGATTTGGCATGAGTTTTGGTTTGCATTGTGGACCTGATCCTCTGACCCAACAGGCATGTCCACTAGCATCCCAGCTACCCCTAGACTAGACCTGCTAATCCCCAGCTCCAACCAAGCCGCCTACCAGGCCATGGCATTTCGTCGAGCAGATGGTGGGCGTGCACTGGGCGCGCCCAGAGCGCGCCAACTGCAGCCGCGCACCCGAGCCGCCGCGTCGCGCCCCTGGTTTGGCCCCACACTGCAAAGCCGCGCCACGCACTCCCCTCTCACCAGAAACCTCCAAGCCGCCCTGGCACCCTACAGTGCCGCCATCAGGGCACTCTTGGCGGCACGCCGGCGTCCGCAGTGCGCCTCTGCCACGGTCGGCGCCGCCCAAGCCTCTCCCGCTCGCCACCTGCCCCTGGAACAGCTCATCCTCATCCCCTCGGGTGTCCTCTAGCTCTCGTCGTCGCCACGACGCCCTAACGCTACAGGGAGGCGGTTCGCCGACGAGCTTATCCGGTCGCCGCTAACCGACCTCGTTGCGGTATATAAGGAGGCCCCCGAACCCATTCGAGCACGGAGGCAACCTCAGGCCACCTTCATGGCACCCCCACAACCTGCAATCGTCGGAAGGAGGCCTTCTTCCCCGTCTCCGGCAACTGCAGCCGCCGCCACCGCCCCGGCCATTCCGGCACCACCAGGACCTCCCCCTCTCCACTCTCTCCACCAGAAGCTCTCTCTTCCTCCCGTGAACCTTTCCCCCTTCTCAATTTTGATCGCGAACCACCGCAGCCCCAAAACCACTTTGCTCCCGAGGTCTCCTCCGCCGCGAAACTCACCGTCGGCGACTCCCTCCACCCCCGCCGACCCAACGACCACCGGGAGGAGCGCCCTGGTCTTGCGGATCCATCCCGACCCTCTGGAGCCCGTGGGGAGCAGCCATTCGCCGGCGTTGATCGCCGTCGCCTCACCGCCGTTCGGGCAGAGAAAGAGGAGGGAGAGATGGACTGGTCAAACCTGACCAGTGGGCCGCCTGGACCCATTGTCAGTGACCCCGCCCCTGTCCAAGTGGGTTAAGTGGAAGCGTATCTCCAGAGTACGTCTTCGACGTGTTCATATTCGAACTGTTTTCTTTTTCTATTTTTATTTTAAATAACAGAGTATTGACTAAACTTTGACTGGTTGTATCTTTTTAAATAAAACTCCAAATGAGTTTATTCTTTTTCCTACATCTCTCAAATTCTGTCTAGTTTATTTTAGGATTTATTTGAAAAAAATTCAAACAACTTGTTGTGCTGTTTTGAATTTGTGTGTTAATTCCAATATTTTCAAAATAGGATTTGTTGGAGAGAGGAGAAAAACTTTCAAAAGTTTTGGAGAGCACCCCACCTCTCCACACCTTGAAGGCAAGCATCCTGAACCATGGCATAATATTTTTGGTGTGTTAGTTGACGCGGTTATAACACCACCTTGCATTGGAAAAGCTCGTTATTTTATGTGGTGATGTGATCTTTTGCATGAATGCATATTAGTGATTTTCCTTGCTGTGGGAAATGAATATACTTGTGATGGTAATCATCCTCATGTGCCTTACATGCATGCCGGAAAAGAATCCGGGAAGGCCTCTGCCTTGGGTAGGCGTGAGCTTGTCGCCGGTCCCGGTCGGGGCGGTTATGTCCGGTATGGCATGGTAAGGTATAATGAGCGGAGATCCTGTTGATTGAAATATATTTTTTATGCTAATCATGCAGGGAATGCTTAAACCTCCTGAGTCGACCATAGATCGAGTCTTGTTCCAGTAACCCCCATACTTGTTTCGTACTACCACTTGTCCCTGCCATACGTGGGGGTTCAGTAAGTTGTCAACCCCTTTCCTAGCACACACTGTACAGAGAGGCCATGATGGAAGATACCGCAGGCATCCGGTAGGCATGCCATCTGACCCGGGGGGCATGGGTGTTTCGGTTGTAGCCGAAGGGGTAGCTCCCCTAGTTTGCGTGTGGTATAAATTTTGTGATCCCATGCTATGTCGAGGTTGTAGCCTCCGCACTTAGAGTTTTGCTTGACAGGTGTCGTGGGTTATTCCAGACACCGGTGAGTTAAGCTGGTGTGTGCAAGTCAAGCGTGTTTTGGACTAAAAGACCGTAGACGGAATTAGTCCCGATGGACTAAAGAAATCCGTTACTCGTGGGTAAAGAGTACACCCTCTGCAGAGATATTAAACCTATTCGAATAGCCGTGTCCATGGTTAAGGACTACGATGCAGGTCAGGTCAAGTGTCGGTCTTAGTGTCGGTCTTCGGAGGAGAAACTGCTAAACCAGAACATGGATCATGATTTGTGACTTGTGTTGATTATGATGATTATGATTATTTTTATCATGGACTAACTATTGGCGGCACTTGACTTATTGAGTATCCCTGGGACGGTTCTACCTCCTGGATATTCACTATGAATGTATTTGCTTCATAAGCCCTTTATGTGGTGTCGCTCAGACGCCCGACTGTGGCATTACTTGTTATTTATTTCCCTTATAAGCCTTTTATGTGGTGTTGCTCAGACGCCCGACTGTGGCATTACTTGTTATTTATTTCCCTTATAAGCCCTTTATGTGGTGTCGCTCAGACGCCTGACTGTGGCATTACTTGTTATTTATTTCCCTTATAATCCCTTTATGTGGTGTCGCTCAGACGCCCGACTGAGGCATGCTTGTTATTTACCATCATTTCGAGACATCGCTACAGACATCCGAATGGTGCATTTTATTTCCTCCTCTGTCATTTCTTATTCTTGTTACACATAAATAACCTGTTTGCATGCATCAGAGATTTTATTTTATGACTGACAATGTGATCATAGAATATTTCCGTGCATGATTATCATTTATATTATACCCGTGTTCATAATGTTTGCGAGTACATTCAAAGTACTCACTAGCTTGTCCCTGGCTATTGTCTTTGGCCAGATATCTTGCATGGAGATGGGCGTTGCGATGACCGCCCCGGAACCTAAGCAACGGAAACCGCAGCCTCGCGAAGATAGGTGTTATCCTGGTCAGCTGTTCCTGTGGGAAATGGAGTCCCATAGACACTGATGATCCACAAACCGCTTCTGCCATCAACCATTAGAAACCATTTGTTGTACTCCCAGGCCAGAATGGTCTTGTACTGCATATATTTTGTATTTTGCTTGGAGTTTCTGTATCAAGTTGTTGCCTCATCAGCTAACAGTAATCCTGGGGCTGGTGAGCACAACAGCCATTTTTCTGGAAATTAATACCCGGAAAACCGGTCGCCACAAACTTGGTATCAGAGCCAGGCTGACCATTGGCTAATCCTATCTTAGTCGGGTCAATAAACCTAGGTAAGCCAACCCACCAGACCCTAACCAAAACCCCAGCCAAGCTTCTCGTGCAAGATAGCCACACAGTGACCCTGACACTATTTGACAGTCGGTGCCCAACCTTTCATCCTAGCCTGTCGATCACACGTCAGTGACCGATGCCTATAATGTCTTATTCGCAAGCGTGCGAAGGAAGACTCCGTCCCCTTTTTCTATAAAAGGGCACACTAGCCTCAACCTAGCACAGCACAGCCTCTACCCCAGACTAAGCCATTATGCCTGGCCCCGTCGTGCACAATGAGACCACAACAATCAACCTTGGAGGTTTTGTGACCATACTCGCAAACCTCACCCGTCGTGCCTATGCGTTAGAAGAGCCACCAGAATATGTAGTGTACCAAGGGTCTGTGAGCGGTGAAAGCCGTCAATTCTGGGCCACGGTGCACGTCTATGGTAGGGGTCTATCGCCAGAAAGCCCCTACAGGTTCACCGGAAGGACAACTTCCTTTGAGTCACAAGCCATCCAACTAGCTGCTCGAGAAGCTATAGTTCAACTTCGGCATTTGTCGCCCAGAGTTAACTGTCGTTCGTTCTGCTACTACCCCAGCCGTGAAGGGTATGGTAGACCACCCCAAGTTGCCAATGGAGATCACGAGACGGACCCTGCATTGTTGCATTTGGTGCGCTATGTAAATGCACTAGAAGGACTCTTCGATCAAATCACCATTGATCTGATCGCAGCTCATGGAGAGCTGATTCGCCGAGCCCCGGCAAGAAGAGAAGATGAGCCCGACTCCGACAACCCCATCGTACTATTCGGACAACCAATCGAGTCCTTGAGGTCCACCCCAGCCAACGACCAAAATACCTTGATGACCCCAAAAGTGCTTCGTCGCCTTTTGGGAACACACTCCAGCGGGATTGTGGCCAACAATCCCTGTGATGGTCATCATAGCTACCCCGACCCTGCAGTCCCTCAACCCCCTCCAGCTAATCCTGACGGTGAGAACTGTGGAGAAACCCCGACGTCCGCAAGGCAAGCCCGCTTAGATATTAACGAGGTAGACTGAGTCACCCGAGCAGTACCGAGTCTTAGTAGGTTCTCGCCTTGTAACTGTGTGATCCTGTATCGCCGTAATTAAATATTGTTTGCTTGTGCACCCCCTATTTTTATTGTTATAGCCATGCATGAGTTTGTTGATGTGCAATTGTTTTTTTATCCCAAGCGTAGCTGCCATAGACCAACCTCGACAACGTGAAGTTTGTGCTATGAATAAACCTTTTTGGTTTCAGCTAACAGGAATGATATTTTCAAAACAACCATTAACAAATCTCGAGGACGAGATTTTCTTTTAAGGGGGGTAGTGTTGTGACACCCCAAAAAATTTGACCTTGTTTTATTAATTAAAATTGTGCCAGGAAATTAAAACTTTTTTTTCTGGGCTCCTTTTTGATTTTTTTGAACCCTTTTTCTTCCTTACTATTATGGAGTTTTCCCCAAAGTGAAAACTTTTCAAATATGTTATTGGACTTGTTTAACCTCTCAAGAAAAACTTTTCTTTTATTAGTAGAGCTAATTACATAATTAATTTGCTTGATCTTTATTTCCTTGAAAAATGGTTTCCCATGGTTTTATGGTCCTTTTTGAACTACAACCATTTGATAAATTCACTTAAAATTCCAACCAAAATTTGGAGATGTCATGTGAGGTCTTTAAATCACTTTTATGCAAAAATATCTTTTATTCATGAAATATTTTGAGCTCTACACCCAATTTTCTTCTCTGGTCCAGTGGGCAATTTTGCACTACAACTCTTTTAAATATTTCTTTCTAGCCTCCACCAAAATTATGGGATGCTGGTAGTAGCATATGTTTCAACTTTATGCAAAAACCCAGTGATCTTATTTGAAAACTTTGAGTGAATCAACCTCATCTTCATTCTGGTCCAACTTGAGGTTTTGTACAGCAACCACCTTTTTAGTTGCTCCTTGATCCATGATTCTTTTTCCTACTGGTAGTCCTCCTTGCCAAACCCTTAAGTCCAGGAGAGTGGACCCATTGGATGATTCTAAGTGCTTGCAACAATGCCATTTGCCTTCTGTCCAGACTTGAAGTTTTTCAAAACTTGCACTAACTAGTTTGTGCTTTTCACAAACTAACCTCACCACCCTCTTGTGCATCTAAAGAGACTAGGATCTGGAAGATTTGGCCACTCCAAGAAGAGCCTAGGTGCCTATGGCATTTTGTCAAACACCTGGAGTGCATGGACAGATTTGGCATGAGTTTTGGTTTGCATTGTGGACCTGATCCTCTGACCCAACAGGCATGTCCACTAGCATCCCAGCTACCCCTAGACTAGACCTGCTAATCCCCAGCTCCAACCAAGCCGCCTAGCAGGCCATGGCATTTCGTTGAGCAGATGGTGGGCGTGCACTGGGCGCGCCCAGAGCGCGCCAACTGCAGCCGCGCACCCGAGCCGCCGCGTCGCGCCCCTGGTTTGGCCCCACACTGCAAAGCCGCGCCACGCACTCCCCTATCACCAGAAACCTCCAAGCCGCCCTGGCACCCTACAACGCTGCCGTCAGGGCACTCTTGGCGGCACGCCGGCGTCCGCAGTGCGCCTCTGCCACGGTCGGCGCCGCCCAAGCCTCTCCCGCTCGCCACCTGCCCCTGGAACAGCTCATCCTCATCCCCTCGGGTGTCCTCTAGCTCTCGTTGTCGCCACGATGCCCTGACGATACAGGGAGGGGGTTCGCCGACGAGCTTATCCGGCCGCCGCTAACCGACCTCGTTGCGGTATATAAGGAGGCCCCCGAACCCATTCGAGCACGGAGGCAACCTCAGGCCACCTTCATGGCACCCCCACAGCCTGCAATCGTCGGAGGGAGGCCTTCCTCCCCGTCCCCAGAAACTGCAGGCGCCGCCACCGCCCCGGCCATTCCGGCACCACCAGGACCTCCCCCTGTCCACTCTCTCCACCAGAAGCTCTCTCTTCCTCCCGTGAACCTTTCCCCCTTCTCAATTTTGATCGCGAACCACCGCAGCCCCAAAACCACTTTGCTCCCGAGGTCTCCTCCGCCGCGAAACTCACCGTCGGCGACTCCCTCCACCCCCGCCGACCCAACGACCACCGGGAGGACCGCCCCGGTCTTGCAGATCCTTCCCGACCCTCTGGAGCCCGCGGGGAGCAGCCATTCGCCGGCGTTGATCGCCATCGCCTCGCTGCTGCTTCAAGCGAGAGGAAGAGGAGGAGAGATGGACTGGTCAAACCTGACCAGTGGGCCCCCTGGACCCACTGTCAGTGACCCCGCCCTGTCCACGTGGGTTAAGTGGAAGCGTATCTCCAGAGTACGTCTTCGACGTGTTCATATTCGAACCGTTTTCTTTTTCAATTTTTATTTTAAATAACAGAGTATTGACTGGCTGTAGCTTTTTAAATAAAACTCCAAATGAGTTGATTCTTTTTCCTACATCTCTCAAATTCTGTCTAGTTTATTTTAAGATTTATTTGAAAAAATTTCAAACAAATTTTTGTGCTGTTTTGAATTTGTGTGTTAATTCCAGTATTTTCAAAATAGGATTTTTTGGAGAGTGGAGAAAAACTTTCAAAAGTTTTGGAGAGCACCCCACCTCTCCACACCTTGAAGGCAAGCATCCTGAACCATGGCATAATATTTTTGGTGTGTTAGTTGACGCGGTTATAACACCACCTTGCATCGGAAAAGCTCGTTATTTTATGTGGTGATGTGATCTTTTGCATGAATGCATATTAGTGATTTTCCTTGCTGTGGGAAATGAATATACTTGTGATGGTAATCATCCTCATGTGCCTTACATGCATACCGGAAAGGAATCCGGGAAGGCCTCTGCCTTGGGTAGGCGTGAGCTTGTCGCCGGTCCCCTTCGGAGCGGTTATGTCTGGTATGGCATGGTAAGGTATAATGAGCGGTGATCCTGTTGATTGAAATATATTTGTTATGCTAATCATGCAGGGAATGCTTAAACCTCCTGAGTCGACCATAGATCGAGTCTTGTTCCATAAACCCCATACTTGTTTCAGACTACCACTTGTCCCTGCCATACGTGGGTGCAGTTCGATGAAGTTGTCAACCCTTTCCTAGCACACACCATACAGAGAGGCCATGATGGAAGATACCGGAGGCATCCGGTAGGCATGCCATCTGACCCGGGGGCATGGGTGTTTCGGTTTTAGCCGAAGGGGTAGCTCCCCTAGTTTGAACGCGGTATAAATTTTGTGATCCCATGCTACGTCGAGGTTGTAGCCTCCCCACTTAGAGTTTTGCTTGACAGGTGTCGTGGGTGATTCCAGACACCGGTGAGTTAAGCTGGTGTGTGCAAGTCAGGCGTGTTTTTGACTAAAAGACCGTAGACGGAATTAGTCCCGATGGACTAAAGAAATCTGTTACTCATGGGTAAAGAGTACACCCTCTGCAGAGATATTAAACATATTCGAATAGCCGTGTCCACGGTTAAGGACTATAGTCTGGGTCAGGTCAAGTGTCGGTCTTAGTGTCGGTCTTCGGAGGAGAAACTGCTAAACCAGAACATGGATCATGATTTGTGACTTGTGTTGATTATGATGATTATGATTATTTTTATCATGGACTAACTATTGCCGTTACTTGATTTATTGAGCATCCCTGGGACGGTTCTACCTCCTGGATATTCACTATGAATGTATTTGCTTCATAAGCCCTTTATGTGGTGTCACTTAGACGCCCGACTGTGGCATTACTTGTTATTTATTTCCCTTATAAGCCCTTTATGTGGTGTCTCTCAGACGCCCGACTGTGGCATTACTTGATTTTTATTTCCCTTATAAGCCCTTTATGTGGTGTCGCTCAGACGCCCGACTGTGGCATTACTTGTTATTTATTTCCCTTATAAGCCCTTTATGTGGTGTCGCCGATGCCCGATGTGGCATTACTTGTTATTTATTTCCTTATAAGCCCTTTATGTGGTGTCGCTCGACGCCTCGATCGTAACATTACTTGTTATTTATTTCCCTTATAAGCCCTTTATGTGGTGTCGCTCAGACGCCCGACTGAGGCATGCTTGTTATTTACCGTCATTTTGAGACGTCGCTTCAGACATCCGAATGGTGCGTTTTATTTCCTCCTCTGTCATTTCATATTCTTGTTACACATAAATAACCTGTTTGCATGCATCAGAGATTTTATTTTATGACTGACATTGTGATCATAGAATATTTCCGTGCATGATTATCATTAATATTATACCCGTGTTCATAATGTTTGCGAGTACATTCAAAGTACTCACTGGCTTGTCCCTGGCTATTTTCTTGGCCAGATATCTTGCATGGAGAGGGGCGTTGCGATGACCGCCCCGGAACCTAAGCAACGGAAACTGCAGCCTCGCGAAGATAGGAGTTATCCTGGTCAGCTGTTCCTGTGGGAAATGGAGTCCCATAGACACTGATGATCCACAAACCGCTTCCGCCATCAACCACTAGAAACCATTTGTTGTACTCCCAGGCCAGAATGGTCTTGTACTACATATATTTTGTATTTTGCTTGGAGTTTCTGTATCAAGTTGGTGCCTCATCAGCTAACAGTAATCCTGGGGCTGGTGAGCACAACGGCCATTTTTCTGGAAATTAATACCTGGAAAACCGGTCGGCACAATAAAGTTTCTTGAAAACTAACAAACTATGCTTTCAGTCACCAAACAATTGCAATTCATCTTATTTTCAGGAAGGGTCTATGTAAGAACTTTGATTAAGCAGATTCCAAATACTCAACTATCATATAGTCTTCCATGATTGCTAACACTCAAAGCATACTTTTAGAACAAACAACATCCATCGAACACAGAGAAAGATATGGGCTTAATGTTTCGCCTCCGAACTTATTTATCATATAGGTAATTGTCAAAAATAATAATTCATGGTCAAATATATTTGAATGGCCATATATTCTTGGATGTTTTCCCACCACATGATGCTTTCCAACTAAAAAATAAATGAGGTTGAACTAAGAAGGAATACTATTGACTGTTGCATAAAAAGTAAATACATGAAAGTAAAAGATAGGCCCTTCACAAAGGGAAGCAGAGCTTGTCATGCACTTCTAATTTTGAATGTGCAAACCCTTAATGCAAAGGAACGTCATGTTGTATTGCCCTTTGTGGTAGCAAACTTTATTATGTAGTCCGCCGCTTTTATTTCTTTAACTACACAAGTTCGTAGAACGCTTATTTTCCCTTACAATAAAAGGTCATACATATTTAGGAGCAATCTCTATTTCTTTTTGCACCGATGACAACTTACTTGAAGGATCTTATTCGCTCCATAGGTAGATATGGTGGGCACTCATGGCAATAAACTGGGTTTAAGGGTTTTCGATGTATAAGTATTATCTCCACTTAGTACAACTTTTTGGCTAGCAAAAGATGCTAAGCAAGCACCACATGTTGGAGGATCCATAACAATATAAATTCTATACAAATATACCCAAACATAACTCATTACATTTTCTTCCTTGTCCAACTTCAACTAATTTGCTCAACTTTGAAAATAATTAATGGGGCTCACAATCATAGAAGATGTCCAAGATAGTATAATTATATATGAAATCTCTCTTCCTTCAATATTCTTTCATGAATTGTTCAAGTGACCAGTGCCGTGTTTGCTAACTTTCAATAAATTTTACCACCAATACTTCTTATATGTGAAGTCATTACTCCCCATGGGATAAGCATATACAACATATATAATTTCAGATTTATGATATTCAATTCATTCAACCATTTACTCATAGGATATAAGTGAACCACGAGAGTAAATGACAAAACTACTCCAAAAAGATATAAGTGAAGATCAATGTGTAGTCAAGTAGTTAAATAGCCATGTGAGGAATCCCTCTCATTCAAGATTTCAGATCCAATGATTTTATTCAAATATCTAGTAAAATGAAAATGCGCTCCAAGCAAAACACATATCATGTGACGAATAAAAATATAGCTCCGAGCAAGGTATACCGATAGTTTTGAAGACAAAAGATGAGATGCCTTCCGAGGCATCCCAAGCTTAGTTGATTTTATCTTCCTTGAATTTTATCTTGGGGTGCCTTGGCAATACCCAAGATTAGGGTCTTGTCACTCCTTATTCTCCACATATCGATATCTCACCCAAAACTTGAAAACATCAATCAAAGAAAACTTAACGAAACTTTGTGAGATGGGTTAGTATGATAAAAAAATCATTCACTAGGGTAATGTCAAAGACAATATTTATAATTGTTTCCACATAATTCCTACTGTACTCTATAATTTGCACAATTATATTAAGCAATATAAGCCATAGAAACTATAAAACAAGCAAACTATGCGTTAAGGGAAGAATCTGTCAAAAACAGAACTGTCTATAATGATCTGAATACTAGCCAAACTTCTGTTACTCCAAAAATTCTGAAAATTAGGACAACCTAGGCAATTTGTATTTCAAGCTTGTGTAAAAAATGCAGATCAGAAGCACACTTCTATGATTTTTTAAAATTCTGGCAATGAGCGCAAAATTTAATGTTTTTGCACAGAATCAAGTTAACTATCACCATAGATCATCCCAAAGGTCTTACTTAGCACTTTATTGAAAAAAGCTATAAAACATGATTACTACAGTATAATAATCATTAGAACACACAAAAACAGTAGGGGTAAATATTGGGTTGTCTCCCAACAAGCAGTTTTCTTTAATGCCTTTTTAGCTAGGCATGATATTTTAATGATACTCTTCCAAGACCAATTCCGATGATAATTCTATAACGCCTTACTCAAAAATTTAAATGAAGCACATGAAAAATTCTATAAATCAATTAAGGACTATCTCATACTAGCATGGTGCATAAAGGAAAAGAAACAAAAGAAACACTAAAGACGCATATCATGTGAACAAAACAAAAACCGAGAGATACCAATAATTGTTGAAGAAGAAAGATGGGATGTCAACCGGGGCATCCACAATCTTAGATGCTTGAGTATCCCTAAAATATTTACTTGGTGTAACACCCCAAAAAAAATTAGTCTTGTTTTATTAATTAAAATTTTGCCAGGAAATTTAACTTTCCTTTTCTTGATTTTCTTGATTTCAGAACCATTCTTTTCTTGGTTTATTATGGAGTTTTACCCCAAGTGAGAACTTTCCAAATGTTTTGTTGGAATTGTGTGCCCTCTCAAGTAAAACTTTTCTTTTATCAGAGGAATTAATTTATAATAATCTCACTAATCTTTATTTTCTTGAAAAGTGGTTTCCCATGATTTTATGGTCCTATTTGTACTGCAACCCTTTCTTAAATCCTTTAAAAAATCCCACCAAAATTTGGAGATGTCATGTGATGCTTTTAAATCACTTTTATGCAGATTTATCCTTTGTTCATGAAATATTTTGAGATCTACTCCTTATTTTCAAATCTGGTCCAGTGGGCAGGTTTGCACTACAACCTATTTAAATATTTCTTTAAAACTTCCACCAAAATTATGGGATATCAGTGGTAGAATGCAATTCAACTTTATGCAAAAAAACCAGCTTTGTTCTTTGAAAATTTTGAGTGAATCAACCTCTTTTCTATTCTGGTTCAACTTGAGGATTTGTACAGCAACCACATTCTTAATTGCTCCTTTATCCTTGATTTCTTTTCCTACTTGTAGTTCTCCCTGTTAAAACCCTAAGTCCAGGAGCATGCACCCATTGGATCATTTTTGGTTCATGTAGTAATGCTATTTATCTCCTGTCCAGAATTGAAGTTTTGCATAACTTACACTAGCAAGTTTGTGCTTTGGACAAACTAACTTCACCACCTTCTTATGCATCTAAAGAGACCTCAATGTGGAAGATTTGGCCACTCCAAGGGATGCCTAGGTGCCTGTGGCATTTTGTCAAACACCTTGAAAGCATGGACAGATTTGGCATGAGTTCTTGTTTGCATTATGAACTTGGTCTCCTGACCAAACCACCGTGTCCCTTGATCTTCCCTCTATCGCTAATCTAGTTCTGTTGCTTGCCAACCTCACCCGAGACCTCTAGCCTGCCCCGGCATTTAAATGAAACACGTTCGTGCGTGCTCGGGCGCGAGCAGAGCACCTGCTTTGCACGCGTCGGCGCCCGAACACGCGTCGCGCCCTGGTTTTGCCCTCACTACAGAGCCGCCACCACACACTCCCTACTCACCGCAACACGCCAAGCAGCCCTCGCCACGCCTCCGGCAGGCCAGAGCTAGCCGCCACGGCCGCCGACAGCCCTCGCCAGTCGGCGCCACCGAGCCTCTCCGCCGCCACCTGCCTCCCCGGAGCGGTGGCGAGCTCATCCACAAGCGTGTCCCCTAGCGCTCGTCGCCGCCACGACGCCCTAGCTACAGAATGGCAGTCGCCGGTGACCTTATCCGCGGCCACCATCAGAACCGACCTCGATCGCCTATTTAAGGAACCCCGAGCTCGTCCCCGCACGTAGGCAGTCTCAAGCCATCTCTCTAGGAACCCCCCTTGGCCAGCAATCGAACCGGGGAGGCCGTCTTCCCCGACTCCGGCCAGTTCGGCCACAGCCGCCTCCCGGCTCCATTCGGCGCAACCAAGGCCTCCCCCTCTCCACTCTCTTCACTAAGAGCCCCCACTCCCTCTCGTGAGTCCATCCCCCTACTCAATCTTGATCGGGACTCGCCGCGGGCGAAAACTCACTTTGCCCGACGGCCACCGTCAGCTGCGGAGCTCGCCGCCGGCAGCTCCATCCACCCCAGAGACCAAAACAACCACCGGTAGGACCACCTCGATCCCCTGAGACCGCGGGCGGCCTCGGTTTCCAGAGCAGTGCCGCCGTTCGCCGGCGAGCCTCGCCGGAGCCCCGCCCCCGCTCGGGCAGAGAAAGAAGAGAGGAGGGAAGACCAGTCAAACCTGACCCGATGGGCCAAAGCGGCCCACTGTCGATGACTCCACGCACGGTCCACGCTGGATATGTGGAGGCGCGTTTCCAGAATACGCCTTCGACGTGTACATTTATATTCGAACCGTTTTCTTTTATGTTTTATTTTAAATAACAGATTTTGACCAAAACTTTGACTGGCTATATCTTTTTAATTATAACTCCAAATGAGTTGATTCTTTTCCCTACCTCTCTCAATTATTGTCTAGTTTATTCTGAGATTTATTTGAAAAAAATTCAGACAACTTTTTTGTGCTATTTTTAAAGTATGTGTTGTTTGAATTCTTTTTTTTTGAAAATAGGATTTTGGAGGAGAGGAGAAAACTTTTAAAAGTTTTGGAGAGCACCTCACCCCTCCACAACTTGAAGGCAAGCATTCTAAACCCCGGCATAATATTTTTGGGTGTTAGCTGACACGGTTATAACAACACCTTATTTTGGAGGACTTGTTATTTCATGTGATATGATCAATTGCATGAATGCATAATGGTGATGTCCTTGCTGTTGGAAATGGATATACTTGTGATAGTAATCATCCTCATGTGCCTTGCATGCATGCCGGAAAGGAATCCGGGAAAACCTCTGCCTTGGGTAGGCATGAGTTTATCGCCGGTCTCCGTCGGGACGGTTATGTCCGGTATGGCATGGTAAGGTATAACGAGTGTTGATTTTGTTGTTTGATATATATTTGTTATGCTAATCATGCAGGGAATACTTGAACCTCTTGAGTCGACCGTAGATAGAGTCCTATTCTAGTAACCCCCTTTCTTGCCTCGTACTACCACTTGCCCCTGCCACAGGTAAGGTACGGTTCAGTAAGTCGTCAACCCCTTTCAAGCACACACCGTACAGAGAGGCCACGGTGGAAGATACCGTTATGGCGGTAGGCATGCCATCTGGTCCGGGGCATGGGTGTTTCCGGTTGAGACCGAGAGGGGAGGCCACCCCTTAGAGCATGCGATATAAATTTGATCCCATGCTACGCGAGGTTGTAGCCTCCCCACTTAGAGTTTTGCTTAACAAGTGCCGTGGGTGATTCCAGACACCGGTAAGTTAAGCTGGCGTGTGCAAGTTAGGCGTGTTTTCAACTAAAAGGCCATAGACGGAATTAGTCCCGATGGACTAAAGGAATCCGTTACTCGTGGGTAAAGAGTACACCCTCTGCAGAGATTAAACCTATCCGGATAGCCGTGTCCATGGTTAAGGATTACAGTCTGGGATGGGTCAAGTGTTGGTCTTAGTGTCGGTCTTCGGAGGAGAAACTGTTAAACCAGAACTGGGATCATGACTTGTGACTTGTGAGGACCATGATTATTATTTTGTTATGAACTAACCCATTCTATTATTTGAATTATCGAGTATCCCTGGGATGGTTCTACCTCCTGGATATTCACTGTGATTATTTATAAGCCCTTTATGTGGTGTCGCTCAGACGCCCGACCGAGGCATGCTTGTTATTTACCATCAATTCGAGACGTCGCTTCAGACATCCGAATGGTGCATTTTATTCCTATTCTTTCATTACATATTCATTGTTACATATTAATAACCTGCTTGCATGCATCAAGGATTTTATTTTTATGACTGACGTTGTGATCATAGAATATTTTCAGAGCATGATTATCGGTTGTTATGTTATACCTGTGTTCATAATGTTTGCGAGTACATTCAAAGTACTCACTGGCTTGTCCCTGGCTATTGTCTTGGCCAGATTTCTTGTGTGGAGAGGAGCGTTGCGTTGACAGCCCCGGAACCTACGCAATGGTGAAAGTAGCCTCGCGAAGATAGGAGTTATCCTGGTCAGCTGTTCCTGTGGGAAATGGAGTCCCATAGACGCTGATGATCCACAAACCGCTTCCGCCATCAACCACTAGAAACTATTTGTTGTACTCACAGCCGAAATGGTCTTGTACTACACATTTTGTATTTTTTGCTTGGAATTTCTGTATCAAGTTGGTGCCTCATCACTAACAGAATCACAGGGCTAGTGAGCACAACGGCCATTTTCTGGAATTTAATACCCGGAAAAACCGGTCGTGACAGACTTGGTATCAGAGCCAGGCTGACCATTGGCTAATCCTATCTTAGCCGGGTCAATAAACTTAGGCAAACCAACCCACTAGACCATAACCGAACCCCAGCCAAGCTTCTCGTGCAAGATAGCCACACAGTGACCCGACACCTCTTGGCAGTCGGTGCCAAACCTATCAACCTAGCCTGTCTATCACGCACCAGTGACCAGCACCCAAGGTGTCTTATTCGCAAGCGTGCGAAGGAAGACTACGTCCCCTTTTACTATAAAAGGGCACGTTAGCCCCAACCCAACCCAGCACAGCCTCTACCCCAAACCGAGCCACAATGCCTGGTCCCGTCGTGCACAATGAGACCACATCAACCAACCATGGAGGCTTTGTGACCATACTCGCAAACCTCACCCGTCGTGCCTATGCGTTAGAAGAGCCACCAGAATATGTTGTGTACCAAGGACCCATGAGCGGTGAGAGCCGTCAATTCTGGGCCACTGTACACATTTACGGTAGGGGTCTAGCGCCCGAGCGCCCCTACAGGTTCACCGGGAGAACAACTTCCTTTGAGCCACAAGCCATCCAACTAGCTGCTCGAGAGGCTATAGTTCATCTCAGGCACCTGTCCCAGAGTTAACTGTCGCTCGTTCCACTACTACCCCAGACGTGAAGGGTATGGCAGACCACCCCAAGTTGCCAACGGAGATCACGAGACGGATCCTGCATTGTTGCACTTAGTGCGCTATGTAGGTGCACTAGAGGAATTGTTCGATCAAATCACCATTGATCTGATCGCAACTCGTGGAGAGCTGGTTCGTCGAGCCCCGGCAAGAGAAGAAAACGAGCCCGACGCTGACAACCCAGTCGTGCTGTTCGGACACCCAATCGAGACATTGAGGTCCGCCCCGGCCATCAACCAAGGCACTTTGATGACCCCAGAAGTGCTTCGTCGCCTCTTGGGAGCACACTCCAACGGAGTGGTGGTCAACAACCCCCGAGATGGTCATCCTCGCTACCCCGAGCCTGCAGCCCCTCAACCCTCTCCAGCTATTTCCGACGAAGAGAACCGTGGAGGAGCCTCGACATCCACAAGGCACGCCCGCTTGGATGTAAACGAGGTAGATTAAGTCACTCTAGTAGTATCGAGTCCCAGTGTATCCCCGCTTTGTAATCTTGTGACCTTGTAGATGAACGCCGCCAGTCGTCGTGCCTCTGTTTTAAAGGTAACCTTGCACAACTGTGACAACACAAAGTTGTATATTTTCCGGGCACAGCTACCAGAACCACCCCGACAAACCCCACAGTGATACGTCACTTTGGTGAGATGTGTATCTGTGGCTTTGACCACAACCCTTGGAGCCGAGCTGACAAATTCATTACCTTTCACCACGGTAAAATGACCCAGCTCCGGTGCTATAAAAAGGCCACCGCAAGACCTTGCCAAGCATCCCTCAACTTGTGCACCCTCCTCACAAACATTTATTGCCATGCCGAGCCCTAGTATTTATCTGAGAACTTCAGATGCAACCCCGGGTAGCTTTGTCAAAATATTGTGGGATTTTACCTGCAGTACCATGGGCGCTACCCAGCCACCCCAGTACGAGCTGTTCAAATCAAGAATCACCCCTTCCACCTCAAGATATTGGGCAGTCATGCACATCCCTCCCGTAAATCCAAACCAAGACCCAACAGAAGTTTCCTTCGTGGGGAAATCTATGCCGACCCCACATATGGCCATAGAAGCTGCTGCGTACGAAGCGATTGCTCGTCTTCGATTCGCGGTACCCTATGCTAGTGAAAGAGGATATTATTACTTTCCGAGCCGTGCAGCACCCGGAGGAGTTACATCTTTTCCCGATGGACGAATTGAGAGAGACCCAGTACTGGCTAACCTGGTCCAGTACGTCATCGCTCAAGAACGTTTGACCCAGCGAGTAATGGGTTATCTCCAGAGTCTCGCGGATTTAAATCCTCAGATCGCCATCGGCAGACCACTAAGGCCCGACCAGGAGAGACATATTCATCGGCTGATCAATCCGCTTTCCCCGACAGAAGAGGAGTGCATCCCAGTACCAGAGACGTTTTCTCGGGACCCCGTCCAGTTACCGTTTGCATTATAGACGTCGTTGTTGTGTTTATTATTGCAACATTCAATTATGAGTTGTAACTTATGCACGGTACCCCGAGTTTGCGCGGCGAGTAAATCTCTTAGTTTCTATTAATGTGAGTAGCTCTGTTGCGGTTTGACTCTAGTGTATTACTGTTTTATCTCGCGAGAAATCCTGGAGTGAGATTTCTTTTCCCTGAGTTGCTGCATCTACACCTTCTCACGACGTGGATTATTTTCATTTCACACAGCACCACGGCAGCAGACTCACAACCATAATCATTCGAGCACATACACTGCTTGCAAAATCTTGCAACTTTGATACAACTAACTGAGCGCCTCCCGACAACAGTTAGCACCCGACACACCCCACCTACTCCTCGTGCTCACCGCCACCGTGGAGAGCCAACACCCGAGCCGCAGCATCGCGACGATCATCAAGGATCATCGCGCACAGGAGCACGAAGAGCCCCAGCACCGCTGCCAGCCCTCCGCACAACAGGATCGCGTACCAGTCCGGCACCACCACCGCCATTAGAGCCTCGCCTCGAGCTCCGGCAAACAGAGACAGAGGAGGAAGGAGGAGGAGAAGCGAGGTCGGGTGGGAGGAAGAAGAGAAGAACACCTCGGCCTTTTTATAGCTCGAGCTCGGTGTACGGTGGGCGAGGTTCACCAGCGCCGCCCGTCGCCCGATCGCCGTGTTGGGGCGAATCCTCGGCGAAGGCCGACAGCGACCGCCCGCAAGTGAGTGCACGCTACACCGGCAGCTAGCACGCCGCGCACTACCGCGGTACGGCCTAGATGCCCTACGCGCTAGGCGTCGCCGGTGAAGAGCGCGGGAAAGCGCGCGGGAGAGAGGAAGAAGAAAGAGCCAGAGGAAGAAGACGAGGCTGACAGTGGGCCCGGGTCCACCTGTCAGCCAGAGAGAGCACTGTGCTCTCGGGTGCGACTAGCGTATTTTTATTAAATTTAGAATTTATTCTAAATTTATATCCAGCGTAGAAATCGCTCGTTTTTTCCCACGACCGTAGATTTTATTTTTTCACGCCGCGCCAGTGTCACACACTGTGGTTTTGCACCACTTATTGCCCTCTCACTGTAGCCGCTTTTGTTTTGATGCAATTTTGCTATAGAGATAACTCTTAGCAAATCTCGAGGACGAGATTTTTCTTAAGGGGGGTAGTGTTGTAACACCCCAAAAAAAATTTAGTCTTGTTTTATTAATTAAAATTTTGCCAGGAAATTTAACTTTCCTTTTCTTGATTTTCTTGATTTCAGAACCATTCTTTTCTCGGTTTATTATGGAGTTTTACCCCAAGTGAGAACTTTCCAAATGTTTTGTTGGACTTGTGTGCCCTCTCAAGTAAAACTTTTCTTTTATCAGAGGAATTAATTTATAATAATCTCACTAATCTTTATTTTCTTGAAAAGTGGTTTCCCATGATTTTATGGTCCTATTTGTACTGCAACCCTTTCTTAAATCCTTTCAAAAATCCCACCAAAATTTGGAGATGTCATGTGATGCTTTCAAATCACTTCTATGCAGATTTATCCTTTGTTCATGAAATATTTTGAGCTCTACAACTTATTTTCAAATCTGGTCCAGTGGGCAGATTTGCACTACAACCTATTTAAATATTTCTTTAAAACTTCCACCAAAATTATGGGATATCAGTGGTAGCATGCAATTCAACTTTATGAAAAAAAAAACACCTTTGTTCTTTGAAATTTTTGAGTGAATCAACCTCTTTTCTATTCTGGTCCAACTTGAGGATTTGTACAGCAACCACATTCTTAATTGCTCCTTTATCCTTGATTTCTTTTCCTACTTGTAGTTCTCCCTGTTAAAACCCTAAGTCTAGGAGCATGCACCCATTGGATCATTTTTGGTTCATGTAGTAATGTCATTTATCTCCTATCCAGAATTGAAGTTTTGCAAAACTTACACTAGCAAGTTTGTGCTTTGGACAAACTAACTTCACCACCTTCTTATGCATCTAAAGAGACCTCATTGTGGAAGATTTGGCCACTCCAAGGGATGCCTAGGTGCCTGTGGCATTTTGTCAAACACCTTGAAAGCATGGACATATTTTGCATGAGTTCTTGTTTGCATTATGAACTTGGTCTCGTGACCAAACCACCATGTCCCTTGATCTTCCCTCTATCGCTAATCTAGTTCTGTTGCTTGCTAACCTCACCCGAGACCTCTAGCCTGCCCCGGCATTTCGTCGAGCACGTTCCGTGCGTGCTCTGGGCGCGAGCAGAGCACGCGTTTTGCACATGCCACGCCCGAGCCGACGCGTCGCGCCCCTGGTTTTGCCCTCACTGCAGAGCCGCGCCACACACTCCCCTACTCACCGCAACACGCCAAGCAACCCTCGCCACGTCTCCGGCAGGCCAGGAGCTAGCCGCCACGGCCGCCTGACAGCCCCTGCTCAGGTCGGCGCAGCCCGAGCCTCTCCCGCTCGCCACCTGCCTCCTGGAGCAGTGCGAGCTCATCCACAAGCGTGTCCCCTAGCGCTCGTCGCCGCCACGACGCCCTAGCTACAGAATGACGGTCGTCGGTGACCTTATCCGCGGCCACCATCGGAACCGACCTCGATCGCCTATTTAAGGAACCCCGAGCTTGTCCCCGCACGCAGGCAGTCTCAAGCCATCTCCCTAGGAACCCCCCTTGGCCAGCAATCGAACCGGGGAGGCCGTCTTCCCCGACTCCGGCCAGTTCGGCCACCGCCACCTCCCGGCTCCGTTCGGCGCAACCAGGGCCTCCCCCTCTCAACTCTCTTCACCAAGAGCCCCCTCTCCCTCTCGTGAGTCCAAACCCCTACTCAATCTTGATCGGGACTCGCCGCGGGCAAAAACTCACTTTGCCCGACGGCCACCGTCCGCTGCGGAGCTCGCCGCCGGCAGCTCCGTCCACCCAGAGACCAAAACAACCACCGGTAGGACCGCCTCGATCCCCTGAGACCGCGGGCGGCCTCGGTTTCCAGAGCGGTGCCGCCGTTCGCCGGCGAGCCTCGCCGGAGCCCCGCCCCCGCTCGGGCAGAGAAAGAAGAGAGGAGGGAAGATCAGTCAAACCTGACCAGTGGGCCAGGCGGGACCACTGTCAATGACCCACGCACGGTCCACGCTGGATAAGAGGAGGTGCGTTTCCAGAATATGCCTTCGACGTGTACGTTTATATTCGAACCGTTTTCTTTTATGTTTTATTTTAAATAACATATTTTGACCAAAACTTTGACTGGCTATATCTTTTTAATTATAACTCCAAATGAGTTGATTATTTTTCCTACCTCTCTCAATTATTGTCTAGTTTATTCTGAGGTTTATTTGAAAAAAATTCAGACAACTTTTTTGTGCTGTTTTTAAAGTATGTGTTGTTTGAATTCTTTTTTTTAAATAGGATTTTGGAGGAGAGGAGAAAACTTTTAAAAGTTTTGGAGAGCACCTCACCCCTCCACAACTTGAAGGCAAGCATTCTGAACCCCGGCATAATATTTTTTGGTGTTAGATGACACGTTTATAACACCACCTTATTTTGGAGGACTTGTTATTTCATGTGATATGATCAATTGCATGAATGCATAATGGTGATGTCCTTGCTGTTGGAAATGGATATACTTGTGATAGTAATCGTCCTCATGTGCCTTGCATGCATGCCGGAAAGGAAGCCGGGAAAACATCTGCCTTGGGTAGGCATGAGTTTGTCGCCGGTCTCCGTCGGGACGGTTATGTCCGGTATGGCATGGTAAGGTATAACGAGTTTTGATTTTGTTGTCTGATATATATTCGTTATGCTAATCATGCAGGGAATACTTGAACCTCCTGAGTCGACCATAGATAGAGTCATGTTCCAGTAACCCCCTTTCTTGCCTCGTACTACCACTTGCCCCTTCCACAGGTAAGGTACGGTTCAGTAAGTCGTCAACCCCTTTCAAGCACACACCGTACAGAGAGGCCACGGTGGAAGATACCGGTTGTAACTGGTAGGCATGCCATCTGGTCCGGGGGCATGGGTGTTTCCGGTTGAGACCGAGAGTGGAGGCCACCCCTTAGAGCGTGCGATATAAATTGATCCCATGCTACGCGAGGTTGTAGCCTCCCCACTTAGAGTTTTGCTTAACAAGTGTCGTGGGTGATTCCAGACACCGGTAAGTTAAGCTGGTGTGTGCAAGTTAGGCATGTTTTCAACTAAAAGGCCGTAGACGGAATTAGTCCCGATGGACTAAAGGAATCCGTTACTCGTGGGTAAAGAGTACACCCTCTGCAGAGATTAAACCTATTCGAATAGCCGTGTCCATGGTTAAGGATTACAGTCTGGGATGGGTTAAGTGTTGGTCTTAGTGTCGGTCTTCGGAAGAGAAACTGTTAAACCAGAACTGGGATCATGACTTGTAACTTGTGAGGACCATGATTATTATTTTGTTATGAACTAACCCGTTATATTATTTGAATTATCGAGTATCCCTGGGATGGTTCTACCTCCTGGATATTCACTGTGATTATTTATAAGCCCTTTATGTGGTGTCGCTGAGACGCCCGACTGTGACATGCTTGTTATTTATTTACTTTATAAGCCCTTTATGTGGTGTCGCTGAGACGCCCGACTGTGGCATGCTTGTTATTCATTTACTTTATAAGCCCTTTATGTGGTGTCGCTGAGACGCCCGACTGTGGCATGCTTGTTATTTATTTTACTTTATAAGCCCTTTATGTGGTGTCGCTCAGACGCCCGACTGAGGCATGCTTGGTATTTACCATCAATTCGAGACGTTGCTTCAGACATCCGAATGGTGCATTTTATTCCTATTATGTCATTACATATTCATTGTTACATATTAATAACCTGCTTGCATGCATCAAGGATTTTATTTTTATGACTGACGTTGTGATCATAGAATATTTTCAGAGCATGATTATCGGTTGTTATGTTATACCTGTGTTCATAATGTTTGCGAGTACATTCAAAGTACTCACTGGCTTGTCCCTGGCTATTGTCTTGGCCAGATTTCTTGCTTGGAGAGGAGCGTTGCATTGACAGCCCCGAAACCTACGCAATGGTGAAAGTAGCCTCGCGAAGATAGGAGTTATCTTGGTCAGCTGTTCATGTGGGAAATGGAGTCCCATAGACGCTGATGATCCACAAACCGCTTCCGCCATCAACCACTAGAAACTATTTGTTGTACTCATAGGCCAGAATGGTCTTGTACTACACATTTTGTATTTTTTTGCTTGGAATTTCTGTATCAAGCTGGTGCCTCATCAGCTAACAGAAATCCTGGGGCTGGTGAGCACAACGGCCATTTTCTGGAATTTAATACCCGGAAAAACCGGTCGTGACACTTGGGGTGCGTTGGGAGTCCCCAAGCTTGAAGTCTTACCTCTCCTTATTCCTCTTATATCAATAACTCCTCAACATTCGAACACTTCATCCACACAAAGCTTAACAAAAAACCCTTGTGAGATCCGTTAGTATAATAAAGCAAATCACTACCTTTAGGTACTGTTGTAAACTCATTCCAATTTCATATTAGCATTATATCTACTTTATTCCAACTTCACCATGGTTCATACCCCCCGATACAACCCATAGATTAATCAAAATAAGTGAACAACACATAGAAAACAGAATCTGTCAAAAACAGGACAGTCTATAGCAATCTGGAAACTTCGTAGACTTATGTAGTTCCAAAGATTCGGAAAAATTAGGACAAAATAAAAAAAATTATAGCAGTACTGTGTAAATTGTTTTAGAAACTTTTGAGGTTCCAGTACAAAATGTAAATTCACGCACTATAGCCAAAGTTTCTGTTTTTGCACCGCACATAGCAAACAAGCAATCTAATCATCCTAAAGCCAAAACTTGACACATTATTTTTATAATACAACGGATATATACAAGGGGATAATGATGTTCGAGAAAATTCCTTGAAAAATTCTACATTGTTTCCATGAGCATGAACACAAGTGTTCATGGTCGACCCTCGCTTCTCCAATGCATAACCTTCCGATCACTTCTCTTTTTGGAGAAGTTTTTAGGCATAAGAGGCAAGTATTTTTTTTTTGTATTTTGCATTCTTTAAAAAAGTTGTTTGTTTCACCCCCAACTAAAGAAAACAAAAAAAATGGAAAACAAAATCTACTTAGTGAAGAAAGCAAACAAGCACACACGAGAATATCAACCCCACGCTATTGTTCCCCGGCAACGATGCCGGAAAAGAGCTTGATAATCCCCAAGTGCAAGGAATTATCATAGCAATTTCCAAAGGTGGAAGTGACAAGTATGGAGTGTCGAGCCCACAAGGAGATAAAGGTAAGATCAGTATTCTCTCAGGTCCTATCTGCCACTGATACGACTCTACGTGCACCGAACGTTTGCTTCCATCTACAAACGAGAAATAAAACTATGTTGTGGGTATGAAGAGGATAGCTTTGCATGATAACAAAGAACTAACATATAAAAATAGGTCATGTTAACATAAAGTTAGAATATATTACTATATATTAAAAATAGCGAGTGTGGAATAATGATGGATCGGTGTGCGGAATTATCCTAGGCAATTGTTAACAAGATCGGTAATCTTTATTGCAATTTTATATGAGGGAGAGGCATAAGCTAACATACTTTCTCTACTTGGATCATATGCACTTATGACTGGAACTCTAGGAAGAGTTTGCAACTACTAAAGATTATCAAGGTAAAACCCAACCATAGCATTAAAGTATCAAGTCCCCTTTATCCCATACGCAACAACCCCCTTACTGGGGTATAAGCTTATGTCACTCTAGCAACCCACTATAAGCAAATCATAAACGTATTGCAACACCCTACAGTGGGAATTCTTCACGTGTGCGTGGCACGGAAGGCACCATAGGATAGTACCAAAATAAAACATACAACTCAAACCAATCTAGATCATCAATCAACCCAAATGACAAAAGAAATCTACTAAAAACATCATAGGATGGCAACAAATCATTGGATCATAATATGTTGCATAAAGCACCATGTTCAAGTAGGGGATTACAGCGGGGTGTGGGAGAGTGGACCGCTTAAAAGAGATGAGGAAGGTGATGAAGATGGTGATGTTGATGAAGATGATCACTTCGGCGATGGTTCCCCTAGCGGCACTCCAGCGACACCGAGAGAGAGCGGGAGAGAGTCTTCCCTTGTGCTTCCTCCTTCATGCCCCCCTAAATGGGGATAGGTTCTTCTCTGGTCCTTGGCCTCCATGGTGAAGATGGCCCCCTCCGGCTTCCTCCTCCATGGCCTCCGGTGATGATGGCCCACTCTGGTAGGGTGCTAGAGAGGGCCTAGATTGATTTTTCATGGCTACAGAAGCTTGCAACGGCGGAACTTTCAATCTAGGTTCTTTTCGAAGGTTTGTATATTTATAAGAATTTTTGGCATTGGTCTCACACCAAGGGGGTGCTCGAGGGGCCCACAAGCTCGGGGCACCCTCCCTAGGGGGTAGGGCGCGCCTAGAGGGCCTGCGGACTCCTCATCCACTTCCTAGCCTAGCTGTTATGCTTCGGGGGTCTCTTTTAGTCCATAAAATATCACAGTAAATTTTCAGCCCATTCCGAGAACTTTTATTTCTGCACAAAAAACGACACCACAGTAGTTCTGCTGAAAACAACGTCAGTCCAAAATCATATAAAATTGTTGTAAACATGGCATGAATACTTCATAAATTATAGATATGTTGGAGATGTATCAATGACACGCAAGCGCTGCCGTTATTGGATCTATAGTGAACCATGGAAGAAATACAAAAGATTATATGGATGTATTCGTCTTAACAAACACACGTCAATCACAAAATAGTATTGTCCTCGTGCTTCTATCAATTGTATGTTTCCACCTTGTTTGTTAAGATTTACCTTTTTTGCATGCCAACTCAAAAGGAAAGTGCATCTATAATTAAGCGTTTTCTGGGAACGCAATCACAACTGGAGGAAGCTATGAATGCATCACTACAAAATAATTATTGTATTTTATAATCATTACTCCCTTCTTCATTTATGCCAAACATTTGGTTGTGATGAACTTTGCTAGACATTGTTTTTTTTTCTTTATTGCACATGTTTCTAGCTACTCTTTTAATCACATTTAGGGTATAACATCGAGGTTTATAAACCAGTTGTTGATTGTTCAACTTTGTACTCTAGTATTTGAGTCCATAAATTTAGAAACATGAAACTTCAAGTGCATTAATACAACATACATATTGGTCGGCACATTTTTAGTTCAAACTACAGTTAGAATATCAATAGAGTGCATTGGGACCTTCATTTTCAAGCAATAGAAAATCATTAGGAGTGTAATTACATCAACTACTTTTGATGGAAATAAAAAATTTATCACCATTTTCATCTTGGCATATTTTAAAATTTGGTTGGACGCATGTCAAGACATTTTTATTTGGAAACATAATGAGACATAGACACAAACAACACACACATACACACACAAGCAAAGAAACAAAAACACACATAGACCAACATACATGCTCATCCCTACGAACACACAACGCACCTCTATGAGAATATATGAAACACCGCATTAATAGATATTGAGATTGATGAAGGCACGACATGCACCTCCTTGTTGAGGGACTAGTCATACCATTGAAAGAAGAGCGTCGGAAAGTCTGAATAAATAAGGAAATATGCAAGTAGACAAACCAAGTCTAGAACTTAAATAAGTGTAATGTGTGGCCAACCACGCCAAGTCTAGAATATGAAGAAGGGTAAGTTGATTTTACCACAAGGAACCTAATCATTTAAATGTCCCAACCTTTTCAAGTTATCTTACAAACATGGGGGGGGGAGGTAATCCAAATATGCATTATCACGTTGTCGATTAATGTGAAGGATCATTTTAAGAATTGGTGTCACATCTTTCAGGTATATGTTTGTTTTTTCAACCACTTGGACCAGTTACTGGAAACTAATATCACGGCCGCTACTAGATAAAAAATTGTAGTGTAGGAAATAAATCAATCATCCTTTCAGATTTTTGGCATCCCACCATCTACATAACTAAACTGGAAAGATTTGTTTGATCGAAATTTTGCGGCATCATAAGTAAAGAGTTCATTCGCTAAAGAAAATCTCATGACTCATGATAAAAATTATAATTTGTAAAATTTCTTGGGTGTAAATGATACTTTACCTTGCTGCTTAAACAAGTGTAACATAGTGTTATCCCCGCAAATCCACATTGACGTGAACTATCTCTATATCAAATGCAGTTAGAGATTACTTGTCGAGGTCACAACCTTCTCCCGGTGATGACATTGCGGCACATGCGAGACGCTATTTGGCGGCCCCCACCAGCAGAGGATGCAGAAATTTTGCGAGACCCTGGCTCGCCCAGCACGAACCAGGTCATGACATTGCATTATGGCAGGAGATAACACTTGAAGAATGGAACACATATAGACACAACTACCTTTTTCATATTGTAATTACTTTTTCACTAACCGCAGCCACTGATACCCTCTTTTCCCCATTTCCTAACACCTAATCTTCACTAAGATTTTTAGCATCCCACTTTTTTCACTAACCCCCAATTGTAAGTGTACTTGAGAAATATGAGAAATGATCTATTTCTTATTTATTTAACTACAATATATTAAATTTGTTCCCATGCTCTACATTTGTTCAGAAAACGGAAGTTTCATAGAATCAGATGGTCTTTCAAGGTTTTAACAACATATTTTCAACAGAACACAAATAAAAGGAAAGATTGAAAGATAAGGAAGGCACAATATCCAACACGACTGCAATGTAGCACAATGGAGAGATCATGAAGCAACATCTTGTAGTATTCAAAATCAATGAAAGATATTGAAAAGAGAAAATAGGAAGTCAACATCATGGAGAAAGAAGTGCCAACTATTACTACCAAGTGAATACACAGTTCAAAGCCATACAACAAAGCATACAGAGTATGACATGTGCTTTAGTACACCCTCTTTTAAAAGGTTTAAAACATCGATGCAGATGAGTGGTTGAGATTAAAACTTACCTCTTGACAAAAATAGTACGATACTCTTTTATAATGATGGCATTGTAGTGTTTATTCCAAGGGTAAATATATGGCCCAACTATATACGTTCTCTTCATCTCTTACATACACAATAACCTCCGTCTTAAAAATTGAGTCGTCCGGTCCGAACTCGCGCGACCATTGGATGCACCATTCCCTGATTTTCCTTTAGTCATGTAGTCGCACACTCCCATTCCCTCCCATAACCGCATCTCTAATCCTCCTTGCACACAATGCACACCACTATGCGAGCTCGTCGCACCATGCGGTTTGCTCATATCATCCCCCAAGGCCGCACTAGTAACACCACCCGACAGCGAGCTCACGCAGGTCCATCGCCCTAGTTGCAGCATGTTGTCCAACTTATCTTGTCCTCCCAATGCTAGTCGCAACATGGGCCGACCCGGGTGGCAGCGTCCCCCGACGCTGGTTCCAACACATAGAGAGGCCACTATCACAGCATTATCGTCAGGCTATTTCCTGCACATCATGACCGTAGTCAAAGCGCCTCTGTACACCTGTTACATCACGTGGGTGACGTAATTGTAGCAACGTCGGGGGTCGGTTCTAGCATCTCGCGCCTTATCCTAGCAAGAGGTAACCGCCGTTCCAGAACCACCCCTCATCACATGCAATTCCAGGCATAGCTAATTGCAGCCCGCGGCTAAGATAATTCCAATATCCCATGCCACCCATCGTAGCATAGTGTCATCACCGTTTTGGCACGACGGCATGGGCTTGCAGGAGCTCCCCTCGCAGGTCCAGCTCCACATGCAGGTGGTTGGAGCAGGTAGCCTTGGCGATTTAAGCATGGCGCCTCCCTGGCATAGAGTGCGCAACAAGACATAGCGGTCGTCACGCACGCGGACATCAATGTCACGCCACCAGTTGAAGTTGTTGGTCGTAGGCCGTCCTCGATGGTCACACCATGGTCGTTGGTGGGTCCCCATGGCAGCCCCCAAGGGTCCCCGTGGCAGCGCCAGATGTGGCAATAGTAAAGCATCGCGACTCGTCGAGGACTGAGCTAGATTTGCGGCAGCGCACGTGTTTGTACAACCGAAAGTAACCCTAATTACTATAGTGGCTATTATTATTGTTTATGCATCATCGTGGCATCATCAACATTGCATCGGCAACACATTGCCTTTATACCGTATTATGGGGTGTTTTTATTGAACTTATAACCCTATTTTATTTCATGGTTCTCCAGAAACGTGAATAGTACCCCTAGTCATCTGACCTTCTCCTCGCAGAACAACTAGACACTTCGCACATGGTGGTGCGATGCGATTCAAATTATTTTACAAATGGGAATTAAATGTTCTCAAAATGAGTCAAAAGTTTGCGTGTTATCTTGTTACAGTATATCAAGGCTGCATTCCAAATTTCATCCGAATAGGAGTCAATTTTATACCTGAAAGCTTGAATATATGAGGTGTAGTAGTGAATTAAATAAATAAACGGTTTTTGCTAAATGAAATGGCATGGACTATTTTTCCTATTTCCTAAATAGCCCAACCATCTAGCACAACCTACTTAAGCCATCCCACCCTTACGTATATGAATGATCATTCCCTAGCAAAAATGACAGCTTCCATAGATCAAATTAGGATTCCTAGTCCCCAATCTCAAAAGACCCTCTTATCCGATGAACGTTCACTAGGAGGGGTGACATTTATGAATGTTTTGATGGTAGTTTTAGTTATTTGATGGTTACCGTTTTTTTCAAAATAGCATGACAACTTTTGCAAAGAAGATTTTTTTTAAACAGAAACAAAGAGAAACTACTAGCATTTGATCACACGTCACAACTAAAAATATCAGCAAAACAATATTCATTTATCATCATTTTTCCAGAAAAGGTTAGCCAGATAACATTACAAATTCTAAAACCCTAGTCCTTCATTAGATCTGCACGGTCATATCATCCAAGTGCTCACAGCGCCTTGACCCCACACCAGACATGCCCGCCGGCCCGTCGGCGGTAGCCAACGCCCCGCGGGCCTCGCTCGATCTCTCACGCCCAAGCCTGAGGTCCTCCCGAGGTGCACGTCACACTGCTCGCCTCCGCCGCGAATCTCCCTTGCCCCGCTGCAGTTATGCGTGTTGCCGCCTTTCCACCTCGCCGGAGCACAATCAATACTTGTCGGTAAGACGCGTCGTCACCCCAATCTTCTCTCTCATCTCATCTTTGATCTCTCTGGACAGGAGCGGGAGCTCGCAGCCACGCCATGGCTCCCGACCGCATCTGGGCTCCAGCCGCCATCCCCGCTGCTCGGGCAATCTGCATCGACGCCTACGCCTCCCTTCCATCCACCGCCTTTGCCTGCCGCCGTTCGAATATGCATCGCACTACCATCAACCTGCATCGGCCTCGCAGCCGCTCGCCTGGCATGGTTGACCCACGCGTCCGCTGCAGCCTCGCCCAGTCACTTCTCGTGGGCCACGTCCTACCAATCCGGCCGAGCTCCGCCAGCGCTGCAGCCTGTCCTAGCCTAGTCAACCTGCACCCATGGCCCGATAAACCACACGCACAGGAAAAGCCACGCACTTTCGCGGACGCCCCTATTCCTCGCATTAAGCCAACCGAGAGGGTTGCTCACCAGGAGTCGATCCTGGGATCGACTGGTTGCTTCCGAGAGTTGCTAGCCACTGCGACAAACTCGACTTGTTGTACACGATGGGGAGTGTGGCCTATTAGAAGAAAGATGAGCCTCGTTTTACCATATTTACTTTCTTTCCTTGTTTTTTACTTTATTTTTCTTTTTCTTCATTTTTACTCGTCTAATTCAACATGCCTTTTCTGTGTTTTTTTCTCGGTTTTCCATGCATTCCTCGAAAAAATATCGGTTAACAAACACAAAAAATACCGAATAAGCATTAAAATGTTGAACGAGTAATGAAAAAATGTTGAATAACAATTAAAAAACGTTGAATAACTATTAAAAAATGTTGAACAAGTATTTTAAAAACGATGAATAAGTATTTGAAAATGTTGAATGACTATTGAAAAGTTGAACAAGTATTTGACAAATATTGAATAGGTATTAAGAATTTTTGAACGTGTATTTAAAAGTGTTGAACAACTTTTGAAAAATATTGAATAACTATTAAAATGTTGAATAACTATTAAAAATAGTGTATAAGTCATTGAAAATGTTGAATAAGTATTAAAAATGTTGAACAACTACTTTAGAAACGTTGAACATGTATTTGAAAATATTGAATAAGTATTGAAATGTTAAAAATTATTTAAAATGTTGAATAATTATACGGACAATGTTGAACTCAGATACAAAAATGTTGATCACTTACTAAAAATTATTTTGACATATACGAAAATGTAGAGTAAAAATGATAGCTATTACCTACAAAAGAAAAACAAAAATGAAGAAGGAATGTTGGACGTGTATTCGAAAAATATTGTTGACATATGCAAAAAATGTAGAATAATGACCAAAAGAACAAACAAAACCGAAAAAAGAGACAAAAGAAAAAATAAAAAAAATAATGCAATGAAGGAATGAAAAAATGGTGAAAAAAAAGAAAATAAACAAAAGAAAACAAAAGGAAACAAAGAAAATCGGCTCGAATCCTTAAGTAGGCGCGCCGCTTTTATCTACCACGGATGTGGCTAGCGCAGGGCTAGCAGCGTCTAGAATCTGCTGGGAGACCACAGATCAATTCCCACATATCCTATTTCGTCTCTATTTTTCTTTGTTCTGCGTGTGCGAATTAGTTGGCCCAATACAACGCGAGGAAGGAGAAACCTTCAACGAGATCTTACGCCTGCATCGCTTAATGTGATAAATAGTAGTTGCAGACTTTCACAGACCACGATTGAGGCGCTTCCTATTTGACACTTCAAGCACCCATTACTATGTATTTTACAAGCACCGCTAGCTGGCCTAACCATCCCACCATGGTCACCTAATGCATTGTATTACATCATCTTTCCTCGTTTCTTCTTTATTCCTTTGTTTTTCTTATTTCTCTTTCTTCTTCCTTTTCTTGTTCTATTAAATTATTTATTGGAACGTTTTTTTCTTCTTATTATTATTTTCTATTATTTCATTCTCTTTAAAGATTTGATATTTTTCAATTGATGAACTTTTTCAAAATGGACGAACATTTTTCAAAATTGATGAAGCTTTTTGAAAATTGATGACCTTTTTCCAAAATTATTGATTTTGTTTTTCAAAATGGATGAACTTTTTTCAAATTCGTGTTTTTAAAAAAATCATGAACTCTTTTAAAATTGATGAACTTCTTTTCAAAATCGATGAACTTTTTTCAACCTTAATGAATTTGTTTTTTCAAAATCGGTGAACATTTTTTAAATTGATGAACTCTTTTTTTAAAATCGATGAACGTTTTCAGAATTGGTGAACTTTTTTGAATTCGATGATTTTTTTAACTATGAAGAAATTTTGAATATTGATTTAAAAACATTCAAATTTTATGAAGTATTTTTAAAATTCGTGAACTTTTTAAGTTCTGAACTTTTTTAATTTGTGAAATTTTCTTGAGTTGGCTCACATTTCTTTCATGTTCGTGATTATATTAAATGTGTGCCCTTTCAAATTTATTCACATGTTTTTTAAGAAAAATTTGTTTTTAATAAAACCTCAAATAGTTCAAAATTATAACTCATGCACAAAGTGCGCGGCTAGAATTATTCTTATAACAATTGCGTTCCAAAGATTCACTATGATCGTGATACTCCAGTGGTTAGCCAAACTATCGAAGGAATGTAGCTCGCGAGTTTGAATCCTTGTTGCTGCAATATTTTGGGGGCATTTTGGTGCTATAATACCAGTCTGCACGCTTGGCATTTGTGGGCGGTCCAATACGCATTGTAGTGAGCACCATATCGTTTCCTCGGTGCTAAAGGCACCGATTAGGAGCACCCCACGTTGCAAGGCCTTCACTAATTGCCGCCTGATTTTAACTGGTGGCCTGCCTTACTTAATGAATTCTCAACCAATCAATCTTAACCACCCTGTAAACCCTCTTTAAACACCCATGGGTCTAGCATTACTCCCAACGGCTGCTGTATCGCTATTTGAAAATATTTTGGAAAAACTTAATTTTTCTGAAAAAAATGTGAACAAAATTTGAAAGTGAACGCAAGTGAGAAAAAAGTTCATAGGATCTTGAAAATAACTTTATCGATATGACAAAAAAATCACAAAACGAAAATGTTCATTGATTTAAAAATAAATTCAAGAATTTGACAAAAACGTTCGGTTGTTTGGAAAAAGTTCACAAAAAATGAAAATTTTCTTCCATTTGAAACAAAAAATTCACGAATTTGCTAAAAAAGTTCAGAATTTAAAAAGGTTCAGAAAAATGGGAAAACAATTCAGTGATTGGAAAAAAGATCACCAATTTGACAAAAATGTTCAATAATTTGAAAAAATCTCGTGAATTGAAATAAAATCAAAAGGTTCACGAATCTGAAAAGAGTTGTACGATTTGAAAAAATTCATGCATTTGAAATTTTTCACAATTTTTTTAAAAAATATCCATCGATTTTAAGAAAATGTTCATGAATTTGAAAAGGTTGACTATGTTTTTAAAAGATCACAAATTTAAGAAAATGGAATAGAAAAGACAAAACAAAAAAGGAAAAACAAATAAAACTGAAGAAAACTACAAAGAGAAGACCCACAACAAGATGGAAAAAGAAAGTAACTAGGCGCAAGTTTTCTTACCTAGTTATTTAAATCGGGTGAAAGTACACCAAGAAGCTAAGACTTTGAATATGACTCACACGTCTGTTTTTTGAATGTTCAAATAAAGGAAAAAAATGCTACTGGGTCAAGCCAAGGATCGAGGATTATGCACCGGTTTGTGGGTTACATTGTAACCCGCGTTGAGGGCGCCCAATAGGAGTCGGGGCTGAGTAGCAGGGTGAATACTATCTGCCGCACATGTGCCACAAATAGATGACCTTCGCTGTAGGCACGTCTTGGCGGGCCAGCCAACTGTTTCTGTTTCACTTTTGTTTCTTCCATTGTTTCATCCAGTTTAATATATTTTCTTCCAGAAGTTACAAAAATAACATAAATGTCATTTTTCTTTTGTTTTTCCATAGAATATGGTTTATGTTTTCCAAAAAGTGTTCGTCATACATTTTAAAAATGTTCAATAGGTATTATAAAAATGTTCATCATATATTCTAAAAATGATCAATAAGTATTTGAAAAATATGGATCTCACGTCTCCAATGTATCTATAATTTTTAATCGTTCCATGTTGTTATAATATCATTTTGGGTGTTTTACAATCATTTTATAATAATTTTATATAGTTTTTGGGGACTAACAAATTGACATAGTGTGCCCAGTGACAGTTGGTGTTTTTTGCTTGTTTTTTTACTTCACTGAATATCCCTACCAAACGGAGTCCAAACGCAGCAAAACTTTTTGGAGATTTTTTTGGACCAGAAGACAACTTGGGGGAGGCATGTGGGGCCCACACCAGGGCGCACCAGAGGCCCCTGGCGTGCCCTGATGGATTGTGGGGCCCATGGGGGTCTCCTCCACCGCCTCTCAGCTCTATAAATACCCAAATATTCCAGAAACCCTAGGTGAGTCGACGAAACACAATTCCAGCCGCTGCAAGTTCTAGAACCACGAGATTCAATCTCGAGAGCCCTATACCGACACTCTGCCGGAGGGGAACACGATCACGAAGGGGTTCATCATCCTCATTGGTGCTCCTACGATGATGCATGAGTAGTTCACCATAGACCTACGAGTCCATAGCCACTAGCTAGGTGGCTTCTTCTATCTTTTTGATTCTCAATACAATGGTCTCTTAGAGATCTATTTGATGTAATGAAAATTTGCGGTGTGTTCGTTGGGATTTGATGAAGTTCGAGTTTATGATCAGAGTTTTATCCATGAAAATTATTTGAGTCTTCTTTGATCTCTTATACGCATGATTATTTATAGCCTCGTATTTCTTCTCCGAATCTTTGGTTTAGTTAGGCCAACTAGATTGATTTTTCATGCAATGGGAAGAGGTGCTTTGTGATGGGTTCGATCTTGTGGTGTCCTCTCCCAGTGACAGAAGGGGCAGCGAGGCACGCATGTATCATTTCTATTAAGGATAACAAGATGGGGTCTATTCCTACATGAATAGATCTTGTCTACATCATGTCATCATTCTTATTGCATCACTCCGTTTCTCCATGAACTTAATACACTAGAGGCATGCTGGATAGCAGTCTATGTGTGGAGTAATAGTAGTAGATTCAGGTAGGAGTCTGTCGGGGAAGCTGATCGTAACCCACGAACACCTATGGGACCGGCGGACCGAGCCCCTTTCGGTTCGGTGGGGGGAGGAGGTCGCACGAAGAGCAGATCGAGGCGGTAGCACGAAAGCAGTTTACCCAGCTTGGAGCTCTCCGGAGAGATAATACTCCTACTGCTGCTTGTCTGATTGTATTGTGTTCTTGCTAGGGAGCGATGAGAGCTACAAGACCTAGCGTGAGTGTTTCTGGTTTCGAATGAGTCGAACTCCCTATACGTTGCGCATGGGCCTCCTTTTATATGCTCAAGGGGTCACCAACAGGTGGCAACGTAGACAAGGGCAAAAAGGGAAAATGAGTAGCGGTTGGTACAGCTACTTTGTACAGTGTATTCTACCTAACTCGACGGCAAGGGACAAAAGCATTAAATGCCCCTCCATGTCGCCTAAACAAAGGCAACAGGGACCGTCGGGCGCCACCGCCGCCACGATGGCGATCTTGTCGGCGCCATTACCGCTGCTCTCCGCTGGCCGCAGACCTCTTGACACGCTGCGCTGGAATGGTCCCATGGCGACATCGTTGGTGGATGAGCTGGGCGGAGATGAAGAGTGGTTGCTCGCCACGGCAAGCGCCTTGCAGCGGCTGAATCCTTGTCGCGTCCGAAGCTTGTCGCTCTCCGGGCCTTCCCGGCAAGCTCCTCTTGCCGGGGCCTTGTCTCCTTGGCTTAAATACTTTGTTCTTGGATGGCTCCAAAGGAACCATGGAGGACCTTGGCGGTCACTAGGCAAGCCTTGCCACGGGGTGCTGCAACTGCCCGTGCACGAGTTCGGGATACTAGGGTACCCCTACTCTTGTACACCGACAGGAGCCCCCGGGCCTGGGCCGTACACGGTGCCGAGCGCTGTTGGGCCAGGCCCAAAAACAGTGCACGGGCAAGCGCGGCCTAGATCACGCCGAAACTTGCTCCGGACCCACCACGTCCCCCACGAACAGCATGCGTCGAACGTGGCATCGTGGGAGAGATCGTGGGGGGTTTCTTTATTTGGAAAAAGCGGAACGTCCGCCCCCTCTCCCTCCTTATAAACAGGGGAAACAGGGGCAGGTCGCCCACCTCGCCATTTGTTGTCTCATCTCGAAAACCACCGCCGCTCCCCCCTTCTTCTCTAGTCTGTAGAGAGTAGCGCTCCGCCCCCCATCGCCACCAGCATCACCAACGCCGTCGGTCTCCCCCACCACCTTCGCCATGGCTCCGAAAGCCGACAAGGGAAGGGCGTGAAGCCGGCCGAGGCGCGGCTTCTTGGCGCGCTGGAAGGAGCGGGCCATCTTCCCCCCTCAGCTCGCCGCGAAGGAGCTAAGGGAATGGTACTACCTCTTCTGGTCGACGGAGACGCGAGCGCATCCACGCACGAAGGTACTCTCAGCCGCCGCATCAGAGTTGGTTCCGAGCGGGTACCCCTTCTTCGCGCTCTTCTTCTATTGCGGGCTCTGCCCGCCCTTCTCTGAATTCTTCTGCGATATTATGAACACCTACGGGTTTCGCCTCCTTGATTTCACCCCCAATGCTGTCCTGACCATGGCAGTTTTCGCACACCTCTGTGAAAACTTTGTCGGAGTCCACCCAAACGTAGCCCTCTTCCGCCATTTCTTCATGCCTCGAGTAGAGAGAGGAGAGCCTCTTGCCGGAGGGATCGCTCGGATCTCAAGAATCGGCAAGGAGTCCTATCTGGAAGGAGAGCTCCGTAGCAAGTGGGAGGAGTGGAGGGCTGACTGGTGCTGGATCGTAGAGGAGAACCCGCAGCCATTCACTGCCCAGCGCCAAACCCCACTAGTACGCGGCAACGATTGGAGCAACTTGGCGCCGGAGGATGTTAGATTGAAGATCGCCGTTACGGATCCTGCGCCTCGAGCTTGCGGACTCATCAGAGGCGCAGTTGGCGCAGATTTCCTTCGCCACCGCAGACGCTTCTTTGCAGAGAGGAGGAGACCTGCTTGGGAGTTTCAGAACGCGGCAGACATCATGAGGCTGCGCCCGGGCCTCAACTTCAACTTCACCGTCTTGTAATTGGATGCGATGCTGCTGGAGTTGTTCAAGCATGACCCCGATCACCCTGAGTGGTTTTGGTTGCCGAGGGGAGTCGTCCCATTGTGCAACAACTCTTCGCTCGACCGCATCCGTGCTATGATGTCGTTGTGCGATTCACATGGGATCGTTCCAACCTGGCAAGAGCCTGCGGATGACGTCGTGCGGTAGTTCTTCGACAGCTTGGAAGAAGCGCCAATTCGCCCCGACGAGCAGAAGGGCCTCACCCGCGACACTACTGACGACGAGATGCAACGCATTGCCACGAGGTTGGAGGAGGCGGCAGCAGCTGCTGCCGCGGGCGAATTTGGGTTCACTGTGGAGGAGGCGGAGGCAGCAGAGGCGGCAAGCCTTGTCGATCGAGAGGAGCTTGCCGGCGAGGAGGAGCAGGCCGAGCCCGAAGCTGAGCCGAGCGAGCCTGCCGAGGGCGCCTCCTCCACACCTTCAAGAAGCTTACCGCGAGCGGAGCCCAAAGCTCCACCAAGAAGGCGTCTCCGCAAGGCCGGGGAAGTGGCGGGGCGGCAGACGGGCCAAAAGCCGTCGCGCCGCGCGACGCGCTTCACCGCGGCAAGCACTGTTGCCGCGGGAGCACCTCACACCACCGCAGCAACTGGAGCGGGGTCTTCTGGGGCCACAGCTCCTGCACCCGCCAAGCGTCCGAGGGAGCCTACTCTTCCAGCTCGTCACACCGGAGGAGAACCGGAATTCGACCTCTCCGCGCTCAGCTCCGAGGAAGAAGAAGAAGAGTAAGATCTTGTCGTTGTGCTTGTATTTCTTCAATTTTATTGCTCCGTCTTGTATCTGATTTGCTTCATTCTAAACTCTTTCCTTTTCAGGACGCTGGCCCAGAGAGCGTCGAAGAGAGCCAAGACCCCGGTGGTCGTCATCGAGGACGATCCCCCCGTGGCAACAGGAGGCGCGTCTGAGACCCCCTTGCCGGATCCGGCAACCCTTCCGCAAAGCAGCCCCCAGCACAGCCCCCATCGTAAGTATACGGGTTACTTCTTACTATTAGGTGTGCATGGTTGCTCCTTCTTTGTTGATATCTGACTGTTGGTTTGTGTAAGTGCATCTAGTGCCCCTTAGTGATTTTGGTGTATTGAAGACTTATAGGTTAAGTAACTAATGCGTTTGTGAGTGTACACAGGTCTATAAGTCTATGAGGAGTTTGATATTTACAGAGAAAGTCGACCCTAAAATGAAGTTCTTCAATCAAGACTTTGATATTCGAAGACTTTCAAGACTTTGAAAGTGAAGAAATTGGTGTGACCTTGAAGACTTGGTATTCATTTGAGGAACATGAAGCGTGAAGACTTTTGTTTTCGTAGTTTCATTTTCTCTTTGTTGAGTCATAGGAAACACCGCATCGTTAAAGGGGTCGAGGAAATACTAAGGAAAAATTTCCATTTGATGCTCAACTCAAAATCCTACACCACCAAACCCTTCGAGTGAAGCCTTTGAAATCTCATACAGTTCAGTCAATTTCTTCATGGATGAGACGAAGCTCTTCCGTCACCGAGGAATTTGTTCGGCGAGGAGTTAGGAATTCGCCAAAGGAATTGCCTACACAAGGAGGAACATGATAGCCCCGAGGAATTTGATATTCCAATTTCCGATCGTTCTTTGTCTTCTTGGCACCTTTGTCCCCAAAATATCTTATCCACCTAACGGTCATATCATTGAAGGGCATTTATGTCTTATCATGTCGGGCTGCTCCCTAGGCTATAAATAGCCGCCCCTACAACCACTAGCTGGTTGGCTGCTCGAGAGAACTTGACACTTGTCATTTGAGAGCAACCCATCCTCCGAGGACTTTGATAGAAAATCATCAAGTGAGGAAAAACCCAAAAACCAAACCCCAACAAACACAAAGTGATTGAGCATCACTGAAGAAATTGATCCTGCGTGGATCCGACGCTTGTTACCTTTGAAGACTGTGCTTCTTCCAGACGGTTAGGCGTCAAGGTCTAGAGCATCCAAGAGGAATTGTGGATCGCCGAGTGACCAAGTCTGTGAAGGTTTGGAAGTCGCTCAAGACTTACCACGAGTGATTGGACGAGGTCTGCGTGACCTTAGTTCAAGGAGAATACGGTGAGGACTTGGTGTCCCGAGCTGCGTGCTCAAGGATCGGGTGTCCGGACTGTGTGTCCTCGAGTTTAAATACTCAGCCGCTCAACCAGACGCATAACCGAGACAGCAGTTGGAACTGGTCTACCAAATCATTGTCTTCACCAACCTAACTGGTTCTATTTCCTCAACCCTTTCATTTCCTCATTCTTCGTGTTGAGTGTTTGTTCATATCTGTGTTTGAAGACTTTGATCAAGACTTTCTCAATTTCCCAGCTCAATTTCTTCATCTGTTTGTCTTCATCTTGTGTTATCCTATGATTACGCTTTACAGACTCGTGATTGTCTTCATTTCATCATGATGACAATGCTTGTAATCTGTTATGCTTACTTTTGAGTACTTATTCCGCTGCAAGTATTTCTTCGCTAAGGAATTTCCTCACCGCAAATTCCTCGATGAAGAATTCATAAAATCGCCTATTCACCCTCCTCTAGTCGATATAACGACTTTCAATTGGTATCGAGCAAGGTACTCCCTTGTTACGTGTGATTTTGGTTTAACCACCGAGTTTTAGTTATGTCGACCGCAGTATGATCAAGGTCTCAGCAGGGTGTCCTACCTTCGATGGGACCGACTACCCCATCGGAAGAACAAAATGCGAATGCATCTTGAAGCAATTGACAACGATCTCTGGTATGTTGTGACAAAAGGTGTTTCCTCAGTCACACCTTTTCTGAATGATGCTGATGTGAAAAGATTCAAGCAACTCGATTCTCAAGCGAAGAATATCATATGTGGCCATCTGAGCAAAGGTCAATATGGAAGAGTGAGTGCTTTGGAATCTGCCAAACTCATCTGGGACAGGCTGTCCAAAGTAAATGAAGGTGTTTCAACTCAGCGTGACTCTCGAGTTGATGTTCTTCGGAATCTCTTCAACCGCTTCAAAAGACTCGACAACGAAAATGTTCAACAAACCTTCGATCGCCTCACTGACATCTCAAATGAGCTTCAAGCACTGGGTGCCACTGACATCACCGACCATGAGGTGGTGAAGAAATTGCTAAGATCGCTTGATTCCTCATTTGATACTCTGGCACTGATGATACAAGAACGAGCTGACTACAAGTCTCTTGATCCTGCCGATATCCTCGAAGGCTAAATACTCACGAGTTCCACTTGCTGAAAAGAGAGATCTCTATGGTTCGGCTATGGAAAACACGTGCCTCAAGGCCAAGGCTGTGTCCGAATCTGAGAGTGAAGACTCGGTAGTAGCCTAGGAGATCTCAAGAATTTGGCCAGAGCTAGCACCGCTCGTGAAGAAATTCCAGAAATTCTCAAGACGTGGTCGCTTTGGAAAATCCTCAAGAAGCAAAGTGATTCCTCATCTAGTGACTATAAGAGAAGACTTTGTCACAAATGCAAGAAACCTGGTCACTATATCCAAGATTGTCCTCGATGGGAAAAGGAATTAAGGAAGAAGAAACACAAGGATTACAGTTACGATGGCGTGAAGAAGAAGAAGAAATCATCAAAATCTTCATCATCAAAATCCTCAAACCTTCTTCTCACAAGAAGAGCAGCTCCAAAAAGGCTCGGGCATTCATTGGCAAGGAAATGGACTCAAGCTGAATCGAGAAAAAATGAGGAAGAGGAGGAGTCGAAGAATCCGAATCTGGTGTGGCTAGTCGGCTCTTGCTACTGCCTTTCGTTAGCAAGTCCATCTTCAACATCAAGAAACTGACTCCGACAAGCAAGCGATGAGGAAATTGATGACTACGCCCCACCTATTGCTTCATGGCAAAAGGTGCCAAGGTACTCAATTTCACCTCCTCTGAATCTAGTGAAAATGAATCGATGAGGATCTCAAGCCCAGCTACTCTAAACTTGCTAAGATTGCTATAAAACAACAAAGGGCTTTTGAAAAGGTTCAAAACATGCTAGATAAGAGTGATGATATGTTAGGTGAAGAAATGGATCGCACTCAAGCTCGATCGAAAATCTTCAAACTTCACCAAGGCTTGATAGTTTCAAGGTCATCATAACACTCTCTTATCGATCATGAGAAACTTTCTTATGAATTTCTTCAAAGAAAGCAAGATCTTGAGAAGCTAAGAGCGAGTTATGAAGATCTTCGTAGGAGCGCGATTCATTACTTGCTCAACAAATCAGCGCTTCTCAAGAAGAATTTGTTCCTCCATGCTTAAAGTGCATTGAACGTGAATCGCTAATTCTTCACCAATGTTCAAATGCTTCAACTGTTACAAATTCTTCACCTGCCTCTGCTATCACTAATTCCTCACCGAGGACATTGCTAGTATCATCGACGATGCAGGATCGAAGGAATTGTACATGACAGCATGTACAAAAGCCTCAAAGGGCATCGACTCTTTGTGATGTGCTTAAAAGCAGATCCTCAACAGAACCCTAGGAAAGAGGGTATTGCCTTTGAGAGGAAACTCAATGCTGATGGAACGTCTCGGAAGCCCGAGCAAGATCCCAAAACCTCATGGGTTGCTGCAAAGGGACCTCCAGTTGATCCATCTACCTTATCTGGCTTTACATGCGAATTTCCTCATTCTGATGATGAGTCATTTGACTCAAACTATAAACTTTCAAAAATCAGAATGGTGAAGTATTTGCTAGATATGTTGGCACTAACTGCAGGAACGGTTCCCCTATGAAGAAAATCTGGGTTCCCAAGAAGTGCCTTGAAAGTCTTCAGGTGAATGTCCTCATGACACCACCTGTGAAGAATAGGAACCCCAGATCAAATTCTTCATATGGACCAAATTCTTCATATGGATCCAAGTCCTCATATGGACCAAATTCCTCACGTGGATCAAATTCCTCAAAAGGATCAAAGTCCTCATATGATTATCATCGTGCTAATAACTCTGTTTCGCAGGGTAGAGCTAAGGGCTATGAATATGTGCATTATTCTTCAAACCAATATGTTCATAAGTCCTCAAGAATTTCTCTGCTTATTCATATGCTTACCCTAACCCCTCTTATGTGAAACGAAATGGTTTGGCTTCTATGCCACCATTCTCATATGGTGCTCGCAGAGTGATGAACTCTTTGCCACCCCTTCAGATGTGGGTGGTGAAGAAAAAGAACTAATCTCTTCTGCAGGGTCAGGTCTCCAGGGCGTGCCTAAACGTCCCAAGAATTTCTTTGGGGCGACAAATTGCTCGAAAGGACGCAGAGCTAATCATGATGAAATGAACTTTCATTTCACACGCCCTCCTACCGCTTATCTGAATCTTGATGATGAAATTCATCGATGAACTTGATATCATATTCTTCACTGATGAAGTATATGAGATCGTAAGTTGTACTAATTCATCTGCAGGATGATCAACCCAAAGCCACTGAGTGGGTTCTCGATAGTGGATGTACAAATCACATGACTGGTGACAAGAATCTATTGATGGATGCTCCTTATCACCGTCACATCTCAAGCATATCATCTTTCTTGACAAAGGCAAAAGTCGTATTGGGACTTGGTAAGGTTGCTATCTCTAAGGACATGCACATGGACAAAGTCATGCTTGTTGAGTCTTTAGGATATAACCTCATGTCAGTCTCAATGCTTTGTGATCTTGATATGGTTGTTATCTTTGGCAAGTATCGTTGTGTTGTGATTATGGAAGTGACAATTCCAAAGTCTTCAAGGCTTTAGGAGAGGAGACTTGTATATTGTTGACTTCTCTACAGACCACAACCAGCCGTGTGCCTACTTGCAAAAGCTTGAAGGTTGGCTATGGCATCGACGACTTGGTCACGCAGCATGAGGAATTTGCACACGCTTGCGAAGAAGAAGCATGTCATTGGCATTGAAAATGTCAAATTCCTCAAGGATCACTTATGCGGAGCCCGTGAAGCTGGAAAATGACCAAGGCCAAGCATCCAAATAAGACTATCATGACCACTACTCGTCCCTTGAATTGCTTCACATGGACCTCTTTGGTCCCAATCATTACTCACCGTCGTTAATGAAGCATCACTATATGGCTTTGTTATTGTTGATGATTACTCTCGCTACACATGGGTACACATTGTTACTTACAAAAATCAAGTGCAGGAAATCTTCAAACGATTTTCCTCGAGGGCTTCAACTAACTTTGGTGTGAAGATCAAGCACATCAGAGTGACAATGGAACTGAGTTCAAGAATTCGGTCTTGATGATTATCTTGATGAACTTGGTATTACTCATGAGTTATCTGCTCCCTATACTCCTCAAAGAAAATGGCGTCGTGGAGCGCAAGAACAGAACTCTTGTTGAGATGGCTCGACTATGCTTGATGAATACAAAACGCTAGTCGTTTACGGATTGAAGCAATTGACATCGTGCCACATCATCAACAGTATATCTTCACAAATTCTTCAAGAAGACTGCCTATGAACTCCTCACTGACAAGAAACCCAATGTAAGTTATTTCAAAGTCTTCGGTGCTAAATGCTGGATTAGAGATCCTCACCACACCTCTAAATTTGCACCGAAAGCACATGAAGGTTTTATGCTTGGTTACGGAAAGGACTCGCACACCTACAGAGTCTTCAACATCGCTCTTCACAAGATTGTTGACACTGTAGATGTGCGGTTCGATGAAACTAATGGCTCGCAAAGAGAGCACCTACCTTCTGTGTTAGACGAACCAGCACCTGAGGATTCTATCAGGTTCAAGGCAACTGAGGATGTCATCCCTACTGAAGAAACTGCTGAAGAATTCATTCCTGACGCGAAGAACGCCGAGGTGATGCACCAAGATAATGTCAAGAAAATGGTGCTGAGGAAAATGATCAAATTCCTCAAAGACAACCAGCTCATCCTCGCGTTGCAAAAGAAGTGCAAGTGGAGAAGATCATCGATGACATTAAAGCGCCAGGTCCTCTCACACGCTCAAAAGCTTCACATTTATCTAACTTTTGTGGGCACTATGCTTTTGTCTCTATCACAGAGCCCACTAAGGTAGATGAAGCATTTACGAGCCGGTGGATTCAGGCCATGCAAGAAGAATTACATCAGTTCGAGCTCAACAATGTCTGGGAACTGGTCAAACGTCCAGATCCTCGCAAGCATAATATCATTGGCACAAAGTGGATCTATCGCAACAAGCAAGATGAAAATGGTCTTGTGGTGAGGAATAAGGCACGACTAGTAGCTCAAGGCTACACGCAGGTTGAAGGAATTGATTTCGATGAAACTTTTGCACCTGTTGCTAGACTTGAGTCTATTCAAGATATTACTCGCCTATGCTAACCATCACAATATCACTTTATATCAAATGGATGTGAAAAGTGCATTCCTCAATGGTAAGCTTGAGGAAGAAGTATATGTTGCTCAACCCCCAGGTTTTGAAGATCCAAAGAATCCTGACAAAGTCTTCAGACTAAATAAGGCCCTCTATGGCCTCAAGCAAGCCCCTCGGGCGTGGTATGATACATTGAAGGAATTCTTCGTGAAGAATGGCTTCACACCCGGTTCACTCGATCCTACTCTTTTTACTAAATCTTATGATGGTGAACTGTTTGTGTGCCAAATATATGTTGATGATATTATCTTTGGCTGTACTGACCAACGTTATAGTGATGAATTTGCCTATATGATGAGTGAAGAATATCAAATGTCTATGATGGGAGAGTTGAAATTCTTCTTAGGTCTTCAAATTCGCAACAACACAATGGCATATTCATATCTCAGAGAAATACCTCAAAGATGTCCTCAAGAAATTCGCATGCAAGATTGCAAAGGTGTCAAAATTCCTATGCCCACAAATGGCCATCTATGCACTGATGAAAATGGTATTGACTTCGATCACAAGGTATACCGCTCCATGATTGGTTCTTTATTGTACTTATGTGCATCTAGGCCAGATATAATGCTTAGTGTTTGCATGTGTGCCCGATTTCAAGCTACACCGAAGGAATCACACCATAAGGCTGTGAAGCATATTCTTCGATATCTAGCTCACACACCAACACTAGGATTATGGTACCCCAAGGGCTCTACTTTTGATCTCATTGGATATTCTGACTCTGACTATGCTGGTGATCGTGTGGACCGCAAGTCAACATCTGGTACTTGTCATTTCCTCGGACGATCTTTGGTATGTTGGTCCTCGAAGAAACAGAACTGCGTATCACTGTCTACTGCGGAAGCTGAATACATTGCTGCTGGCTCGTGTTGTGCTCAATTACTATGGATGAAGCAAACTCTCAAGGACTACGGCATCAACGTGAAGAATGTGCCTCTCTACTGTGACAATGAGAGTGCCATCAAGATTGCTCACAACCCAGTTCAGCACTCAAGACAAAGCACATTCAAATTCGCCATCATTTTCTTCGTGATCATGTGTTGAAGGGCGACATCTCCATCGAGCACGTGAAGACTGAAGAACAGCTAGCTGATATCTTCACTAAGCCCTTGGATGAGAAGAGATTTAGCAAGTTGCGGTGTGAGCTAAATATCTTAGAATCTTCGAACGTTCTTTAAAGGACACACATTCTAACACTTATGCAAAATTGATGACTTAGATGTGCAACACATGAAGAAACGTTTTCTTCAATCAATGAAGAATAACACTCTAAGTGTGAAGAAATTGATTCTCAGAACCCTACGACAATTGTACGCGGTGTCTGAAATCATCATTCTTATACGGTGGGTCACGCCACCACCAAAGTTGAAAATCTTCAATTTGAGTTTTCCTCGATTGTCAAATTCTTCGATTTTTCAAATTCTTCAACTTTGCAAAATCTTCACTATTTCGTTGTCTTTCTTCATTGGCTATATATATATATATATATATATATATATATATATATATATATATATATATATATATATATATATATATATATATATATATATATATATATATATATATATATATATATATTATGTCCTCTACAACATTCACTTATGGCTATTTCTTCAAGTCGCTTTTTACGCTAAGTGAATGTGATCGGACCCTTCCCCTCTATGCTATACTCAACCCAATCCATTCACAAATTCTTCATGTGTGTTCTACTTTGAAACTCGTTCAAAATCTTCATTGTGTCCTTGACAGTTGAAGAAATTGCGAACGGAACTTTATAAACTAATCTTATCCAAACCTTCGCTTTTACCGCTCAAACTGCTCCACATCCCACGATGCATTACTTTATTCACCCACGATCGACACGATCTCCACTACACAATCGTGGGTGACACATGTCGTGAGAAGGGAAGCGGTCGGGCATGTTCGTCCTAAATCTTGGCGATCCGTTTTTCACCGTGTCTATAAATACCCTCTCCCTTCCTCACTTTTTACTCTGCCGACCTCTCTCTCCCGCCGAGCCCCTCAAAACCCTAGCGCCGCCGCTTCTCCATCGTCAGCGGTGAGGAAAAGCTTCACTGCTTTGACCTCGTCGCCGACGTACTGCGCCGATCATGAAATCTTCACTCCGCCGTCGCCGTAGCTGATTTCCTCTGCCAAGTTAGGGCGTGAAGATCTGAACAGACGAACTTCCCAACTGTTCCTCTCGGTTCGTCGTGTTCTTCACTTTGGGTAAATTAAAAGTTACTTTTATTACTCGCTTTGATTCTCAAATCTTCTTCAAATTCTTCAAAGGTGCTTATTCTTCAAATCCTCACACATATGAACACCTCAAATCTCTTGATTCGTTTCTCTAAGCAATGATTTTCTTCAAGATTCCTCAATTGTGTGGATCCTCGATCTATACAACTCGAACCTAAGACAAAGAACGCTTATTGAAATTCTTCAAGGCTCATCTGGTCAAAATCCTCAAAACTTGTTCTTTTGAAAACCTTACGAGAACGATATGACCTCTCCAAATTCCTCGCACCTATACTCTGCTCACAGGTACAAATGTCCGCCTTTGAATCCCTAGGTTCTCATCAACTTAACTCATTTGCAGCGTTCTCGAAGAAAAACTGCACACTTCTTCAGAGAACTCAATTGTTCAATTTCCTCAACTGAAGAAAATGGCAGATGGTAAGAAGCCGCAGAAGGGAGGAAAGAAACCTGAGGTTATGACAGCGTTTGAAATCCCTGAGGAAATATATGCTGACTATCGCACACCGGATGAAGAAAGCAAAAATCAACGCAAGGTGCGATTCGGAAGATTGAACGGAGATGGGCACGGAATGGAGGAATACAGATATGTAACTCCTAAGTACATGAAGAAATTCACTCTTAATCCTCCATGCCCAAGAGCTCCTTTGGCACCTGGCCAAGTAGCTGATCCCACAAGCATCAAACGAGGTGAGGACTTTCCTGATGAATGGGCTAAACGTCAAGCAAAATTGGCAAAGCAAGCAAAGGAGGCAATGAAGAAATTCAATGAGGATTCTGCCGCTGCTACTGCCACTGAGGTCTCGGTCAAACCGAGGAAATCAATGCAAAAGAAGCCTGCTAATAAGCCAAGTGCTTCATCATCTGCGCCTCTCACGCCAAGTTCCTCAACGCAGCACCTTCCAAGCAAATTCCTCACACTGCTGCTGCTCCACCAAAGTCCTCAACAGCTCCGTCAAAACCTTCAGTTCCTGTGCACCTAGCTACATGTCAAAGGACTGCTGGGTTTTCAATTGCCTCAGGCATTTCTGCAAGTTCCTCAGCTGCTCCCATTTCTTCATCTGGCCCGACTCAGCTGAAGACCAAAGCAACAGCTGGACGAGGTCCTCGGCCTAGTCCAAAGAAGAAACTGGTTGCATTCCATGTACCATCTGATGATGAAGCATCTGATGATGAACTTGCGGAAATCATCAGAGACCGTCAAGTAAGGGCCGCTAGAGCCAAAGGTACATATGTGCCACTGCTATTGGACCCGAAGAAAGTCCTCGACTTTATTGATCTCTGGCACAATGATCCCAATACCCCTATGCCTGACCTTCATCTGACACCTGGACAAAGTCATATGTTGACTCACTTCATCGCTGAAGAAAAATGGAAGTTTGAGAAGGCGAGGGAAATCAAAAGGCTCAATATAGGAAGGAGAAGTTCTCAAGAAAACGTTGTCAAGATGACACCGAGGAGCTTCTCAAGTTCAAACTGAAATTCAAGACCTCAGCAAAAAACTTCGATACCCACTATGCTGATTGGCAAGGAGTAAGACCAGATTAAATCACCTGACGAAGAAATTCTAAGTGTTGCTGCCCCAATTGCAACATGAAATTCCTCAGCCGGAGCCTCACTCAGCCCTCTTCAAGAAAATGCCAAGACCATCGATGTCATTCAGCCTGCTGAAGAAAATGCTGATTCGTGGCTGATGATCCCATCCCAGCCACCGAAGAAACTGCCAGGCACCCACTAGTGGTGCGCTGAAGAAATTGCTCAAGACAGGGAACTGCATCGCTTGCTCTCAAGAAACTGCACCAAATTCCTCGGCTCCTCCTGCGCCAACTCCAACTCCAATTCTTCCATCCGCTTCGATGTGAAGAAAACCAAGGCTGCGAACGAGCTGCTGTGAAGAAAAGGAAAGCATCACCAAGCGTCGATTCTTCGCTGCAAAGAAAATGAAGCCAATGACCAACTCATTTGAAAATCCAATTGATGCTGTTCCAATTTCCTCCATACCATCAAAGGAAGTTGTTCCTTTTGGAGAAGACTATGAGATCCCAATCGGATCTCGATGAAGAACATCAATCTGCTGCTTCGTCGAGAAAATTGATGAAGAAATTGAAGTGGAAGCAATCCTTCAACCCCGCTATTTCCTCATCGACTATGAAATTCCTCGAGGGTCTTGAAGAAATTGAAAATGAAGATGTGGATATTGGATGCACCACTCTAGTGATAAATGATGACTTTTGGGAAAGTCAAGATCCCAATACTCCTCTCTTCACCCCGCTCCAACAAGTTCCTCACCTCCTGCTCAAACAGTCCAAATGGACTCAAGAAAATCAACCCACGGGTTACGTGCATGAAGAAATTCCAGCCACTAGTGCCGATGAAACTGCTGCTGCTTTGCTAATCCTCGATCGCACTGTTGAGGAACAAGAAATTCCTCACCAAGAACCTGAACTTACGGTTCTGAGGTGGTGATGCAACTCATCGACACCCCTCTGCCCAAGCAAAAGAATCCGTTCTCAACCAAGCAAAAGTTCAAGGCTGAAGATTTCTTTGCCGAGCACGTGTTCTTCATCGAATATAATCCATATGATTCGCTCGCATTAGGAAGAGGCGCTTACGACTGCCACCAAGCCAACTTCTATTCCTCGGTGCTTTTCAACAAGGACAAAATCTTCGATCATGCTCATATTCCTCATGTGGATATGGAGTCGCTGCCGAACTTTGAGCCAGTCCTCGTTGTTCTTCACGACGCAGACTTCTAAATTTCTGCACCGATATTTGTGGATCGAATGAAGAGCTAATTCTTCAGTTCTATGCAACCCTGCACATCACCGGAGACGCTGAAGATGTAAATTCATGGGTCTTAGATTGATGACTGAAAACACTCACTACAAGGCACCAAAAGTGAATTGCTTCGTGCCCTACCACTCGATCCTCCGCTTGATGGTGCACGTCGATCTCTGAAGAAAAAGAACTTTCAAATCACTATATGCAAGTCTTGATGAAGCCTTTGAAGCCAAGGCAGGCCCCAAGAACCAAATTCCTCGTCAAGGAATTATTATATGTGCCTCGGACAGTCTATCGAATTTTGACGAAGACTATGAGTCCTATCAAAGGCCACGACTCGAACGATGAAGAAGTCGTTGGCATCATGAAGAATATGCTTTTCAACATCATCCATGGCGTTCCCGTCAATTTCCATGATTTCTTCATGAGGACTCTGGCTAACATTGCCATGTCACCTTTTGAGCTGAAGCCTTATGCGCCTTGGATTATGAGATTCATCAGGTCAAGGTCTTCACTAAATTACAAGGCTGATACTTTGAACCACTGCAGCTATCTGCCCCCGATTGAAGTCCTCAAACGGACAATTACAGGCTGATGAAAAGGGCAAGGCTATGCTGTGATAGATGAAGGCATTCATCCATTGGATGGACAGTTTCGCAAGCAGCATCCTACTCCACCAATGATGACTCGCCACACATGACTCACCAAATACCTCGACCAAGCAAAGTCCTCAAGCTATCGCACCTGTGGTGATGATCGATCGTGAATTACTCCTCGCCTTCATCGGAAGGTTGATCGCAATCATAAGTGGGTCAAACGTCGGTTTGGTACTCTTCTCTACAACATGACCTCAACACACAATGCAAAGAAGAAAACCACTACTACCTTCATGAAACCTTCAAGCGCACTGGGCTGTTCTTTCACATGTCTACAAAGTGAAGAAGAACGACATCAATGGGACTCAAGGAAGAATTTGACTGTCTGCACCTCCTCCAAGAAATTCAAGAAGGTCAAAGTTCCTTCCTTGGTGGCTAGCTCCTATTCTTCATCTCGCGACATCGATGAAAATGAAGATTTGGAAGATACTGCTGCTGGTCCTACTTCAACAACCAACCCCAACAATGTTTGGCGCTCCGTCTTCAACTTGAAATTCTTCAAGAGCGTTAGTCCTCGCCGATCCTTTTGGTCATTTGATGACAAAGGGGAGAAATTTGAGTTAGTCTTCAAGCGGGTCTAGTTTTTGTCTATATACAATATTTTATTAAGTTACAACTCTCGTTTTTCCGAAATCTTTTATTGGATCGAGTTGTAATCTTAAACCCGATGGTGCTTTGATACTTTTGATGCATTATGCTCTTGCTCTATGCTCTGATTACAGTAGTTATGCTCTGATTCTCGTGAGCTCCTTGAAAATCTTCATAGCTAATCGATTTAGCCCTTGGGCTCTGATACTCTTGATGCGTTACATTGCATAACATCAAGCACCATATTTCATCATGCATTTCAAATTCTTCATATTATATGTTAAATGCGTATGAATTACAAGATATAGGGGAGATCTCCATGATTCAATTCTTCAAATGTGCATTGCCTCAAAAGCAAATTCCTCACTATGCACATCTTCAGGGGGAGTTCTTCTATATCTTGCAATCAAATTCCTCATTATCAGTATTTACACTTCATATGTTTATCCCCGTTGAAAACTTAACCTATATTGTCATCAATCACCAAAAGGGGAGATTGTAAGTGCATCTAGTGCCCTTAGTGATTTTGGTGTATTGAAGACTTATAGGTTAAGTAACTAATGCGCTTGTGAGTGTACACAGGTCTATAAGTCTATGAGGAGTTTGATATTTACAGAGAAAGTCGACCCTAAAATGAAGTTCTTCAATCAAGACTTTGATATTCTCAAGACTTTGAAAGTGAAGAAATTGGTGTGACCTTGAAGACTTGGTATTCATTTGAGGAACATGAAGCGTGAAGACTTTTGTTTTCGTAGTTTCATTTTCTCTTTCTTGAGTCATAGGAAACACCGCATCGTTAAAGGGGTCGAGGAAATACTAAGGAAAATTTCCATTTGATGCTCAACTCAAAATCCTACACCTACCAAACCCTTCGAGTGAAGCCTTTGAAATCTCATACAGTTCAGTCAATTTCTTGATGGATGAGACGAAGCTCTTCCGTCGCCGAGAATTTGTTCTCACCGAGGAGTTAGGAATTCGCCAAGGCTTGAATTGCCTACACGATGAGGAACATGATAGCCCCGAGGAATTTGATATTCAAATTTCCGACCGTTCTTTGTCTTGCCACTGTCCCAAAATATCTTATCCACCTAACGGTCATATCATTGAAGGGCATTTATGTCTTATCATGTCGGGCTGCTCCCTAGGCTATAAATAGCCGCCCCCTACAACCACTAGCTGGTTGGCTGCTCCGAGAGAACTTGACACTTGTCATTTGAGAGCAACCCATCCTCTGAGGACTTTGATAGAAAATCATCAAGTGAGGAAAAACCCAAAAACCAAACCCCAACAAACCCAAAGTGATTGAGCATCACTGAAGAAATTGATCCTGCGTGGATCCGACGCTTGTTACCTTTGAAGACTGTGCTTCTTCCAGACGGTTAGGCGTCAAGGTCTAGAGCATCCAAGAGGAATTGTGGATCGCCGAGTGACCAAGTCTGTGAAGGTTTGGAAGTCGCCTGAAGACTTACCACGAGTGATTGGACGAGGTCTGCGTGACCTTAGTTCAAGGAGAATACGGTGAGGACTTGGTGTCCCGAGCTGCGTGCTCGATGGATCGGGTGTCCGGATGTGTGTCCTCGAGTTTAAATACTCACCGCTCCAACCAGACGTACATAACCGAGACAGCAGTTGGAACTGGTCTACCAAATCATTGTCTTCACCAACCTAACTGGTTCTATTTCCTCAACCCTTTCATTTCCTCATTACTATGTTGAGTGTTTGTTCATATCTGTGTTTGAAGACTTTGACTGAAGACTTTCTCAATTTCCCCAGTTCAATTTCTTCAGTCTGTTTGTCTTCATCTTGTGTTATCCTGTGATTACGCTTTCTGCACTCCGTGATTGTCTTCATTTCATCATGATGACAATGCTTGTAATCTGTTATGCTTACTTTTGAGTACTTATTCCGCTGCAAGTATTTCTTCGCTAAGGAATTTCCTCACCGGCAAATTCCTCAGTGAAGAATTCATAAAAATCGCCTATTCACCCCCCCTCTAGTCGATATAACGCACTTTCAGTTTGTGTAGGAGCAGAGCAGCCTCATCAGAGTGCCCTAAGCCGCTCCCAAATACCATCTGCTTTAACTTCACCGCCAAGGAGGATTCTCCGCAAGGAGCGTTCTCTCCCAAGGAGACTTCTCCGGCGAGGGGCAGCACCAGTGATCCTCCGGTGGTCGAGACCATGGCTGCAGATCCCATCGCAGGTAATCCTCTTGCGTGAAAATATCCCTTGGGTTCTTTTTCTTTTCGAACATTTGCTTGACTGTTCTTTCTTTGTCTGGTCGTCAGATCCATCCGCCGCAGAGTCGATGGAGACTGAGGTCACCGGCGAGGAGGACGCGCGCGGCAACACTGACGACGTCGCCACCATGGAGGAAGAGGTTGGCGCCGATGGGTCCGCCGGCGAAGAGGCCGCCAAGGCTGCTGCCGCAAAGGCTGGCGAGGGGTCTGGCGATCGCACTGATGACCCTGAGGCCGCAAGAGCGCCAGGCGCTACGCCGACGCCGATCCCTCCGCCACCGGTGCAGCATGAGGCTCCGTAGAGCCCCAGCCCGGCGCCTATCTGAAGGCCAGCGATGGCGTCTTCATCAAGCTCCCCTGGGCATCGAGTTCCAGGGCGCCGGTCGAAGGAGAGACCTTTGATGAAGAGCTGCTCGCCTCCGCTAGGCTGTCGCTGGTTGACGCGCCAAGCAGCAGCGGCGGCGAGTCTGAGGAGGAGCAGCTGTTGAAGAAGCTGTTGTCGCTCTACCGCGCCCGGCAAGCTAAACTGGAATCCCGGGAAGCGCTTGTCGTGAGGGCTGGAGCAGACATGGAGAAACGCGCAGAAGAGCTCCGGGGCGCCAACCAAGAAGCTCTCCGGAACGTAGCAGAAGAGCGGGAGCGACTCGCTGAAGAGCGCACAACCTTCATCCTTGAGAAGGCTGAGGTCGAGGAGCAGCAGCGGCTTGCTGCCGAGAAGCTGTCTGCGCAAGAAGGCGAGTTGGCGCAGCGGAAGATCAATCTTGACAGCTATGAGGAAGAGCTTGCCGCGCGCGAGCAATCAATTGGCGGAGCTCTCAAGGAAGCAAAAGATGCTGTCGTAGCTGCCGAGGCCACCAAGAAAGAGTTGGAGACAAAGGTGACGCAGCTGGAGGCCAGTCTGCAGAAGAGCGGCGAGGAGCTCGCCGCACTCAAGCACGAGCGCGAGAAGGACGCCTATACTCTTGGCGAGCTGCAGGGCCGTTTCGCTGAGAGGAGCAAAGAGCTCGACGCCGCCAAGGACTCCAAGGCAGATCTTGAGCTGAAGCTGACCACCTTGATGCAGACTCGACGGCGCCAAGGAGCGGAAGTGGCCTTGTTGGAGAAGATCAAGACCGACGAGGAGCTGCTGACGAGTGCCACGACCGCCCAGAACACCTTCAGAGAGAACGTGATGCACTGGACGGAGGGTCTTGTAAATATCGCCGCCGCCATCGACACGGAGCTGACGGAGCTGGGGATGGTGGATCTTCGGTACTCTTCCGACGAACGCCTCCAACCCAGCGCCAAGCTCAGCTTGTTCTTCAAGGGCGTGGTGACGGCTCTCCAGCGACTCCGGGAAGAGATCCCGAAGCAGCTGGCCGAGGAATCGCGTCAGATCTGTGCGGGAGCTCTCCAGAAGGTGTTGATGAAGGTGGCCTTCCGCAATCCAGGCCTCAACCTCATCGGCGTCCTCAGATCCTTGCCGCCGGATGCTGACGTGGAGGCGCTCAAAGCCCTTGTCGCACCCATTGTGGACAAGGTGGGCAAGATCAATCGGGTTGATGGCGACCGCGTAGATTAGGCCGCCAGTTTTATCTTTCCCTTGTCGCTGCTGATCACGTTTAGGAGAACAATTTATTAGATCTGCGACAAGCTATTTTGTAATATAACTCTATCTTAGGCAATGATTGCAATGTTATTTCCTTTACTTGATTCCTTCCTTTGTATGTTTGTGCCCTACGCTTTTAGGGAACTTGTCGGCGCGGGCACCTTTGCATGAAAGCTGAGTGCGGAACGTCAGCAGCCTGCTGGCGGTGCCGCTTCCGACAAGCAACCTTGTCGCGACTAGTTGCAGCTCACTTACGTTGTTGAGCGGACTCGAAACAAAGTAAGGGCGCGACCAGCTATGAGTTGGTTCCTCCGCGCACAGGTTTTCCATACAAAGTACTATCGTTCGAGGAAGATAACTTAAAGATTTAAAAAACTGATTGCTCAAACTTTGGCAACTTAGCTTTTCTGTCGTTTGCTCCCCGGTAATGCGAAACTTCCTCGAGCGACGCTCGGTGGCCCACACCATTATCTTCTCCTTCCCCGCTAACTTGCGGGCGAAGGAACCTTCCTTTCTTTGAGAAAGAGAAAGAAGAGAAAATAAAGTTATGGAGCCTTGTGGCTTGTTATTCCTTACCGGGTGTGGATGCTGCACAAAATGTTAGATAACACATGCAAAAATGATGATGAAAGCATGTAGTTGACAAGTTGTGCGCAACACATGAGCTTTACTTATGCACGGGGTCTGCGCCCGGCTTTGTACAAAGGATTACATGCAACATCGGCAAGACTTGTACAAAAGGTGGTTGCCGGAACAGGTTCCGGCAACCGCGCCTTATGGGTAAAACTTACGAAGATGTTCAATGTTTCAGGAGTTGCTCACCGGAACGCCATCTTCGGTCTCAAGGCGGACAACGCCAGGCCTAGTGACTCGTTTCACCCGATAAGGGCCTTCCCACTTCGGCGTCAACTTGTTGGAATTCTTGGCGGATTGAACGCGCCGAAGAACAAGGTCGCCTTCCTCGAGACTTCTGGCGTTAACTTTGCGGCTATGGTAGCGGCGCAAAGCTTGCTGGTAACGAGCAGCTCGTACAGCAGCCTGAAGACGGTCCTCCTCAAGGAGCAGCGCGTCATCTTGTCGCAGCTGCTCTTGCTCAAGCTCATCATAAGCGAGTACTCGAGGTGACCCGTACACGAGTTCCGTGGGGGGAACTGCCTCTGCTCCGTAGACTAGAGCGAAAGGTGTCTGGCCAGTGGCTCGATTTGGCGTCGTCCTGATCGACCAAAGAACCACCGGCAGCTCCTCAATCCAGTTTCTTCCGCACTTGTGCAGCCTGTCGAAAGTTCTGGTCTTGAGCCCGCGCAACACTTCAGCATTTGCCCTCTCTGCTTGACCGTTGCTTCTCGGATGAGCAACAGAAGCAAAGCAGACCTTGGCGCCAAGATCTTGGACGTACTGCATGAAGGTGCGGCTCGTGAACTGTGTGCCGTTGTCGGTGATGACCCTGTTCGGAATCTGTAAGTGCATCTAGTGCCCCTTAGTGATTTTGGTGTATTGAAGACTTATAGGTTAAGTAACTGATGCGTTTGTAAGTGTACACAGGTCTATAAGTCTATGAGGAGTTTGATAATCACAGAGAAAGTCGACCCCTAAAAATGAAGTTCTTCAAGTGAAGACTTTGATATTCTGAAGACTTTGATATTCTGAAGACTTTCTGAAGACTTTGAAAGTGAAGAAATTGGTGTGACCTTGAAGACTTGGTATTCATTTGAGGAACATGAAGCGTGAAGACTTTTGTTTTCGTAGTTTCATTTTCTCTTTCTTGAGTCATAGGAAACACCGTCTTGTTAAAGGGGTCGAGGAAATACTAAGGAAAAATTTCCATTTGATGCTCAACTCAAAATCCTACACCTACCAATCCCTTGAGTGAAGCTTTTGAAATCTCATACTGATTCAGTCAATTTCTTGATGGATGAGAGACTAAGCTCTTCCGGTCGCCGAGAGAATTTGTTTCGACGAGGAGTTAGGAATTCGCCAGTCTGAATTGCCTACACAAAGAGGAACATGATAGCCCGAGGAATTTGATGTTCAAATTTCCGACCGCTGTCTTGTCTTCTTGGCCACTGTCCCAAAATATCTTATCCACCTAATGGTCATATCATTGAAGGGCATTTATGTCTTATCATGTCGGGCTGCTCCCGAGGCTATAAATAGCCGCCCCCCCACAACCACTAGCTGGTTGGCTGCTCCAGAGAACTTGACACTTGTCATTTGAGAGCAACCCATCCTCTGAGGACTTTGAGCGAAAATCATCAAGTGAGGAAAAACCCAAAAGTGAGAAAGAAAATCCCAAACACCAAACCCCTACAAACCCAAAGTGATTGAGCATCACTGAAGAAATTGATCCTGCGTGGATCCGACGCTTGTTACCTTTGAAGACTGTGCTTCTTCCAGACGGTTAGGCGTCATGGTCTAGAGCATCCAAGAGGAATTGTGGATCGCCGAGTGACCAAGTATGTGAAGGTTTGGAAGTCGCCTGAAGACTTACCACGAGTGATTGGACGAGGTCTGCGTGACCTTAGTTCAAGGAGAATACGGTGAGGACTTGGTGTCTGAGCTGCGTGCTCGATGGTGGGTGTCCGGACTGTGTGTCCTCGAGTTTAAATACTCAGCCGCTCCAACCAGACGCATACAAGCGAGACAGCAGTTGGAACTGGTCTACCAAATCATTGTCTTCACCAACCTAATGGTTCTATTTCCTCAACCCTTTCATTTCCTCATTATTGTGTTGAGTGTTTGTTCATATCTGTGTTTGAAGACTTTGACTGAAGACTTTCTCAATTTCCTCAGTTCAATTTCTTCAGTCTGTTTGTCTTCATCTTGTGTTATCCTGTGATTACGCTTTCTGTACTCCGTGATTGTCTTCATTTCATCATGATGACAATGCTTGTAATCTGTTATGCTTACTTTTGAGTACTTATTCCGCTGCAAGTATTTCTTCGCTAAGGAATTTCCTCACCGGCAAATTCCTCAGTGAAGAATTCATAAAAATCGCCTATTCACCCTCCCTCTAGTCGATATAACGCACTTTCAATTGGTATCAGAGCAAGGTACTCCCTTGTTCTGTGAACCATTGATATAACGCACTTTCAATTGGCACTTTCAATTGGTTCTCGAGTCGATGTTCTTCGGAATCTCTTCGACCGCTTCAAAAGACTCGACAACGAAAATGTTCAACAAACCTTCGATCGCCTCACCGACATCTCAAATGAGCTTCAAGCCTTTGGTGCCACCGACATCACCGACCATGAGGTGGTGAAGAAATTACTAAGATCGCTTGATTCCTCATTTGATACTCGCACTGATGATACAAGAACGAGCTGATTACAAGTCTCTTGATCCTGCTGATATCCTCGAAGGCTAAATACTCACGAGTTCCACTTGCTGAAAAGAGAGATCTCTATGGTTACGGCTATGGAAAACACGTGCCACGAAGGCCAAGGCTGTGTCTCGAATCGAGAGTGAAGACTCGGTAGTAGCCTTGGAGATCTGAAGAATTTGGCGAGAGCTAGCACTTGCTCGTGAAGAAATTCCAGAAATTCACAAGGCGTGGTCGCTTTGGAAAATCCTCAAGAAGCGGTGATTCCTCATCTAGTGACTATAAGAAGACTTTGCCACAAATGCAAGAAACCTGGTCACTATATCCAAGATTGTCCTCGATGGGAAAAGGAATTAAGGAAGAAGAAGCACAAGGATTACAGATTACGATGACATGAAGAAGAAGAAGAAATCATCAAAATCTTCATCATCAAAATCCTCAAAACCTTCTTCTCACAAGAAGAGCAGCTCCAAAAAGGCTCGGGCATTCATTGGCAAGGAAATGGACTCTGAAGCTGAATCTGAGGAAAATGAGGAAGAGGAGGAGTCTGAAGAATCCGAATCTGGTGTGGCTAGTCTGGCTCTTGCTCGCCTATGTTAGCAAGTCCATCTTCAACACCAAGAAACTGACTCTTGCCGACAAGCCTGATGAGGAAAATGATGACTACGCTCCCACCTATTGCTTCATGGCAAAAGGTGCAAAGGTACTCAATTTCACCTCCTCTGAATCTAGTGAAAATGAATCTGATGAGGATCTCAAGCCCAGCTACTCTAAACTTGCTAAGATTGCTATAAAACAACAAAGGGCTTTTGAAAAGGTTCAAAACATGCTAGATAAGAGTGATGATATGTTAGGTGAAGAAATGGATCGCACTCAAGCCCCGATCGAAAATCTTGAGAGAGTTGGTCTAGGCTTGACAGCCTTCAAGGTCATCATAACACTCTCTTATCGATCATGAGAAACTTTCTTATGAATTTCTTCAAAGAAAGCAAGATCTTGAGAAGCTAAGAGCGAGTTATGAAGATCTTGAAGGGAGCGCGATTCATTACTTGCTCAACAAATCAGCGCTTCTCAAGAAGAATTTGTTCCTCCATGCTTAAAGTGCATTGAGCGTGAATCGCTAATTCTTCACCTGAATGTTCAAATGCTTCAACTGTTACAAATTCTTCACCTGCCTCTGCTATCACTAATTCCTCATCGAGGACATTGCTAGTATCACCGATGATGCAGGGTGAAGGAATTGTACATGACAGCATGTACAAAAGCCTCAAAGGGCATCGACTCTTTGTGATGTGCTTAAAAGCAGATCCTCAACAGAACCCTAGGAAAGAGGTATTGCCTTTGAGAGGAAACTCAATGCTTGATGGAACATCTTGGAAGCTTTGAGCGGTATCCCAAAACCTCATGGGTTGCTGCAAAGGGACCTCAGTTGATCCATCTACCTTATCTGGTTTTACATGTGAATTTCCTCATTCTCGCTGATGAGTCATTTGACTCAAACTATAAACTGTTCAAAAATCAGAATGGTGAAGTATTTGCTAGATATGTTGGCACTAATCTGCAGAACGGTTCCCCTATGAAGAAAATCTGGGTTCCCAAGAAGTGCCTTGAAAGTCTTCAGGTGAATGTCCTCATGACACCACCAGTGAAGAAAAGGAACCCAGATCAAATTCTTCATATGGACCAAATTCTTCATATGGATCCAAGTCCTCATACGGACCAAATTCCTCACGTGGATCAAATTCCTCAAAAGGATCAAAGTCCTCATATGATTATCATCGTGCTAACAACTCTGTTTCGCAGGGTAGAGCTAAGGGCTATGAATATGTGCATTATTCTTCAAACCAATATGTTCATAAGTCCTCGAAGAATTTCTCTGCTTATTCATATGCTTACCCTAACCCCTCTTATGTGAAACGAAATGGTTTGGCCTCTATGCCACCATTCTCATATGGTGCTCGCATGAATGATGAACTCTTTGCCACCCCTTCGATGTGGGTGGTGAAGAAAAGAACTAATCTCTTCTGCGGGGTCAGGTCTCGGGCGTGCCTAAGCGTCTCAAGAATTTCTTTGGGGCTGACAAAATGCACGAAAGGACGCAGCTAATCATGATGAAATGAACTTTCATTTCACACGTCCTCATCTTGCTTATCTGTTAATCTTGGTGATGAAATTCATCGATGAACTTGATATCATATTCTTCACCGATGAAGTATATGAGATCGTAAGTTATACTAATTCATCTGCAGGATGATCAACCCAAAACCACCGAGTGGGTTCTCGATAGTGGATGTACAAATCACATGACTGGTGACAAGAATCTATTGATGGATGCTACCTTATCACCGTCACATCTGAAGCATATCATCTTTCTTGACAAAGGCAAAAGTCGTATTGGGACTTGGTAAGGTTGCTATCTCTAAGGACATGCACATGGACAAAGTCATGCTTGTTGAGTCTTTAGGATATAACCTCATGTCGAGTCTCAATGCTTTGTGATCTTGATATGGTTGTTATCTTTGGCAAGTATCGTTGTGTTGTGATTATGGAAGCGACAATTCCAAAGTCTTGAAGGCTTTAGGAGAGGAGACTTGTATATTGTTGACTTCTCTACGGGACCACAACCAGCCGTGTGCCTACTTGCAAAAGCTTGAGAAGGCTGGCTATGGCATCGACGACTTGGTCACGCAGGCATGAGGAATTTACACGCTTGCGAAGAAGAAGCATGTCATTGGCATTGAGAATGTCAAATTCCTCAAGGATCACTTATGCGAGCTGTGAAGCTGGAAAAATGACCAAGGCCAAGCATCCAGTGAAGACTATCATGACCACTACTCGTCCCTTGAATTGCTTCACATGGACCTCTTTGGTCCCAATCATTACTCAATTTGTCGTTAATGAAGCATCACTATATGGCTTTGTTATTGTTGATGATTACTCTCGTTACACATGGGTACACATTGTTACTTACAAAAATCAAGTGCAAGAAATCTTCAAACGATTTTCCTCGAGGGCTTCAACCAACTTTGGTGTGAAGATCAAGCACATCAGGAGTGACAATGGAACTGAGTTCAAAAATTCCGGTCTTGATGACTATCTTGATGAACTTGGTATTACTCATGAGTTATCTGCTCCCTATACTCCTCAGCAAAACGGCGTCGTGGAGCGCAAGAACAGAACTCTTGTTGAGATGGCTCGCACTATGCTTGATGAATACAAAACGCCTAGTCGTTTTTGGATTGAAGCAATTGACACTGCGTGCCACATCATCAACAGTATATCTTCACAAATTCTTCAAAAGACTGCCTATGAACTCCTCACGACAAGAAACCCAATGTAAGTTATTTCAAAGTCTTGATTGCTAAATGCTGGATTAGAGATCCTCACCACAACTCTAAATTTGCACCAAAGCACATGAAGGTTTTATGCTTGGTTACGGAAAGGACTCGCACACCTCTGAGTCTTCAACATCACTCTACACAAGATTGTTGACACTTTGTAGATGTGCGGTTCGATGAAACTAATGGCTGCAAAGAGAGCACCTACCTTCATGTTAGATGAACCAGCACCGAGGATTCTATCAGGTTCAAGGCAACCGAGGATGTCATTCCCTCTTGAAGAAACTGCTGAAGAATTCATCCTCAGACTGCGAAGAACGTCGAGTGATGCACTGAAGATAATCTTTGAAGAAAATGGTGCCGAGGAAAATGATCAAATTCCTCGAAGACAACCAGCTCATCCTCGCGTTGCAAAAGAAGTGCAAGTTGACAAGATCATCGATGACATTGAAGCGCCAGTCCTCTCACTCGCTCAAAAGCTTCACATTTATCTAACTTTTGTGGGCACTATGCTTTTGTCTCTATCACAGAGCCCACTAAGGTAGATGAAGCATTTCGAGCCGGAGTGGATTCAGGCCATGCAAGAAGAATTACATCGATTCGAGCTCAACAACGTCAGGGAACTGGTCAAACGTCCAGATCCTCGCAAGCATAATATCATTGGCACAAAGTGGATCTATCGCAACAAGCAAGATGAAAATGGTCTTGTGGTGAGGAATAAGGCACGACTAGTAGCTCAAGGCTACACGCAGTTGAAGGAATTGATTTGATGAAACTTTTGCACTGTTGCTAGACTTGAGTCTATTCGCATATTACTCGCCTATGCTAACCATCACAATATCACTTTATATCAAATGGATGTGAAAAGTGCATTCCTCAATGGTAAGCTTGAGGAAGAAGTATATGTTGCTCAACCCCGGGTTTTGAAGATCCAAAGAATCTCGACAAAGTCTTGAGACTCAATAAGGCCCTCTATGGCCTCAAGCAAGCCCCTCGGCGTGGTATGATACATTGAAGGAATTCTTCGTGAAGAATGGCTTCACACCCGTTCACTCGATCCTACTCTTTTACTAAATCTTATGATGGTGAACTGTTTGTGTGCCAAATATATGTTGATGATATTATCTTTGGCTGTCTTGACCAACGTTATAGTGATGAATTTGCCTATATGATGAGTGAAGAATATCAAATGTCTATGATGGGAGAGTTGAAATTCTTCTTAGGTCTTCAAATTAAATCAACAACACAATGGCATATTCATATCTCAGAGAAATACCTCAAAGATGTCCTGAAGAAATTCGGCATGCAAGATTGCAAAGGCGTCAAAATTCCTATGCCCACAAATGGCCATCTATGCTCTGATGAAAATGGCATTGACTTCGATCACAAGGTATACCGCTCCATGATTGTTTCTTTATTGTACTTATGTGCATCTAGGCCAGATATAATGCTTAGTGTTTGCATGTGTGCCCGATTTCAAGCTACACCGAAGGAATCACACCATAAGGCTGTGAAGCATATTCTTGATATCTAGCTCACACACCAACACTAGGATTATGGTACCCCAAGGGCTCTACTTTTGATCTCATTGGATATTACGACTCGACTATCTTTGGTGATCGTGTGGATCGCAAGTCAACATCTGGTACTTGTCATTTCCTCGGACGATCTTTGGTGCATTGGTCCTCGAAGAAACAGAACTGTATCACATCCCTTCGGAAGCTGAATACATTGCTGCTGGCTCGTGTTGTGCTCAATTACTATGGATGAAGCAAACCCTCAAGGACTACGGCATCAACGTGAAGAATGTGCCTCTCTATTGTGACAATGAGAGTGCCATCAAGATTGCTCACAACCCAGTTCAGCACTCGAAGACAAAGCACATTCAAATTCGTCATCATTTTCTTCGTGATCATGTGTTGAAGGCGACATCTCCATCGAGCACGTGAAGACGAAGAACAGCTAGCTGATATCTTCACTAAGCCCTTGGATGAGAAGAGATTTAGCAAGTTGCGGTGTGAGCTAAATATCTTAGAATCTTGAATGTTCTTTGAAAAGGACACATCCTAACACTTATGCAAAATTGATGACTTAGATGTGCAACACATGAAGAAACGTTTTCTTCAATCAATGAAGAATAACACTCTAAGTGTGAAGAAATTAATGAAGAATTTGATTCTCGAACCCTCGACAATTATGCGTGGTGTCTGAAATCATCATTCTTATACGGTGGGTCACGCCACCACCAAAGTTGAAAATCTTCAATTTGAATTTTTCCTCAGTTTTGAAATTCTTCAGTTTTTCAAATTCTTCAACTTTGCAAAATCTTCACTTTTTCCGTCGTCTTTCTTCATTGGCTATATATATATGGGTTTATGTCCTCTACAGCATTCACTTATGGCTATTTCTTCAAGTCGCTTTTTCTGCTAAGTGAATGTGATCGGACCCTTCCCCCTCTATGCTATACTCAACCCAATCCATTCACAAATTCTTCATGTGCGTTCTACTTTGAAACTCGTTCAAATTCTTCACTGTGTCCTTGACAGCTGAAGAAATTGCAACGGAACTTTTAAAACGAATCTTATTCAAACCTTCATTTTTATCGCTCAAACTGTTCCGCATCCCACGATGCATTATTTTATTCACCCACGATCGTACGATCTCCACTACACAATGACGTGGGTGACACATGTCGTGAGAAGGAAATGGTCAGGCATGTTCGTCCTAAATCTTGAGCGATCCGTTTTCACCGTGTCTATAAATACCCCTCTCCCCTTCCTCACTCTTTTAATCTGCTCGATCTCTCTCTCCCGCTCGAGCTCCTCAAACCCTAGCGCCGCCGCTACTCCATCGTCGCCGGTGAGGAAAAGCTTCACTGCCTTGACCTCGTCGCCGACGTACTCGCGCCGACCACGGAAATCTTCACTCCGCCGTCGCCGTAGCTGATTTCCTCTGCCAAGTTAGGGCGTGGAAGATCTGAACGGACGAACTTCCCAACTGTTCTTCTCAGTTAAATCGTGTTCTTCACTTGAGTAAATTAAAAGTTACTTTTATTACTCGCTTTGATTCTCAAATCTTCTTCAAATTCTTCAAAGGTGTTTATTCTTCAAATTCTTCACACATATGAACACCTCAAATCTCTTGATTCGTTTCTCTAAGCAATGATTTTCTTCAAGATTCCTCAATTGTGTGGATCCTCGATCTATACAACTCGGAACCTAAGACAAAGAACGCTTAGTGAAATTCTTCAAAACTCATCTGGTCAAAATCCTCAAAACTTGTTCTTTTTGAAAAACCTTCTGAGAACGCATATGACCTCTCCAAATTCCTCGCACCTATACTATGTTCACAGGTACAAATGTCCGCTGCTGAATCCCTAGGTTCTCATCAACTTAACTCATTTGCAGCGTTCCTCGAAGAAAAACTGCACACTTCTTCGAGAGAACTCAATTGTTCAATTTCCTCAATCAAGAAAATGGCGACGGTAAGAAGCCGCAGAAGGAGGAAAGAAACCTGAGGTTATGACTGCTTTTGAAATCCTCGAGGAAATATATCCCGACTATTGCACTCCGGATGAAGAAAGCAAAAATCAACGCAAGGTGCGTATTCGAAAGATTGAGCGGAGATGGGCACGGAATGGAAGGAATACAGATATGTAACTCCTAAGTACATGAAGAAATTCGCTTAAATCCTCCATGCCCAAGAGCTCCTTTGGCACTGGCCAAATAGCTGATCCCACTAGCGTCAAGCGCGTGAGGACTTTCCGATGAATGGGCTAAGCGCCAAGCAAAGTTGGCAAAGCAAGCAAAGGAGGCGGTGAAGAAATTCAATGAGGATTATGCTGCTTGCTCATCGCATCGAGGTCTCGGTCAAACCGAGGAAATCAATGCAAAAGAAGCCTGCTAATAAGCCAAGTGCTTCATCATCTGCGCCCTCACGGCCAAGTTCCTCAAAGACACCTTCCAAGCAAATTCCTCACCTGCTGCTGTTCCATCAAAGTCCTCAACAGCTCCGTCAAAACCTTCGTTCCTGTGCACTGCTACTTGTCAAAGAACCACTGGTTTCTCAATTGCCTCGAGCATTTCGCAAGTTCCTCACCTGCTCCAACTTCCTCATCGGGCCCGGCTCAATTTGAAGATCAAGGCAACAATTGGGCGAGGTCCTCGGCCTAGTCCAAGGAAGAAACAAGTTGTATTTCATGTACCATCGACGATGAGGCATCGATGAAGAACTTGCGGAAATCATCGAGACCGTCAAGTAAGGGCCGCTAGAGCCAAAGGTACATCTGTGCCCTTTGCTATTGGACCGAAGAAAGTCCTCGACTTTATTGACCTATGGCACAATGATCCCAATACCCTTCTCGCCTGATCTTCATCGACACCTGGTCAAAGTCATGCGTGACTCACTTCATCGCTGAAGAAAATGGAAGTTTGAGAAGGCGAGGGAAATCAAAAAGGCTCAATACAGGAAGGAGAAGTTCCTGAAGAAAAACGTTGTCAAGATGACACCTGAGGAGCTTCTCAAAATTCAAACTGAAATTCAAGACCTCAGCACAAACTTCGATACTCACTATGCTGATTGGCAAGGAGTCAAGACCAGATTAAATCAACTGACGAAGAAATTCACAAGTGTTGCTGCCCGATGCAACATGAAATTCCTCAGTGGAGCCTCACTCAGCCTCTTGAAGAAAATGCCAAGACTGGCTGATGTTGTTCAACCTCTGAAGAAAATGCTGATTCTAGGGCTGATGATCCAATCCCAGCCGCTGAAGAAACTGCCAGGGCACCCACTAGTGGTGCGCCTGAAGAAATTGCTCAAGACAGGGGAACTGCATCAGTTGCTCCTGAAGAAACTGCACCAAATTCCTCAGCTCCTCCTGCGCCAACTCCAACTCCAATTCTTCCATCCGCTCGATGTGAAGAAAACCAAAGCTGCTGAACGAGCTCTTTGTGAAGAAAAGGAAAGCATCATTGCGTCGATTCTTGGGCTGCGAAGAAAATGAAGCCAATGACCAGCTCATTTGAAAACCCAATTGATGTTGTTCCAATTTCCTCCATACCATCAAAGGAAGTTGTTCCTTTTGGAGAAGACTATGAGATCCCAATCGGATCGATGAAGAACATCAATCTGCTGCTTCGTCGAGAAAATTGATGAAGAAATTGAAGTGGAAGCAATCCCTTCAACCCCGTTATTTCCTCATCGGACCATGAAATTCCTCAAGCTGATCTTTGAGAAATTGAAAATGAAGATGTGGATATTGGATGCACCACTCCGGTGATAAATGATGACTTTTGGGAAAGTCGATCCCAATACTCCTCTCTTCACCCGCTCCAACAAGTTCCTCACTCTCCTGCACAAACAGTCCAAATGGACTCAAGAAAATCAACCCACTGTTACGTGCATGAAGAAATTCCAGCCACTAGTCTTGATGAAACTGCTGCTTCTTGCTAATCCTCGATGCGCACTGTGGAGGAACAAGAAATTCCTCAGGTTGAAGAACCTGAACTTGTGATTCCTGAGGTGGTGATGCAACTCACTAACACCCCTCTGCCCAAGCAAAAGAATCCGTTCTCAACCAAGCAAAAGTTCAAAGCTGAAGATTTCTTTGCCGAGCATGTGTTCTTCACTGAATATAATCCTTATGATTCTGCTCGCATTAGGAAGAGGCGCTCGGACTGCCGACCAAGCCAACTTCTATTCCTCGGTGCTTTTCAACAAGGACAAAATCTTGATCATGCTCATATTCCTCATGTGGATATGGAGTCGCTGCCGAGCTTTGAGCCAGTCCTCGGTGTTCTTCACGACGCAGACTTCTAAACTTCTGCCGATATTTGTGATTGGAATGAAGAGCTAATTCTTGATTCTATGCAACCCCACATCACCGGAGACCTCAAGACGTAAATTCATGGGTCTTAGATTGGATGACTGAAAACACTCACTACAAGGCACCAGCAAGTGAATTGCTTCGTGCCCTACCACTCAATCCTCCGCTTGATGGTGCACGTCGTATCTATGAAGAAAAAGAACTTTCAAATCACTATATGCAAGTGCTGATGAAGCCTTTGAAGCCAAGGCAGGCCCCAAGAACCAAATTCCTCGTCAAGGAATTATTATATGTGCCTCGGACAGTCTATCGAATTTTGACGAAGACTATGAGTCCTATCAAAGGCCACGACTCAAACGATGAAGAAGTCGTTGGCATCATGAAGAATATGCTTTTCAACATCATCCATGGCGTTCCCGTCAATTTCCATGATTTCTTCATGAGGACTCTGGCTAACATTGCCATGTCACCTTTTGAGCTGAAGCCTTATGCACCTTGGATTATGAGATTCATCAGGTCAAGATCTTCACTAAATTACAAGGCTGATACTTTGAACCACTGCAGCTACTTGCCCCCGATTGAAGTCCTCAAACGGACAATTACCTCAGCTGATGACAAGGGCAAGGCCGCTGCTGTGATCGATGAAGGCATTCGTCCATTGGATGGACAGTTTATAAGCAGCATCCTACTCCACCAATGATGACTCGCCACACATGACTCGTGACAAATACCTCAATCAAGCAAAGTCCTCAAGCTCTCGCACCTGGGTGATGATCGATCGTGAATTACTCCTCGGTCTTCATCGGAAGGTTGATCGTAATCATAAGTGGGTCAAACGTCGGTTTGGTACTCTTCTTTACAACATGACCTCAACACACAATGCAGTGAAGAAAACCACTACTACCTTCATGAAACCTTCAAGCGCTTTGGGCTGTTCTTTCACATGTATACATGAAGAAGAACGCATTCAATGGGACTCAAGGAAGAATTTGACTGGTCGCACCTCCTCCAAGAAATTCAAGAAGGTCAAAGTTCCTTCCTTGGTGGCCAGCTCCTATTCTTCATCTCGCGACAATCGATGAAAATGAAGATTTGGAAGACAACTTCTGCTGGTCCTACTTCAACAAACAACCCCGACAATGCTGGCGCTCCGTCTTCAACTTGAAATTCTTCAAGAGCGTTAGTCCTCAGTTTCGATCCTTTTGGTCATTTGATGACAAAGGGGGAGAAATTTGAGTTAGTCTTCAAGCGGGTCTAGTGTTTTGTCTATATACAGTATTTTATTAAGTTACAACTCTCGTTCTTCTGAAACCTTTTATTGGATCGAGTTGTAATCTTAAACCCGATGGTGCTTTGATACTTTTGATGCATTATGCATTTGCTCTATGCTCTGATTAGAAGTAGTTTTGATATTTGTTATGCTCTGATCCAATTTGGCCTTTGGGCTCTGATACACTTGATGCGTTACATTGCATAACATCAAGCACCATATTTCATCATGCATTTCAAATTCTTCATACTATATGTTAAATGCGTGTATGAATTACAAGATATAGGGGAGATCTCCATGATTCATTTCCTCAAATGTGCATTGCCTCAAAAGCAAATTCCTCACTATGCACATCTTCAGGGGGAGTTCTTCTATATCTTGCAATCAAAATCCTCATTATCAGTATTTACACTTCATATGTTTATCCCCGTTGAAAACTTAACCTATGTTGTCATCAATCACCAAAAGGGGAGATTGTAAGTGCATCTAGTGCCCTTAGTGATTTTGGTGTATTGAAGACTTATAGGTTAAGTAACTAATCGTTTGTAAGTGTACACAGGTCTATAAGTCTATGAGGAGTTTGATATTTACAGAGAAAGTCGACCCTAAAATGAAGTTCTTCAAGTGAAGACTTTGATATTACGAAGACTTTACAAGACTTTGAAAGTGAAGAAATTGGTGTGACCTTGAAGACTTGGTATTCATTTGAGGAACATGAAGCGTGAAGACTTTTGTTTTCGTAGTTTCATTTTCTCTTTCTTGAGTCATAGGAAACACCGTGCATTGTTAAAGGGGGTCGAGGAAATACTAAGGAAAATTTTCCATTTGATGCTCAACTCAAAATCCTACACCTACCAATCCCTTGAGTGAAGCTTTTGGAAATCTCATACAGATTCATCAATTTCTTGATGTGAGAGACGAACCTCTTACAGTCATTTGAGAATTTATTCGGCGAGGAGTTAGGAATTCGCCAAAGGCTTGAATTGCCTACACAAATGAGGAAAATGATAGCCACGAGGAATTTGATGTTCAAATTTCCGACCGTTCTTGTCTTCTTGCGCTAGCTGTCCCAAAATATCTTATCCACCTAACGGTCATATCATTGAAGGGCATTTATGTCGGGCTGCTCCCTAGGCTATAAATAGCCGCCCCCACAACCACTAGCTGGTTGGCTGCTCGAAGAACTTGACACTTGTCATTTGAGAGCAACCCATCCTCTGAGGACTTTGGCGAAAATCATCAAGTGAGGAAAAACCCAAAAGTGAGAAAGAAAATCCCAAACACCAAACCCCTACAAACCCAAAGTGATTGAGCATCACTGAAGAAATTGATCCTGCGTGGATCCGACGCTTTTTACCTTTGAAGACTGTGCTTCTTCCAGACGGTTAGGCGTCATGGTCTAGAGCATCCAAGAGGAATTGTGGATCGCCGAGTGACCAAGTATGTGAAGGTTTGGAAGTCGCCTGAAGACTTACCACGAGTGATTGGACGAGGTCTGCGTGACCTTAGTTCAAGGAGAATACGGTGAGGACTTGGTGTCCTGAGCTGCGTGCTCGATGGATCGGGTGTCCGGACTGTGTGTCCTCGAGTTTAAATACTCACCGCTCCAACCAGACGTACAAGCGAGACAGCAGTTGGAACTGGTCTACCAAATCATTGTCTTCACCAACCTAATGGTTCTATTTCCTCAACCCTTTCATTTCCTCATTATTGTGTTGAGTGTTTGTTCATATCTGTGTTTGAAGACTTTGATGAAGACTTTCTCAATTTCCTCGGTTCAATTTCTTGATCTGTTTGTCTTCATCTTGTGTTATCCTGTGATTACGCTTTACATACTCTGTGATTGTCTTCATTTCATCATGATGACTATGCTTGTAATCTGTTACGCTTACTTCTGAGTACTTATTCCGCTGCAAGTAGTTCTTCGCTAAGGAATTTCCTCACCAGCAAATTCCTCATTGAAGAATTCATAAAAATCGCCTATTCACCCCCCCTCTAGTCGATATAACGCACTTTCAGAATCCCGAAGCGGCAAACAATCGACTGAAGAACTTGATGCTTGTTGTCTTGTCACCTTCCTCACTTCTTCCACTTCCGGCCACTTTGTGAACTTGTCGATTCATGACGTACAAGTACTCAAAGCCCCGACAACTTCGGGGAAAGGGGCGAGAATGTCAAGCCCCAGACCGAAAATGGCGAGGATAAAGGGATCGTATGGAGAGCTTGAGCTGGCTGGTGTATCTGCTTGGAATGGAACTGCACGCTTCACACTTGGTTACTTGTGCGATTTGCATCCTGGAGGGCTGTCGGCGGAAGAAACCTTGCCGGAAAGCTTTGCGGCAAGTGCTCTTCGCCAATGTGGTGACCACATATGCCTCCGTGTATCTCTGCCAACAGCTTCATCCATCTTCCGCAAATACACTTCAATTTCACACCGTTGAGTCTTCTTCATGCAGCATCTTGTCGACAAACTGGTACATACTTGACTGCCGGGCTACTCTCTCCGCTTCTTCTTGCTCTTCGGGAAGTTCTCATGTCTGAAGGAAACGGACAATCTGCTGCGCCCATGTTGGAGCTTGCGGCTCGACAACAAGGACTAAAGGCACATCTGCTGCTGCGGGAACATCCGCTTCTACGGCAGGAACCTGCGGTTCGGCCGGAGCTTGATGTTCCCCGGCAAGCTTGCCGGAGCAAAACTTGTCGGGAGTGTCTGCTTCAACGAAACAAACCCTAGGGTTTGTCGGATCAGACTGCTCCTCAGCACTCTTGGTGTTGATCTTGGGGACCTTTTTGGTGGCGGCTTCGGGAAGCTCTGCCGGGAAATAGTCACCAGAAATCAACTTCCTCTTCTTGTTCTGTCCAGTTGATGGTGTTACAGTCGGTTGAGTCAGCTTGAGCACAAAATCCCTGGTTCCACGAGTAACTTGAGTCTGGCGCACTTTGTGAGCCATCAGCAATATCATTCTGAGCTCTTGGAATATGTTCCATTTGCAGGCCGTCAAAGTGCTCTTCTAGCTTTCTCACTTCATCAACGTAGGCTTCCATCAACGGACTCTGATAATCTTTGTTCACTTGGCGGACGACAAGCTGTGAGTCACCCCTAACAATGAGCTTCTTGATCCCAAGGTCTACCGCGATTCTGAGACCGACAAGCAAACCTTCATACTCTGCAGTATTATTTGTTGCTTGCTCCTTGGGAAAGTGCATCTGGACTATGTACTTGAGGTGCTCTCCGTTAGGCGCGACAAGCGATGCGCCCTTTGGCGCCTTGCGTGAAGGCACCATCAAAGTACATCAGCCATTCTTTGCCTGCCTCCTTGACGGGGATGCTCGTCTCTGGAATTTCTTCGTCTTGTGTTGGTGTCCATTCCGCTATGAACTCTGCCAGTGCCCTGCTTTGGATAGTTGAAGTGCTTTCAAACTTGAGGCCAAAGCTTGACAGTTCCAGTGCCCACTCGACAATCCTACCTGTTTCTTCTGGATTTTGCAATATCCTCTTCAGGGGAAAGCGAGTGACGACTGTTATCTCATGTGCTTGGAAGTAATGGCGCAGCTTTCTCGAGGCCATGAGGAGGCGAAAAGCAATTTCTGCACACGCAGTACCTTGACCTAGCCCCTCTGAAGGGAACCGACAAAGTAAACCGGCGTTGCACCATCCTTTTCTGCATCTTCTCGCACACTTGCGCAGATCCGTCCTTGTCGGGACCAGAGCTTGTTGGTGAAATCCCCTGCCTGTCGCTGGATGCATCTGCCTTGGTTGCCGGCTCATCATCTGCCTCCCTTTCTGCTACTAACGCAGCACTATCCACTTGATTGGTTGCCGCTATATATAGCAGCATCTTATCTTGTGGCCTAGGTGCGACAAGTATTGGAGTGGAGGACAGGTACCTCTTTAAGTCTGCAGCGCAGCCTCCGCTTCGAGTCCATTTCATTGGACCTGCCTTTTTCAAAATCTTGAAAAATGGCGGGCGCGTCAGCAGAACCTAGAGATAAACCTGCTGAGAGCAGCCACGCAACCGGCAAGTCTTCGTACATCCTTGGCGCGCTTTGGTGCTTCAATCTGCTCAATGGCCTTGATCTTGTCGAGATTGGCTTCAATTCCCGGCCGAGACACGTAGAACCGAGAAGCTTGCGGAAGGGACTCGAACACGCACTTCTCGGGGTTGAGCTTGAGGTTGATCTTGCAGATTTGCAAAGGTTTCATCTAAATCTTGAACCAGAGTTGCTTTGTCCTTGCTCTTGACCACTATGTCATCCATGTAGGCTTCTACATTTCTGTGCATTTGTGGCTCAAAAGCGTCATGGATTACTCTTGCAAACGTTGAACCAGCATTCTTTAGCCCAAAAGGCATCCGTACAAAACAGTATGTGCCACATGGGGTGATGAATGCGATTTTCTCCTCATCCTCTTCTGCCATGAAGATCTGATGATATCCTGAGTATGCATCAAGAAATGAAAGCAAATCACATCCAGCCGTGGAGTCAACAATCTGGTCGATCGCGGCAAGGAAATGGGTCTTTGGGACAAGCTTTATTAACATCTGTGAAGTCGATACAAAGTCTCCATTTCCCATTTGCCTTCGATACAACTACAGGATCGGCCAACCACGTAGGATGGAGCACTCCTCGACAAGGCCTGCTGCTTCCAATTTCTTGATCTCTTCGCAATGAATTCTTGGCGCTCCTTTGCACCTTCGACTTTACGCTTGACGGGCGCGCGCGAGGACAGACAGCTAAGTGATGCTCAATTACTTTCACAGGAACACGGGGATGTCGACGGTTGCCATGCAAACACGTCGACGTTAAGCCCATGAGGAAAGCAACGCAGCGCCTTCCTATTTAGGGTCGAGAGTGGCACTGATGGTGAAGGTACCACCAGTGCCGTCCTCCTTGGCGGGCACCTTCTTGGTCTTTGGTGGAGCTGCCATCGTCTTCTTGCACTTGCCGGTGGAGCTCGATGGTGCATCCTCGACGGTAGCGCAGCACTCCGAAGAGGTGCGCTTGCCGGAGTGGGCATCAGAGCTCTTGCCGTACTTGGTCTTCTTCCCCACGGGAGCTTCAGCGGCAAGTGATTTGCTACCTGTTGCAGCTGCTGGCTCTCGGTAAATCTTGTCGGCGCAGATAAGAGCATCCTTCTTGTCTCCATGGACAGAAATGACACTTATCGGGCCTGGCATCTTGAGCAAGTTGTATGCATAATGAGAGGCTGCCATGAACTTCGCGAGTGCTGGACGGCCAAGTATTCCATTGTAAGGCAATGGAAAATCAGCGACGTCGAATGTGACCCTCTCAGTCCTGAAGTTTAGCTCGCTGCCAAATGTTACCGGCAGCGTGATCTTCCCTTTGACTTGCTCCTTCCCGGATTGATTCCTTGGAATGTGCGGTCTCTTGAGCTCATTGTCGAGGATCTGAAGCTTCTGGAGCACCGCGGAGGAGATCAGGTTTAGGTCGGCCCCGCCGTCAACTAGCATCTTGGTGACTTTGAGGTTGCGGATAGTTGGTGAGACCAACATCGGCAAGCACCCGACCGTAGTTATGCGATCAGGGTGGTCCTCAATATCAAAGATGATAGGCGTGCTGGACCATTTCAGAGGCTTGCGTGACTCTACGGATGGTTCTGCTGCATTAACTTCCCGCATCCATTGCTTGAGTTGGCGGTGTGAAGTATGCAGAGAAGCACCGCCGTCAATGCAGAGGACCTCTGTGGCTTTCTGGAACTCCTGCTCATCGGTTTCGTCGTCCTACATATCTTCATCATCGTCGTCGTCTTAATCCTTGTCGCGGCCGCGGGGAGGTCTGTCTCCTTGTCGCTGCTTGGCCTTGCCACGGCGTCCTCCCCGGCCGGGTCGCTTCTTGCTAACTCCCCCAGCACCTTCCTGGGCTTTCTCCTTGTCGCGCCGCTCGTACTCAGCCTTCTGCTGTTCAACAAGCTGCTCGACCTTCTTGCAGCTCTGGAGGTCATGGCCCTTGGTGCGGTGGATCTTGCAGATCTTGCTTATTGGGCTGTCACCTTGTCGGCGGCCACTACAGCTTGGCGGTCGGTGCCAGCGGCAACCTCCTTGCCGGAGCCACCAACTTTGGCGTTCTTGGCGGCACCACCGTTGCCGGACTGCTCGACAACTAGTACCTCTTTGCCCTTCTTCCTTCTGTTGTTCCATCGCCGGCTCTTCTTCGCTGGGGCGGTCTCCTCACTATCAGATCCTGCTTCTACATTCTCTCCTGGGAGTCTCCTCCCTTCCTCAGCGCGTGCACACTTGTCGGCCAAGGCATACAGCTCACTGACGTCCTTGACTTTGCACATCGCCATCTCTTCCCTCATCCTGCGGTTCCGCACGTTTTGATGAAACACGCTGATCACCGCGGCAGGGTGGACATCTGGGATGTTGTAATGCACACGGCTGAATCTCTGAATGAACTTGCGCAAAGACTCTCCTTCCTTCTGGGCGAGCAGATGAAGGTCGCTCTCTTGGCCATGAGGCTTGTGGCCGCCTGTGAAGGCGCCGACAAACTGATGGCATAGATCTACCCAAGAGGATATGGAGCTGTCCGGCAAGTGCATGAGCCAAGATCTGACATTTGGCTTGAGCACCAGCGGGAAGTAGTTGGCGAGGATTTTGTCATCTCGTCCCCCCGCAGCTTGCACCGCGATGGTGTAGATGCTGAGGAACTCCGACGGATGTGTCCTGCCATCGTACTTCTACAGCACGTCGGCTTGAAATTCTTCTTCTTTGGCCCTTTGGACTTGCCGCAGCTCACGAATGAGCGCAGGGCAACCTACAGCGTCGGCAAGTCGCTGGTTCCCCTGGCGCATGCATATCGACGAAGGCCCAGCGTAGCTGGTCGGATTGACGTCGCGCTTCTCTTGGCGCTTCGATCACGAGTTCGAGTGTCTTCTTGTTGCCGTTCCTGAAGAACTTGGCGCTGATCACGGCGAGCTCGTGGATCCGATGATGCGGTGGAGTCGCTGTCGAGGTGTATCCGACGAGTTGGTGATCTTGGCCTTCTGGGTGGAGAGTGCATGGTGGTTGCACCCCCACAGGTTTCGTCGCCACCGGCTCGTGCCTTGTTGTCTTGCCGCGGCAGCATGTAGTGGGTTGCCGCGGAGCATCGCCGTTGGCAAAGCCGATGAGACTCTGGATAGTGGCCCTCCATTCGTCGACCTTGTCGGCTGTTGGAGGGTAGTCTAGGAAGCGATTGAGCTCTCGCCAAGGCTTCGGCTGGGGTGGTGGGTGGCAATGGCGAGCAGTGCGAGGCGGGATATGCTCGGACTTCTAACTATGTTAGAAGGAGCGATATCCGTCGAGCGACCGTGCCTCGCTTGTGCCAGCATGTCGGCGTGCAAGCTGGTCTTGAGGCCTCGGGATCCACCAGCTCGATCTTGATCCAACGGCGTATGGTACTATGAATACCATGGCGCTGTCGGTCCCGCGCCTCTGAGATGGGCGCGATGCGTGTCTGGATGCCGAGGTCTGCGCGGCCTTGTCCTTGGACTTGGCAGCGTCATGAGCTCCCTCGTCGGCGCCCGTTCTTCGCGGTGTCTACCCGCCACCCGTTTGCTCCGGTGGTGGCGGGATCGGCGTGGGCGGCTCATTGCCGCGAAGCCTTCTTCTTCGGTGGCATGTTGATGAAGATGATGAAGGTGTTGCTCGTGTGAATCTTGGATCAGGTTCACACAGCCTCGGCGCCTACTACCGGCGCCAAAGATGTCGGGAAGCTGATCGTAACCCACGAACACCTATGGGACCGGCGGACCGAGCCCCTTCGGTTCGGTGGGGGCGGAGGTCGCCTGAAGAGCAGATCGAGGTGAAGCACACGGCAGTTTACCCAGCTTCGAGCTCTCCGGAGATAATACTCCTACTACTGCTTGTGCGATTGTATTGTGTTCTTGCTAGAGAGCGATGAGAGCTACAAGACCTAAGCGTGAGTGTTTCTGGTTTCGAATGAGTCGAACTCCCTCTATGTTGCGCATGGGCCTCCTTTTATATGCTCAAGGGGTCACCAACAGGTGGCAACGTAGACAAGGGCAAAAAGGGAAAATGAGTAGCGGTTGGTACAGCTACTTTGTACGATGTATTCTACCTAACTCGGCGGCAAGGACACAAGCATTAAATGCCCGTCCATGTCGCCTAAACGATGGCAACAGGGACCGTCGAGCGCCACCGCTTCGCCACGATGGCGATCTTGTCAGCGCCGCTTACCGCTGCTCTCCGCTGGCTGCACAGCCTCTTGACACGCGCGCCTGGAATGGTCCCATGGCGACACGTTGGTGGATGAGCTGGAGCGGAGATGAAGAGTGGTTGCTGCGCATGCAAGCGCCTTGCAGCGGCAGAATCCTGTCGCGTCCGGAAGCTTGTCGCTCTCCGGGCCTTCCCGGCAAGCTCCTCTTGCCGGGGTCTTGTCTTCTGTGTGCCTTGAGTGGCCTTCCCGGCAAGCTCCTCTTGCCGTGGCCTTGTCTCCTTGGCTTAAATACTTTGTTCTTGGATGGCTCCAAAGGAACCATGGAGGACCTTGGCGGTCACTAGGCAAGCCTTGCCACGGGGTGCTGCAACTGCCCGTGCACGAGTTCAGGATACTAGGGTACCCCTACTCTAGTACACCGACAGAGTCCGTCTACTAATATTGGACGTGATGCCTATATATTGATCATTGCCTTGGATATCGTCCTAATTATTTGTTCTTCTCTTAATTGCCCAACAGTAATTTGTTTACCCGCCGTGTGCTATTTTCTTGAGAGAAGCCACTAGTGAAATCTACGGCCCCGGGTCTATCTTTTATCGTATTTGTTTTTCGATCAATTTTTTGCCGCATTTGTTTCGAGAGCTATTATTCCAGAACCCCCAAAATATCTTGCTGCACTTTTTCTTACTTACTTTTTTGTGTTTTTGCGAGATCTATTTACCCAAACTCATACAAACCAACCTATCTTTTTCCCAAGGAGGGATTGACAACCCCTCTTACGCGGTGTCAAAACCGGCGGATCTCGGGTAGGGGGTCCCGAACTGTGCGTCTAAGGTCGATTGTAACAGGAGGCGGGGGGCGATGTTTACCCATGTTTGGGCCCTCTCTATGGAGGTAATACCCTACTTCCTACTTGATTGATCTTGCTGAATATGAGTATTACAAGAGTTGATCTACCACGAGATCGTAATGGCTAAACCCTAGAAGTCTAGCCTGTATGACTATGGTAATGTGTATATCCTTTCCGGACTAAACCCTCAAGTTTATATAGACACCGGGGGGATCTAGGGTTACATAGAGTCGGTTACATAGGAAGGAATCTTCATAGTTGATCGCCAAGCTTGCCTTCCACGCGAAGAAGAGCCCTATCCGGACACGGGTACAGTCTTCGGCCTTCGTGTCTTCACAGCCCATTAGTCCGGCCCATGGATAAGCGGCGGGCGCGAGAGACCCTTAGTCCAGGACTCCCTCAGTAGCCCCTGAACCTGGCTTCAATGTCGAGGAGTCCGGCGCGCAGATTGTCTTCGGCATTGCAAGGCGGGTTCCCTTCTTTCCGAACTCCAAGATAGTCTTCGGACGCGATGATAGTACCCGGACCTGTCACACACTCCATACACAACCACAGAGAGAATATAATTTCACACGAGTCCAATCTGCTGACAACTTTTTGTAGCATGACATCACGTTTGATCGGTCATAATTCCGAACCGTTTTGTGTCCGCCGCTCCATGTTTCGAGACACGGTTGCCATTGGCACGTCTTGTCAAAGCAGAGATTGTGTTCCCTTATTGTGGGATTCTCATCAATACGGGTATGGGTAACCCAACCGTGCCGTTTACACAGCCCTTGGGAATAGGCGAGTTCTAAGGCGAGTGGGGAGGCGTTCAATATTCACTGCCTTTATAAGGGGATAAGGGTTCCCCCTTCCTCTCCCACGCCTTCTCTCTTTCTCCGCCCTTCCAATCTCGAGCTCCAGCGCCCAAGTTCTCATCTCCTTTCCACTCGAGCTAGCACTCAACCATGTCCGGATCCGGAGGCTAGGGGAAGTGGATGGTCTCCCCTGCCAAGGAGGAGGACATTAGTGAGCTTCAGGCGGCCGGATACTTGGCGAAGGAAATCGCCCACCGTCTGCCGGCCGAGGGACAAGTTGTCCCCACGCCGAAGCCCAACGAGAGGGTGGTATTCATCCCTCATTTCTTCCGAAGGCTAGGGTTTCCACTGTAACATCCCGAATTTTCAATTTGGAATGTTATACATAGATCATCATGCATATCATATTTTTATTGCATTGTTGGCTCGATCCCAGAAATCCTACGCAACTCAAGGACCCATGGAGAGAGTTAGGGATTTTGTTATTTTCATATTTGAGTTTTCTCAAATTTTGAAAAAAAGGGATCATTTGATTTTGTTTATTTTATCTTCAATTATTTCTACTGTCAAAATATGAGAGAGGGAATAAAATGACTTTCCCAAAATAAAGAAATAATGAAGATTTAATGAAAAATCAAATAAGATTTTATTTCGGAGTTTTTCGCCTTTTTATTTGAATTTAGAAAAAATACGCGTTTTTTGAAAATTGCATCTAGGCCCCAAATAAATGTTCATCTACTCCGGCTTGATTTTAGAAGATTTTTCTTCTACGCGGAATTATTTAAAAAAAACGCGACCGACCTTGGGTCGTGCCAGGCGGGGACTCCGCCTGGCGCCCCCAGGCCCGAGCCGCCCGCCCGACCAGCCGCCGCCCGCCGCCCAGCCTACCGCCCGCCCGCCGCCCGCCCAAACCCTAACCCTAACCCTAGCGCCCGCCGCCGCCGCCGAATCCGCCGCCGCCCGCCGCCCGCCGCCTCCTGCCGTCGCCGGAGCCGCCGCGGACCCGCCGCCGCCGCCGCCGACCCGCCGCCCGGCCGCGAGGTTCGCCGCGCCTCGACTTCCGTGCCTTCGGTTTATTTTAAAACCGAATGGTTTTCGTCAGTTTATTTTTTTTAGATCGGTTTTTTTCGGTTCGGTTAAATAGAGAACGTTCGTTCGTTTGTTTTTAATGAACGCGTTCGTCAGATTAGTATAGTTAACGAACGTCCGTTCGTTAACCTGTTCGTCGTTTTTCTTTTTCTCGGATTTAATCCGCGATTTTTCCAATCGCGATTCCTGATCCGATTTTCGTTTTAGTATAACTTTTCGCTCGTTTATCGGAATCAGGCGATTCAAGCGCCTGGAGTTTCGTCTTGAAACCCTCTTTCCGAATAACCTACTTAAACAAGTTTTTGCTTTTGTAAAATTTGACTTAGATCCAGATTAGTAAAACGGAGCTGTTTTCTTTCGTCGTTTGACTTTCGTTGCTTCGTTTGATTCGTTTCTTTTTGCAAATCAGAGTTCTTAAGTTGAACTATCTGGTTAGATCTATTTGGGTTTTACCTGTGCATTAGATGATTACTTATTGTATGCTTGTTTGTTTGTCTGCGATAGAATACGGTCGCCGCTTTGTTACTTGAGTCTCTAGGTTTCGGGATCATCGGCAAGGCAAGTAACACTTTGATCATACCTTTTCTACTACCCAGTTTTTATGCATTAGATCTATCCTCAAACATTGCATGATTAGGATCTAATTAAACTGTGGATTATGGAAAGTAGTTGAGGTAGTACCTATTACCTGTTTATTTTCATACCCTTGGGAGTTAATTCTCGTTTGCTTATTATGCCATGCTATGCCGTGAGCGTGGATTGGGTGAGTGTATTCCATGACAGATGTGAGATTGTTAAATTAATGGTTTATTTAAGGTGGCAACTTAAACACACATCTGGGTGGATTGAGGCACTGGTTTCCATCGGGACTTGCTGTATTTCTTGGGACCGCCACCCAGGCCCAAAGGGATCATGAGATTATTCAAACTAGAAACTTCGTGTGCAGCCACAAGCCATTATGGGCTCGGCATAGTTGATTAAGTTGTGCGAACTCTTACGGGTAGACTAGCGAGATGTAGGGAAAGTAGGTGTACGGTCTACCCTATGTAAGGTGCTAGCGCTTCGAAAGACTATGTCTCGGTCATCCGTTTCTCAAACATCATGTAGTGCGAGAAATCCAACGGAGGCGATCGAGTCTTGTGGGGAAAAGTGCGCAAACCTCTGCAGAGTGTATAAACTAATCACGGTTAGCCGTGTTCCCGGTTATGGACATCTTGAGTATCTAGTACGTGGATATCATGTGAATCTCATCATGTTATTCTAATTAATATTGTTGGTTTTTTAATGAGTACTTTTAATTGGGATTGAAAATGCTGTCAACCATTCTCAATGTTTAACAACCACCATGATAGTTAAACAAATTTATTCCTTTGCAGTATGGAAAAATTGGCTTTACGCAAAACTGTAACCATAGAGCTTTCCACCAGCCAAATATGCTTGTAGTATAGGCTTACTCTTTCATTATTCTCTATGTGTTACTTTGCCAGCATATTCCATTTGCTAAACTGTTTTCGGGCTGCAACGTTTCATGTTGCAGACTTTTCAAACGACGAGTAAGGTGCTTAGGTCATGGTTCTATACTCAGTGATGTCGTTGGAGTTGATGGCTCGCTTATTCTTCCAAGACTTCCGCTGTTATCGTATTTAGATGGCCTTAAGCCATATTTATTTTATTAAGTTCTCTCTTGAGACATTCGATTGTAATAAGTGTGTGATTGCTACTCTGTTATAAATCCTCCGAGTACTGTGTGGTGTCGACATTCTTGATCCGAGGATGACACTGAGCACGAGAGATCATCTTGTTTGAGGTCTGGTCGCTACAAAGATGGTATCGAGCACCTGCAATGGTATGAGACACAACCACTAAGCTAAAGCCCTAGATCACTACTCTCTCTTCTCATTTCTAACTCCTCATTTTTTCTACTCTTTTAGGATGACGGAAGCGAGGATCAAGTTCACCCAGCCGGATGAAGACTCACCTTTTGGATATCACTTGAAGGAAGTCACTAAGTACCTGAACATCGGAATACCAAGCTTCACCGAGACCTAAAATTCCACTTTACCCGAAGAAGAGCGCTGGAAGATTCAAGCTCAAGTTCCCGGAAGGATGTTTGCGCCCATCACGGAGCCCATAGAGTGTGTTTTCAATGCACCAACCTGGAGTCTGGGAAAGAGCATGGCAGCTCACATAACCATGGGACGCATTGGAGAAGTTTACAAAGAAGACCTCAAGGATACTATGTACCAGATTTGCGGGCGCCGAGATGAACAATGGGAGATAGTTGGCACTAAGAAGGATCGATCCATTGCAGCTTTCATCCAGGAGTATAATCAGCACATTCGGCCGGAGAACCGGATGTCTTGTGAGACATGATGGAGTTGAAGACAGCAAAAGCCAAGATTATCGAACTAGAAGGAGAACTGAAGGCCACTCGCAAGGACTACATGGAGGAGATTGTAGCTCTAGTGAGTCAAAACGGCGATCTTAAGGAGAAGATTGAAGAACTCATGGGAAATTTAGCACCCGGAGGAGAAGATGAAGATTGCACCTGTCCAGAGAACTACATCATCATCGATGACACCGATTCCAATCCTAGTGATGATGATTTCGAAGATGAAGCTGGAGCAGATATCATGGAGTCTTCATCGGAGCAGTTTTTCTAGTTGACCACCATAACAGTAGTAGATTTCCCCCATTTTAAATTAGTTATAGTCCCAGCACTTTGTAACGATAGATAGAACGTTGTATGCCCTTGTTTGAATTGATTGGAGTGATATTGTGTGATTTGTCTCATGTGCATATGGGTAGTGTTTTCTCCCTAGACGTCATTCTATTCTTAACTCTCGTCTTTTCTATAAGCCCTCAGATGCCTCCGAGGGCGCAACCCGGTTTGTTTTCCCGCCAGAGATCACTCGGTTGATTCAGCAGCGAGAATGCCTTGATTCAAACATTGATGCAGAACCAAGGCAACAACAACAACAACAACAACAACAACAACAACAACAACAACAACAACAACAACAACAACAACAACAACAACAACAACAACAACAACAACAACAACAACAACAACAACAACAACAACAACAACAACAACAACCACCACCACCACCACTGTTGACCATCGACTCGGTTCTTGAGGCTAAATCCGCGGTGTTTTCCGGTAGCACCGAGTGATAGTAGCAGATGATTGGCTCAAGTAAGATAGGGAGGGAGTTGACCACTGCAGGATGTCAGGATGGAGAAAGGGTGAAGTTTGCCGCACATCAACTCGAAGGACCCGCGGCAGCATGGTGGGAGAATTTTACACCACTTACCACATGAACAACATCACATGGGATCGATTTCAACAAGCTTTCCGTCTCTGCCCATGTTTGGCGGGAGCTATGGCCATGAAGAAGCGTGAGTTTAGCAACTTGCGCCAAGGAGGACCAGACGGTTGGCGATATGTGGATGATTTGATGAGTTAGCACGTTATGCCCGGATAGCGTTACTACGGATGCGACTAAGCGGGAGAAGTTTCTAGAAGGACTGAATGATGAGCTGAGCATGCGATTGATGGTATCCACCTTCAATAACTACCAGGAGTTAGTAGATCGTGCTCTTATGATTGAAGGGAAGCAGCAGCAGATTGACAATCGCAAGAGGAAGTATGGACATGGGAAGTATAACTCTGGAGCTCAGCAGAAGCTACGCTTTACCCCGAAGACAGGAGGACAATTTCAGCATACTCATGGAGGAGGCAGCTCGCACAATCATAATGGCACAAAGAATGGAAACGGGAATGGAGGAAGCAATGGACAAAACCGCACCAACCCGTCAACCCCAACCAAGGTAGACCTGAGCCACATCACTTGTTTTAAGTGCCGCAAGACCGGGCATTATGCAAATGAATGTCCAGAAGCCCAGAATGAAAATGGCAATGGAAGCTCAGGAAAGAAGCCGAATCCTTTCAACAGAGGACAAGTGAACCACGTTACCGTGGAGGAGGTTGAAGTTCAGCCAGATGTAGTAATAGCCTGCCCACTAGGACTCTTAAGACACCCATGCTAGTAAGCTCACCGGGAGCGGAGTATATGGCCAGTCAAGGATGTTTTCAAGTGCCATTAAGTATAGGGAGGCATGTTTTCCCAACGGATTTAATTATATTGGAATCCCAAGGTTTGGATGTAATTCTTGGTATGGATTGGTTGTCGATGTATGGAGGAAACATCGATTGCGCCAGTAAGACAATTTTGCTTACAACACCAGAAGGAAGGAGAATCAAGTATGTATCACGGCATGAGCCGAGAAGGGCACATGTAAATTCCTTTTCAGGAGTTTCCTTGGACTCACAGGATACTACCGGAGATTCATTGAGAATTTCTCGAGAAATGCAAAGCCCATGACAGAATTATTGAAGAAGGATACCAAGTTTATTTGGACTGAGGAGTGTGAGGCTAGTTTCCAAGAGTTGAAGAAGCGTTTGGTTACCTCACCAGTATTAATCCTGCCAGACCAAAGCAAGGATTACGAAGTTTATTGCGACGCTTCACGTAGAGGACTTGGAGCAGTGCTTATACAGGAGGGAAGAGTTGTTTCGTATGCTTCACGACAGCTTAAGCCCCATGAGCTAAATTATGCTACTCATGATTTGGAGTTAGCAGCCGTAGTGCATGCACTGAAAACATGGAGACATTTCCTCATTGGAAATCATTGTGAGGTGTATACGGATCACAAGAGTTTGAAGTACATCTTCACGCAGAAGGAGTTAAATCTCAGGCATAGGAGATGGTTGGAGCTTATTAAAGATTACGATATGATATTACATTATCACCCCGGAAAGGCTAACGTTGTAGCGAGCGCGTTGAGCCGTAAGAGTCATGTCAACACACTAATGACGGAGAAATACCAAAGAAGTTAGCCGAGGATCTTGAGAGCTATGTTTGGAAATAGTTCCAGAGGCTATGTAGCACATTGGATTGATCAACTTTGATGGATAGAATCGGGGAAGCTCATAAGGCCCGACAAAGAGATTGCCTCTATAAAGGAGAAAATGAGCGAAGGGAAGGCTAAGGGATTTCGTGAGGATGAGCACGATACCCTATGGTTTGAAGACCGTGTTTATGTGCCCAATGACCGGAGATCGGAAGTTGATCCTACAAGAGGCACATGATTCACCATATTCGATTCACCCAGAAATACCAAGATGTATTTGGATTTGAAGAATACTTTACGGTGGACGAAATGAAGAAGGATATTGCGAGTATGTAGCAGTTTGTGATGTATGTCGGAGGTGAAGGCGGAACATCGAAGCCAGCGAGGATTGTTACAGCCATTGCCGATACCCGAATGGAAGTGCGATAAACTAGGCATGGATTTCATCACGGGATTGCCCAGGACTCGCTCAGGCTATGACTCGATTTGGGTCGTAGTCGATCGTTTGACGAAGGTAGCTCATTTCATTCCAGTAAAGACTACCTACAGCAGTGCAAAATTGGCTAAGATATACAAGACCAGGATTGTATGCTTGCATGGAGTTTCGAGGAGTATCGTATCAGATAGAGGAACCCAATTCACCTCAAAGTTCTGGAAGCAGTTGCACGAAACTTTGGGAACCAGGCTGGAGTTTAGCAAAGCTTTTCATCCACAAACAGATGGACAAACCGAGAGAGTCAACCAGATTTTGGAGGATATGCTTAGAGCTTGTGCCTTGGATTATGGATCCAGCTGGGACGAAAATTTGCCATATGCGGAGTTTCTTACAACAACAGTTATCAATCTAGTTTGAAGATGGCCCCTTTCGAAGCCTTGTGCGGAAGGAGGTGCAGGACCCGTTGTTGTGGGATGAAGTTGGAGACCGCCAGTTGTTTGGACCGGATTTGATTAAGGAGTCTGAACGGAAAGTAAAGTTAATTCGCGATAGGCTCAAGGTAGCCCAGTCCAGGCAGAAAATATATGTGGATTCAAAACACAAGGAGACAGAATACGAAGTCGGAGACAGAGTTTATCTTCGTGTATCGCCACTTCGAGGAGTTAAACGTTTTGGAGTTAAGGGAAAGTTAGCTCCCCGATTTGTAGGACCATATCGTGTTTTGGAACGTATGGGAGAAGTTGCCTACAAGTTGGAATTACCCGAAGGATTGTCAGGAGTTCATGATGTGTTTCATGTTTCTCAGTTGAAGAAGTGTCACGCAGAGATGGCGGATATACCACTGAGAGATACTGTGCCACCCTCACCTATTTGCTAGCCAACCCGAATCTCGAGGGCAAGATTCATCTTAAGGGGGGTAGGTTTGTAACATCCCAAATTTTCAATTTGGAATGTTATACATAGATCATCATGCATATCATATTTTTATTGCATTCTTGGCTCGATCCTAGAAATCCTACGCAACTCAAGGACCCATGGAGAGAGTTGGGGATTTCGTTATTTTCATATTTGAGTTTTCTCAAATTTTGAAAAAAAGGGATCATTTGATTTTATCTATTTTATCTTCAATTATTTCTACTGTCAAAATATGACAGAGGGAATAAAATGACTTTCCCAAAATAAAGAAATAATAAAGATTTAATAAAAAATCAAATAATATTTTATTTTAGAGTTTTTGCCTTTTGTTTGAATTTAGGAAAATCGCGTTTTCAAAATTGCATTTAGGCCCCAAATAAATGTTCATCTAGTCCGCTTGATTTTAGAAGCGGGGAAAATTATTCGGTATTTTTGGAGTCTGTTTAGTATTTCTTTTTATTTTTCTTCTGTGAATTATTAAAAAAGCATAAACGACCTTGGGCGTGCCAGCGGGACTCGCTCGGGGCCCTATAAATAGCGCCGCCCTTGACCCGATCGCCGCCCTGCGCTTGACCCACCCGCCCGCCCGCCCCCGCCCAAACCTAACCCTAACCTAAGCGCCCGCCATGCCGCCATTACTTCTTTGCCGTCGGGCCGCCGCCGGACCCAGCCGACCCGCCGCCGAGGTTTGCCGCCTCGACTTCCGTGCCTTCGGTTTATTTTAAAACCGAACGCTTTTCGTCGGTTTATTTTTTTAGATCGGTTTTTTTTCGGTTCGGTTAAATAGCGAACGTTGGTTCGTTCGTTCTTTTTTAACGAACGCGTTCGTCAGATTAGTTTAGTTAACGAACGTCCGTTCGTTAACCTGTTCGTCGTTTTTCTTTTCCTCGGATTTAATCCGCGATTTTTCCGATCGCGATTCCTCATCCGATTTTTGTTTTAGTATAACTTTTCGCTCGTTTATCGGAATCAGGCGATTCAAGCGGCTGGAGTTTTGTCTCGAAACTCTCTTTCTGAATAACCTACTTAAACAAGTTTTTGCTTCTGTAAAATTTGACTTAGATCCAGCTTAGTAAAACGGAGCTGTTTTCTTTCGTCGTTTGACTTTCGTTGCTTCGTTTGATTCGTTTCTTTTTGCAAACCGGAGTTCTTAAGTTGAACTATTTGGTTAGATCTATTTGGGTTTTACCTATGCATTAGATGAGTACTTATTGTATGCTTGTTTGTTTGTCTGCGATAGAATACGGTCGTCGCTTTGTTACTTGAGTCTCTAGGTTTCATGGATCATCGACAAAGGCAAGTAACACTTTGATCATACCTTTTCTTCTACCCAGTTTTTATGCATTAGATCTATCCTCAAACATTGCATGATTAGGATCTAATTAAACTGTGGGTTATGGAAAGTAGTTGAGGTAGTACCTATTACATTTATTTTCATACCCTTGGGAGTTACTTCTATGTTTGCTTATTATGCCATGCTATGCCGATGAGCGTGGATTGGGTGAGTGTATTCCATGACAGATGTGAGATTGTTAAATTAATGGTTTATTTAAGGTGGCAACTTAAACACACATCTGGGTGGATTGAGGCACTGGTTTCCATCGAGACTTGCTGTATTTCTTGGACCGCCACCCAGGCCCAAAGGGATCTTGAGATTATTCAAACTGGAAACTTCGTGTGCAGCCACAAGCCATTATGGGCTCTGGCATAGTTGATTAAGTTGTGCGAACTCTTACGGGTAGACTAGCGGATGTAGGGAAAGTAGGTGTACGGTCTACCCTATGTAAGGTGCTAAGCGCTTAGAAAGACTATGTCTCGGTCATCCGTTTCTCAAACATCATGTAGTGCGAGAAATCCAGCGGAGGCGATCGAGTCTTGTGGGGAAAAGTCATAAACCTCTGCAGAGTGTATAAACTAATCATGGTTAGCCGTGTCCCGGTTATGGACATCTTGAGTATCTAGTACTTGGATATCATGTGAATCTCATCATGTTATTCTAATTAATATTGTTGGGTTTTTAATGAGTACTTTTAATTGGGATTGAGAATGCTGTCAACCATTCTCAATGTTTGACAACCACCATGATAGTTAAACAAATTTATTCCTTTGCAATAGGGAAAAATTGGCTTTACGCAAAACTGTAACCATAGAGCTTTCCACCAGCCAAATATGCATGTAGTATAGGCTTACTCTTTCATTATTCTCTATGTGTTACTTTGCGGCATATTCCATGTCTTGACCCGTTTTGGGCTGCAACGTTTCATGTTGCGACTTTTCGAAGGACGAGTTAGGTGCTTAGGTCGTGGTTCTATACTCGGTGATGCCGTTGGAGTTGATGGACTCGCTTATTCTTCCAAGACTTCCGCTGTTATCGTATTTAGATGGCCTTAAGCCATTTTATTTTATTAAGTTCTCTATTGAGACATTCGATTGTAATAAGTGTGTGATTGCTACTCTGTTATAAATCCTCCGAGTCTTGTGTGGTGTCGGCATTCTTGATCCGGGGATGACACGAGCACGAGATCGGTGTTTGAGGTCTTGTGGCTACATCCACTCCACCCTTTCGTCCGCAGGCTGATGTATTATTACGGGATAGATTTCCACGATCTGTCCCCGAACTCCTTCCTCAACATCTCGGCCTTTTATCGTCGTGTGTGAGGCCTTCCTCCGCATCCAACCCCACTTTGAGCTGTGGCTCAAAGTCTTCAACGTGAAGCCGAAGGTGGTGGATGGCCACATCTTAGTCTTGGAGGAGCCATGGTGAGTAAGCTGTCCAACGTCTCTGGCGAAAGGAGCGTTTGTGGATCTGATAAAGGAGTGGCGAAAAGCAGTGGTTCTATATCCACGAACCCGCGGCACCTCCTAGGCGCGGTATCCGAATCTGCTCCGGCTCCCATGCGACTCACCTCTGGTCGAGAAGAGTCTGAAATGGTGTTAGCTTGGATGAGCTGATAATAAGCTGCAGAGCATACGTTGAAAAGCATGATAGCCAAGAACGTCAAGCTTGTTGATGTAATGTAATCCAGGTGATGCTAGTTCGCCGGATTCTACCGTGCCAGCGCAGAAGTCGCCCTCTATGGGAGTTTAATCCGAAGAAGCACCAAACCCTAGTGTGGCTCTTCGAAACCACTCACGAAGGTGCCTGGAAGTTGCTCTTTAAGGGCAACGAGAAACCGCCGGCCACAGATTCAGACTGTGGGCACGACATTAAACACCTCGCCGGCGAGGTATGTTATTTTTAACATATCCCCTACTTGTTTGTTTCGAGGATGATGTCTGAGCTTTTATCATTGCTTTTTAGGATTGGATGGAGAGGGCGAGGCGGATCTAGTGTCCGACTTTGCTGCCTGAAGAACCGGTCATCCTGCCTCTAGTGAAGATGCTGGTGCCGGCACCCTATAAGGCGCCGGAGAAGAAGGCCAAGAAGAAGGCCAAGGGGGCCAAAAGTGGCCCCCGTCGCAAGGGCGCTTCGGACGTAACGTCCGAAGACGAAGAAGCCCATTCCTTCGTCACAGGGACGACGACGAGGAAGAGGAGGAGGAGGAGGAGAAGAACCCTCCCTCTGAGGAGGGAAAGAAGAAGAGGGCTGCTTCCACGAATCTGGAGGCGGGAACGCCCAATAAGGGGAAGGGCACCCTTGCGGTCAACACCGCGTGGGACGTCGACAGCAGTCCGGTGCAACGCCCCCGCACTAAACCTCGAGCTGCATCGTAAGTGCTATGAGTCACGTATACCCGTATATCCGGCCTCTCCTTTTTATCGTTTTGACATGGTTAATTGTGCTATTACAGTCCGACTCACGACAGCATCCAGCGATCCTCATCTGGAGGTTCGTTGGATCCGGCGGAAATGGCCAGCGTGTCACCGCCGACCGCTCACTCCCCCGATGCCAAGGTTGACACCGAAATGTTGTCTCAGAGGACCGCTCCGAGCCAGGGAGGGGCCCGGGACGTTGTCCAGGAGGGCCGTATTCAGTTCGGCCCTCAGCCGAATACGATTCCGGAGACCAATACGGCTCCAGAATCCGGCGAGCAACCTCCTTTGAAGGAGGGGGGTGCGCCGATTCCATCGGTGGTTCCTGTCCAACCAGGGGCACCGGATAACTTGATGGAGGCGCTACAAGGCGCCTCCATTGTGGACGAGCACCGTGTCCTTATGGGGACGGTGATTGAGAAGGTTCAGTCCACCAAGAGCGGACTAAGCGAAGCCTGCAACAACCTGTTGACAGGTTTTGAGGTAAGCGATGTAGAAAGAGAAAAACCCCATGCAGACAGTAGCCCCTGAGACACTGTCCGGTGTTCGGAAAGAAAGACCAGACGGAGGATCAATCCTTTGTTGTAGGAGACTAACTTAATATGTATGAATAAGCAGGCGTCACTATTGGCGCGACCTGCATCTTTTAGAAGTTTACGAGGCTGAAGCGGGGCTGGAGTGGACCAAGAACGAGCTCGGCGAGTTGAAGATTCAGCTCCAGGAGAGGCAAGGTGAGTAACGACTTGCTGTGTATTCAGGAAGAATAAATGGTGTATATTAACCATAGTTTCATGATATGTGTAGGAGCAGCGACCGAGGTCGAGGCCCTGAAAAAGGCCCTGGCCGAAGCCGAAGGGAAGGCTGTCCAGCAGCAAGCCGCCCGTAAGAAGCTCAAGGCCCGGGTCAACGAGGTCCAGCAGGAGCTCCATGATGCTGAGAAGAAGTTCGAAGCCTTCGAGCGCGAGGCGTCGGTTCACGAGACCGAACTTACCAAGGCTCACCAGAGCGCGGAGGCCCACGGAATGAGGCCCGGGACGCTCTCCAGGAGATCCAGGAGGCCAAGAAGATCACAGCGGGTAAGGCATTTAACATGCAAAGCAAGTATGCAGAGAGGAAGTACCTTTTACTAACCTGGATTTGGAGTTGCCCAGGGGCTTTTGCAGATCTACCACGCAGCATGTCCGATGTTGCGGAGTTCTTCCGAGCCAAAGAAGGGAATTCCACGGAAAAGCTGTTCTGGTCGCAGTATGCTGCGCCAGAACATCTAGTGCCTTTTGCCGATTAGCTGAAACAGCTGGTCGAGCTGCATTGGGTGGCTGAACTGGCCATGAAGGATTTAATAATCTGGCCGTGGCCAACCGAAGCTATACCCAGCAGTTATTTTGGCCTCGTGAAGCGGGTGGTGGAGTCCTGTTCGCGGCTAGACATCGTCAAGCGATCAGTCTGCCTCGAAGGTGCACGCATGGCCTTCACCCGTTGCAAGATGTGGTGGGCGAAGATGGACGCCGTCGAGGTGGCGAGGGGGCCGCCAGAGGGCAAGGAGTACCGCACACCCGAGCGATATTTTGCGGATGTCCTAGAGGGGTCTCGACTTGCAGCAGCGCAGTGCGGGCAGGACATTATTTTCGAATGAATACATTCGTGTTGTCTTTGCCTTGTATGATGGACACAAAGCCGGTTTGTAATATAATGTTTGTTATGTTTTAATTGTTTCCTCCTGTGCAGCCGTGTTGTATGGAATCTGAGGGTTGGCTTGTCGTCGGCTTCTGCCCTCACGTAGGTAGTACAGAGGTGTTCGGAATGGAATCTAAACAATCTTGATCTAATTATATGGTCCTTGAAGGAGTTTTTTAGCGCAAAGAACCATGCAATCAGACTATGCGGCTTAAACGCCCTCACTTAGCCATAGGAGTTTTATAATAAAACATGGGCGCAGCCCAGTATCTGAACAGTCTTTGTCGATTATGCGATTGGAAGTACCGATCCTTCGCGTAATGAGGAAAAAATCTCCAACGATTTGTAACCTCCGTATAGCTGATCGGCTCTCGCCGCATCATGACAGTCAGTTTTCTGCTTTCTCTACTGAGGTGCTCATCCGGTTTAGACCAGGGCACAATCGCAATGGTTCTCCCTTTACTACTCTAGCCGATGTAGCGGAACGTAGGGTAGAAAGCATAGGAGCTGGGCAACCCAACTATTGACCAAAGACATGATTCGGAGCCAATGCATATAATGCTAAATTCAGGGTGTCGAACTTATCTATAAGAAGTGTTCGGACTTTGTTGCCGTATTATGGGGCGATGGGGAGCCCCTGGCAAATATGGAACGTACCAAAGCGTACGGGTTCTAGAAGAGAAATAATTAATCGTATTAGGATAACAGAAAGAGAGCAGAGGTAGTATCTGGGGCCCTTGAACTTGGGCCGTGAACTGTTTCCATTATAATTTGGTTAATGCATTAAAGCGCATTGATACAAATAGTGTGATAAGAAACAAGCTATTTAACATGCCATAACCAAAGGCTAGCTGCGTTTGGGTCCTGAAACAGGTAGAGTAATTGTAGGATTGTCCTCTAGAGATTCCCCTGTATGCCTGTGCTCTGTGCCAATCTAGTGTACTTGTCCTTTGACAGGACCAGTGGTCAGGCCATCGAAGGAGGCCTGTCTAAAGAGACCTGAAAAAGGGGGAAAGGAAATAGTAAAGGTACAAGTGAGTCCGGGATCGGTGTAGCCGAACTGTGGACCACAAGCTAGCTATGCCTCCGTCGATGCCCATGGGATTTTGAGTGCGTAATTATGTACGCGTGGTACGAATGCCACTACCTCATCGGGACTGGGACGGAGGTCGAATTGCTAATCGAGCTCATGACGAGCCGAGTTGTCATGTTGCAGTGTGGTCCGGACCCTCTTAGTGATTGTAACATCCCCAGCATCACACTACAGTAATCTCCCCCTAATGAAGGTCATGTCATCATGATCATCATGCCAAAATGCCACTTGTCCAAAATCTGCTTCAAATTCTAATTCAAATTGCATGTCAAATATTTGCGTCTTCTTTCATGCAAATAAAATAGTTCATCCTATGGCAAATAATCCCTAGATATTTGTCATGTTGAAGCCAACATTTTTGGAATTCCCAAATTTGCCCCTGGGAATTTATTATCTGGTCCATCATTATTTAAGATGTCCTTTTCATTTTCTAAAATGCTTGGACAACTCCTGATGGCCCCAAACTTTTTGTGACTGTGCCCAATAATTGTTTAAAATTGTTTTGGCCAGTGGCATATTTTTGCAAATTCAATTGTGGCTAAAAAAATGCAAAAGCTGCTAAAAGAAAAAGCAAAAGTTAAAAAAAGAAAAAGACAAGAGAAAGAGCACATGCCACTGTGCACTGGGCCAAGTGCACAGTTCCTGGCCCGAGCCAACTGGCCCAGCAGGCTGGCCCACTCCCCCTCCCCGGTCGCTTCCTGTTCCTCCGACCGGGCGGGACAGCGCGTGCCCGTCGCCGTCCAACCACCTCACCGGCGACGCCCAATGAGGGGATAAGGCTCCGGACGCCTCGGCCCTCTCCCCCGCTCTCCACTGTTGCCCTCTCCGCCTCTCCCTCTCCCAACAGATCCCTCCGTGCTCCTCCCTCGTTCCCCACCTCAACCGAGTGCTGCTGTCGGTGTCAAAACGGGCGGATCTCGGGTAGGGGGTCCCGAACTGTGCGTCTAGGTGGATGGTAACAGGAGACAAGGGACACGATGTTTTTACCCAGGTTCGGGCCCTCTCGATGGAGGTAATACACTAATCCTGCTTGATTAATATTGATGATATGGGTAGTACAAGAGTAGATCTACCACGAGATCAGAGAGGCTAAACCCTAGAAGCTAGCCTATGGTATGATTGTTGTTGTATATGTTTATCGACTAGCCTGGCCTCGGTTTATATAATGCACGAGGCCTAGGATAACAAGAGTCCTAACCGAATCGCCGGTGGGGAGGAGTCCTTGTCTTGATCGCCAAGTCTTGTGGAATCTTCCTTGTATCGGCAAGCTGTCGGATGGCCCATGAGTATATGGCCATGGGGTCCTCTGCCCAATCAACCGATCGGGAGGCGGCGTGGTGAGTACCCCTAGTCCGGGACACCGTCGATAGCCCCCTGAACCGGTCTTCAAGTTAGGGGCGCTCCTCGATTCTTCGAACTGTTCTTCATCTTGATCGTCGGTCTTGAAAACTGGTTCAACAAATCTTCTCATCTTCGATCTTGAGGATCGCCTAAGTGCATACGAAGAGTTTACACGTTGGGTATCCAGGAGCCCCTTTAAGTTTACGGCCTTTATCAATGCCTTGTTATTTTCATGCCACGCCTCGGGTTTGAAGTTATTCCCGGGAGGCAGTGTCCTCTTAACGTCCGAGCTCTAATGCGGACTGCATTCGAGTATCTTTGCAGCCGAGCACCAACGCCGGACTGCTTCCAGCTCTATCGCGGACTATGTATCCGAGCTCCAACGCCGGACTGTATCCGAGGTGTCGTAAATCACCTTGGTTCAAAGAAGTTTGAAGGAGTTTAGCGAGCTTAATGCGGAAATGCCCTCTATGGAGCCAACCACTAGCGTCGAGCTTTATGCGGACTACTTCCGGTGGTGCACCACCCGAATGTGGGCGATTTTTGTCAATATTTTTTATTGGTGCAATTTATTCTCTGCCGAGATACATAGCGATAGCCCACAAGGTGTGTATCGGTCTAAAACCGAGATGCACACGAAGGATGACGTAAGACCGCTGATTCCAAGAGCCACCGAGACTCGGGTTGATTTGCAAAATCGGCACGAGGATCAAATCTAACTTCGGCGAATACTTGGGACACAAAAGCGGCGTGCTCAGTCCTCGAGACTCGGGTTGGGTGCGGCCGACCAACCCGAGGATCAAGATCTCCTCGAAACTGTATTGCACTTAAAATTTTACGCATAGAGCGAGCAATGCAGTAGCCCCGAGACACTGGTCGGGTGGCAACACCGGATCGAGGATTGATGTGCTCCTTTAATATTTGTAAATAATAAGCCCGAAGCCCAGTAGCCCCGAGCCTTAATGCGGGCACGGGTGGCCAAATTAGGATCGATATCCATAGTAAAATCACAAATTATGTGTAATGACTCAATGTATCCAAGTACTTTATGTCATTAATGCTCGGATCCGCATTGTACAAAACTTTGTTGACCGACCATCGGCTTCAACCTCCTCGGCCGATGGCAGGAGTGTTTAATCCTACTTTATAAAGCCTTTATGAGGGCAAAGATTTATGACAAACAAGGCAATCTGGCCATACAGTTTTATAAACAAAGGTACGCAGAGAGATATGTTATATTCTGTTTAATGTAAGAAATGTCTTCCAAAGAAAATAGTCCCGCTATCGGTTCCTTTCTTTGGGTTGTCATGCTAAGCATGATCATGAAACCTCAGCTCAATGTAAGAGGAAAATATTGAGGATTTAGTTTGGAAGGCGATTACTAGCCCCGGTAGTGTTCGGCGACGATCGAGGTCAAGCCGGAAACACTTGACCAATTTTATGAATGGCTCGTCATTTAATATAGTCATCGGATCTCGACCAGTTTACACCTATTGTGACGGTCAGTTTTGGCTTTCTCCACTGAGGTGCTTGACCATGCGAGCTGGAAGCACAATCGCGATAGTTCTCCTTTGCACACCTAGTCGAACAAAGCGGAACGTAGGAGGCAAGCGGGGGAGCGGGCAACCCAACTATTGACCGAAGACACAATTGGCCGATGCATATATAGCAATATCCGAGAATGTTTTGCCAAATCTCTAAAGGTGTCGGCGTTGCCTTCTGCGAGACTTGTGCTGAAAACACACAAATAGTTAAAAAGTGCCAAAAGCTTGAAAACCAAAAATGTCGGTAAAAACATGGCGTCAGAACAAGATCAAGTGTTCGGTGCCAATCGAAAATTGGACTTTAGAAAAAAAATTAACTTGGCGTGCTTTAACATGACACATCCTATCTCAAGACTTGAGTGGGTCAGCCTCTGACCTTCAGTCTCCCATCCGAAGGCGGAGTACTTCTCATTAGGCCAGTTTAGAAAATTAAACTCTAGCGGTTTTGAGAGAAAATTAGGCTCCCTGGCTAGTGACCGCACACTCGTGTCGAGAAAAGGAGTGATAAATAATAATAAAAACTCTACAACGACTAAGAAGAAAAACACTTACTATAAAACGGCTCAAATAAATATAAGAGCCCCCAAGTGACTTGGGTAAAAGAATGATTCTATGTACCGAAGTACTTATATCATATCTATGTTCAACCGAACTTTAAACGCGTCTTAACCGACCGTCGGCTTCTCCCTTTTCGGTCAAGGACCAAAAAGTGTTATGTACTCCATATGTCGAGAATATTGACGGTGTTTCCAATAACCAGGCAATCAGGTCATAAGGCTGTAACAGACAAAGCTAGCCTTCTTGAGGCAAACTTGTCTAACTCATGTCTGTACTCAGATATTGTTGCTTCCGTTGAGTCTTGTGTATTCGAGCTTATGTATTTGAGCTTATGTATTCGAGCCCTCAAGGCCCCTGGCTTGTAATATAAGGCTTGTATTATTTTATTTTGTGTCTAGAGTTGTGTTGTGATATCTTCCCGTGAGTCCTTGATCTTGATCGTACACATTTATGTCTATGATTAGTGTAGGATGGAATCGAGGGCGTCACAAGTTGGTATCAGAGCCGACTGCCTGTAGGTAGCACCCTTTCCAACTCCTTGGCCGAAGTTGAGTCTAGAAACCGAAAACCGTTTTACTAACTTGGCTGTGTGGCTTACGGCCCACGTCACCAATTGGTGGTATTAGGATCTTTTATTCCTTGTCTATACTCTGGGACTCAGATCTCTCTTCTATTCGGGTTTAAATAGATTTTTACTAACTCAAACCTTAGGTTCTCGTAACTACTTCCTCCCAAAGAGCCCCTCATTCCAGATGGTCGCTTGGTGCACCAGAAGATTTTGAAGATACTCTTCGATGTTTTCTCGAGACCCTTGTGCCCTTCGCCGTTGCAATTCCCTGCCACCGATGAATCCCTATGGATAGCCACATACACTTTCCATCCAAACCTTCTTTTCCAATTGCTCTTGTTATTACAAGATACCTTGAAATACTTTTCTATATTCCGAAAATCCGTTGCACCTGCTACCTTGCAGGTCCTTTTCTGCATGAATACATGTTCGAATAATTCCTCACACTTATCAAGGACTTGACCAGTCCTAGTTATTCATGCGTTTCACAAAATACCCCGAAATGATATTCGACCTTCCGAGAATTCTTTACAACCTATTGCTTTGGAAAGTCTTGCGTGCCTGCATTATGGTTAATTCCATATTTCTAGTAATCTGCGTTGACATCCTCTGTCACTATCGTTTCGAGTCCCTTGATCTGATATGTTGCGAATGCTTGCAATCCTCAAGCATATCCTAGCATTCATCCTTCCGGCTCAGACGTCGCTCCGAACATGAGCTTGTTCTTGGCAAATCGAACCTTGGTTTATTGTCGATCTATATCGATTCAACTCAATTATCTTTTGATCAGAGCCTCTGCTTCTGATCTTCTGGATTGAAAATCGTAATTCCTTTGTAATCAAGCTTTGAAGTTATCCAGATATATCTATAATCTAATGCCTTTGCATTCCTAATTATTCTGGTTGAGTATCGATACTCACGTTAGATCCTTTATGGATCGCCATATCCTTGGTTGGATTATTACCCGACAGTGTCCTTCACATCCAATATCTTGTGAGTTTTTCCCTGATACATAATACCTTCGGTTAATTGTATCATCTACTTTGACTTCGATACTATGCTTTCAAACTCGTATCTTTTGCTTGGTTGATGGTTGTATAGATTCAAAAAAATGCCCCGATGGGTTGAACTTATGCTTTCCATAATCCATGTGAACCCGAGAGTTCTCACGAGTCTTACTCTTGTGGTACTTTGCCAGATAAATCTTCCGCGCTACAATTTCTTCGAAAACAAGGAGTGAATGAAAGGTTATGCATTGAAGAAGTGGGAGTCGACCTTGAATCTTTGTGTTCATGCCCATGGACCCGATGTAGAATTTATCATGGAAGCTGCTCGTAAAAATAATTATTTCTTTGGTACAAGCTCATCTTGTATCCATGAATTGATCCTTTACAATCGTGGTTCTGACCATATTTCCTCCTTGATTCCATTTACTGGATAAGTTGAAATACTTATCCTCTGCAAATCATTTCCCCCGTCGACCTCTACTCCGATTTACCTTCCAGCATTACACCTAGTACTTGCTACTGGGAAGTTTTATACCCCATCACATCATTCCTAGCCTGATGTGCTATATTTTTATCGTGTCAACTTTTAACTATGCTACCTGGACCATATGCCCAGAGCAACTTCCGACGATGAGCGAATCTTACGTCGATCTTCCTCATTTTATCAATTCACCTAGAACAACAAGCTTGATTTTGAGCTTGTGTCGTATCCGTGGTTCCAATAGCCTTTCGCTTCATCCTTCCTATTGCTTGATGGCATCGCTCCTCGATGGCATCTTCATAGAGCCTCACGACAAATGCGTCGTGATCAGCATCAACATTTTGACTTCTGTTGAAATGACAATTGAATTCATGGTGAGAAATACCATCCTTTACCTATGGTGATTTGAGTTATCATCGACTACCCCCTTGTCTTCTTTCCAACACATGATTGATCATGTCTTGGTTATAGCTTGGACTCCTTGCTATTCCTACAGTTGTTCTTTGAGTATTTCTTGTGATCTTCAACTCCAACCCCTACTTGGAACACCATGTTAATGCTACCTCGAAGCATGACTGAGGTATTCCGAATATCAACAAGAACATTGGAAGCACATTGTTGAATGTTTCTTATCCAAACACCGTTGTATGGGTAATATCATGATTGTTACCTCGCCCCCTTTTATCTAAATGCTTTTGAACATGCTGTCATATCATGTATATCCTGCTCCGCTTCCCCTTGGGAAGGATATACTCCCAATTCTGGTGTGTAAACACATTTTCCTTTCCATTGGTCTGATTAATCTGATAATTTCATTTTCCTTTCCATTGGTTTGTTTAACCTTCTTGTGATCTATATGATATAAGCAGAAATAATTCGCTGCTTATAAAACGCCTCGATGTACAACCTTGTCAGTGAGACCCTGTTACTATTGTTGATGATATTCCGGTAACCACCGATGGACGCGAACATTGCCGATTGGTCCGCCTCGTTCAACGAGCAGGAATATGGTTTTCTTTGTCCCTCGCCCTTGGTACCAACGTGGTTGCCAACATAACTGACAGACTATCCTCCGACATAACTTGTATCATAACTGAGTAACATGTCACCGCTCCTTCTACTTTTAACCCACATGGTGGGCCCATAACCCACAGTTCCACAGGATCGAAGCCTGACTCTCCTGTACAACCTTGATGCCGAAGTATCTTATGCTCTTGGCTTTGTGTGTTATCGCGAGCCACCCTCCGAGAGATGATCTATTCCCGATGCTCTGAACCCCCTTTCTCACACTCGGTTCAGGTATCGATCGTTTGTCCATTCACTTGAAACTTCTTATTGTACCTTCATATTTTGCTCTCGACGTTTTCTTAAATTTCAACTCGAGAGATACTTCTGTCACATTCCCTGCATTGTTCACCAGACAATTAACCCTATAAGGGTCAGTTCACCTGAAGTTACTCTTTACTTCCCCACTTAAATCTCGGGACGAGATTTCTTGTAGTGGAGGAGATTTGTAACATCCCCAGCATCACACTACAGTAATCTCCCCCTAATGAAGGTCGTGTCATCATGATCATCATGCCAAAATGCCACTTGTCCAAAATCGGCTTCAAATTCTAATTCAAATTGCATGTAAAATATTTGCGTCTTCTTTCATGCAAATAAAATAGTTCATCCTATGGCAAATAATCCCTAGATATTTGTCATGTTGAAGCCAACATTTTTGGATTTCCCAAATTTGCCCCTAGGAATTTATTATCTGGTCCAGCAGTATTTAAGATGTCCTTTTCATTTTCTAAAATGCTTGGACAACTCCTGATGGCCCAAAACTTTTTGTGACAATGCCCAATAATTGTTTAAAATTGTTTTGGCCAGTGGCATATTTTTGCTAATTCAATTGTGGCTAAAAGAAATGCAAAAGCTGCTAAAAGAAAACGCAAAAGTTAAAAAAATAAAAAGAAAAGAGAAAGAGCACAGGCCACTATGCACTAGGCCAAGTGCACAGTACCTGGCCCGAGCCAACTAGCCCAGCAGGCCGACCCACTCCCCCTCCCCGGTCACTTCCTGTTCCTCCGACTAGGCGGGACAGCGCGCGCCCGTCGCCGTCCAACCACCTCGCTGGCGATGCCCGACGAGGGGATAAGGCTCCGGACGCCTCGGTCCTCTCCCCCGCTCTCCACTGTCGCCCGCTCCGCCTCTCCCTCTCCCACAAGATCCCTCCTTGCTCCCCCCTCGTTCCCCACCTCAACCGAGGGCCGACGTCGCCATGGCTGTGACGTAGCCGCGGCCACCGCACACCCCGCGCCTCGACAACACGTCCACAAGACGCGCCGTCGACCTCTACCTCGACTACGCCTCGCCATCAAGCTCGAGGAGCACCGCAGGCCGCGGATCGAGCCGCCCCCTCTCTTCTCATGCTCCGGCGATTTTCTCCGTCTCCGTCGACCTCTACAGCTCCTAAACCATCACGGGCCTACGTGTGAGCAGTGCTGTGAGCCTCTCCCCCTTTTCCCTCTCTCCGCCAATCTTTTCACCGCCCGTAGCCACCGCTCCGCTAGCACCCGCACGCGTCGCCGCCGATGAGCTCGTTCTGGCCGTTGACACGCTCGCCCGAGCTCACCATTGTGCTCCTGGGGTCTCCAGGAGACCAACGCGCACGCGCACGCACCTTCCCATGCCCCCTAAGCACCTAGCTCGATGAGCGCCCGAGAACGCCGCCGCCTCCGCTCGTCGCCAGCGCCGATTCCGGCCGATTCCGGCGAAACCACCACCACCACCAACTGTGCTGCTCACTCCCCGTTCGAACGCGACCAGCCGTGGACGGTTTGGCGCCCCGTAGGCTTGTCCCGACGTGCTCCCGAACGCCGCTGCCGCCTCCGCTCGCCACCGGCGATGCTCCGGTCGTCCCCGACGCCGGTCGTCGTCACCATCGTGTGCACGGCTCCGGCCAACTCCGGCGAGGCGCCGCCATTTCTTTGGTCGTCGAAGCCGCTCCGTCGCCGGCGTCCGACGTGGCGCCGCGTGGCCTCCCCTATGAGGCTGATGTGTGGGCCCATGGACCCCTGTTGACCGTGTTGACCCAGTCAACTCACTGACTGGGCAGCCCAGAGCCACTGACAGGCAGGCCCCATTCCTTTAATCAACGTTTTAATAATTAAAACTTATTTAGTTAAACTAATTAGACACTGACAGGTGGGGCCTACTAGCTAATTAACTTAGTTTAGTTAAATTAACCACTGTTAATTTGTCCAGTCACTGACCAGTGGGACCCACTGGACCCATTGGTCAACTTTAACAATCAGCATGTCTATTGACTTGCTGACATCATCTCCATGTCATGCTGATGCAATAATTCATTTCTGTTAATTTGAATAATTCCAGAAAATGGTTTAATCTTTGAAAATTCATAGAAAATATACCATAACTCGGATGAAAATGTTTTCTACATGAAAGTTGCTTAGAACGACGAGATGAATCCAAATACGCGGTCTGTTTACTTGTCAGATGCCTCTAACTATCTAAACATGGAACATTTCCCTTCCGGTCATCTATTTGACACAGGTCCAGAACCGGGAATACATTCCCGGTTGATTTTCCCCCTTCACCTATATCGTGTAGCCATACGTTAGGACACACCCGGCACAACATATAGCCACGTTATGCTTTGTGATGCTATGTTTGCCTTATATTTACTGTTTCTTCCCCATCTTCTCTCTGGTATACCCCGAGACTGATGCTGCCTCTATGATCGACTACGTCGACGATGACCCCTCCTTGCAAGAGTAACCAGGCAAGCCCCCCTTTGATCATCCCGATATCGGCCATTCCATTCTCTCTTGCTTGCATTAGATTTTGCTACTGTTATTGTTTGCTCCTATTCTGATGCATAGCCTGCTTTTGTATCTGTTGTTGTACCTTACCTGCTTATCCTAAACTGCTTAGTATAGGTTGGTTAGTGATCCATCAGTGACCCCCACCTTGTCCTTGTTGCCCCTGCTTCATCATTGAAGACCCGATCAACGGGATCGAAGACCATGCCCCAGCACCGCACATCACTTTCCCCTTAGTTGCTCGACACTACTGGGTTACTATCGAGTGTCGAGGGTGAGACCTCTACAACACTTATGATGTTAACCCTGTAGTGTAGCTATTCGGTCGTGGTCATCGAGGGTGGTTCCGCCTTAACCACTTCGACGACTACGTCGTGCAACCCTCAAGTGTGAACCTCGGGGTGGTTCCTCTTACGTTCACCTTGATGATTACATCGAGTGGAATCCACGGGGTGATTCCTCGGGTTTTCCCTTGATGTTTGGACACACAGATTACTATGGTTACTATGACTTTACATGAACCATGTTACTAAAGGCGGTCGGCCCCGAGGGCAGCGAGCTTAATTGCAGTGATGTGGAGATGGGTTGACCTGGAGGGTGCCCGCGAGGTAATTACGAGGCGTGGCCGGGCATTCCTAGCCCTTGCCGCAAGTCCTCGAGACGGGGCAACGGGGTCACATATTTTGTGAGTCTCTGCTTGTTACCGCGTGTTCCTAATCCACTACGATTTGGATATTTGATCCGAGGGGCCTCTGGCCTGATAGCACTAACCATCACGTGGGCATAGTATGGGCGTTCTGTGTCGTATGCATCAGCCGAAGCTTAATATACGTCAGCGACTGAGCGACACGTGCCGGGTTGGACTGCGTAATTACCTGCCTTGTTGAAGGAGGTAACTGGGTCTGCTCACCGGCCGCCCTCGCAACGTGCGGGAGTTCCTGGGGAGATGGCCCATGACCCCTGGGGGCATAGGTTTAGTCCGGCGTGCTGGCCTCTCTATTAAGCCTAGGTCGGGTTGCGGCATATTGTTTGGCCGAGGCCAGGCATGACCCAGGAAAGTGTGTCCGACCGGAGTTAATCGAGTGTAGTGGGTAAGTTGGTGCACCCCTGCAGGGAAGAAAACATCTATCGATAGCCTGTCCTACGGTAACGGACACTTGGAGTTGTATCCCGGTCGATACAACTAGAACTGGATACTTGTGATGAGAACTGGATGGTGATGAGAATTGGATTGTGATGACACTTGGATAGTATGTCTCTGGGATTGCTTTCTCATAGGGAGTCGAGAAAGGATCTCTGGCCGAGGTTGATAACACTACTACTACTTTACTTTAGGCCCTTTACTTTATGCTACTCTACTCCCTCCTGTTGCTGCAAGATGGTGGTTTCCAGAGATGCTAGTATTCTATAGGACTAGGTTCTCCCGTCTATTATGGCATTTCTGCAGTTCAATCCACATATACAGCCCATTTCATTGATACCGATGCATATGTAGTGTAGTTCCTTGCTTGCGAGTACTTTGGATGAGTACTCACGGTTGCTTTGCTCTCCCTTTTCCCCCTTTCTTCTGCTTTCCGGTTGATGCAACCAGATGTCGGAGCCCAGGAGCCAGATGCCACCGCCGATGCTTACTACTACGTGGAGGTCGCCGACGACTAAGAGTAGTTAGGGGCTCCCAGGCAGGTGGCCTGGCCTTTTCGATCGATGTTGCTTTTGTGCTAGCCTTCTTAAGGCAAACTTGTCTAACTCATGTCTGTACTCAGATATTGTTGCTTCGTTGACTCTTGTGTATTCGAGCTTATGTATTCGAGCCCTCGAGGCCCCTGGCTTGTATTATTTTATTTTTTGTCTAGAGTTGTGTTGTGGTATCTTTCCGTGAGTCCTTGCTCTTGATCATACACATTTGCGTGTATGATTAGTGTATGATTGAATCGATGGCGTCACAGTGATGTCCAGGGGCTCGGCAGCCGGATTATAGTTCTACTTGAGAAGGCCGCTCTGTACCTCTGCTGCTAGGGCGGCTGTGTGCTCCTCTGTACGAAGGGAGCGTTCCATGTTTCCATTGACTGTTATGACGCTGCGTGGACCGGGCATCTTGAGCTTGAGATAAGCATAGCGTGGCAGCAAACGCGGTTCGCCCGAGCAGTGCGTGGTAGCCGCTGCGGAAGGGGACGATATCGAAGAATAGCTCTTCGCTTTGGAAGTTGTCCGGGGAACCGAAGACCACCTCCAGCGTGATTGAGCCGTACAACGGGCCTCTACGCCTGGTATGACTCCTTTAAAGGTAGTCTTTGAGGGCTTGATTCGTGAGGGATTAATGCCCATTTTGCGCACTGTATCCTGATAGAGCAGGTTGAGGCTGCTACCACCGTCCATTAGGACTCGTGTCAGGTGAAATCCGTCGATGATTGGGTCGAGGACCAGTGCGGCCGAACCGCCATGACGGATACTAGTTGGATGATCTCGACGATCAAAGGTGATCAGGAATAACGACCACGGATTGAACTTTGGGGCGACTGGCTCTACCGCATAGACGTCCCTGAGTGCGCGCTTGCGCTCCCTTTTGGGGATGTGTGTAGCATATATCATGTTCACCATTTTGACTTGAGGGGGAAATTTCTTCTGCCCCCCAGTGTTCGGCTGCCGGGGCTCTTCGTCATCGTCCTCACTTTGTGATCCCTTTTCCTTGTTCTCAACATTTAACTTGCCAGCCTATTTAAAAACCCAACAGTCTCTGTTGGTATGATTAACTTGTTTATGCAGGCGCCATGTATCCATGCACAGACGGTCGAGTATGCGGTCCAAGCTGGATGGTCCCTCACTGTTCCTTTTGTAGGGCTTCTTCCACTGGCCAGACTTGGAGCCACTAAATCCGGTGTTAACTGTAGTGTCATCGGTGTTATCGCCATTGCTTCGGCGTTTGTGTCTATTGCGCCAGAGCTTGCCGGTGCTGTTTTTGGCCTCGGAGGGGCCTGCCTCGCTGGCTGTGTTTTTGCTACGAGCCTGCCAGCTATCCTCACCCGCGCAAAAGTGGGTCATGAGTGTTGTGAGGGCTACCATGGATTTCGGCTTTTCTTGGCCGAGGTGGCGGGCGAGCCATTCGTCACGGATGCTGTGTTTGAAGGCCGCTGGCATCCGGACAATCAACAATCTAGTTCTTTTTGGTTAGGATCCTAGTCCAGAATTTTCAGGCAGGCTGTTTAACCAGTGTCGAGCTGGCCCTTTGAGCTTTAGTGGGAGGTATTTGATGGCATGGAGGTCGTCTCCACGGGCCATATGGATGTGGAGAATAAAATCCTCGATCCATACTGCGGGATCGGTTGTTTCGTCGTATGATTCAATATTGATGGGCTTGAACCCCTCGGGGAATTCATGATCCATTACTTCATCTGTGAAGCAAAGAGGGTGTGCGGCGCCTCTATATCGGGCCGCGTCGAGGCGCACCTCCGATGAAGTCCGCCTGCGGTTACCAGCCCGGGCGTGACTAGGTTTGTCACGTCCGAATAGGTAGCCGTCATCGCGAGTCGAAAAGCATCCTCGTGATCCATAGATTGATCTGGTGTGTCCTGCTCTACTATACATGTCTTACCGAAGGTCGTATGTATAGTCCCGAGCTGTTTTGTCCCTATTTTTACGAGGCGGTGAGGCGGGCTGCTGTTCGGCCTGATTTGTCGTTTTATCCCAACCGCGGGGTGGTCGGTCCGTCGCACTGTCCCGACCACGTGGTGGTCGTTCCGCATTGCGCGAGGGAGTTAGGGGCTCCGGCACCTCCTCATCAAACTGAGGTAGCTGTCTGCGCTTCGGGTAACTCTTGGCTGGACGCTTGAGGCCGTATTCTTCGGCTGCCAGGACATCAGTCCATCTGTCAATGAGTAGGTCTTGATCAGCTTGAAGCTGCTGTTGATTCTTCTGCAGGCTTCTTGCAGTAGCTATTAGCTGGCGCTTGAAGCGCTCCTTCTCGAGGGGTGCCTCAGGCACGATGAAATCCTCATTGCCGAGGCTCTCCTAGTCCTCGGAGAGTGGAAGATAACTACCGTTATCCGAGTCGTTGGGCATGGCCTATTTATCAGGGTTAACTTGTCCGTATTCTTGTTCCTCCTGTTCGGATGTTGCTCGAAAAGGGTCTTCATTGTTTTCGGCGTTGTCCGGAGTACTATTTTCTCTGGTGCCAGTGTTGCTGTCTTTTGAGCGACGTGACTTAGAACGGAGTTTAGGGTGCCGGCGCTTGGACTGTGTCTCGGGAGGTTTATTCGCAACTGGATCTTCTTTGTCGTCGTCGCTAGCTTTTTTAGGTGTGTCAACCATGTACACATCGTACGAACAGGTGGGCGTCCAACGTCCAGTGAATGGCGGGTCTTGGCCTTGCTCCTTGTCGGCATCGTCGTCCATACCGTCGATGTCTTCGGAGCCATAATCAAGCATGCCGGTTAAGTCCACGATAGTGGCTATGAAGTGGGTGGCAGGTGGGAAGCGAAATTCTCCATCATCAGCCTCTAGTTCGAACCGGACATAGTTCGGCTGTGAGTCCCCCGCCAAGGACAAGTTCTTTAATGAATTTAGAACATCGCCCAAGGGAGAGTGTTGGAAGATGTCTGCGGCGCTGAACTCGAAGATCGATAACCGATCCAGCTTGGTGTCCGTAGGCGTACGTGGTTCAGAACTTATAGCCGGAAACGAGTCCGGAATTCTATTGATGAATATATTGTAAGGTGTTGAGTCTGTGTGCGGCTCCAACGCCGCGGACTCTGTGGCTTCGGATGGCACGATCTGCTCCGGATATAAGGCCGTAGTAGTTACAGGAACCATCTCCCGAATATGGTCCAATGACAGATTTAAGTCATGTTCATCGGAGCGAGGGGGAGCGATCGCCGCGGTCTCAAATCCGTTCAAGATCAAGTCTCCACGGATATCCGCGACGTAGTTCAAGCTTCCAAATCTGACCTGGTGGCCAGGGGCGTAGTTATCAATCTGCACCAGATGGCCAAGTGAGTTGGCCTGCAGTACAAAGCTGCCGAATACGAAGAAGAGGAAGGTTTCTCCTTGGACAGCGTCACTATCAACGATCGAAGGGGCCATCGAACCTTTCGTTGACGGCACAGTGGAACTCTCAATGAAAGCACCAATGTCGGTGTCAAAACCAGCGGTTCTCGGGTAGGGGGTCCCGAACTGTGCGTCTAAGGTCGATGGTAACAGGAGACAGGGGACACGATGTTTACCCAGGTTCGGGCCCTCTCTATGGAGATAATACCCTACTTCCTGCTTGATTGATCTTGATGAATATGAGTATTACAAGATTTGATCTACCACGAGATCATAATGGCTAAACCCTAGGAGTCTAGCCTGTATGACTATGGTAATGAGTATATCCTTTCCGGGCTAAACCCTCCAGTTTATATAGACACCGGGGGGATCTAGGGTTACATAGAGTCGGTTACATAGGAAGGAATCTTCATAGTTGATCGCCAAGCTTGCCTTCCACGCCAAGGAGAGTCCTATCTGGACACGGGTACAGTCTTCGGCCGTCGTGTCTTCTAAGCCCATCAGTTTGGCCCATGGATAACTGGCTGGACGCTCGAGGACCCCTTAGTCCAGGACTCCCTCATCGGGTTGCACGTATTTGTTCTTTGTGTGAAGGTACCATTTACATAGTGTTGCTTGGTTCTCCCACTGGATTGATACCTTGGTTTCACAACTGAGGGAAATACTTTCCGTAGCTATGTTGCATCATCCCTTCCTCTTTGGGGAATATCGACGCAGTCTAGCCACGTCAAAGGAATTTCTGGCACCGTTGCAGGGGAGACATCATCAACATCTATCAGGTTCCTAATCACAAATCTCATCTCCTTGCAATTTACATTATTTTCCTTTTGCCTCTCATTTCCATCTCCCCCACTTCACAAAAAATTGCCTTTTTATCCGCCTTCTTTTTTTGTTTGCCTTTTTCTCATTCGATCTTTGGTCTGCTTGTGTTGCCATGTGTCTTCTATTTGTTTGCATCTTCTCTTGCTAAAAATCTATTGATATGGATCCTCATCCACTTTCTAATCTTTTCAAAAGATCCAATTATGATGAACCAATTGCTAGTGAATTGAGTTCACTAGATTATCTTTATGATGTTTTGCTTGAGATTCGTGAATTTTAAAATTGTGATGAAGTGTTAAAAGAAGAAATTTGTAAAGTGATTCATGATAGCTCCGTGGATGAACATCATGATTGCAATGATGTTATTATAAATTCTATTAATGTCAATTGTCGTCATGATATGCAAAACCCCAAGCTTGAGGATGCTTGTTTTGTTATGTCCACTACTTATTGCAATGATCATGATTGGGGTGATAATGATTCTTATGATCTTCAAAATTTATTAAAGCCTCATGATGAATATGATATTGATAATATTGTTTGCAATAATATAGAAATTGGGTTTGGAAGAGTGTCAACTCTAGGTAATAACGATCCCACTACTTTGTAGAATGATCAATCTTATGAAATTTTTGATAAAAATGGGTTTGGAGAGGTCATGACTTTAGTTGATGTTAATCCCACTATCTTGGAAGATTATAAAAGTTTTATGCATGTGGATCATGAAGAGAAAAATTTATATGACAGCTATATTGTTTGAACTTGATTATGATCCTACATGTAATTATGATGAGAGAGGAAACTATGGTTGTAGAACTTTTCATGTTACTAAATTACCCCTCGTTACGTTGAGATCGTCAATGCTTTATCCTTCTCCTTTGCATATGCTAGTTTTTGCTTGCCTCGATAATTTGTTTGCTCATAAAATGCCTCCGACCCTCGGCCAGTGAAGCATAGGAAGTATGTTAGATTTAAATGTGTTTCTCCGAGGCTCAGTGAAGCATAGGAAGTATGTTAGACTTAAATGTGTTTCTCACATGTTTTATGATGCTCTCTTAGTGTTTCAATTACTATCATGCATGTGAGCATCATTGAAATCTCAAGCCTATCTTAATGGCTATAAAGAAAGAGCTTGTTGGGAGACAACCCAACGAATAAAATATGTTTTTCACCTTTTGTTTCTGTTCTTGAGTGTTTGCACAATTATGCTTCTGTTATGATTATGTTTTTATGTTTTAATTAGTGTTCATGCCAAGTAAAGCCTTTGGGATAGCTTTGGGTGATAGTTGATTTGATCTTGTTGAAAAACAAAAACTTTTGCGTCTAGTAACAGAATTGTTTAAATTTATAGAAGCAATGAAAAATTCTGAATTTTTTACATAAGATTGATATGTAAATGGCCTACGTTGTGCAAATTTTTCAGAAGTTTTGGAGTTACAGGAGTATGGACAAAGCCAGATTACTATAGAGTGTTCTGTTTTTGACAGATTTTGTTTATTTTGATGAATCTATGGATAGTATTGGAGGGTATACGCCATGGAAAAGTTAGAATACAGTAGGTATAATACAAGAATACAATATGAATGTGTTTGCAACTGTACTTAGAGTAGTGATTTGCTTTATTATACTAACGGATCTCATGAAGGTTTTGTTAAGTTTTGTGTGATTTAAGTTTTCAAGTTTTGGGTGAGATCACGATGGATGAAGGAATAAGGAGTGAAAAGAGCCTAAGCTTGGGGATGCCCATGAAACCCCAAGTTAATATTCCAAGAGAACCAAGCAACTAAGCTTGGGGATGCCCCGGAAGGCATCCCCTCTTTCCTCTTTTTCCTTGGAGCTATATTGTTATTCGTCACATATCATGAGTTTTGCTTGGACTGTATTGTATTATATGGGTCTTTACTTGTTTTGGTGTTTAGTTTTTCAAATATTTTCTGGACACACCTATTTGAGAGAGCCAAATTATGTTATGATTTCTTAGGATTGCTCTATATGCTTCACTTAAAAAAATTGAGCTAAGGAATTGCCCTAGTGCTTCACTTATATCTCTTTGAGCATGATGTGCTGTAATATTTTTGAAGAAATACTCTCATGATTCACTTAGATTTATTTGAGAGTTAGTATTTTTTAAAGAAATACTCTCATACTTCACTTAGATTTAGTTGAGAGTTAGTAAAATTTTGAAGAAGTTCTCTCATGCTTCACTTAAATTATTTTGAGAGATGAAAACTTTTATGCTCATGTTCTTCACTTAAATTTGTTGAGCTTGTCAAAAGCCAATGTTGGGGATATCGCTTATCGGGAACTTATCGGTCGACCCATGATAAGGGGTAAATCGGACAGTTTATTGGCATATCGGCTGATTTATCGCTATATCGGCTGATTTGTCGGCCGATTTATCTTATCGGTCAGACAATGTTAAGCGATAAATCGGCCGATTTATCAGAATATCGGAAGATATCTTGAACAGTGTCAAAAGCAATTGCAACATATGAAATTAGTCCCAAAGTGATAGATATTCAAGAGGGATATAATAAAAACTTTCATGAAGATCTTTGGACAAAATAAACTTGATTCTTTGTAAACGTTTTGAGATATGATGATAGTAATATGTGAGTCATGTTGGTGAGTAATTATGCCTTGGTAAGAATATTGGTGTTAAGGTTTGTGATTCCCTATCCAAGTACGAAAATCAATAGTTATGCAATGAAATTATATCCTACTTGTGGTGCATTATTCGGTGTTAATTATGCTTAATGCTCTTTATGTGAATGTTTTTTTCTTGGTTGGTTGCTTCTCAATCTATTTGCTGGCCTCCATTTGTACTAAGTGGGAATACCACTTGTGCATCCAAAATCCTTGAATCTAGTTTCGCCATACGAGTCCACCATACCTACCTCTATGCGGTATTAGCGTGCCGTTCTAAGTAAATTTGCATGTGCCATCTCTAATTTTTAAAATGAATTTCCTTTTTGTGTACCCGTACCGCTCATGAAGAAGTAGGGGGTGACCAATATTTTTCCATGCTATACGTGTTATCCTCAAGATGAGTGTTTATTCACTTCTCATTGCATGAGAGTACGACGATAATAGGGATGCCTAGTCCTAAAATGAAAAAGAAATTTACTTTATGTTGTCAAATAATAAATTCCTTGGAAAGTGTTGGTATGGACGGTACCCATGGATAGGGCTAGCCGTGGGATGTGGAAGTATGGTGGAAAAAGGAATAAACTTTATTTTATGTTTGGGAACCGCCTATGATGTATTTAGCACGGAAAGTATTGGAAACTACTCGGTCATTTTCGTTGACGGGAAAAATATTCCTCCCAAAATATTTTTATCTCTCAATTTAAGCTTTGTGCTCTGGCACCTCTACAAATATCTGCTTCCCTCTGCGAAAGGCCTATCTATTTAATTGTATGCAAAAAATTTATTTGAGCCTCCATCTTCTCTTATAAAGCACCAACTAGGGTATTGAATGTAGCTAATATGCGAGTGTGCTTCGTGAATGGATCAATAATTGAGCATGATGGGCTAGGGATAACTTTCTTTAGTGTTGATATTTTGAAAGACATGGTTGCTTATTGATATGCTTGAGTATTGAAGTCTTCATGTCAAATATTGACTATTGCTTTGAATCATCTAAAAGTCCATATGTCCATGCTACAAAAGAAAAGAATATGTGATGAACATGTTAGGAAGCTGTCGGTGTACAAAAGTAGGGGCCCTCTTTGTACCCCTTTACTTGTGCATGGGCAGTTAGAGCCGCACCTACGACCACACTTAGCAGGGCAGAGGAAGGAAGCAAAAGTACAAGACCACCAGAGTAGCTCCAAGCCAGAGGCGCGAGGAGCTAAGGGATAAGATGGGCTTTCCCCAGCAAGAGCCTTGCCGGGGCAGCTTACGTAGCCCCGGCAAGAGCCTTGCCGGGGCAACTTGCCCAACACCAGCGAGGCCGCCACCCTTGAGCCTAAGGGTTCCAACACCATCAACGACATTGGAACCAAGGCTCGGGAGGCTCCTGCATGGTGGCATGCAGATCTTTGTGAAGACAAAGGGCCTGCGAGGCCTAGATAGGAACCAGAAAACAAGACAACAACGAGGCTCCTTGCCGAGGATCCTACGAGGCCCCGGCAAGGCTCCTGCGGAAGATACCCATGAGGCCCCGGGAAGACTCTTGCCAAGGGCGCCTGCAAGGCCCCGGCAAGACCCTTGCCGGGAATATCAGCAAGACCGTGGCAAGGCCTTGCCGCCCCGTCACCGTCTGACCCACCATCTAAGCAAGTTCCCACGTGGCAGTATGTGGCTCCTAAGCAAACTAGTCAAGCACCAGCGTGGTGGCATGCAGATCTTCGTGAAGACCCTGCCACCACACCAGCTCAGCAGGCTGCCAGCCTACATGGCGTTGCATGCCTCGTTGGCATGGACGCGTGTCGGAGCAAGGCGAAGCGGCGACGGACGGGACGGGTTTCATTGCCGTCCCCGATAAAGCAAGAGGACACCTAAGTAGCGCATTTAATGTGTTTTTTCCGGTGATGTCAGGCAATAAGCTTGTACATTGTACAACTTTCCACCTCCTATGTGCCACTGTGGCAGCCCCTTTGACTATAAAAGGAGGCCCGCGGCGTACTGAGAGAGGATTCGTAGTTTTTGGACCCTGCACGCTTTGTAGCTAGTCCACGAACACCAGATGGACACGAACCAGCAGGAGTAGGGTATTACGCGTCACTCGCGGCCCGAACCTGGATAAACCCCCGCGTTGATCTTCTAAACCCACTCTTTCCACAGCCCCGCGCCCGCCAACCGCAGAAGGGATTTCTCGTGATCCCATAGGTGTCGTTTCCGCCGACATCTTTGGCGCGCCAGGTAGGGTGCGGGAGCTATGAGAATTCCGGTTTTCAAGCCGACGCCTCGACTTCATCATCACGATGGCCCCCAAGAAGAAGGGGATGACAGCGATCGGTTCGTCTGGAGCAGGCCCGTCCACACCAGTGCGGGCGGGCGATGGGGTGGCCACGGATGGCGCCTGAGGCGCCGCCCGTGAGCATCCATGACACTGTGGCACATGGAGCCGGACGAGCGACGTTGTACGGGCCAAAGACGATGAGCCACACGCCGTTGGACCCGGGGACGCGACTATGCTGCCCACGGGCAGAGCGGCGACTTCCCGGACGCCCCCGTCGGCGCCCTCGCCGCAGCCCTCCCAGGCTGCACGCGATGAGCAACAGTGCGACGTCGGCGCCCTCGGGTGCCGCCGCGGGAAGAGCCCTGTGCGTCACTCTCAGGACGCATCGGGCCAGCATGTGCATCAGGACGCTGGCGGAAGCGGCGCGCGACCGCGAGACCGTGATAGAGCTCCTTCTAGCATGGTTAGAAGTCGGAGCGCGTCATGGTCCACATAGCTTTCGCCGCCACCCACGCCATCAGAAGCGCTGGCGCGCGTACAATTGCTCCTTGACTTCTCGCCTGCTGCGGAGAAGCTCAACGAGTGGAGAGACACCATTTGAAGCCTCGTCATCTTCGCCAACAAAGATGAGCCAGTCCCAGCGGGACCCTCGTGCCGGCATTCTATTGACCCGATGTGTGCCGACGATGGGAGGACCAGGGATGCTGCGACCATGCTGCACTCTCCTCCCCGGCGGCCGCGACAGCAGCCGCTAGCTCACTGGGTCGACGTCCATGACGACGTTTCTACGGCATCGTCCGACCCGCTTGCCCGCCGCGACCAACGCCAAGTCCTTCGCGAGTGAGCCCAGGAAGACGCTCGAACCACCATCGAACGACGACGGGAGACGTGCCATCAGTCAGATCGGCATGCGGGGCCTACTATGGACCACCCGGCGCCGGGGGGCTCCGACGACCTGCCTTACGAAGTGGGTTGTCCAGCCTTTACCCGAGAGTTGCGGCAGTTCCAGTGGCCCTCCCACCGCACGTTCAAGCCTGATGTTTGCGAGAAGCACAACGGCAAGATTCACCCATCGGAGTTCCTTAGCATCTACACCATCGCGATGCAGGCTGCCGGAGCTCGCGACAACAAGGTGCTTGCCAATTACTTCCTGTTGGCACTCAAACCCAACGTCATGTCATGGTTGATGCATTTGCCAATGGATTCCATTTCTTCTTGGTCGGATTTGTGTCATGAATTTGTTGGCGCCTTCCCTGGAGGCCACCAAGATCATGGCCAGGCAAGCGATTTGCATATCATCCCCCAGAAAGAAGGCGAAAACCTGCACGCGCACATACAGAGGTTCAGCCGGGTGCAGTACAACATCCCAGATGTTCATCCTGCCGCTGTCATCAGTGCATTCCATCAGAATGTGAGCAACCGCAAGATGCGTGAAGAGTTGGCGATGAACAAGGTCAATGATGTGGCCGAACTTTATGTTCTGGCTGATAGATGTGCTCGAGCTGAAGAGGAGAGGAAGTACCCGAGCGAAGATGCCAGTGCGAAAACCGACTCCACAGACGAAGACACCACCGCCCCGACAAAGAAGGCCGATGCCGCAACGGAAGCGTAAGGGCAAGGCTGTGCTTGTCGTTGAGGGATCCGGCGACCCCGGCGCCGCTAAGAAGGCCAAGGCTGACGACCCCGGCAAGGAGGTTGCCGGGTGCACCTCGTGATGGGCCTTGGCAGCCGCCCACAAGCTAGGAGGCTCCGACAAGCAGTACTGCAAGATCCACCGCACCAAGGGCCATGACCTCCAGAATTGCTGACAGGTTGAGCTTCTTGCAGAGAAGAAGAAATCTAAATATGAAAGGCGGGACAAGGATAAGGGTCAGGATGGTGCTGAGGGGTCCGGCAAGAAGCGCGGCGGCTAAGGAGGTCACCGCGGCAAAGATAACCAACAAGAGAGGCCCGCTCAGGGCCGCGACAAGATGGAGGAAGATGATGATCATGACGAGGATGACGAGTCCGGCGAGCATGAATTCTAGAAAGCTACGGAGGCCATGTGCGTAGACGGTGGCGCCTCGCTGCACGCCTCTCACTGCCAACTGAAGCAGTGGGCGCGTGGGGTCACTGCGGTAGAGCCATCGTTCGATGCCCAGAAGCCACTGAAGTGGTCTCGCACGCCCATCATTTTTGACACCGAGGATCACCCTGATCGCAAAACTGCGGTCGGGTGTTTGTCGTTGTTGGTTTCACCAACAATACGCAACCTCAAGGTGACAAAAGTGCTGGTTGATGGTGGGGTCGGTCTAAATTTGATCTCACCCGTTGTGATCAAGAAGCTACAGATTCCTGATGGAGATCTCGAGGAGACGGGCACGTTTCAAGGGGTCAACCCGGGAAGGAGTCAGCCGAAAGGTAAAATCACGCTGCCCATTACGTTTGGGGGCGAGCTGAACTATAGGACGGAGAAGATCGTTTTTGATGTCACGGAGATCCCCTTGCCGTACAATGGGATCCTTGGCCGCCCAGCGCTGGCCAAGTTCATGGCGGCGTCACACTACGCCTACAATACATTGAAGATGCCGGGGCTGCTGACCATCATCACCATCCCCTCTACCAAGAAAGATGCGCTCATCTACGCCGACCAACTCTACCGAGAGGTAGTTGCAGCAACTGCCGCCAAGGCACTTGCTCCTGCCGCTGAAGCCCCGTGAAGGAAGAAGGCCGCCAACAAGACCTCTTCCGGTGAGACCTTTTCTGGCAAGACCTCTTGCACCCACTCCGGCAAGCGCACCTCTTCGGAGTGATGTGCTCCCGTTGAGGACGTGCCAGAGAGCTCCACCGGCAAGAGCAAGAAGTCCAAGGCTGCACCACCAGAGACCAAGAAGGTGTCCGTCAAGGAGGACAGCACGGGCGGGGCTTTTACCATAAGCTCCACCCTCGACAGCAAATAGGAAAGCGTGCTCGTCGCCTTCCTGCGGGCGAATGTTGATGTATTTGCATGGCAAGCATCTGACATCCCCGGCGTTCCCAGGGAGGTGATTGAGCACCATCTTGCTGTGTGTCCTCACGCGCGACCCGTCAAGCAGAAGGTCAGGAAGCAAGCTTTGGAGCGACAAGAGTTCATCATTGATGAGATCAGGAAGTTGGAGGGGGCAGGCATGGTTAGAGGATTACTCTACCCCACGTGGTTGGCCAATCCGGTGGTGGTGCGTAAGGCGAATGGGAAGTGGAGGTTGTGTATTGACTACACAGATATCAATAAAGCCTATCCAAACGATCCTTTCCCTCTACCATGCATCGACCAGATTGTAGACTCCACTGCCGGGTGTGACCTGTTGTCATTCCTCGACGCCTATTCAGGATACCACCAGATCTTCATGATGAAGGAAGATGAAGAGAAGACCGCGTTCATCTCCCCATGTGGTACGTACTGTTTTGTACGAATGCCTTTCAGGTTGAAAAGCGTTGGTTCGACGTTTTCCCGGGCGATCCAAATTGGTTTTGAGCCCTAGCTACATAGAACTATGAAGCCTATATGGATGATATAGTAGTCAAGACCAAGGACAGGGCCACGCTCGTACAAGATCTAGAAGAAACATTTGCAAATCTGTGCAAGATCAACCTCAAGCTCAACCTAGAGAAGTGTGTGTTTGGTGTCCCGTCCGGCAAACTTCTTGGGTTCTTTGTGTCTCAACGCAGAATCGAAGCAAATCCCGACAAGATCAAAGCCATTGAGCAGATTGAGGCGCCGAAACGAGTTAGGGACGTACGCAGGCTCGCCGGATGCGTTGCTGCCCTGAGTAGGTGATGTCTACTATGCAACCATCTTCTTGTAGATGTTGTTGGGCCTCCAAGTGCAGAGGTTTGTAGGACAGTAGAAAATTTCCCTCAAGTGGATGACCTAAGGTTTATCAGTCCGTGGGAGGCGTAGGATGAATATGGTCTCTCTCAAACAACCCTGCAACCAAATAACAAAGAGTCTCTTGTGTCCCCAACACACCCAATACAATGGTAAATTGTATAGGTGCCCTATTTTGGCGAAGAGATGGTGATACAAGCGCAATATGGATGGTAGATATAGGTTTTTGTAATCTGAAAATATAAAAACAGCAAGGTAGCTAATGATAAAAGTTAGCGTAAACAGTATTGCAATGCTAGGAAACAAGGCCTAGGGTTCATACTTTCACTAGTGCAAGTTCTCTCAACAATAATAACATAATTGGATCATATAACTATCCCTCAACATGCAACAAAGAGTCACCCCAAAGTCACTAATAGTGGAGAACAAACGAAGAGATTATGTTAGGGTACGAAACCACCTCAAAGTTATTCTTTCCAATCAATTTGTTGGGCTATTCCCATAAGTGTCACAAACAGCCCTAGAGTTCGTACTAGAATAACACCTTAAGACACAAATCAACCAAAACCTTAATGTCACCTAGATACTCCAATTTCATCTCAAGTATCCGTGGGTATGATTATACGATATGCATCACACAATCTCAGATTCATCTATTCAACGAACACATAGAACCTCAAAGAGTGCCCCAAAGTTTCTACCAGAGAATCAAGACGAAAACGTGTGCCAACCCCTATGCATAGGTTCATGGGCGGAACCCGCAAGTTGATCACCAAAACATACATCAAGTGAATCACGTGATATCCCATTGTCAACACAGATACGCACGGCAAGACATACATCAATCCGATAATATTACTTCAAGGGGAAAACTCAACCCATTACAAGAGAGTAGAGGGGGAGAAGAAACATAAGAATAAACTATAATAGCAAAGCTCGCAATACATCAAGATCATATCACCTCAAGAACATGAGAGAGAGAGAGAGAGAGAGAGAGAGAGAGAGAGAGATCAAACACATAGCTACTGGTACATACCCTCAGCCCCAAGGGTGAACTACTCCCTCCTCGTCATGGAGAGTGCCGAGATGATGAAGATGGCCACTGGTGAGGGTTCCCCCTCCGGCAGGGTGCCGGAACGGGCTCCCGGGAGGTTTTTGGTGGCTACAGAGGCTTGCAGCGTGGAACTCCCGATCTATTATGTTCCCCGATCGTTTTAGGGTATATGGGTATATATAGGTGAAAGAACTACGTCAGGGGAGCCACGAGGGGCCCACGAGGGTGGAGGGCGCGCCCTAGGGGGTGGGCACGCCCCTACCTCGTGGCTCCCTCGTTTCTTTCCTGACGTGCACTCCAAGTCTATCGGGTAGCTTTCCTTCCAAAAATAACTTCTCCAGAAGGTTTCATTCCGTTTCGACTCCGTTTGATATTCCTTTTCTTTGAAACTCTGAAATAGGCAAAAAACATCAATTCTGGGCTGGGCCTCCGGTTAATAGGTTAGTCCCAAAAATAATGTGTAAGTGTTTAATAAAGCCCATAAACATCTAAAACACATAATATAATAGCATGGAACAATAAAAAATTATAGATACGTTGTAGACGTATCAGCATCCCCAAGCTTAATTCATGCTCGTCCTCGAGTAGGTAAATGATAAAGCAGAATTTTTGATGTGGAATGCTACTTGGCATAATTTCAATGTAATTCTTCTTAATTGTGGTATGAATATTCAGATTCATATAGTTTATTTATGCTCCATTTTCATCACACAAGAATGCTCTCATCATGCACAACCCCGATGACAAGCGAAGCAATTGTTTCATACTTTAGTAATTTCAAACCTATAAACTTTCACGCAATATATGAGCGCAAGCCATGGACATAGCACTATGGGTGGAATAGAATATGATGATGGGGGTTACGTGAGACAAAGAAGGAGAAAGTCTCACATCAACGAGGCTAATCAATGAGCTATGGAGATGCCCATCGATTGATGTTAATGCAAGGAGTAAGGATTGCCATGCAACGGATGCACTAGAGCTATAAATGTATGAAAGCTCAACAAAAGGAACTAAGTGGGTGTGCATCCAACTTGCTTGCTCACGAAGACCTAGGGCACTTGAGGAGGCCCATTATTGGAATATACAAGCCAAGTTCTATAATGAAAAATTCCAACTAGTATATGAAAGTGACAAAACAAGAGACTCTCTATCATGAAGATTATGGTGCTACTTTGAAGCACAAGTGTGGCAAAGGATAGTAGCATTGTCCCTTCTCTCTTTTTCTCTCATTTTTTTGGCCTTCTCTTTTTTATGGCCTTTTTTGGCCTTCTCTTTTTTATGGCCTTTCTCTCTCTCTTTTTTAATTCCTCACTTGGGACAATGTTCTAGAAAATGATGATCATCACACTTCTATTTATTTACAACTCAATGATTACAACTCGATACTAGAACAAAGTATGACTATATGAATGCCTCCGGCGGTGTACTGGGATATGCAATGAACCAAGACTGACATGTATGAAAGAATTATGAACGGTGGCTTTGCCACAAATACTATGTCAACAACATGATCATGCTAGCAATATGACAATGATGAATGTGTCATGATAAATGGAATGGTGGAAAGTTGCATGGCAATATATATCGGAATGGCTATGGGAATGCCATAATAGGTAGGTATGGTGGATGTTTTTAGGAAGATATAAGGAGGTTTATGTGTGAAAGACCATATCATATCATGGGATTTGGATGCACCGGCGAAGTTTGCACCAACTCTCAATGTGAGAAAGGGCAATGCACGGTACCGAAGAGGCTAGCAATGATGGAAGGGTGAGAGTGCGTATAATCCATGGACTCAACATTAGTCATAAAGAACTCACATACTTATTGCAAAAATCTACAAGTCATCAAAAACCAAGCACTACGCGCATGCTACTAGGGGATAGATTGGTAGGAAAAGACCATCGCTCGTCCCCGACCGCCACTCATAAGGAGGACCATCTATTTAAGACTCTCAAAATAATATAAGTGAAGCATGAGAGATCATCTATTTCTTCAAAATAAAACCACCACCGTGCTCTAAAAGATATAAGTGGAGTACTAGAGCAAATGACAAACTACTTCGAAAGATATAAGTGAAGATCAATGAGTAGTCGAATAATTATGTGACTATGTGAAGACACTCTCGCATTTAAGAATTTCAGATTTTGGTACTTTATTCAAAAAGCAAGAAAATCTCCAGAAAATAAAATGAGACTCCAAGCAAAACACATATCATGTGGTGAATAAAAATATAGCTCCAAGTAAAGTTAGCGATGAACGAAGACAAAAGAGGGGATGCCATCCGGGGCATCCCCAAGCTTAGGCTCTTGGTTGTCCTTGAATATTACCTTGGGGTGCCTTGGGCATCCCCAAGCTTAGGCTCTTGCCACTCCTTATTCCATAGTCCATCGAATCTTTACCCAAAACTTGAAAACTTCACAACACAAAACTTAACAGAAGATCTCGTGAGCTCCGTTAGCGAAAGAAAACAAAACACCGCTTCAAGGTACTGTAATGAACTCATTCTTCATTTATATTGGTGTTAAACCTACTGTATTCCAAATTCTCTATGGTTTGTAAACTACTTTACTAGCCATAGAGTCATCAAAATATGCAAACAATACACGAAAAACAGAATCTGTCAAAAACAGAACAGTCTGTAGTAATCTGTAACTAGCGCAAAATTTTGGAACTCAAAAAATTCTAAAATAAATTGGTGGACCTGAGGAATTTGTCTAGTAATCATCTGCAAAATGAATCAGCTAAATAGCACTCTCCAGTAAAACGTTGAAGCTAATCTCGTGAGCACTAAAGTTTCTGTTTTTTACAGCATGATCATAAAGACTTCACCCAAGTCTTCCCAAAGGTTCTACTTGGCACAAACACTAATTAAAACACAAAACCACATCTTAACATAATCTAGATGGATTATTTATTCCTAAAGATAACCAAAAAGCAAGAAACTAAAATAAAATTGGGTTGCCTCCCAACAAGCGCTATCGTTTGATGCCCCTAGCTAGGCATGATGATTTCAATGATGCTCACATAAAAGATAAGAATTGAAACATAAAGAGAGCATCATGAAGAATATGACTAGCACATTTAAGTCTAACCCACTTCCTATGCATAGGTATTTTGCGAGCAAACAACTTATGAGAACAATAATCAACTAGCATAGGAAGGCCAAACAAGCATAACTTCAAAACTTTAAGCACATAGAGAGGAAACTTGATATTATTGCAATTCCTACAAGCATATGTTCCTTATGCATAATAATTTTCAGTAGCATCATGAATGAATTCAACAATATAACCAGCACCTAAAGCATTCTTTTCATGATCTACTTGCATAGAAATTTTACTACTCTCCACATAAGCAAAATTCTTCTCATTCGGAATAGTGGAGTATCATAAGAGACTTGAATACTATAAATTGTTTCTACATTAAAAGAGTAATGTTCAGAAAATGGTAATAATAATCATGACAAGTTTTATAAATATAATCATCACTGCTTTTTATAGCATAAGTTTCATCACAATAATAATCATAAGTAGCAACTTTGTTCTCATCATAATCAATTGAAACCTCTTCCGAAATAGTGGATACATCACTAAATAAAGTCATGACCTCTCCAAATCCACTTTCATAAATATTATAAGATTCAACATCCTCCAAAATAGTGGGATCATTACTTCCTAAAGTTTACACTCTTCCAAACTCACTTTCATAAATATAATCATCATAAGTAGGAGGCATGCTATCATCATAACAAATTTGCATATCAAAACTTGGGAGACTAAAAATATCATATTCATTAAGCATAGCATCACCAAGCTTGGGACAAACATTAATTGCAGCAAATATATTCTCAAAAACATCATCTTCATCAAGCATAGCATCCCCAAGCTTGGGCCTTTTCATATCATAAGCATAATCACTCTCATCATCAATAGTATGGATATCACCAATAGTATAGCAAACATTATTATCATATTCTTCCAAGCAAATGCCAAAAATATTTTCAAGGTCATAAGAAGTATCACTATCTTCCCAATCATAATCATCACAATAAGCAATAGGCATAACGAGATCATCATCAAGTGCATCATCTTCCACAATTATTTTTGATTCATTTTCATGAGGCACATCAATAATAGGAGCAACATTATTTGGGAGAGATATCTTTTTACCTCTCTTCCTTTTTCTTTTCTTCTTCTTCACCACATCATATGTGGGTTCAAGCCTCTTTTTTGAGCTCCTTATTGATGAGATTGGTTGAATAAAAGGCTCCTCCTCATTACCTGATTCATCATAAGAAATAATAGGAGGATATTGGGAAGGATCTTCCCTTTCGTTAGTATTCTCTTCATCCTCTATTTGTTTTATTTTCTTTATGTAATTGGCAATATAAGGATTTTCAATGCAATTCACCACACAATACATATAAATTTCTTCTATATCAAAATGAAGAACTCTATTAAGGGCAAATTCTCGAATATCCTTAGTTATACGTTTCATTTCTTCATAACCCAAGAGCAAACTAAGTTCATTATGATGTGCAAGGGAAATCAAGTCATCACAATTTTTGGACATAATACAATCATGAAACAATTTGCATTGGGTACTGAAATGATCATGTTCATTGCAAAGTTCACAATTATGGCTAAGAAAGTTTAAATTTTCAGCACACGCATCTAGCCTTTCTTGCAACCATTTAGTTTCTAAATGCTTATGCCTCTTGCAATATCTATCTTCTCTATTTGGTGTGTACTTGCAAACCCAATACACTCCACAAATATTGACATGCTTATAGGAGATATTTTCATCATGACTAGTGCAATCATCATTAGTACTATGGGTATTCAAGGAGTTCATACTAACAACATTGCAATCATGCTCATCGTTCAAAGATTTAGTGCCAAACATTTTAATGCATTCTTCTTCTAACACTTTGGCACAATTTTCTTTTCCATCATACTCACGAAAGATATTAAAAAGATGAAGCGTCTGAGACAACCTCAATTCCATTTTTTTGTAGTTTTCTTTTATAAACTAAACTAGTGCTAAAACAAGAAACCAAAAGATTCGATTCCAAGATCTAAAGATATACCTTCAAGCACTCACCTCCCCGGCAACGGCGCCAGAAAATAGCTTAGTTGACGGGGTGTGAGTGCCGCTTCTAACCTCCCGACAACGGCGCCAAAAAGAGTTTGATGTCTACTACGCAACCTTCTTCGTAGATGTTGTTGGGCCTCAAGTGCAGAGGTTTGTAGGACAGTAGCAAATTTCCCTCAAGTGGATGACCTAAGGTTTATCAATCCGTGGAGGCGAGGGATGAAGATGGTCTCCTCAAACAACCCTGCAACCAAATAACAAAGAGTCTCTTGTGTCCCCAACACACCCAATACAATGGTAAATTGTATAGGTGCACTAGTTCGGCGAAGAGATGGTGATACAAGCGCAATGTGGATGGTAGATATAGGTTTTTGTAATCTGAAAATATGAAAACAGCAAGGTAACTAATGATAAAAGTTAGCGTAAACAGTATTGCAATGCTAGGAAGCAAGGCCTAGGGTTCATACTTTCACTAGTGCAAGTTCTCTCAACAATAATAATTGGATCATATAACTATCCCTCAACATGCAACAAAGAGTCACCCCAAAGTCACTAACAGTGGAGAACAAACGAAGAGATTATGGTACGGTACAAAACCACCTCAAAGTTATTCTTTCCAATCAATCCGTTGGGCTATTCCTATAAGTATCACAAACAGCCCTAGAGTTCGTACTAGAATAACACCTTAAGACACAAATCAACCAAAACCCTAATGTCACCTAGATACTCCAATGTCACCTCAAGTATCCGTGGGTATGATTGTACAATATGCATCACACAATCTCATATTCATCTATTCAACCAACACATAAAACCTCAAAGAGTGCCCCAAAGTTTCTACCGGAGAATCAAGACGAAAACGTGTGCCAACCCCTATGCATAGGTTCATGGGCGGAACCCGCAAGTTGATCACCAAAACATACATCAAGTGAATCACGTGATATCCCATTGTCACCACAGATACGCATGGCAAGACATACAACAAGTGTTCTCAAGTCATTAAAGACTCAATCCGATAAGATTACTTCAAGGGGAAAACTCAATCCATTACAAGAGAGTAGAGGGGGAGAAGAAACATAAGATCCAACTATAGTAGCAAAGCTCGCGATACATCAAGATCATGCGAAATCAAGAACACGAGAGAGAGAGAGAGAGAGAGAGAGAGAGATCAAACACATAGCTACTGGTACATACCCTCAGCCCCGAGGGTGAACTACTCCCTCCTCGTCATGGGGAGCGCCGGGATGATGAAGATGGCCACCGGTGAGGGTTCCCCCCTCCGGCAGGGTGCCGGAACGGGCTCCCGAGAGGTTTTTGGTGGCTACAGAGGCTTGCGGCGGTGGAACTCCCGATCTATTCTGTTCCCCGATTGTTTTAGGGTATGTGGGTATATATAGGTGAAAGAAGTACGTCAGGGGAGCCACGAGGGGCCCACGAGGGTGGATGGTGCACCCTAGGGGGGTGGGCGCGCCCCCTACCTCGTGGCTCCCTCATTTCTTTCCTGACGTGCACCCCAACTCTATCGGGTAGCTTTCCTTCCAAAAATAACTTCTCCAAAAGGTTTCATTCCGTTTCGACTCCGTTTGATATTCCTTTTCTTCGAAAGTCTGAAATAGGCAAAAAACAGCAATTCTGGGCTGGGCCTCCGGTTAATAGGTTAGTCCCAAAAATAATATAAAAGTGTTTAATAAAGCCCATAAACATCCAAAACACATAATATAATAGCATGGAACAATCAAAAATTGTAGATACGTTGGAGACGTATCAGTAGGTTCATCTCCAAATCTGCTGAGCGCGCCCTCCCCTTTTTCAAAGTTTTGGAAAAGGCAGGTCCTGTAAAATGGACTCCGGAGGCAGAGCCAGCGTTGCAAGTTTTGAAGAGGTATCTTTCATCCACGCCGATACTAGTCGCACCTAAACCACAAGAGCCGTTGCTGCTATACTTAGCAGCAACGAATCAAGTGGTCAGCGTTGTGCTAGTAGCACAGAGGGAACTCGAGGGAGAAGCAGCAGTAGCAGCAGAGCCGTCAGATGATGGGCCGGGGCCCTCCCCGGCGGGTCCTGACGCCGGCAAGGCGGAACCCCCGGCAAGGCCCGGTCCCGGCTAGGCAGAGTCTGCGCAAATGGGCGAAGTTGAACAGAAGAAGAAGATGGTGCAGCACCCAGTTTATTTTGTCAATTCCCTCTTGCAGGGGGATAGGTCAAGATATTCTAGTATGCATAAGCTACTTTTCAGCCTCCTCATGGCCTCAAGAAACCTGCGCCATTATTTCCAAGCACATGAGATCACCGTTGTCACCCGCCTCCCGTTGCAACGAATCTTGCACAACCCAGATGAAACTGGGAGGATTGTGGAGTGGGCATTGGATCTATTGAGCTTTGGCCTCAAGTTTGAAAGTACTTCAACAATCAAGAGCCGAGCCTTGGCAGAATTCATAGCAGAATGGACCGCAATGCCCGACGAGGAGATTCAAGAGACCACCCTTCCCGGCAAGGAGACGAGCAGTGAGTGGATTATGTACTTTGACAGAGCTTTCTCACTCCAAGGTGCTGGTGCCAGCGTACTACTCGTCGCACCCATCAGGGAGCGCCTCAAGTACGTAATCCAGATACACTTTCCTCAGGAAAAGTCAAGGAACAACATGACAGAGTACGAGGGATTGCTGGCCGGTCTCAGGATCGCGGCAGACCTCGGAATCAGGAAGCTCATCATCAGAGGTGATTCGCAGCTTGTTGTCAAGCAAGTGAACAAGGATTACCAGAGCCCGTTGATGGAGGCCTATGTGGATGAAGTGAGGAAGTTGGAAGAGCGCTTTGACGGATTGCAAGCAGAGCTTCCCCGAGCGGAGGACGGCATTGCTGACGACCTGTCAAAATGCGCTGCTCTCAAGTTGCCTGTGGAACCAGGTACCTTTGTGCTTCAATTAACTCAGCCATCCGTCGAACCATCCGCAGGACAGAGCAAACGAGGGAAAGAGGACTCTGGCAAGTACTTTCCCGCTGAGCTCCCAGGAGCTGCCATCAAGGACATTGCCGGGTGTCCCAAGCTTGCCGGAGAGCAGCAACCCCCGAAGAGGCCTCAAGCCCTGGCTGTAGAGGTAGCTGCCCTTACGGCCGAAGATGTGCCTTTAGTCCTTTCCGTCGATCCCCAGGATCTGGCATGGGCACAGCCCACCGTCCGTTTCCTCCAAACAGGGGAGCTCCCCGAGGAGCAGGAAGAAGCAGAGAAAGTAGCCCGTCAGTCCAGCATGTACTAGTTTGTGGATGATGCCCTATATAGAAGGAGATCGAACGGTGTAAGGTTGAAGTGCATTCCTCGGGAAGACGGACTAAGGCTGCTGGCAAAGATACATGGAGGCATGTGTGGCTCCCACATAGGGTCGAGAGCCCTTGCCGGTAAGGCATTCTGACAAGGTTTCTTCTGGCCCACCGCTCTCCAGGATGCGACAGCACTAGTAACCAAGTGTGAAGCATGCCAGTTCCATTCAAAGAAGCTTCATCAACCGGCTCAAGCTCTTCAGACCATCCCTCTTTCCTGGCCATTTTTGGTCTGGTGGCTCGATATACTGGGCCCCTTTCCCTGTGCTGTCGGGGGCTTTCAGTACTTGTATGTCGCAATCGACAAGTTCACAAAGTGGCCGGAAGTGGAGCCGGTGAGAAAGGTGACGGCACAGTCAGCCGTCAAGTTCTTCAAGAGGCTAGTCTGCCGTTTTGGCGTGCCCAATAGGGTCATCACCGACAACGGCACACAGTTCACAAGCCGCACTTTCATGCAGTACATTCAGGATCTCGGCAGCAAGGTTTGTTTTGCTTCTGTTGCTCATCCCAGAAGTAACGGCCAGGCTGAGAGAGCGAATGCAGAAGTGTTGCGGGGCCTCAAGACCAAAACTTTTGACAAGCTGCACAAGTGCTGAAGTGTAACATCCCAAATTTTCAATTTGGAATGTTATACCTAGGTTATTCATGCATATCATATTTTATTGCATATCTGCTTTGCGACCCTCGAAATTCTAAGCAACTCAAGGACCCACGGAGAGAGTTGGGGATTTCACCGTTTCATATTTGAATTTTATCAAGTATTGAAACAAGGGTCATTTGTTTTAATTATTTTTCTCTCCGAAAATATTTCATATCAAATTATATGAGAGGGGATAATATGACTTCCCCAAAAATAATGAAATATTGGAGGAAAAATATTAAAAAAAATAAACATTTTTATTGGATTTTATTGCTATTTTATTTGAATTAGGAAAAATACGCGTTTTCCAAAATTGCATTAGAGTCCTAAATAAATGTTCACCTTGTCCGGTAGATTTTTACAGGACGGGGAAAATTTATTTTGGGATTTTTGGAGTCCGTTTAGTATTTCTTTTCTTCGTTTTTCCGTGCGTCAGAATATTTTAAAAAACAATTTACCGCCTTACCGGGCCGTGTCCGCCTGGGACACCGACCCAGCCGACCCTTTAAGAGGCGAGGCCTCGAGCAGCCGCCAGCCCCAGCCTACCCGCGTGCCCCGCCAAACCGTAGACACCGCCGCCGCGCCGCCGCCGATCTCCATCGAGCCACCGCCGTTGACTTTAGTCCGGTCGTTTTTTTAGAAACCCTAGCCCGTTTTTTCCTTTAGATCGGTTTTTGTTTTGGTTTTATTCGGTTCGGTTAAACTGCGGACGCTCGTCGGTATATTTGTTTTAACGAACGTCGTTCACCCATTAGTCATAGACAGCGAAGTTCATTCGTTAGCCTGTTTGTCAGTTTTCTTTTTTCCAGGGTTTTTCCGTGATTATTTTCTATCGCGATTTCTGCCCTAATTTTCGTTTTAGTTTATCTTTTCGCTCTTTTATTGGAATCAGGCGATTCAAGTGCCTAGTTCTTCATCTCGAAGCCCTCTTTCTGTTTAACCAACTTGAACAAGATTTTGGTACTGTAAAGTTTGACTTTAGTCCAGATTAGTAATCGGATCTTGTTTCTTTCGCAGTTTGAGTTTAGTTGCTCCGTTTGTTTTGATTCTTTTTGCAAACCGGAGTTCTTAAGTTGAACTTTCTGGTTAGATCATCTTATTTGAGTTTTACCTGTGCATCTTTGATTGATTGCTTATGTATGCTATTGTTTGTTTGCGATAGAATTCCCGGAGTGCAAAGCGTGCTACTACGAGTCTCTAGGTTTTTCGGATCGTCGGCAAGGCAAGTAACACATTGATCATACTCTTTTCATACCCAGTTTTTATGCATTTGTTATAATCCTCAAACATTGCATGATTAAGGTGTGATTAACTTGTGGGTATTGGGAAGTAGTTGATGAGGTAGAACCTAATACCCTGTTTTATTATCAAACCCTGGGAGTTACTTCTACGTTATGCTTATATTGCCATGATATGCTCGTATACGTGGTTTGGGTTTGAGTGTATCCATGACAGATGTGAGATTGTTAATTTCTGCTTCAATTTAAGGTGGCAACTTTAATACACATCTGGGTGGATTGTTTGTTTTGGGCACCTGGGGAATCTAGCGATGTCCTAGGAGATCCCGGGGATATACCGTGTGATCCTCCTACGGTCCGCCATCCAGGCTCAAAGGGATCGTGAGATATTTCATGCTAGAATCTTCCGTGTGCAGCCACAAGCCATTATGGGCTCTGGCATAGTTGAGTATGCTACATGACCTCTTGAAGAGGTGGACTAGCAGATGTAGGGGAAAGTAGGTGTACCGGTCCACCCGAAGAAAAGAGTTAATGTTTCTGAAAGACTGTGTCTCGGTCATCCATTTCTCAAACACCATGTAGTGCGAGAAATCAAACGGAGGAGATCGAGTCTTGTGGGGAAAACTGCGCAGACCTCTGCAGAGTGTACAATCTAATCATGGTTAGCCATGTCCCCGGTTATGGACATCTTGAGTATCTAGTACTTGGATTATCCTATTGTATCTCATCACTCTAAATTAATTTGTTGGGTTATTAATGATTACTTTTAATTGGGATTGAGATGGGGGTACCAATCTCAATGTTTCAACCACCATGATAGTTAAATAAAATTTATTTCTTTGATGTAGGGAAAAACTGGCTTTTCGCAAAAACATATAACCTTAGAGCCTCCACCTGCCAAATATGCATGTAGTGATAGCTTTATCTGTTCATTGCTCTACTATGTTATTTTGCCAGCATATTCCGTGTGCTGACCCGTTTCCGGGATGCAACGTATTATGTTGCAAACTTTTCAGATGACGAGTAAGGTGCGATAGGTCGTTGTCATGCACTCAGCTATGCCGTTGGAGTTGATGGACTCACTTTATCTTCCAAGCCTTCCACTGTTATCTCATTTAGATGGCCATAAGCCATATTTATTGTAATAAGTTCTCTTTTGAGACATTCGATGTAATAAGTGTGTGATTGCACTCTGTTATAAATCCTTCGAGTACTGTGTGTGTCAGCATTACTGATCTAGGGATGACACTTATGCACAGAGATTTGACCATCTGAGGTCGGATCACTACAGGAAGGCACAGGATAGATGAATTGCCAACGGTTCTTTGGTCGATCAGAACAATGCCAGATCGAGCCACTGGCCAGACACCCTTTGCCCTGGTATACGGGGTAGAAGCAGTTCTCCCCACGGAACTCATATACGGGTCACCTCGAGTGCTCGCTTAAGATGAGCGTGAGCAAGAGCAGTTGCGTCAAGAGGATGCGACACTCCTTGAGGATGATCGTCTTCGGGCTGCTATGCGAGCCGCTCGCTACCAGCAAGCCTTGTGCCGCTATCATAGCCGCAAGGTTCACGCGTGAAGCCTTGACAAAGGCGACCTTGTTCTTCGGCGAATTTAATCCGCCAAGAATTCAAACAAGTTGACATCAAAGTGGGAAGGCCCTTACCGGGTAATATGAGTCACAAGGCCCGGCGCAGTCTACCTGGAGACCGAAGGTGGCATTCCGGTGAGCAATTCCTGGAATATCGAACATCTTCGCAAGGTTTACCCCTAAGGCACGGTTGTCCGTAGCCCCGGCGACCCCCATTCTGTACTAGCCTTGCCGGCAAGGCATGTAACCCTATGTACAGTGCCAGGCGCGGACCCTGAGCATAAATAAATGAAGCGATGGCGCCCTAAGTTTTAGCATGCATGCTAGGTTGAGTCTTTCTCTTTGTTAGGGTCGATAGTGCTTAGCGGCGACTAACCTCTAGCATAGAGGTTGAGTGTGCGTCTCTCTGTTCCTTCCCGTCCTTTCTTTTTGTTCGCAGGATGCGCTGGCGTTTCTGCTGAGCTGTTTGGGGGAAAGAAAACAGGCCGACGCTCCAACCGCGGCATGCCAAGGTTGCCGGGGGCTACAGAATCCAGAGGTCCGACCACGGCAAGCCAAGGTTGGCGGGGGCTGCAGAATCAGATAAGTCTTTTATCCCCCACTTTGCACTTCCGTATGGAACTTGAACGTACGAAGCTTCGCTCACTCTTATACCGCCGTGCTCCCTCTTTCCCGTGCCCAAGAACCTTTCTTTGGGCCGGAACTTGGTTGTAGTGCGATGGAAAGGGAACAAACGAAGGGCCTAAACCTACTTTGCCCCTACCTCCGCCGAGGGCGTGAGTGTAGTCAAGCTATTGAGCAGGAGGACGGCAAGGTCTGTTGCCGGGTAACGATGTTTATTTTAAAATAACAAGGATTCAATCCTTGGTGCGGGCCTCGCTCGCGCACCAAATAAACTGGCAATCACCCCTTTTCTTCATTAATACGTTGTTAACAAGTACAATTCATACAGAGTGTCAGCTTGAGCAAGGGGATTACAAGGTTTAAATTCAACAAGTGCACGCAGGCTTAAGATCTAAAAAAAGGATAAGATCCCGGTAATCCCTTTCTTGTCCTTCTCCTCAGGAAGCGGATCGGGATGACAGGGGGGCAAAAGGAGCGCCTAGGCGAAGTACGAGCAGCAGAGGACACCAAGAGAATGTCCCCGCGGCCGCCCAGAAGAAGGCTGGTGATGATGGTGCTGGGGAAGAGGCCGAAAGATGAGGAAGCGGGCCGGCGATACGCGACAAAGGCGTCGACGCCATCGTACTACGACTTGCCAGCCCACCACCTACCTTCTTCGTCTTATCCAGCCCTCCAGCGGCAGCCGCCAGAGCGACGGCCCCGAGAATTTCAAGGAGCTAGAGGGCCAGGTGCTGATGGTGCTGCTGTCGGCTCCGCCTAGTCGGACCCGTCCCCATTGTCCTCCCCGCTGGTTCCCTCCTCGTCGCCGCTCGAGGAGGAGCTCTCGTCGTCGATCGAGCTGTCCGTGTAGCACCCTATCCTATGTCCCGAGTGCCCGAAGACCTTGACGGAGAGCAAGTCACTCTCCACTAGTTTGAAGAGGAGAATGTGCCCCTTCATCAAGCAGTGGGCACGTGTGAAGGTCTTACAACCCTGATGAAGGAACATCACATGAGGGGCGGGGAACCCCGTGTTCACCGACATATCACCATTACAACACCCCTTCATGTGAAGCGTTATACTCGTCCTTTGGTCGATCTCCAGCACCCTCGCGAACGCCTCGGGAAGGCGAAGGCGGCTACGCGGCGGTTCATGCAACTGCAGGATGAATTCCAGCGCCGAGTCCCCGACATGGCCGCTCGGCGAAGCAGGAGGAGACGATGGAGGAGATGGTGATGGAGATGGCGATGATGCAGGTCGTCCCCTTCCACGACCGCCTCTGCCTCGACTGCCTCGCCGACCGCGGCCCCGTCCGGCACTTCCACCTCGAGCATGGCCTTCGCCTTGGGCGGTTGGGTCTTCCTTGACCGCCGCGGTTCTCTGATGGGAGAAAGACCTAGTCGCCTCTGCGGGAGAATGGCCGCGACCACGCCCTCTCGCCATCGCAGTGAATGGAAGATGGAGGCGAAGGGAAGGTGCGAGACGATGCCTCCCCTCCTCCTCCCAAGTCCCTTTTTATAGCCAAGCGGGGAAGACTAAAGACCGGCTCTATGCCTCTGAAGAGCCCGTTCAAATCCGGCTCATTAAGTTGGCAGGGAGCAGGGTCATCAACCGCCCTCCCCGCCCAATCAAAGGTGCATAAGTATCGGCCATCGCGCATCTCCTCATATCCCGCGCATCCGTCACCTACCCCGCACCGTGCATGCGGCGTACATGGCAAAGAGGGCGGGCACGATGCGAAACGTGGAACGGCGGTTCCAAGGCTGAGAGAGTAAATGAGCAGTGGCCCTGCAGTTTTCCCTCTTTTTTAGGGAAAACGCAGGTTGCCTCTTTACTGTTCGCTACAGGATGACGCAAGCATGCTACGGTCATCCCACGCACGACCCCCACGTCACACATTCAACTCGGGTCGTGGGGAAGCACAACGAGCAAGGGAGTTACTGTAGTAAAAACTCTGCCTCGCATGCCCGCGCATCGTTCTGGGCCTAGCCCAACAACGCGTCGCGCTTATGTGTGGCCCAGGCCCGGGGGCTCCTGTCGGTGTACAAAAGTAGGGGCCCTCTTTGTACCCATTTACTTGTGCACGGGCAGTTAGAGCCGCACCTACGGCCACACTTAGCAGGGCAGAGGAAGGAAGCAAAAGTATAAGACCACGAGAGGAGCGCCAAGCCAGAGGCGCGAGGAGCAAAGGGACAAGATGGGCTTTCCCCGGCAAGAGCCTTGCCGTGACAGCTTACGTAGCCCCGGCAAGAGCCTTGCCGGGGCAATGCTACCTCTTGAGCACTGCGTTGGTTTTCCCTTGAAGAGGAAAGGGTGATGCAGCACAGTAGCGTAAGTATTTCCCTCAGTTTTTGAGAACCAAGGTATCAATCCAGTAGGAGGCTACGTGCGAGTCCCTCGTACCTACACAAAGCAAATAACTCCTCGCAACCAACGCGATAAGGGGTTGTCAATCCCTTCACGGTCACTTACGAGATTGAGATCTGATAGATATGATAGGATAATATTTTTGGTATTTTTGTGATAAAGATGTAAAGTAAAATAAAAGCAAAGTAAAAAAGCAAAGAAAATAACTAAGTGTTGGAAGATTAATATGATGAAGATAGACCCGGGGGCCATAGCTTTCACTAGTGGCTTCTCTCAAGAGCATAAGTATTTTACGGTGGGTGAACGAATTACTGTTGAGAAATTGACAGAATTGAGCATAGTTATGAGAATATCTAGGTATGATCATTTATATAGGCATCACGTCCGAGACAAGTAGACCGACTCCTGCCTGCATCTACTACTATTACTCCACTCGTCGACCGCTATCCAGCATGCATCTAGAGTATTAAGTACATGAAAACAGAGTAACACCTTAAGCAATATGACATGACGTAGAGGGATAAATTCATGCAATATGATAAAAACCCCATCTTGTTATCCTCGATGGCAACAATACAATACGTGCCTTGCTGCCCCTACTCTCACTGGGAAAGGACACCGCAAGATCGAACCCAAAGCTAAGCACTTCTCCCGTTGCAAGAAAGATCAATCTAGTAGGCCAAACCAAACTGATAATTCGAAGAGACTTGCAAAGATAACCAAACAATCATAAAAGAATCCAAAGAAGATTCAAATATTGTTCATAGATAATCTTGATCATAAACCCACAATTCATCGGTCTCAACAAACACACCGCAAAAAGAAGATTACATCGAATAGATGTCCACGAGAGAGGGGGAGAACATTGTATTGAGATCCAAAAAGAGAGAAGAAACCATCTAGCTAGTAACTATGGACCCGAAGGTCTGAGGTAAACTACTCACACTTCATCAGAGAGGCTACGGTGTTGATGTAGAAGCCCTCCGTGATGGATGCCCCTCCGTGAAGCTCCTAATAGGCCCCAAGATGGGATCTCGTGGGTATAGAAGGTTCTGGCGGTGGAATTAGGTTTTGGCTCCGTGATCCGATCGCTTGGGGTGCGTGAGGTATATATAGGAGGAAGGAGTACGTCGGTGGAGCAACAGGGGGCCCACGAGGGTGGAGGGCGCGCCTGGGGGGGGAGGAGGGCGCGCCCCCCTACCTCGTGGCCTCTTGGAAGCTTCCTTCACGTAGGGTCCAAGTCTCCTAGATCATGTTCGGTGAGAAAATCACGTTCCCGAAGGTTTAATTCCGTTTGGACTCCGTTTGATATTCCTTTTCTGCAAAACTCTGAAATAGGCAAAAAAAACAACAATTCTGGGCTGGGGCTCCGGTTAATATGTTAGTCCCAAAAATTATATAAAAGTGAATAATAAAGCCCATTAGTGTCCAAAACTGTAGATAATATAGCATGGAGCAACCAAAAATTATAGATACGTTGGAGACGTATCAAGCATCCCCAAGCTTAATTCCTGCTCGTCCTCGAGTAGGTAAATGATAAAAAAGATATTTTTTATGCAAAGTGCTACTTGGCATAATTTCAATTTAATTCTTCTTAATTGTGGTATGAATATTCAGATCCGAAATATTCAAGACAAAAGTTCATATTGACATGAAAATGATAATACTTCAAGCATACTAACTAAGCAATTATGTCTTCTCAAAATAACATGGCCAAAGAAAGTTCATCCCTACAAAATCATATAGTTTAGTCATGCTCCATTTTCGTCACACAAGAATGCTCTCATCATGCACAACCCCGATGACAAGCCAAGCAATTGTTTCATAATTTAGTAATCTCAAACCTATAAACTTTCACGCAATATATGAGCGTGAGCTATGGACATAGCACTATGGGTGGAATAGAATATGATGATGGCGGTTATGTGGAGAAGACAAAAAAGGAGAAAGTCTCACATCAACGAGGCTAATCAATGAGCTATGGAGATGCCCATTGACTGATGTTAATGCAAGGAGTAGGGATTGCCATGCAACGGATGCACTAGAGCTATAAATGTATGAAAGCTCAACAAAAGAAACTAAGTGGGTGTGCATCCAACTTGCTTGCTCATGAAGACCTAGGGCACTTGAGGAGGCCCATTGTTGGAATATACAAGCCAAGTTCTATAATGAAAAATTCCCAGTAGTATATGAAAGTGACAAAACAAGAGACTCTCTATCATGAAGATTATGGTGCTACTTTGAAGCACAAGTATTGTCCCTTCTCTCTTTTTCTCTCATTTTTTTGGGCCTTTTTTTATGGCCTTTCTCTTTTTTTATTCCTCACTTGGGACAATGCTCTAGAAAATGATGATCATCACACTTCTATTTATTTACAACTCAATGATTACAACTCGATACTAGAACAAAGTATGACTCTATATTAATGCCTCCGGCGGTGTACGGGGATATGCAATGAACCAAGAGTGACATGTATGAAAGAATCATGAACGGTGGCTTTGCCACAAATACTATGTCAACTACATGATCATTCTAGCAATATGACAATGATGAATGTGTCATGATAAACGGAATGGTGGAAAATTGCATGGCAATATATCTCGGAATGGCTATGGAAATGCCATAATAGGTAGGTATGGTGGCTGTTTTGAGGAAGATATAAGGAGGTTTATGTGTGAAAGAGCGTATCCTATCACGGGTTTGGATGCACCGCTAAGTTTGCACCAACTCTCAATGTGAGAAAGGGCAATGCACGGCATCAACAGGCTAGCAATGATGGAAGGGTGAGAGTGCGATAATCCATGGACTCAACATTAGTCATAAAGAACTCACATACTTATTGCAAAAATCTACAAGTCATCAAAAACCAAGCACTACGCGCATGCTCCTAGGGGGATAGATTGGTAGGAAAAGACCATCGCTCGTCCCCGACCGCCACTCATAAGGAGGACAATCGAAGAACACCTCATGTTTCAAATTTGTCACATAACGTTTACCATACGTGCATGCTACGGGACTTGCAAACTTCAACACAAGAATTTCTCAAATTCACAACTACTCAACTAGCACGACTTTGATATTATTACCTCCATATCTCAAAACAATCATCAAGCATCAAACTTCTCTTAGTATTCAACACACTCGTAAGAAAGTTTTTACTATTCTTGAATACCTAGCATATTAAGATTATTTAAGCAAATTACCATGATATTTAAGACTCTCAAAATAATCTAAGTGAAGCATGAGATATCAATAGTTTCTATAAAACAAATCCACCACCGTGCTCTAAAAGATATAAGTGAAGCACTAGAGCAAAACTATATAACTCAAAAGATATAAGTGAAGCACAAAGAGTATTCTAATAATTTCCAAATCATGTATGGCTTTCTCAAAAGGTGTGTCCAGCAAGGATGATTGTGGTAAACTAAAAAGCAAAGACTCAAATCATACAAGACGCTCCAAGCAAAACACATATCATGTGGTGAATAAAAATATAGCTCTAAGTAAAGTTACCGATGGAAGTAGACGAAAGAGGGGATGCCTTCCGGGGCATCCCCAAGCTTTGGATTTTTGGTGTCCTTATATTATCTTGGGGGTTCCATGGGCATCCCCAAGTTTAGGCTCTTGCCACCCGTTGTTCCATAATCCATCAAAAAGCTTTCACCCAAAACTTGACAACTTCACAACACAAAACTCAACAGAAATCTCGTGAGCTCCGTTAGCGAAAGAAAACAAAAGACCACTTCAAGGTACTGGAAGGAACTCATTATTTATTTATATTGGTGTTAAACCTACTGTATTCCAACTTCTCTATGGTTTATAAACTATTTTACTAGCCATAGATTCATCAAAATAAGCAAACAACACACGAAAAACAGAATCTGTCAAAAACAGAACAGTCTGTAGTAATCAGTAACTAACGCAAACTTCTGGAACTCCAAAACATCAGACAAAATAGGAAGACCTAGGCAATTCGTTTATTGATCAGCAGCAATTTGAATCACTATTTTATCACGTTCTGGTGATTTTTAACAATTGTTTTCGTGAACAGAAAGTTTCTGGAAATTTCTGCAAGATCAAATAACTATCATCCAAGAAGATCCTATAGGTTTAAGTTGGCACAAACACTAATTAAAACATAAAAATACATCTAATAATAGGCTAGAACAAATATTTATTCCTAAACATAATCAAAAAGCAAAAAACTAAAATAAAATTGGGTTCCCTCCCAACAAGCACTATCGTTTAACGCCCCTAGCTAGGCATAAAAGCAAGGATAGATCTAGGTATTTCCATCTTTGGTGAGCAATCCATAAGTGGCTCTCATGATAGATTCATATGGTAATTTTATTTTCTTCCTAGGGAAGTGTTCCATGCCTTTCTTTAATGGAAATTGGAATCTAATATTCCCTTCCTTCATATCAATAAATGCACCAATCGTTCTAAGGAAAGGTCTACCAAAAATAATAGGACATGAAGGATTGCAATCTATATCAATAACGATAAAATCTACGGGCACATAATTCCTATTTGCAACAATAAGAACATCATTAATTCTTCCCATAGGTTTCTTAATAGTGGAATCCGCAAGGTGCAAGTTTAAAGATCAATCATCAAAATCATGGAAACCTAGCAAATCACACAAAGTTTTGGGAATAGTGGAGACACTAGCACCTAAATCACATAAAGCATAAAACTCATGATCCTTAATTTTAATAGTTGGTTCCCACTTGTCGGTGTCAAAACCGGCGGATCTCGGGTAGGGGGTCCCGAACTGTGCGTCTAGGCGGATGGTAACAGGAGACAAGGGACACGATGTTTTTACCCAGGTTCGGGCCCTCTCGATGGAGGTAATACCCTACTCCTGCTCGATTAATATTGATGATATGGGTAGTACAAGAGTAGATCTACCACAAGATCAGAGAGGCTAAAAGTAGATCTACCACGAGATCAGAGAGGCTAAACCCTAGAAGCTAGCCTATGGTATGATTGTTGTTCGTCCTACGGACTAAAACCCTCCGGTTTATATAGACACAGGAGAGGGCTAGGGTTACACAGAGTCGGTTACAATGGGAGGAGATCTACATATCCGTATCGCCAAGCTTGCCTTCCACGCCAAGGAAAGTCCCATCCGGACACGGGACGAAGTCTTCAATCTTGTATCTTCATAGTCCAGAGTCCGCCAAAGGTTATAGTCCGCCATCCGGACACCCCTAATCCAGAGTCCTCAAGAGCCCCCTCGAACCAGGCTTCAATGACGACGAGTCCGGTGCGCAGATTGTCTTCTGCATTGCAAGGCGGGTTCCTCCTCCGAATACTTCATAGAAGATTTTGAACACAAGGATAGTGTCCGGCTCTGCAACATAAGTTCCACATACCACCGTAGAGAGAATAATATTTACACAAATCCAACCTGCTGACATATTCCGCAGCGTGACATCACACCACGGCCAAGCCTTTATTCGAATCGTTTTTACTGTCCCACCTCAGCGCACTTAGCGAGGCGGTTTCCTTGGCACGTCTTGTCGAAGCAGAGATCGCGTCCCCTTATTTCGGGATTCTCATCAATACAGGCGTGGGTAACCCAACCATGCCATTAATTACGACACTTGGGAGGTAAGCGAGTTTTACCAGGCTGGTGGGGGCACATAGTTTCGTCCGCCCATATAAGGGGATAAGGATCCACCTTTTTCATCTACGCCTTCTTCCTCCTTTGCTTATCCATTTTCGCGCACTCGAGCTCCAGCGCCCAAGTCCGCTCACCCCACCTCAACCTTCTCCAGCCATGTCCGGAGCGGGAGGCAAGTGGATGGTCTCCTCCGTCACGGAGGGGCACATCAAGAAGCTGAGGAAAGCTGAATACTTGTCCAATGACATCGCGCACCGGCTCCCAAACGAGGGGCAGCTCATCCCCATCCCCAGGCCCCATGAGAGGGTGGTGTTCCTCACCCATTTCCTCCGCGGACTAGGCTTCCCACTCCACCCATTTGTCCGGGGGCTCATGTTCTACTATGGCCTAGATTTCCACGATCTGGCCCCGACCTTCATCCTCAACATCTCGACGTTTATCGTCGTGTGCGAGGCTTTCCTTCGCATCAAGCCCCACTTGGGCTTATGGTTGAAGACCTTCAACGTCAAACCGAAGGTGGTGTGCAGCGAGCAAGCGGAGTGCGGAGGCGCCATGGTGGGCAAGATGCCCAACGTTATATGGCTCGAGGGCTCCTTCGTGGAAACCATCAAGGGTGGCAATTGGGGTGGTTCTACATCACCGAGCCGCGTGACCCTAAATGGGCAGCGGCCCCCGAATTCCGATCTGGCATCCCCACACGGCTCACCTCCTGGCAAGAGAAGGGCCTGTCATGGGGTAATTCGGGAGAGCTGCCAGACTCCAAACCTGCGTCCAAAACCTGGTGGACAAGAAGGTTAAACTTGCCAACGTAGTCCAGGTCATGCTCATCCGCCGGATCCTCCCGTGTCAACGACGGGCTTTTAACTTGTGGGAGTTCGACCCGGCCCAGCACCAAACTCTGACCAGGCTCTTTGACGCAACGCATGAGGATGCCTGGAAGGTGCTATTCAAGGGCGCCGAGGTTCCCCCTCTGTCGGTGTACTAGAGTAGGGGCACCCTAGTATCCCGAACTCGTGCACGGGCAGTTGCAGCATCCCGCGGCAAGGCTTGCCAGGTGACCGCCAAGGTCCTCCGTGGTTCCTTTGGAGCCATTCAAGAACAAAGTATTCAAGCCAAGGAGACAAGGCCCCGGCAAGAGGAGCTTGCCGGGAAGGCCAACCAAGGCACTTAGGAGACAAGGCCCCAGCTAGAGGAGCTTGCCGGGAAGGCCCGGTGAGCGACAAACTTCCGGGCACGGCAAAGATTTACGGCATCATGGCAAGGCGCTTGCCGCGGCAGGCCACCACATCTCAGAATTACGCCCAAAGACATCCACCAACGTGTCGCCCTAGGACCTTTCCAGGCGCGCGTGGCAAGAGGCTGTGCAGCCATCGGGGCGCGGTGGAAAGCGGTGCTGACAAGATTGCCATCGTGGCAAGCGGTGGCGTCCCTGACGGTCCCTTTCCGCACTGTTTAGGCGACATAGACGGGCATTTAATGCCTTTGTCCCCGCCGCCGTGGTTAGGTATGTTACATCGCATAAGTAGCTGCACCAACCGCAACTCATTTTCCCTTTTTGCCCTTGTTCACGCGCAGCCACCTGCCGGTGACCCCTTGAGCATATAAAAGGAGGCCCATGCGCAACGTGAGGGGGGTTCGAAAGGCTCGGCCGTAAAGCACCCACGCTTAGGTCTAGTTAGCAGCTGGTGTGTACTGTAGCACTCAGCTCTCCCTAGCAAGAACACAATACAATCAAACAAGCAGCAGTAGGAGTGTTATCTCTCCGGAGAGCTCCAAAGCTGGGTAACTGCTCGTGTGCTTCGCCGATCCGCTTTCGTCAGGCGACCTCCGCCCCCATCGAACCGAAGGGGCTCGGTCCGCCGGTCCCATAGGTGTTCGTGGGTCGATCAGCTTCCCGATATCTTTGGCGCACCAGGTTGGGGCGCCGAGGCTGTGTGAACCTGATCCGGCGCTCACACGAGCAACATCTTCATCATCTTCATCGACATGCCACCAAGAAGAAGGCTTCGCGGCAGCGGATCCGCCCACGCCGATCCCACTACCACCGAGCAAACGAGTGGTGGGGTAGACGCCGCGAAGAACGGGCGCCGACGAGGGAGTCCATGGGGCGCCAAGTCCAAGAACAAGGCTGCGCAGACCTCGGCATCCAGATATGCACCGCGCCCATCTCAGGAGGCGCGGACCGACATCGCCATGGTATTCACAGTACCATACGCTCGCTGGATCAAGATAGAGTTGGTGGATCTCGGATGCTCAAGGCCAGCATGCACGCCAACAGTCGGGCACGAGCGAGGCATCGGTCGCTCGACGGATATCGCTCCTTCTAACATAGTTAGAAGTCCGAGCATATCCCGCCTCGCGCCGCTCGCCATCGCCACCCACCACTCCAGCAGGCTTTGGCGAGAGCTCAATCGCTTCCTAGATTACCCTCCAACGGCCGACAAGGTCGACGAATGGAGGGCCACCATCCGTAGTCTCATCGGCTTTGCCAACGACGACACTCGCGACAATCGACTACATCGCTGCCGCGGCAGGACGACAAGGCAGAGCCGGTGGCGATTTAAACCTGTGGGGTGCAACCACCATGCACTCTCCACCTCAAGGCCAAGATCGCCAACTCGCGGATCCACCTCGATAGCGACTCCACCGCGTCATCGATCCACGAGCTCGCTATGATCAGCGCCAAGTTCTTCACGAACGACAAGAAGAAGACGCCGAACTCGTGATCGAAGCGCCAAGAGAAGCGCGCGCCAATCCGACCAGCGCTACCGGGCCCTCTGTCGACATGCATGCGCCAGGAACCAGCGACTTGCCAGACGCGTAGGTTGCCCTGCGCTCACTCGTGAGCTGCGGCAAGTCCAAAGGGCCCAGAAGAAGAATTTCTGCCGACGCAGAGAAGCACGACGGCAAGAGGCATCCGTCGGAGTTCCTCAAAGATCTACACCATTGCGGTGCAAGCTGCCGGGGCGAGACGACAAGATTCTGGCCAACTACTTCCCGCTGGTGCTCAAGCCCAATGTCAGATCCTGGCTCATGCACTTGCCGGACAACTCCATATCCTCTTGGGCGGATCTATGCCATCAGTTTGTCGGCGCCTTTACAGGCGGCCACAAGCCTCATGGCCAAGAGAGCGATCTTCACCGCCGCCTGTAAGGAAGGAGAGCCCTCGCAAATACATTCAGAGATTCAACCACAGACAAAGACAACATCCCAGATGTCCACCCTGCCGCGGTGATCAGCGTGTTCCATCGAACAAAGTAAACCGCAGGATGCGGAGGAGATGGCGATGTGCAAGATCGAGACGCCGCTGAGCTATATGCCCCGCGCATAAGTGTGCACGCATGAGGAAGGAGGAAACTCCCGGAGAGAATGTAGAAGCAGGAGGATCTCGACAAGGAGGAGGCCGCCCGCAAAGAAAAGTCGGCGGCGGAACAACAGAAAAAGAAAGGCAAAGAAGTGCTAGTTGTCGAGCAGTCCGCAACGGAGGTGGCGCCAAGAAAGCCAAAGTTGGTAACTCCGCAAGGAGGTTGCCGCGACACCAATTGCCGGGCTGGGCGGTCGCCGACAAGCGTGACGGCTCCAATAAGCAAGATTGCAAGATCCACCGCACTAAGGGTCATGACCTCCAGAGCTGCAAGAAGGTCGAGCAGCTTGTCGAGCAGCGTAAGGCTGAGTACGAGCGACGCGACAAGGAGAAGGCCCAGAAGGCGCCGAGGAGCTAGCAAGAAACGACCAGGCCGGGAGGACGCCGCGGCAGGCCAAGCAGCGCAAGGAGACAGACCTCCCGTGGCGCGATAAGGATGAAGATGAGGACGACGACGAAGACATGGATGATGACGAGGCCGATGAGCAGGAGTTCCAGAAGCCACAGAGGTCTTGTGCGTTGACGGCGGTGCTTCTCTCGATACTTCACACCGCCAGCTCAAGCAAAGGATGCGGAAGTCAATGCAGCAGAACCATCCGTCGAGTCACGCAAGCCTCTGAAATGGTCCAACACGCCTATCATCTTTGATATTGAGGACCACCCTGATCGCATAACTGCGGTCGGGTGCTTGCCGATGTTGGTTTCACCAACTATCCGCAACCTCAAGGTCACTAAGATGTTAGTTGACGGCGGGGCCGGCTTGAACCTGATCTCCTCAGCGGTACTCCAGAAACTCCAAATCCCTAACAGCGAGCTCGAAGAGACTGGCACATTCCAAGGAATCAATCCGGAAGGAGCAAGCCAAAGGGAAAGATCACGTTGCCGGTGACATTTGGCAGCGAACTGAATTTCAGGACTGAGAGGGTCACTTTTGACGTTGCTGATTTTCCATTGCCCTACAATGGGATACTTGGCCGTCCAGCACTCGCCAAATTCATGGCCGCCTCTCACTATGCATACAACTTGCTAAAGATGCCAGGCCCGATAAGTGTAATCTCTGTCCCCGGCGACAAGAAGGATGCTCTTATCTGCGCCGACAAGATCTACCGGAAGCAGCAAGAGTCGCAGCAGATCGCAAGTCACTTGCCGATGAAGCTCCCGGGGAAGAAGAAGACCAAGTCCGCAAGAGTTCTCGATGCCCACTCCGCAAGCGCACCTCTTCGAGTGCTGCGCCACCGCCAAGGACGCACCATCGAGCTCCACCGCAAGTACAAGAAGACGATGGCAGCTCCACCAGAGACCAAGAAGGTGTCCGCTATGAGGACGGCACCGGTGGTACCTTCACCATCGCTGCCTCTCTCGACCCTAAATAGGAAAGCGCTGTTGCTTTCTGCGGAGAACGCCGACGTGTTTGCGTGGCAACCGTCCGACATCCCCAGTGTTCCTGTGAAAGTAATTGAGCACCATCTTGCCGCCTGTCCTCATGCGCGCCCGCCAAGCGTAAAGTCGAAAACAAAGTGGAGCGCCAAGAGTTTATCACGAAGAGATCAAGAAATTGGAAGCAGCAGGCCTTGTCGAGGGGTGCTCCATCCTCGTGGTTGGCCAATCTCGTAGTCGCAGATAAGGCAAACGGAAATGGAGGCTTTGTATCGACTTTACGATGTTAATAAAGCTTGTCCCAAAGACCCATTTCCCTTGCCACGTATCGACCAGATTGTTGACTCCATGGCCGGATGTGGTTTGCTTTCATTTCTTGATGCATACTCAGGATATCATCGATCTTCATGGCGAAGAGGATGAGGAGAAGACCGCATTCATCACCCCATGTGGCACATACTGTTTTGTACGGATGCCTTCGGTTTAAAGAATGCTGGTTCAACATTTGCAAGAGTAGTCCATCACGCTTTTGAGCCGCAAATATACAGAAATGTGGAAGCCTACATGGATGACATAGTGGTCAAAAGCAAGGACAGGGCGACTCTGATTCAAGATTTAGATGAAACCTTTGCGAATCTCCGCAAGATCAACCTCAAGCTCAACCCCGAGAAGTGCGTGTTTGGAGTCCCCTCCGCAAGCTTCTCGGTTCTTCATCTCTCAGCGGGAATTGAAGCCAATCCCGACAAGATCAAGGCCATTGAGCAGATTGAAGCACCAAAGCGCCAAGGATGTACGAAGACTTGCCGGTTGCGTGGCTGCTCTCAAAGAGGTTTAGCTCTAGGTTCTGCTGAAGGCTACCGCCATTTTTCAAAATATTGAAAAAGGCAGGTCCAATGAAATGGACTCGAAGCGGAGGCTGCGCTGCAGACTTAAAGAGGTACTGTCCTCCACTCCAATACTTGTCACACCTAAGTTACAAGAGAAGTTGCTGCTATATATAGCGGCAACCAATCAAGTAGTTAGTGCTGCGTTAGTAGCGGAGAGGGAGGCGGATGATGAGCGGCAACCATGGCAGATGCATCCAGCGACAAGCGGGGGCTTCACCAGCAAGCTCGTCCCGATAAGGATGGATCTCAAGCAGCGCAGGAGAAGATGCGAAAAGGATGGTGCAGCGCCAGTTTACTTTTAATAGTTCCCTTCTGCAGGGGCTAGGTCAAGGTACTGTGTGCAGAAATTGCTTTTCGCCTCCTCATGGCCTCGAGAAAGCTGCGCCATTACTTCCAAGCACACGAGATCGCAGCCGCCACTCGCTTCATCAAGAGGATACCGCAAAATCCAGAAGCAACAGGCAGGATTGTAGAGTGGGCACTAGAACTGTCAAGCTTTGGCCTCAAGTTTGAAAGCACTTCAACTATCCAAAGCAGAGCATTGACAGAGTTCATAGCAGAATGGACGCCAACCCAAGACGAAGAAATTCCAGAAACGAGCATCCCCGTCAAGGAAGCGGGAAAAGAGTGGCTGATGTACTTTGATGGTGCCTTCTCGCTGCAAGGCGCCGGTGCTGGCGTGCTGCTTGTCGCACCCACCGGAGAGCACCTCAAGTACATAGTCCAGATGCACTTTCCGAAGGAGCAAGCAACAAACAATACTGCAGAGTATGAAGGTTTGCTTGCCGGTCTCAGGATCGCAGTAGACCTTGGGATCAAGAAGATCATTGTCAGGGGTGACTCTTAGCTTGTCGTCCGTCAAGTGAACAAGGATTATCAGAGTCCGTTGATGGAAGCCTATGTTGATGAAGTGAGAAAGCTAGAAGAGCACTTTGACGGCCTACAGATGGAACATGTTCCAAGAGCTCAGAACGACATTGCTGATGGCCTGTCGAAGTGCGCCGCACTTAAGTTACCTGTGGAACCAGGGATATTTGCACTCAAGCTGACTCAACCGACTGTAACGCCATCAATTGGGCGGAACAAGAAGAGGAAGTTGATTTCTGGTGACTATTTTCCGGCAGAGCTTCCCGAAGCCGCCACCAAGAAGGTTCCCAAAATCAACACCAAGAATGCTGAGGAGCAGTCTGCTCCGACAAGCCCTAGGGTTTGTTCCGTTGAAGCAGACGCTCTCGACAAGTTTTGCTCCGGCAAGCTTGCCGGGAACGCCAAGCTCGGCCGAGCCGCAGTGTTCTGCCATAGAAGCGGATGTTCCCGCAGCAGCAGATGTGCCTTTAGTCCTTGTTGTCGAGCCGCAAGCTCCAAAGATGGGCGCAGCAGATTGTCCATTTCCTTCAGACAGGAGATCTTCCCGAAGAGCAAGAAGAAGCGGAAAGAGTAGCCCGGCAGTCAAGTATGTACCAGTTTGTCGACAGCACACTATACAGATGAAGACTCAACGGTGTGAAATTGGAGTGTATTCACCGAAGATGGATGAAGTCGTTGGCGAGATACATGGAGACATATGTGGTCACCACATTGGCAAGAAGAGCACTTGCCGCAAAGCTTTCCGCAAGGTTTCTTTTGGTCGACAGCCCTCCGTGATGCAACTGCACAAGTAACCAAGTGTGAAGCGTGCAGGCCCATTCCAAGAAGATACACCAACCAGCTCAAGCTCTCCGACGATCCCTTTATCCTCGCCATTTTCGGTCCGGGGCTCGACATCCTCGCCCCTTTCCCGAAGTTGTCGGGGCTTTGAGTACTTGTACGTTGCAATCGACAAGTTCACAAAGTGGCCGGAAGTGGAAGCAGTGAGGAAGGTGACAGCACAGTCAGCAGTCAAGTTCTTCAGGTCGATTGTTTGCCGTTTTGGGATTCCTAACAGGATCATCACCGACAACGGTACACAATTCACGAGCCGCACCTTCATGCAATACGTCCAAGATCTTGGCGCCAAGGTCTGCTTTGCTTCTGTTGCTCATCCGAGAAGTAACGGTCAAGCGGAGAGGGAAAATGCTGAAGTGCTGCGGGGACTCAAGACCAGGACTTTCGACAGGTTGCACAAGTGCGGAAGAAATCGGATTGAGGAGCTGCCGGTGGTTCTTTGGTCGATCAGACAACGCCAAATCGAGCCACCGCCGTACACCTTTCGCCAAGTCTATGGAGCAGAGGCAGTTCTCCCCACGGAACTCAGATACGGGTCGACTCGAGTGCTCGCTATGATGAGCTTGAGCAAGAGCAATTGCGACAAGATGACGACCGCCTCGAGGAGGACCGCTCTTCAGTCTGTTCGAGCTGCTCGATACCAGAAGCTTTGCGCCGCTACCATAGCCGCAGTTAATGCCGAAGTCTCGAGGAAGGCGACCTTGTTCTTCGGCGTGTTCAGTCCGCCAAGAATTCCAACAAGTTGACGCCGAAGTGGGAAGGCCCTTATCGGGTGAAACGATTCACTAGGCCTCGCACTGTCCGCCTTTGAGACCAAATATGGCATTCCGTGAGCAACTCCTGAACATTGAGCATCTTCAGAATTTTACTCAGAGATGCGCGTTTAACCTGTTCCGCAACCACCTTTTGTACAAGTCTTGCCGATGTTGCATGTAATCCTTTGTACAAAGCCGGGCGCAGACCCCGTGCATAAGTAAAGTTCGTGTGCTCCGCACATCTTGTCAATTTCATGCTTTTTTACTTTATTTTTGCATGTGCTATCTAACACTTTGTGCAGCACCTGCCCCGGTAAGCAATAACGAGCCGTAAGGCATCATATCTTTATTTTCTTCTTTCTTTCTCAAGAAAGTACGGTTCCTCGCCCACAAGTTAGCCAGGGGGAAGGAGAAGATGATGGTGTGGACCAAGCGCCGCCGAGGAAGTTTCACCATCGAGAAGCAAACGATGTAAAAGCTAAGTTGCCAAAGTTTGAGCAATCAGTTTTGAAAATTTTAAGTTATCTTCCTCGAACGACTCGTATTTTGTATGGAAAACCTGTGCACGGAGGAACCAACTCAGAGCTAGTTGCGCCTTACTTTGTTTCGAGTCCGCCAACAACTTAAGTGAGCTGCATCTAGTTGCGACAAGGTTGCTTGTCGGAAGCGGCACCGCCAAAGAAGCTGCCGACGTTCGCGACTCAGCGCCATGCAAAGGTGCCTGCACCGACAAGTTCCCTAAAAGCGTAGGGCAAAAACATACAAAGGAAGGAATCAAGTAAAGGAAATAACATAGCAATCACTACCCAAAATAGAGTTATATTACAAGATAACTTGTCGCAGCTCTAATGGATTGTTCTTATAACATGACCAAAGAAATGACAAGGAAAAGATAAAATGGGCGGCCTAGTCTACGCGATCACCCTCAACCCTCTTGATCCCGCCACCCTGTCCACAATGGTGCGACAAGGTCTTGAGCGCCCACATCAAAGATCCGCGGCAAGGACTTGAGGACGTTGTTGAGGTTGAGGCCTGGATTACGGAAGGCCACCTTCATCAAGACCTTCAAGAGCTCCTGACAGATCCGGCGCGACTCGCCGGCCAGCTGCTTTGGGATCTCTTCCCGAGTCGCTGGAGAGCCGCCACCACGCCTTGAAGAACAAGCTGAGCTTGGCGCTGGGTTGAGGTGCTCATCGGAGGAATATCCGAGATCCACCATCCCCAGCTCCGCCAGCCCCCGCCGATGGCGGCGGCAATATTCACGAGACCCTCGGTCCAAAGGCTCCACATTCTCTCCGAAAGTGCTCGGGCGGCAGAGCACCCGCCAGCCAGCGCCTCGCCGGTCTTGATCTTCTCCAACAAGGCCACCTCCGCCTCCTTGGCGCCGCCCAGCCTCCTGATCAAAGTAGTCAGCTTAAGCTCGAGATCCGCTTGAATCCTTGGCGGCGCTGAGCTCTTGTTCCTCTCGGCGAGACGGCCCCGCAGCTCGCCAAGAGTGTAGGCGCCCTTCTCGCGCCATGCTTGAGTGCAGCAAGCCTCGCCGCTCTTCTTGAGATTGGCCTCCAGCCGCGCCACCTTCGCCTCCAACTCCTTCTTGGCGGCCTCGGCAGCTGCGGCGGCGCCCTTGCTTCCTTGAGGGCTCCGCCAAATGTTTGCTCGCCGCTGCAAGCTCCTCCTCATGGCTGTCAAGATTGATCTTCCGCGCCACCGCTTTCTTGCGTGAGACAGCCTCTCGGCGGCAAGCCGCTGTTGCTTTCAACCTCAGCCTTCTCGAGGATGAAGGCTTTGCGCGCCTCAACGATTTGCTCCCGCCTCCGCCAAAGACCGGAGAGCTTCTCGATGGAGGCCCCGGAGCTCCTCCGCTTCAATGTTCGCTTCCCGCCGCGATAAGCGCTCGATTCCAGCTTGGCTTGTCGGGCGCGGTAGAGCGATGAAGCTTCCGCAAAGAATCGCTCCTCCTCGACTCGCCGCTGCTGCTGCTTGGCGCGTCGACCAGCGCCACCCAGTGGAGGCGAGCAGCTCTTCGTCAAAATCTCTCTTCGACCGGCGCCTCGAGCTCGACGCCAGGAAGCTTGACGAAAACGCCATCGCCGCCTTCAAGTAGGCGCCGGCTGGGGCTCTTCGAGCTCGCGCAGCGGCAGCGGCAGAGGGATCGGCGGTCGGTGTAGCGCCTGGCGCCTCGCGCCTCGGGCCGCAAGACGATCGCGGACCTCGCCACTTTCTGGGGCGGCAGTTTGGCGGCCTCCTCGCCGGCGGGGCTCGCTCGGCGCCGGCTTTTCCTCGGTGACGGCGGCGTCGCCAAGATTAAGCCAAGACGTGTCCTCCTCGCCGCGACCTCGGCCCCATTGGCTCTGCGGCGACGGATCTGATGATAAAAAGAAAGAAAAGTCAAGCAGATATTCAAAAGAAAATCAAGAAGAACGCAAGGGCAGTTTTCAAGCAAGAGGATTACCCGCACTTGGATCTGCAGCCATGGTCTCAGCCATCAAGGGTCAGCTGGCGCCGCCTTGCCGGAGAACTGACCTTGCCGGAGATGCCTCCCTTGCCGGAGAACACTCCCTAGCCGGGGATCCTCCTTGGCGGTGTAGTCAAGCAGATGGCATGTCAAGAGCGGCTTGTGGCACTCCCGGTGGGGCTGCTCGCCCTACACAAATCAACAATGATATCAAGAAATAAAGAGCACCCATGCACGCCTAACAGCAGGAAGAAAACCATATACTTACGCTGGGGGCTGCGCTGGGGGCTGCTTTGGTGAAGGGTTGCCGGGTCCGGCAAGGTGGTCTCGGACACGCCTCTTGCTGCCGCGGTGGGTTCATCCTCGATGACAATCACCGGGACCTTGGCTCTCTGGGCCAGCGTCCTGAAAAGGAATGGATTCAGAGTAAAGCAAATCAGATACAAGACAAAGCAACAGATTGAAGAACTACAAGTACAGCAAACAAAATCTTACTCTTCTTCTTCCTCGGAGCTGAGCGCGAGAGATCGAATTCCTGCCTCCCGGTGCGACGAGCTGGAAGAGTAGGTTCCTTGGCCGCTTAGCGGTGCAGGAGCTGTGATCCCGAAGGCCCTGCCCAGCTTGCTGCAGCGGCGTGAGGTGCCCTCAAGGCAATAGTGCTTGCTGCGGTGGAGCTGCGTCGCGGCGCGACGATCGCTGGCCCATCTGCCGCCTCGCTGCTTCCGCCTTGCGGAGACGCCTTCTTGGTGGAGCTGTGGGCTCCGCCGAGGCAAGCTGCTTGAAGGTGGGGAGGAGGCGCCGGCGGCTCGCCGGCTCAACTTCGGCTCGGCATGCTCTTCCTCGCCGCAAGCTCCTCTCGATCGACAAGGCTTGCCGCCTCTCTGCCTCTCGCCTCCTCCACGGTGAATCCAACTCGCCACGCAGCAGCGCTGCCGCTTCTTCCAACTCTGGTGGCGATCGCGCATCTCGCCATCGCTGGTGTCGCTGGTGAGGCCCTTCGCCATCGGGCGGATCGGCACTTCTTCCAAGCTGTCAAGAACACCCGCACGACGCCATCTCGCAGTTTCTTGCCAGTTGGAACAATTCCATGCGAAGTCGCACAACGGCATCATTGCACGGATGCGATCGAGCGAGGAATTGTTGCATAATGGAACGACTCCTCGCAACCTGAACCATTCGGGATGATCGGGTCGTGCTTGAACAGCTCCAGAGCATCGCATCCAACTCCAAGACGGTGAAATTGAAGTTGAGGCCCAGCGCAGCCTCATGATATCCGCCACATTCGAACTCCCAAGAAGGTCTCCTCCTCTCCCGCAAGGGGCGGCGCGCGGCGAAGGAAATCTGCGCCAACGGCGCCACAAGTGAGTCCGCAAGCCCGAGGCGCAGGATCCGGTGACGGCAATCTTCAATCTAGCATCTTCCGCGCCAAGTTGTTCCAATCGCTGCCGCGCACTATTGGGGTTTGGCGCCAACGGTAAAGGGCTGCGGGTTCTCCTCACAATCCAACACCAATCTGCCTCCATTCCTCCCACTTATCGCGGAGCTCTCCTCCGTATAAGCTTCCTTCTTGTCGATCCTGAGATCCAAGCGATTCCTCCCAAGAAGAGGCTCTCCTCTCTCTACTCGAGGCATGAAGAAATGGCGAAGAGGGCTACGCTTGGGTGGATTCCGACAAAGTTTTCGCAGAGATGTGCGAAACCGCCATGGTCGTGGACAACATTGGGGTGAAGTCAAGGAGGCGGAACCCGTAGGTGTTCATGATGTCGCAGAAGAATTAGAGAAAGGCGGCAGAGCCCGCAGAGAAGAAGAGCGCCAAGAAGGGATACCCGCCGAGCCGCCTTCAGATGCGGTGGCTGAGAGTACCTTCATGCGCGGATGCGCCGCCTCCGCCGACCATAAGAGGTAGTAGTACTCCCTCAGCTCCTTCAAGGGCGAGCTGGGGGAAGATGGCCCGCCTCTGCGCGCGCCATGAGCCGCTGCGCCGGCCGATTTCACGCCTTTCCCTTGTCGGCTGGAGCCATGGCGGAGGTGGTGGGGAGATCGACGGCGCAGGTGGCGGCGCAAGGTGGTGCTGGTGGCGCTTCGCCTTGGGAAGAAGGGGAGCAGCGGAGGTTTTTCGAGATTGGACAGAATCGGCAAGGTGGGCGAACTGCCCTGCTTCCTCTGCTTATAAAGAGGGAGGGGCGGACGCCCGCTTTCTAATAAAGAAACCACCCACGATCTCTCCCACGACACCGCTCTCGACGCGTGCCATCTGTGGGGACGTGGTGGGTCCGGAGCAAGTTATGGCGTGAACCAGGCCGCGTGCGTGCGTTCTGATTGGGCCTCGCCCAACAGCGCGGGCACCGTAGTGTCCCAGTGCCGGGGCTCCTGCCGGTGTACTAGAGTGGGGGTACCTAGTATCCCGAACTCGCACGGGCAGTTGCAGCACCTCGCGCAAGGCTTGCCAGTGACCGCCAAGGTCCTCCGTGGTTCCTTCGGAGCCATTCAAGAACAAAATATTCAAGCCAAGGAGACAAGGCCCCGGCAAGAGGAGCTTGCCGGGAAGGCCAACCAAGGCACTTAGGAGACAAGGCCCCGGCAAGAGGAGCTTGCCGGGAAGGCCCGGTGAGCGACAAACTTCCGGCTACGGCAAGACGATGACCGCGGCAAGGCGCTTGCCGCGGCAAGCTACCACATCTCAGAATTACGCCCAAAGACATCCACCAACGTGTCGCTCGACCTTTCAGCGCGCGTGGCAAGAGGTCAGGCAGAAGCGGGCGCTGTGGAAAGCGGTACGACAAGATTGCTATCGTGGCAAGCGGTGGCGCCCCTCGACGGTCCTTTCCGCACTGCTTAGGCGATATAGACGGGCATTTAATGCCTTTGTCCCCTGCCGTTAGGGTTAGGTATGTTACACTGTACAAGTAGCTGTACCAACCGCAACTCATTTTCCCTTTTTGCCCTTGTCCGCGTTGCCACATGCCGGTGACCCCTTGAGCATATAAAAGGAGGCCCATGCGCAACGTAGAGGGGGGGGGGGGTTCGAAAGGCTCGAAGCCAGAAAGCACCCATGCTAGGTCTAGTTAGCAACTGGTGTGTACTGTAGCACTCAGCTCTCCCTAGCAAGAACACAATACAATCAAACAATCAGCAGTAGGAGTGTTATCTCTCCGGAGAGCTCCGGGTTGGGTAACTGCTCGTGCTTCGCCGATCTGCTTTTTCAGGCGACCTCCGCCCCCACCGAACCGAAGGGCTCGGTCCGCCGTCCCATAGGTGTTCGTGGGTCGATCAGCTTCCCGACACCTCCCATTACCGAGGATCATGGATTCTCGCTGCGCCAAGCCAGCGAGTAAGCTTGTTTTACCCTTTACGGATACTTGTTTTTCATAGTTTGACTCTATGCGGATCTAAGCTCCTGCCTTTCGCAGGATCGCGCAAGAAGACCGGCAGATCGACCGTCCGCCTTTTGCCAAGGCCCAGCAGATGCTCGCTACGGCTGCTGGTCCCAAAGAACTTACGTGGTGACGGAGAAGACGGCCAAGAAGAAGGCCACGTGAACCCGGAAGAGCTCCCGGCGCCGGTGGAGCCGGACTCGCCGTCCGATGACTCGAGGCGCACTCCTCCCACGAAAAACGAGGAGGAGGAAAGACAGGTTTTTCTCCAAAGCAGGGAAGAAAATAAAGGAAAGCCGCCTAACCGGGAGGCCGAGGGTCCAATAAGGGAAGGACCTTTCCCGGATTACTCCACCAACGCCGCCGACAGAGGAGGAGTTGCCGCCAGGCCAAGACCTCGCGCGTCGTGAGTGTTCGTGACACCGCGAGTGATTCATAGTGTTCTTTATTGCACAGCCTTTCCTCGACGCCGGATATAATCATGCAGTCCGCCCAAGGCCCGGCTCGACGCTTGCCGAGCGGCTCCTCGGATTCGCCGGATGTGAATTCGCTTCCGATCAAGAATCTCCTCGCCTCTACGGACGATGCCGAGGCGGAGTCCCAAAAGGGTCCAAGCAAGGAGGAGGTGGTCTCGAGGCGCCGCAAGGCGACCTCCCGACTCTCAGAGCAAAGGGGACAAAACCCCAAGGGCTCCAAGTCCGCCCCGGTTGATGACCGCACCGAACCTTCAACGTTCCGAGTCCGCAGCGCCCTAGTAAGAAGGGCAAGTTTACGACGCCGGTGACCTCCGGCCCAACCGGAGGTACCGGATAATTTGCTGGAGGTGCTTAACGGCGCCCATCGACGAGGAGCACCGCACTATTATGAGTGCGGTGATCCGTAAGGTTCACCCGCCAAGAGTGGGCTGAATGAAGCTCGTGCCAGCCTTCTAACAGCTTTGAGGTATGTATTTAAGATATGTAAAAATATTACCGTGATAGACAAGAGCCCCGATGCTCAGTTTGGTGTTCGGAAAGAAAAGACGAATCGAGGATCTAAAAGATATAATGAGGGAGTCTAATATAAGTATGTCAATATGGGAATGCAGGTTGCGCTGCTGACCTCTGCCAGACCGATCATGGAGGTCGGTGCATTGAAGTAGAGCCTCGAGCGGTCCGAGAACGAGCTCGGTCTTGCCAAGAAGCAGCTCAAGGATAAGGAAGGTAAGTAATACCTTATGTAAGTATATAAAAAGATGTGGTTGCAAAAATGACAGGACTAACGTGAGTATTACAGGGCCACAACCGAGGTGGCGACCTCAAGAAAGCGATGTCCAAGGTCAAGACAATGCGGCCGTGGAGCGCGCCGAGCGAGAAAAGCAGGAGGCGCGGGTGGCGGAGGTGCAGCAAGAGCTCCAGTGCCTCGTGAAAAACACGAGAGTTTGGAGCTTGACTCAAAGACTCGAGAGTCCGAGTCAGCCTCGCCCTTGAAAGCGCCAAATCTGCCAAGGCCAAGCCCAAAAAGCCCTCCAGAAATTGAGGCGATGAAGAAGATAGCGGCGGGTAAGGCATTCTTTATGCAAAGCAAGCACGTGAAAGTGAATTACTTGTTACTTACCCGAGTCCGGAGCTCTCCAGGAGCATTCGCAGATCTGCCCCGCGGTGTGTCCGACGCTGCCGCGTACTACCGAGCCGAGGGGAGCTCGACGGAGAAGGTGATCTGGTCTCAGTATGCTGAGGCCGGACACCCGGTGCCCTTGAGCGACCAGCTGAAGCAGCTGGCCGAGCTCCATAAGGTGGCCGAACAGGCCATGAAGGGCCTTATAGTCCGCTATGGCCTCGGGAGGTCGTGCACTGGAGCTACTTTGGGCTGGTCAGCGGCCGGGCGGATGCTCGCCCATGGCTTGAAGTCATCAAGCGCTCAGATGCATCGAAGGCGCCAGAGGGCCCTTGCCCGTGTTAAAGTACACTGGGGCAAGATGGATGCTGAGAAGCTGGTGACAGATGGGCCACCGTAGGGCAAGGAGCATCGCAAGCCCGAGATGTATTATGAGGGCGTCCTGAAGGGTGCCCGCCTTATGGAGGATGAATGTTCCAAGGATGTAATTTTTGACTAAACTCGCTCGTGTTATCCTGTGCGCTGAAAACTTGTTCATATGCGCTAAGCAACGCTTTTTGAATTTAAAATATTGCCTTATGTGCGGCCGTTTATTAAATCTGAGAGATGGCGAGTCGTCGGCTTCTGCCCCCATGCCACGAAGTTCCGTGTGTTCGGATAAACCTGAGCGCTTGTTCCCATTCTTGGGTCCTTCGTGGAGGCGCCAAAGACAACGTAATGAGGCAATCGGACTATAATGCTTTATCACTCTCACTTAGCCATAGAATTTATAATTTTAAATTTCGCGAAGCCCCTAGTATTCGAAGACCGAGTTCGGGCGCTATCACGCCTAGGCCGGACAAAGCCGCTCCTCGCTCTAAGCGGCATAAGTCTTTAGGGACTCAAACCTCTCGGCGCGACCAGCTCGCGCCCTATCATGACGGTCAGTTTTAGCTTTCATCGAGGTGCATAACCCAGCTCAACCAGGCACAATCGCAGAGTTCTCCCAGCGCTACCTTAGCCGATATAACGGAACGTAAGGTACCAAAACATGGGAGCCGGCAAACCCAACTATTGACCCAAGACATGATTCGAGCCGATGCATATAATGCTATAAGTTCGGGTGCCGACTTGTGAGAGTGTTCGGACTTCTCATACCATATTCGGGGTACTTAAGCCCTCGGTGTATTGGCCGCACTAAAGTGTACGGTTGCATAATGTCATAACTGAACATATTTACATAAAAAAAGGAATGCAATAATAGACAAAAGCTATGTATTGTTTATTCGAAAAAGCTGCGGTAAAAGCAGAACGATACAAATAGTGCGATAAGCAAGGGATGAGACTATTTGACATGTCCCCCTCTAGGGGCGAGCTGCGGGATGATATGTGAAACAAGTATACTGCTCGTTATAGAGACCACCTGGACATTCGTCGTAGCTTTCTGCCTCCCTGGCTGTTGCATCGTGTGTTCGGCAATTGTATTGCCGGACAGGCCTTCCGGAGAGTGGAGTCCTGAAAGTAAGTAAAAAGGAATGACAAAATCGGGAGCCCCTAGTGCGGTTGAGCCGCATTTTGGGCGTGCCGTGGTTGTGCCCCTCCCCTTATGCCCATGGTATTTCCAGAGCGTAATTATGTACGCGTAGTACTGGTTTCGCGATTTCGCGAGGGCTGGGGTTGGGGCCGCATTGCTACGCTTTGCTCGAACGCGCAGCGGTCTTGTCGTAGGTTACTCCGGCGCGCTTTGATGGTGTCCAGACGCTTAATAGCCGGATCGAGAATTGCCTTGAGAGGCTACTTTGTACTTCCGCCGCGAGGATCGCCGTGTGCTCCTCCGCTCGGAGAGAGCGCTCGATGTTTCCATTGACCATAATGACTCGAGGGCCTGGCATCTTGAGCTTGAGGTATGCGAGTGCGGCACCGCATTGAACTTTGCAATGCGGTTCGTCCGAGCAAAGGCATGATAGCCATCATGAACGGGACTATGTCGAAGATTAACTCCTCGCTCGAAATTATCCGGGATCCAAGACCACCTCAAGTGTAACTGAGCCTGCATAGCTTGGCCTCTACACCTGGTATGACGCCTTTAAAGGTCATCTTTGTGGGTTTAACTTGAGGGATCTATGCCCATTTTTCGACCGATCCCGATAAAGCAGGTTCAGGCTGCTGCCGCCGCCCATAAGGACTCTAGTGAGGTGAAATCCATCAATGATTGGGTCGAGAACCAATGCGGCGAGTCCGCCATGGCGGATGCTAGTGGGTGGTCCTTCGATCAAAAGTGATCGGGCAGAGGACCATGGGTTGAACTTTGGGGCGATTGGCTCCAACGCATATACGCCCCTCGAGTGCACGCTCGCCCCTTTGGGTATGTGGGTTGCGATATCATGTTCACCGTCCGCACTTGTGGGGGAAGCCCTTCGCCCCTATTGTTCGGGCGGGGCTCCTCCTCGCCATCGCTATGCAGCCCTTGTCTCTGTTTTGCATTTAACTTGCTCGCTGTTTGAACACCCAACAATCCTCGTTGGTGTGATTGGCTGGTTTTTCAGGTGTCGGTATCCGCACGAGCGATCGAGTATTCGGTCCAAACTGGACGGGCCCGAGTATTTCTTTTAAACGGCTTTTTTCACGACCGGTTTAGAGCCTCTTAATCCGCATTAACCGTCAGATCCTCATTGATTGTTACCGCACGCGGCGCTTTGTGCTTGTTGCGACGCGACCTGCCATTGCTGTCCTTGATTTCCGAATTACCAGGGCTCTTGGTCATGTTGTTACTACGAGCTAGCCAGCTGTCTTCTCCCGCGCAAAAGCGGGTCATGAGTGTTGTGAGGGCTGCCATGGATTTCGGCTTTTCCTGTCCTAGGTGCCGGGCAAGCCACTCGTCACGGATGTTATGTTTGAAGGCTGCGAGGGCCTCTGCGTCCGGACAGTCGACTATTTGATTTTTCTTGGTTAGGAACCGTGTCCAGAATTGTCTGACCGATTCCTCTAGCTGCTGAATTATGTGGCCTAGGTCATCGCCGTCTGGTGGTCGCACATAGGTGCCCTGGAAATTGTCGAGGAATGCGGCTTCCGTGTCCTCCCAAAGAACCAATTGACTCGCCGGCAAGCTGTTAAGCCAATGCCAAGCTGGTCCTTTAAGCTTGAGTGGGAGGTATTTGATGGCGTAGGTCATCACCAAGGGCCATGTGGATATGAAGGAGATAATCCTCGACCCATATCGCAGGATCTGTTGTGCCATCATATGATTCGATGTTTACGGGTTTGAAACCTTCGGGGATTTGATGATCCATTACTTCATCTGTGAAGCATAGTGGGTGTGCGCCTCAGATCGGGCTATATCACGACGTAGCTCAAATGAGCTTTGTCATCAGTGTTCGCCCGGCCGGATTTGCCATATCCGCATGACGGTTATCGTCACGTGTCATGGGGCGCCCACGCGATCTGTAGATCAATCTTGTTTGCCTTGCCTTGTCCTCCAATATATCTCGCGGGTCTGGCACATTTCCCCGTGCCTTGGTATTTTTGAGCGACGCCGGTGCGGCTTGAGTGGAGGGCCGAGAGGCCTCTTCGTCGCGCCACGAGGTGGCTTGGCCGCGTCGTCTTGCTGGTGATGTAGGTTTAGGTGCTTCCTCCTCTAATCGGGTAGCAGCCTGCGCTTTGGGTAGCTCTTGGAGGCGTTCGAGTTCAGTACTCTTCGCCGCAAGGACTTCATCCATCTGTCGGCTAGCGAGTCTTGGTTAGCTCTAAGCTGTTGCTGTTTTTTCTTGAGGCTCCTCGCCGGGCTATAAGCCTGCGCTTGAAACGCTCTTGTTCGACGGGATCCTCGTGCATGACAAATTGGTCGCCATCGAGGCTTGCCTCGCCTTCGAGGGAGGCATGTAATTATCGTCCTCTACCTCTCTGTCTGCCGCTCTCTCATGAGGGCTGGCTTCTCCATCCTCCTGTGTTGAATCCTGCTGGAGGGGGTTGTCTTCGGCACTGTCCGGGGTGTTATTATCTCCCGTGCCGGAATCGCCGTTTTTGCTTTGGCGGGATTTAGAGCGGCGCCGCTGACGCCGGCGCTTAGGTTGCTTCTTGGAGGGGTCATCTTCCGTTGTTCCATCGCCCTACCCTTCTTTTGGGGTGTCCACCATGTATATGTCATACGACGAGGTGGCCTTCCAGTGCCCTATAGGCGCTGGTTCTTGGTCGTCTCCTGCATCGGCGTCCATACCGTCGATGTCTTCGGAGTTGAAGTCGAGCATGTCGGTTAAATGACAGTGGCTACGAAGTGGGTGGGATTTGAATTTCTTTGTCGTCCGCATCCCAACCTTGCTGACCATAGTCCGGCCAGGGCTCTCCTGATAAAGAGAGATACTTTAGTGAATTCAGAATGTCGCCGAAGGGCGAGTGCTGAAAGATGTCCGCGGCGGCGAACTCCATGATCGGCGCCCAATCGGATTCGATCGGCAGGGGCGCGGAAGGTTCGGAGTCCGGAGAGGAGTCCGCCACCTTGAGTCACGAAGCCGCAGAGGACAAGGCTGGTTTTCGCCCGATCGTCGAGAGATTGAGCCCCGAGGCGGTGTCCAGCCACCCGTACTCGACATGCAATCGGCTCCGAGCTAAGGGTCGAGCGACACGGGTGCGGCCTCCGTGGCACTGCTCGGCGGCAGAGCTAGATCATGCCCATCGTGGCAAGGCAGGGCGCGCCTTCCGTGGGCTCGAACCCGTCGAAGATCAAGTGTCCGCGGACGCCGGCCGTAGTTCAAACTTCCAAATATGACCTGATGGCAAGGCGAAGCTTCGATCTGCTCCAGATGGCTGCTTAATTGGCTGCGCAGGCAAAGCCGCCCGAATATGAAGATCTGTCCGGGAGAAAAGTATCACTGGACCGCATCATCGTTGATGATCGGAGGAGTCATCGGACCTAAAGATGACGACCGCATTTAACTCTCAATGAAAGCACCAATGTCGGTGTCAAAACCGCGGATCTCGGTAGGGGGTCCCGAATCTGTGCATCTAGGCGGATGGTAACAGGAGACAAGGGACACGATGTTTTTACCCAGGTTCGGGCCCTCTCTATGGAGGTAAAACCCTACTCCTGCTTAATTAATATTGATGATATGGGTAGTACAAGAGTAGATCTACCACGAGATCAGAGAGGCTAAACCCTAGAAGCTAGCCTATGGTATGATTGTTGTTGTATATGTCTATCGACTCGCCTGGCCTCGGTTTATATAATGCACGAGAGGCCTAGGATAACAAGAGTCCTAGCCGAATACGCCGGTGGGGAGGAGTCCTTGTCTTGATTGCCAAGTCTTGTGGAATCTTCCTTGTATGCGGCAACTGTCCGGACTGGCCCATGAGTATACGGCCATGGGGGTCCTCGGCCCAATCCAACTGATCGGGAGACGACGTGGTGAGTACCCCTAGTCCAGGACACCGTCTGCTAGGGTTACACAGAGTCGGTTACAATGGGAGGAGATCTACATATCCGTATCGCCAAGCTTGCCTTCCACGCCAAGGAAAGTCCCATCCGGACACGGGACGAAGTCTTCAATCTTGTATCTTCATAGTCCAGGAGTCCGACCAAAGGTTATAGTCCGGCCATCCGGACACCCCTAAATCCAGGACTCCCTCACCACTCATCATAAAGTTTTCTAGGGATAGAAACTTCCAACTCAAGCTTTTCTTCATAAGATTGCATCAAGGCATCAACAATATGTTTAGTAAACGCTTTATTTTGACTATAAGCATGAGGAGAATTTAGCACGGATTGCAACAAGGAAATACAATCAATCAAAGAGCAACTTTCATAATTAAATTCCTTGAAATCCAAAATAGTGGGTTTAGCAACATCTAGGGTTTTGATTTCTTCAATCCCCTTTTATCAATTTTAGCATCAATATCTAAAAACTCCGAATTTTTGGAACACCTTCTAGGTAAACGTGGATCATATTCAGTCCCATCATCATCAAGATTCATATTGCAAAACAAAGATTTAATAGGGGACACATCAATAACTTTTAGATCTTCATCTTTGTTTTCATAAAAAATTGAAGAACACGCTTTTATAAAACAATCTTTCTTAGCACGCATCCTAGCGGTTCTTTCTTTGCACTCATCAATGGAAATTCTCATGGCTTTGAGAGACTCATTGATATCATGCTTAGGAGTTATAGATCTAAGGTTTAAAGAATAAACATCAAGAGAAATTCTATCAACGTTCCTAGCCAATTCATCAACTTTAAGCAATTTTTCCTCAAGCAAAGCATTGAAATTCTTTGCGAATTCATAAATTCTTTAACACTAGTCTCAAATTCAGAGGGCATCTTATTAAAATTTCCATAAGAGTTGTTGTAGGAATTTCCATAATTATTAGCGAAATTACTAGGATAAGGCCTAGGATTAAAGTTTCGTCTATACGCATTGTTACCAAAATTATTCCTACCAACAAAATTCACATCCATAGATTCATTATTATTCTCAATCAAAGTAGACAAAGGCATATCATTAGGATCAGAAGAAACACTCTTAGTAGCAAATAATTTCATAAGTTCATCCATCTTTCCACTCAAAACATTAATTTCTTCTATCGCATGCACTTTTTTATTAGTAGATCTTTCAAAGGTGCCATTGAGAATAATTAACCATAATATTATATAGGAGTTTAGTAGCTTCTCCTAAAGTGATTTCCATAAAAGTGCCTCCATGACCTAATCTAAAAGATTTCTAGAAGCAAAATTCAATCCGCATAAATTTTTGTATAATCATCCACAAATTCAAACCATGAGTAGGGCAATTACGTATCATTAATTTCATCCTCTCCCAAGCTTGTGCAACATGTTCTTGATCAAGTTGCTTAAAATTCATAATATCGTTTCTAAGAGAGATGATCTTAGCGGGAGGAAAATACTTAGAGATAAAAGCATCTTTGCACTTGTTCCAAGAATCAATACTATTTTTAGGCAAAGACGAAAACCAAGCTTTAGCATGATCTCTAAGCAAAAAAGGAAATAGCTTCAATTTAACAATATCATTATCAACATCTTTCTTATTTTGCATATCACACAAATCAACGAAGCTATTTAGATGAGTAGCGGCATCTTCACTAGGAAGGCCAGCGAATTGATCTTTCATGACAAGATTCAACAAAGCAGCATTGATTTCACAAGATTCAGTATCGGTAAGAGGAGCAATCGGAGTGCTAAGGAAATCATTATTGTTGGTATTGGTAAACTCACATAATTTGGTATTATCTTGAGCCAGCGTGACAAGCAAGCAATCCAACACACGAGCAAACAAAAGCAAGCGGAAAGAAGCGAACGGAAAAAGAGGGCGAATAAAACGGCAAGGGTGAAGTGGGGGAGAAGAAAACAAGAGGCAAGTGGAAAATAATGTAATGCGGGAGATAAGGGATTGTGATGGGTACTTGGTATGTTGACTTTTGCATAGACTCCTGGCAACGGCGCTAGAAATCCATCTTGCTACCTCTTGAGCACTGCGTTGGTTTTCCCTTGAAGAGGAAAGGGTGATGCAACACAGTAGCGTAAGTATTTCCCTCAGTTTTTGAGAACCAAGGTATCAATCCAGTAGGAGGCTACACGCGAGTCCCTCGTACCTACACAAAGCAAATAACTCCTCGCAACCAACGCGATAAGGGGTTGTCAATCCCTTCACGGTCACTTACGAGAGTGAGATCTGATAGACATGATAGGATAATATTTTTGGTATTTTTGTGATAAAGATGTAAAGTAAAATAAAAGAAAAGTAAAAAGCAAAGAAAATAACTAAGTGTTGGAAGATTAATATGTTGAAGATAGACCCGGGGGCCATAGGTTTCACTAGTGGCTTCTCTCAAGAGCATAAGTATTTTACGGTGGGTGAACGAATTACTGTTGAGAAATTGACAGAATTGAGTATAGTTATGAGAATATCTAGGTATGATCATGTATATAGGCATCACGTCCGAGACAATTAGACCGACTCCTGCCTGCATCTACTACTATTACTCCACTCATCGACCGCTATCCAGCATGCATCTAGAGTATTAAGTTCATGAAAACAGAGTAACGCCTTAAGCAAGATGACATGATGTAGAGGGATAAATTCATGCAATATGATAAAAAACCCATCTTGTTATCCTCGATGGCAACAATACAGTACGTGCCTTGCTGCCCCTACTGTCACTGGTAAAGGACACCGCTAGATTGAACCCAGAGCTAAGCACTTCTCCCATTGCAAGAAAGATCAATATAGTAGGCCAAACCAAACTGATAATTCGAAGAGACTTGCAAAGATAACCAATCATACATAAACGAATTCAGAGAAGATTCAAATATTGTTCATAGATAATCTTGATCATAAACCCACAATTCATCGGTCTCAACAAACACACCGCAAAAAGAAGATTACATCGAATAGATCTCCACGAGAGAGGGGGAGAACATTGTATTGAGATCTAAAAAGAGAGAAGAAGCCATCTAGATACTAACTATGTACCCGAAGGTCTGAGGTAAACTACTCACACTTCATCGGAGAGGCTATGGTGTTGATGTAGAAGCCCTCCATGATGGATGCCCCCTCCGGTGCAGCTCCGGAACAGGCCCCAAGATGGGATCTTGTGGGTACAGAAGGTTGCGGCGGTGGAATTAGGATTTTGGCTCCGTATCTGATCGTTTGGGGGTACGTAGGTATATAGGAGGAAGGAGTACGTCCGTGGAGCAACAGGGGCCTCACGAGGGTGGAGGGCGCGCCTGGGGAAGGGCACGCCCCTACCTCGTGGCCTCCTAGAAGCTTCCTTGACGGAGGGTCCAAGTCTCCTGGATCATGTTCGGTGAGAAAATCACGTTCCTGAAGGTTTCATTCCGTTTGGACTCCGTTTGATATTCCTTTTCAGCGAAACTCTGAAATAGGCAAAAACAGCAATTCTGGGCTGGGCCTCCGGTTAATAGGTTAGTCCCAAAAATAATATAAAAGTGAATAATAAAGCCCATTAATGTCCACAACAGTAGATAATATAGCATGGAGCAATCAAAAATTACAGATACGTTGGAGACGTATTAGGCAACTTGCCCAAGACCAGCGAGACCGCCACCCTTGAGCCTAAGGGTTCCAACACCATCAACGACATTGGAACCAAGGCTCGGGAGGCGCCTGCATGGTGGCATGCAGTTCTTTGTGTAGACAAAGGGCCTGCGAGGCCTAGATAGGAACTAGAAAACAAGAAAACAGTGAGGCTCCTTGCCGAGGATGCCCACGAGGCCCCGACAAGGCTCCTGCCGAAAATACCCATGAGGCCCCGACATGACTCTTACCAAGGGCGCCCGCAAGGCCCCGGCAAGACCCTTGCCGGGAATATCAGCAAGACTGCGGCAAGGCCTTGCCGCCCCATCACCGCCCCAGCTCAGCGGCCGACCCGCCATCTAAGCAAGTACCCACGTGGCAGTACGTGGCTCCTAAGAAAACTAGTCAAGCACATGCGTGGTGGCATGCAGATCTTCGTCAAGACCCTGCCGCCACACCAGCTCAGCAGCCTGCCAGCCTACATGGAGCTGCATGCTCGTTGGCCTGGACGCGTGTCGGAGCAAGGCGAAGCGGCGATGGACGGGACGGGTTTCGTTGTCGTCCCCGATAAAGCAAGAGGACACCTAAGTAGTGCATTTAATGTGTTTTGTCCTATGATGTCAGGCGATAAGCTTGTACACTGTACAACTTTCCACCTCTTGTGTGCCAGTGTGGTAGGCCCTTTGACTATAAAAGTAGGCCCGCGGCGTACTGAGAGTGGATTCGGACTTTTTGGACATTGCACACTTTGTAGCTAGTCCACGAACACCAGATAAACACAAACCAGCAGGAGTAGGGTATTACGCGTCACTCGCGGCCCGAACCTGGATAAACCCCCCGCGTTGATCTTCTAAACCCACTCTTTCCACAGCCCAGCGCCCGCCAACCGTAGAAGGGATTCCCCGTGATCCCATAGGTGTCGTTTCCGCCGACAGTAGCATTCCACATAAAAAATTCTATTTTTACCATTTACCTACTTGAGGACGAGTAGGAATTAAGCTTGGGAATGCTGATAAGTCTCCAACGTATCTATAATTCTTATTGCCCCATGTTGTTATATTATCATTCTTGGTTGTTTTACAATCATTTTATAGCAACTTTATATCATTTTTTGGGATTAACCTATTGACATAGTGCCAAGAGCCAGTTCTTGTTTTTTGCTTGTTTTTTACATCGCAGAATATCCCTGCCAAACAGAGTCCAAACACAGCAAAACTTTTTGGAGACTTTTTTGGACCAGAAGACAACTTGGGAGCCAAGGAAGCACATAGGGGAGGCCTGTGGGGCCCACAAGACACCAGGGCACGCTAGAGGCCCCTGGCGCGCCCTGATGGGTTGTGGGGCCCATGGGGGTCTCCTCCACTGCCTCTCAGCTCTATAAATACCCAAATATTCCAAAAACCCTAGGGAGTCGACGATACATAATTCCAGCCGCCGCAAGTTCTAAAACCACAAGATGCAATCTAGATCCTTATTCCGGCACTCTGCCGAAGGGGAACGCGATCACAGAGGGGTGCATCATCCTCTTTGGTGCTCCTTTGATGATGCGTGAGTAGTTCACCATAGACCTACAGGTCCATAGGCAGTAGCTATATGACTTCTTCTCCTTTTCTGATTCTCAATACAATGGTCTCTTGGAGATCTATTTGATGTAATGACTTTTTGCGGTGTGTTTGTTGCGATCAGATGAAGGTCTAGTTTATGATCAGATTTTTATCCATGAATATTATTTGAGTCTTCATTGATCTCTTATATGCATATTTATTTATATACTCGTATTTCTTCTGCGAATCTTTGGTTTAGTTAGGCCAACCAGATTGAATTTTCTTGCAATGAGAAGAGGTGCTTTGTGATGGGTTTGATCTTGCGGTGTCCACTCCCAGTGACAGAAGGGGCAGCGAGGAACGCATGTATCATTGCTATTCAGGATAACAAGATGGGGTCTATTCCTACATGAATAGATCTTGTCTACATCATGTCATCATTCTTATTCCATTACTCCATTTCTCCATGAACTTAATACACTAGATGCATGCTGGATAGCGGTCGATGTGTGGAGTAATAGTAGTAGATGCAGGCAGGAGTCGGTCTACAAATCTTGGACGTGATGCCTATATATTTATCATTGCCTTGGATATCGTCATAATTATTTGTTCTTTAATCAATTGCCCAACAGTAATTTGTTTACCCACCGTATGTTATTTTCTCGAGAGAAGCAATAGTGAAATCTACGGCCCCCGCGTCAATATTTTATCATATTCGCTTTCTGATTTCTAGACGCATTTGTTTTCAGATTTATTATTCCAAAAACCCAAGAATACCTTGCTGCACTTTTTCTTTACTTATTTTGTTTTGTGTTTTTGTGAGATCTATTTATCCAAACTCATACAAACCAATCTATATTTTTCCCGAGGAGGGATTGACAACCCCTCTTACGCGTCGGGTTGCAAGTATTTGTTCTTTGTGTGCGAGTACCGTTTACATAGTGTTGCTTGGTTCTCCTACTAGATTGATACGTTGGTTTCACAACTGAGGGAAATACTTACCATAGTTGTGTCGCATCATCCCTTCCTCTTTGGGGAAATACTGACGCAGTCTAGCCACGTCAATCTCGTATTATAAAAATGTTCATCGTGTATAATAAAAATGTTAATCGTAGATTATAAAAATATTCAATATATTAAGGTGCATTATAAAAGTATTCATCCTATATTGTAAAAATGTTCAATATTTTTTCACAAATGGTTCAATGTGTATATTGTAAAAATGTTCAATACGGCCAGTTCATGAATTTGAAAAAAGCTCACAAATTAAAAAGAGATCACAAATTCTAAACAAATTTGGAAAATATGTGAACAAATTTTGAAATTTCAACTATTTTTTTAAAGTTGAGAATGTTTTTCGATATTTCAAAATTATTTGGGAAAAAAAATGGGTTTGTTACAATGTATTTAGTTCGCTACAGCGCATCGCCAAAGTATATGCATTTTGCTAAAGTGACTAACACATTAAAATGCTATAGAAAATGTTTGCTGGAACAACCCAAGTGTGTAGGCATTAGTGAAGCTGTGGTTATTAGCCGCACATGAACAACGATGAGGGACTCTCGAGTAGCAGTGTTGCAATCCAATTAGGCCTGGAAGTGCACTGTTTTGGCCCATTAGGCCTCTAGACCCTTTATTAATTTCAATAAATGTATAACCTTGCCCTGCCACATCTTAATATTCGTAAGTCGGATCACAAAATGTTATATATGGTTTTGGACTGGGAAAAATATATACGTTGCAACCATGCCATTATCTTTTTACATGTTAACCACCTTAAAATTGTGATTAGGGCAGAACCTTAATTAAGTAATTAATTGCTATGGGGTGGTATAGGAAATGCTAGTATGCATAAGTTTTCTACCCCGTTTAAGGTGACTAGATAGATAGTTTACTTCTGTTTCACCTTCCTGCCATGTTAACCAACATTTAATCTTGACAAGTAGCGAAACAAGGTTGCAACCTTTCACTTAATGTGGATTAATTGGTTTTGTTGCCAATGCCATGCGATGCCATGTCATTTCATATCATGAATGATGAGGACATTGCTATCTTGGATATGACCAAAAATATTGCATACATCTATATATTTGAGGTGATTTCTATTAGAAGATACGCAATAGTTTATTTATGTTATTCAGAACAAACATATGTCATCTCTTTTTTTATTTCATACCTAATTATAGAATTATCGGACACTTGTACAATCCACATGTGAAGATAAGGAAAAATGAGACAGTTAGGTGTTGTTCAAGAAGTTATTTCAAATAAATTTTGTCCCAAAAGAAGTTAGAGACCAAGTCTCGGATGTTCTGGACTCAAATTCGGACTACACAAACATATTTCACTTTAAACACTTACAAATTTTGCATCCGCACTCCAAACTGGGTGAATCTTTTTTTGTTGGGAATCTTATCTCGTACACTTTCCCAACACATTTGGATCCACCTCAAATTCGTCAGGAGAATGCAGATATGAACGAAACAGTCTGACGATGAAGCAGAATCCGAGTGAAACTACTAATCAAAAGGTGTTGTTGTTGGGGAACGTAGTAATTTCAAAAAAATTCCAACGCACACACAGGATCACGGTGATGCATAGCAACGAGAGGGGAGAGTGTGTCCACGTACCCTCGTAGACCGAAAGTGGAACCCTTATGACAACGCGGTTGATGTAGTCGTACATCTTCACGATCCGACCGATCCAAGTACCGAACACACGGCACCTCCGGGTTGAGCACACGTTCAGCTCGATGACGTCCCACGAACTCCTATCCAGCAGAGCTTCGAGGGAGAATTCCGTCAGCACGACGGTGTGATGACGGAGATGATCATGCTACCGACGCAGGGCTTCGCCTAAGCACCGCTACGATATGATCGAGGTGGATTATGGTGGAGGGGGGCACTGCACACGGCTAAGAGATCAATGATCAATTGTTGTGTCTATGGGGTGCCCCTTGGCCACGTATATAAAGGAGTGCATGAGGGGGGAGAGGGCCGGCCCCTATGGCGCGCCCTGGAGGAGTCCTATTCCCATCGGGAGTAGGATTGCCCCCCTTCCAAGTAGTAGGAGTAGGAGTCAAGGAATGGGAAGAGAGAAGAGAAGGAAGGAGGGGGGCGCAGCCCCTCCCCCTAGTCCAATTTAGAATAGGCCTTGGGGGGGGGGGGGCACAGCCTCTCCTCTCTCTTTCCCCTAAAGCCCAATAAGGCCCTTATACTCCCCGGCGAATTCCCGTAACTCTCCGGTACTCCGAAAAATACCCGAATCACTCGGAACCTTTCCGATGTCCGAATATAGTCGTCCAATATATCGATATTTACGTCTCGACCATTTCGAGACTCCTCGTCCTGTCCCTGATGTCATCCGGGACTCCGAACTACCTTCGGTACATCAAAAAACATAAAATCATAATACAAATCGTCACCGAATGTTAAGCGCGCGGACCCTACGGGTTCGAGAACTATGTAGACATGACCGAGACAAATTTCCGGTCAATAACCAATAGCGGAACCTGGATGCTCATATTGGCACCCACATATTCTACGAAGATCTGTATCGGTCAAACCGCATAACAACATACGTTGTTCCCTTTGTCATCGGTATGTTACTTGCCCGAGATTCGATCGCCGGTATCTCAATACCTAGTTCAATCTCGTTACTGGCAAGTCTCTTTACTCGTTCCGTAATGCATCATCCTGCAACTAACTCATTAGTTGCATTGCTTGCAAGGCTTATAGTTATGTGCATTATCGAGAGGGCCCAGAGATACCTCTCCGACAATCAGAGTGAAAAATCCTAATCTCTATCTATGCCAACTCAACAAACACCATCGGAGACACCTATAGAGCACCTTTATAATCACCCAGTTACTTTGTGACGTTTGGTAGCACACATAGTGTTCCTCCGGTATCCGGGAGTTGCATAATCTCATAGTCATAGGAACATGTATAATTCATGAAGAAAGCAATAGCAACCTAAACGATCAAGTGCTAAGCTAACGGAATGGGTCAAGTCAATCACATCATTCTCTAATGATGTGACCCCGTTAATCAAATGACAACTCATCTCTGTGGCTAGGAAACTTAACCATCTTTGATCCAACGAGCTAGTCAAGTAGAAGCATACTAGTGACACTCTGTTTGTCTATGTATTCGCACATGTACTAAGTTTCCGGTTAATACAATTCTAGCATGAATAATAAACATTAATCATAAAATAAGGAAATAAATAATAACTTTAATATTGCCTCTAGGGCATATTTCTTCCAGTCTCCCACTTGCACTAGACTCAATAATCTAGTTCACATCGCCATGTGATTTAACATCAAAAGTTCACATCTTTATGTGGTTAACACCCATATTTCACATCGATATGTGATCAACACCCAAAGGGTTTACTAGAGTCAGTAATCTAGTTCACATCACTATGTGATTAACACCCAAAGAGTACTAAGGTGTGATCATGTTTTTCTTGTGAGATAATTTTAGTCAACGGGCCTGTCATATTCAGATCCGTAAGTATTTTGCAAATTTCTATGTCTACAATGCTCTGCACGGAGCTACTCTAGCTAATATCTCCCACTTTCAATATGTATCTAGATCGATACTTAGAGTCATCCAGATCGGTGTCAAAGCTTGCATTGACGTAACTCTTTATCACCTCCATAACCGAGAAATATTTCCTTATTCCACTAAGGATAATTTTTTGACCACTGTCCAGTGATCTACTCCTAGATCACTATTGTACCCTCTTGCCAAACTCTTGGTGAGGTACACAATAGGTCTGGTACACAACATAGCATACTTTATAGAACCTATGACTGAGGCATAGGGAATGACTTTTCATTCTCTTTCTATTTTCTGTCGGGGTCGGGTTTTGCGTCTTTACTCCACTTACACCTTGCAACATAGGCAAGAACTCCTTATTGACTTTTCCATTTTGAACTACTTCAAAAATCTTGTCAAGGTATGTACTCATTGAAAAATATATCAAGCGTCTTGATCTATCTCTATAGATCTTGATGCTCAATATGTAAGTAGTTTCACAGAGGTCTTTCTTTGATAAACTCCTTTCAAACACTCCTTTATGCTTTCCAGAAAATTCTACATTATTTCCGATTCAACAATATGTCGTTCACATATATTTATCAGAAATGCTGTAGTGCTCCCACTCACTTTCTTGTAAATACAGGCTTCACCGCAAGTCTGTATAAAACTATATGATTTGATCAACTCATCAAAGTGTATATTCCAACTCAAAGATGCTTGCACCAGTCCATAGATGGATCGCTAGAGCTTTCATATTTTATTAGCACCTTTAGGATTGACAAAACCTTCTGGTTGCATCATATACAACTCTTCTTTAATAAATCCATTAAGGAATGCAGTTTTGTTTATCCATTTGCCAGATTTCATAAAATGCGGCAATTGCTAACATGATTCAGACAGACTTTAAGCATCGCTACGAGTGTGAAAATCTCATCGTAGTCAACACCTTGAACTTTGTCAAAAACCCTTTTTGATAAGTCTAGCTTTGTAGATAGTAACACTACTACCATCTTCCGTCTTCCTCTTGAAGATCCATTTATTTTCTATGGCTTGTCGATCATCGAGCAAGTCAACCAAAGTCCACACTTTGTTCTCATACATGGATCCCATCTCAGATTTCATGGCCTCAAGCCATTTTGCGGAATCTGGGCTCATCATCGCTTCCTCATAGTTCGTAGGTTTGTCATGGTCAAGTAACATGACCTCCAGAACAAGATTACCGTACCACTCTGGTGCGGATCTCACTCTGGTTGACCTACGAGGTTTGGTAGTAACTTGATCAGAAGTTACATGATCATCATCATTAGCTTCCTCGCTAATTGGTGTAGGAGTCATAGGAACAGATTTCTGTGATGAACTACTTTCCAATAAGGGAGCAGGTACAGTTACCTCATCAAGTTCTACTTTCCTCCCACTCACTTCTTTCGAGAGAAACTCCTTCTCTAGAAAGGATCCATTCTTAGCAATGAATGTCTTGCCTTCAGATCTGTGATAGAAGGTGTACCCAACTGGCTCTTTGGGTATCCTATGAAGACACATTTCTCTGATTTGGGTTTGAGCTTATCATGTTGAAACTTTTTCACATATGCATCGCAGTCCCAAACTTTAAGAAATGACAACTTTGGTTTCTTGCCAAACCACAGTTCATACGGTGTCGTCTCAACAGATTTAGATTGTGCCCTTTTAACGTGAATGCAACTGTCTCTAATGCATAACCCCAAAACGATAGTGGTAAATTGGTAAGAAACATCATAGATTGCACTATATCATATAAAGTACGGTTATGACATTAGGACACACCATTATGCTGTGGTGTTCCACCTGGCATGAGTTTGTGAAACTATTCCACATTGTTTTAATTGAAGGCCAAACTCGTAACTCAAATATTTGCCTCTACGATCAGATCATAGAAACTTTATTTTATTGTTAAGATGATTCTCTACTTCACTCTGGAATTCTTTGAACTTTTCAAATGTTTCAGACTTATGTTTCATCAAGTAGATATACCCATATCTGCTCAAATCATCTATGAAGGTCAGAAAACAATGATACCCGCTGTGAGCCTCAACACTCATTGGACCGCATACATCGGTATGTATTATTTCCAACAAGTCAGTGTCTCGCTCCATTGTTCCGGAGAACGGAGTCTTAGTCATCTTTCCCATGAGGCATGGTTCGCAAGCATCAAGTGATTCATAATCAAGTGATTCCAAAAGCCCATCAGCATGGAGTTTCTTCATGCAGTTTACACCAATATGACCTAAACGGCAGTCCCACATATAAGTTGCACTATCATTATTAACGTTGCATCTTTTGGTTTCAATATTATGAATATGTGTATCACTACGATCGAGATAAAAAACTATTTTCGTTAGGTGTATGACCATCGAAGGTTTTATTCATGTAAACAGAACAACAATTATTCTCTAATTTAAATGAATAACTGTATTGCAATAAACATGATCAAATCATATTCATGCTCAACGCAAACATCAAATAACATTTCTTTAGGTTCAACACTAATCCCGAAAGTATAGGGAGTGTGCGATGATGATCATATCAATCTTGGAACTTCTTCCAACACACATCGTCACTTCACCCTTAACTAGTTTCTGTTCATTCTGCAACTCCTGTTTCGAGTTACTACTCTTAGCAACTAAACCAGTATCAAATACCGAGGGGTTTCCATAAACACTAGTAAAGTACACATCAATAACATGTATATCAAATATACTTTTGTTCACTTTGCTATCCTTCTTATCCGCCAAATACTTGGGGCAGTTCCGCTTCCAGTGACCAGTCCCTTTGCAGTAGAAGCACATAGTCTCAGGCTTAGGTCGAGACTTGGGCTTCTTCATTTGAGCAGCAACTTGCTTGCTATTCTTCTTGAAGTTCCCCTTCTTCCCTTTGCCCTTTTCTTGAAACTAGTGGTCTTGTTAACCATCAACACTTGATGCTTTTCTTTATTTCTAGTCAGCATCACGAAGAGCTTGGAATCGTTTCTGTTATCCCTTGCATATTATAGTTCATCACGAAGTTCTAGCAACTTGGTGATAGTGACTTGAGAACTCTCTCAATCACTATCTTATCTGGAAGATTAACTCCCACTTGATTCAAGTGATTGTAGTACTCAGACAATCTGAGTACATGCTTACTGGTTGAGCTATTCTCCTCCATCTTGTAGGCAAAGTAATGTCAGAGGTCTCATACCTCTCGACACGGGCATGATTATGAAATACCAATTTCAACTCTTGGAACATCTTATATGCTCCGTGGCGTTAAAAACATTTTTTAAAGTCCCGGTTCTAAGCCGTAAAGCATGGTGCACTAAACTATCAAGTAGTCATCATACCGAGCTTTGCCAAACGTTCATAACATCTGCATATGCTCCTGCAATAGATCCGTCACCTAGCGGTGCATCAAGGACATAATTCTTCTGTGCAGCAATGAGGATAATCCTCAGATCACGGACTAAGTCCGCATCATTGCTACTAACATCTTTCAACATAGTTTTTCTCTAGGAACATATCAAAATAATGATAAATGGGGAGCAACATGGCGAGCTATTGATCTAAAACATAGTTATGAAAATACTATTAGGACTAAGTTCATGATAAATTGAAGTTCAATTAATCATATTACTTAAGAACTCCCACTTAGATAGGTATCCCTCTAATCATCTAAGTGATCACGTGATCCTCAACTAAACCATGTCCGATCATCACGTGAGATGGAGTAGTTTTCAATGGTGAACATCACTATGTTGATCATATCTACTATATGATTCACGTTCGACCTTTCGGTCTCAGTGTTCTGAGGCCATATCTGCATATGCTAGGCTCATCAAGTTTAACCCGAGTATTCTGCGTGTGCAGAACTGGTTTGCACCCGTTGTAGATGAACGTAGAGCTTATCACACCCGATCATCACATGGTGTCTCGGCACGACGAACTTTGGCAACGGTGCATACTCAGGGAGAACACTTTCATCTTGAAATTTAGTGAGAGATCATCTTATAATGCTACCGTCAATCAAAGAAAAATAAGATGCATAAAGGATAAACATCACATGCAATCAATATAAGTGATATGATATGGCCATCATCATCTTGTGCTTGTGATCTCCATCTTCGAAGCACCGTCATGATCACCATCGTCATCGGTGCGACACCTTGATCTCCATCGTAGCATTGTTGTCGTCTCGCCAACTATTGCTTCTACGACTATCGCTACCGCTTAGTGATAAAGTAAAGCAATTACAGGGCGATTTCAGTGCATACAATAAAGCAACAACCATATGGCTCCTGCCAGTTGCCGATAACTCGGTTACAAAACATGATCATCTCATACAATAAAATATAGCATCATGCCATGACCATATCACATCGCAACATGCCCTGCAAAAACAAGTTATACGTCCTCTACTTTGTTGTTGCAAGTTTTACGTGGCTGCTACGAGCTGAGCAAGAACCGTTCTTACCTACGCATCAAAACCACAATGATAGTTCGTCAAGTTAGTGTTGTTTTAACCTTCTCAAGGACTGGGCTTAGCCACACTTGGTTCAACTAAAGTTGGTGAAACTGACACCCGCCAGCCACCTATGTGCAAAGCACGTCGATAGAACCAGTCTCGCGTAAGCGTACGCGTAATGTCGGTCCAGGACGCTTCATCCAACAATATCGCCGAACCAAAGTATGACATGCTGGTAAGCAGTATGACTTGTATCGCCCACAACTCACTTGTGTTCTACTCATGAATATAACATCTACGCATAAAACCAGACTCTAATGCCACTGTTGGGGAACGTAGTAATTTCAAAAAAAATCCTACGCACACACAGGATCATGGTGATGCATAGCAACGGGAGGGGAGAGTGTGTCCACGTACCCTCGTAGACCGGAAGCGGAAGCGTTATAACAACGCGGTTGATGTTGTCGTACGTCTTCATGATCCGGTCGATCCAAGTACCGAACGCACAGCACCTCCGAGTTCAGCACACGTTCAGCTCGATGACGTCCCATGAACTCCGATCCAGCAGAGCTTCGAGGGAGAGTTCCGTCAGCACGACTGCATGATGACGGTGATGATGATGCTACCGACGCAGGGCTTCGTCTAAGCACCGCTACGATATGATCGAGGTGGATTATAATGGAGGGGGCAACGCACACGGCTAAGAGATCAATGATCAATTGTTGTGTCTATGGGGTGCCCCCTGGCCACGTATATAAAGGAGTGCAGGAGGGGGGAGAGGGCCGGCCCCTATGGCATGCCCTGGAGGAGTCCTACTCTCACCGGGAGTAGGATCCCCCCCTTCCAAGTAGTAGGAGCAGGACTCAAGGAAAGGGAATAGAGAAGAGAAGGAAGGAGGGGGCGCAGCCCCTCCCCCTAGTCCAATTCAGACTAGGTCTTGGGGGGCAGCCTCTCTCTCTTTCCCCTAAAGCCCAATAAGGCCCATATACTCCCCGGCGAATTCCCGTAACTCGCTAGTACTCCAAAAAATACCCGAATCACTCGGAACCTTTCCGATGTCCGAATATAGTCGTCCAATATATCGCTTTATGTCTCGACCATTTTGAGACTCCTCATCATGTCCCTGATCTCATATGGGACACCGAACTAGCTTCGGCACATAAAAACACATATACTCATAATATAAATCCTGACCGAACGTTAAGCGTGCGGACCCTACGGGTTCGAGAACTATGTAGACATGACCGAGACACGTTTCCGGTCAATAACCAGTAGCGGAACCTGGATGATCATATTGGTTACGAAGATCTTTATCGGTCAAACCGCATAACAACATACGTTGTTCCCTTTGTCATCGGTATGTTACTTGCCCGAGATTCGATGGTCGGTATCTCAATTCCTTGTTCAATCTCGTTACCGGCAAGTCTCTTTACTCGTTCCGTAATGTATCATCCTGCAACTAACTCATTAGTTGCATTGCTTGCAAGGCTTATAGCTATGTGCATTATCGAGAGGGCCCAGAGATACCTCTCCTACAATCGGAGTGAAAAATCCTAATCTCTATCTATGCCAACTCAACAAACACCATCGGAGACACCTGTAGAGCACCTTTATAATCACCCAGTTACATTGTGACATTTGGTAGCACACAAAGTGTTCCTCCGGTATTCGGGAGTTGCATAATCTCATAGTCATAGGAACATGTATAAGTCATGAAGAAAGCAATAGCAACATACTAAACGATCAAGTGCTAAGCTAACGGAATGGGTCAAGTCAATCACATCATTCTCTAATGATGTGATCCCGTTAATCAAATGACAACTCATATCTATGGCTAGGAAACTTAACCATCTTTGATCCAACGAGCTAGTCAAGTAGAGGCATACTAGTGACACTCTATTTGTCTATGTATTCACACATGTACTAAGTTTCTGGTTAATACAATTCTAGCATGAATAATAAACATTTATCATAAAATAAGGAAATAAATATTAACTTTATTATTGCCTCTAGGGCATATTTCCTTCAGTTGTGTCACCTCCAGTTGGACCCATGGGCCTTGTACTAACGAGAATTGCATTAAGTATGCCTTGGGACATGCTTCCACCCACTTGGCCGCGACCCCTTAGTCCTATATAAGTACATCAATCTAGTAGCGGTTTCTTTGGGTTTTGTTTAGTTAAAAATTAGCCATTGCAACTTCGTCTACTTTGCTTAAATCCAACGACCAGACCAAGACCGCTTTTGGAACCATACCTTTATCAATACTTCCTCTATATTCGCAATACTAAGATTGCCTTTATCATATTCTTGTTCGGTCTTCGATTGCTTGCAAGAATAGTCCTTCAGGGTTAGGTTGATCGTGTTCCGATGTGGTCAATAACCTCTCAGAGTTGGTTTAAGGATTGCTAAGGCACAACATCCTGCATGTTTGTAGTCGGATCGTCAAAGTTGACCCCACCAAATCGATAGTTATCATCTCATTGAAAGACGGGGCACCTTCACCTCTATCATGTGGTATCAATTTTTAGGTTGCTTGGTGAGAATTCAGTTATGCCTATATTATATTTATATTCTTACTTATTGTCCAAAAAAGGCACAAAAAGGTTAGATCTATTCATCCTTTGTTGAAGCCAATCTGAGCCTTTGCAATTTTCTTTTCAGTGCTTGCGTAGTTGAATTATCGGTTGCATCGTCGTGTTGAGTTGTTGGTCTTAGTGTTGATGAGTGATATTTTTATACTCATTTAACCTTTCTTTAAACCGAGATATTTCAATTAAGTCTAGATATTCACTTTGATATTGCCATGAATGAATGCAAAGGATTCCACAAATCCTCTGTTTATTGTGTTTCTACGGGAAATGGGCTAAATATGGACGGAAGCAAGTGAGAGCATGAAAAGGAGTGAAGGAGGTGGTAGAAGAACTCAATAGGAGGTGCACCACAAGAAACAATGCGAAAGATGGCGTACCATGCGACCACAACTGCTCGCATGAGCAGTTGTATGGCATGGAAACTGAGGCCTCTCGTCCACCTGAACAACTTTTATAAAGGGTTCAAGGCCGAAATGTCAATATAACATCAGCGAGCGAAGCCAGAAGGGACTCATCTTCATCCATCACCAGCAACCCTAGCCCCCGCCATTTCCATCTCCATACCCACCATCACCACCATAGTTTCTTCTGTTGGAGACATGCCGTAGAGGCAATCATGTATGATGATATTTCCTATGTGTTTATGAATAAATATATCAATGATGTGTAGCGGCAAGTACATGACTTCTTTGTGCGACTATGCATTGTATGATGACTATCATAAATGGTCCCTAGTCAAAAGGGCTATGTGGATGCGCAACCATCTAGACTAGCATATGACAAGGTGGATGGCTTGGTCTCACTAGCCATGAAGCATTGGATGCTATTCGGATAATATGGACTCGGAAGGATCTGGTTGGATTTGACATAGTCGTATCCGAGTCGAGATAAGGTCCGAGTCGGATAGACTCGACTATGAGATGCAACGACAGGTCATCGGTGAGTCTCTAGTACAACGTATGTTCTATTTCCTAACACCTGAGCTGGCGCATGTACTCAGGATGGTGACAGACCTGCTTTGGGCCAACCAAACGCTATTCCGTAACTAGGTACTCCCTCCATTCAGAATTACTTGTTGTGGAAATGGATGTATCTAGACGTATTTTAGTTCTAGATACATCTATTTCCGAGACAAGTAATTCCGAACGGAGGGAGTAGTTATAAAGGTAGGTTCCAGACCCGTGCCGCGAGACAAGGTCGACCAAGATGGGATTTTCCCCTCCGATCAGGAGAGATATACTCTGGGCACCTCATGTGATCCGACCAAGATAAGCACGGCCATATGACACGTATTATGAGATAATCCAGTTTGTGATCGGCATCACTGGAACGATAAAGAGGTCAGACTAGCAGAAGGATGGTAGAACTTGCCTTAAGCCTGACAACATATATCGTGTGGCAAAGGGAACAAAAGTGTGACATGTTGTACAGGTTTGCCAACCGGCTTCATTGTCTACTTGGTGGTCGGGATGCCTTGCTAGAGGCCGCTACCAAACAAGCAGGTCAGAGGTCATGTGCTTAAAGGGAGGAACATGTGAGAATGTGTCCGACTCCACGAGTCAGATGTGATCCTACTTGGACTAGGACCCAGGCCAAAAAGAATTTGGGCTTTAGGGTCCATGCGTGGCCTAAGTGTTGAGTCCGGGATGGATGCCTATATATAGTGGAGGTGCGACACACTCATGAGTTGATCGCTTCAGCGCCATCACAAGGGTTGCATGTGTTGCAACTAGCCACCAATAAAATGAATTGTGTGCAATGGCGGAGACATCAAGCACTATTCAGATTAGAGTCGCATGTGTGATATGTGGCATGCAATGGATCCATACAAACTGTTTGTGATTATCCTAAACAACAGAAATGATTAGCCACATCAAGGTGTGTGCGATAGACGGCATACAGTTCACTCGGATGAACTGTTTGCGGTTACCCAAGACAACAGAAATGATCAGCCAGATCAAGGTGTGTGCGATAGATAGCATACAGTTCACTTAATTGAACTCTTTGTGATTAGCCAAAACAATAGAACGGTCAGTCAGATCAAGGTGTGTGCGATAGACGGCATACAGTTCACTCGGATGAACTGCTTGCGATGAGCCAAAATAAACACAAACGATTCGTCTTAAAAATATGTGTGTGATACACGACAAATAGGTCAGTAATCATAATTGTGTGGGAAGACCGATAATAACATGGACGATTCCTGCTAATATGCCATGTGTTTTGTGGGAAAATGCTTGCTAGTATACAATTGTGATGCAACCAGGGTTAACGTTAACATTGTTGCTTCTCAAACATTGTCATGTGCCAAAGGATTACGGATCGAAGATATTTATGTGCCAAAAATATTTCAGTTTGTTGGAAATAATAACGAGGTTGAAGCTTTGGTTGCCACCATGACTAAATATGCATCTCCAGCACAAGAGATGTGTTTGTTTGAGTCTTGGAGGTACAACGTTGGGTGTTCATGCACACATGCATTAGAGAGTCAGGGAGGACGTACACATGCAAGTGGGTCCAACCATGGATTAATTAGCAACCAAGCAATGTACGTGCATGAAAGAAATGAATCATAAACTAGCATGTTTGATATTCAAAAGAAGGAGAGATATGGTTATGCAGGGAGCAAGCAACAGATAGAATGGCAAGGAAAGAGCTGATGGTTTCGTTCTAGATATAAAGTGTCCGTACTGGCTTAAAAAGGAAGCTCTAAAGATTAACTTCCTCTTTTTGTTCTTGCCTCACAAGGAAAATACCGATGTGATTAGGGTGGCCAGATCGTGGGACTTGCTTTGCTTATGTGCGACATGATGAGGCCCACCTGGAGAGGCGAACGTGACTAGAGTCCAAAGGGTTATTTTAATTAGGAGCTTCTTCGGTCGGTCAATAGTTACCTTTTTAGGTTTAAGTCGATTATTTATTTCTTTTGAGATACATTAGTTGTGTGTGATGCAAGTCATGTAAAACAATAAATAGTCAAGTTTGGTCAATGTAAAAAGCAGGTTATATTTTATGAGATAGACATGATGTGTTTTTCAGGGTAGAAACCGTTATCATGTTTTGAAGGGATCTTTAGAAAACCTCTGTGTTGCGATTTCTTTTCGTGAAAATTGTTTTGCGCGTGAGTAGCTTCGTCGAGATTGGTTTTCTCGTGCTGGACCGCAAGGTTCAAACCCTCTACTTCGTGTACATCATGTGCGCGGGTGAGAGGTTGCTACTGCTAGCGGTGGAGTGTCGTGAAAGAACGGGCCGCAACAATAGATCAGATCTCGCTACGAGGTTCGGTCTATATCAATTTGTTTCAAAGCAAAGGTTGTTCATGGTACAATATTTTTCTTTGAGTTGTATTGAATTTTTTATCACGAGTAAAGATTGTAGCTCGCAAATGATGATGTCGGCGGAGAAGGGTCCATTGCATGCCTTGCCGTGGTACCAATGCTATACACGTGTGCGTGTAGGGCCGGCGAGTTGTGCAACCTTGACGAATTGCTATTCTGAGATGAACTTGGTGAGTCAGACTATGGTTGATGCTTTGAACATGCCGTTGATTGAACATCCAGAACCATACGAGCTTTGGTGGAAGGACAAGTTTGTCAAGAACATGCATCGCGCCGAGGTACGGTTTATCCTACGTGGACTTGGTGATCTAGTCATGTGTGATGTGCTTCCAATGCACATGCATACATGCTCAATACTGTTAGGAAAACTATGGATAGATAAAAGACAGTTGGCATATCATTCAGTTGGTAAATTGTCTTTTGTTCGCGGATGACAATACATACTAGTTGATTCGTACACGTCAGAGAAGTTTATGGTTGATCGCAAAAAGCGGGATGTTGCTCAAGCTCCATCAGAAGTGAAGAAGATGAAGGTTGAGGCTGGCGAAATTTTTCCAAGTGTCGTTCAGTCTACAGATAAAAATATTGATGAAGAGCTTAACTTGAAACCGAGGACGGTTTCGCTTGAAGGGGGAGAGGTTATTGCAACCAGGGTTAACATTAACCTCATTGCTGCTCAAACATTGTCATGTGCCAAAGGATTACGGATCAAAGATATTTATGTGCCAAAAATATTTCAGTTTCTTGGAAATAGTAACGAGGTTGAAGCTTTGGTTGCCACCACGACTAAATATGCATCTCTAGCACAAGAGATGTGTTTGTATGAGTCTTGGAGGTACAGCGTTGGGTGTTCATGCACGCATGCATTAGATAGTCAAGGAGGACGTACACATGCAAGTGGGTCCAACCATGGATTAATTAGCGACCAAGCCATGTACGTGCATGAAAAAAATGACTCATACACTAGCAAGTTTGATATTAAAAAACGAGAGATATGGTAATGCAGCGAGCAAGCAACAGATTGAATGGCAAGGAAAGAGCTGATAGTTTCGTTCTAGATATAAAGTGTCAGTACTGGTTTAAAAAGAAGCTCTGAAGATTAACTTGTTATTTTTGTTCTTGCCTCACAAGCAAAATACCTATGTGATTAGGGTGGCCAGATCGTGGGACTTGCTTTGCTTATGTGCGACGGGATGGGGCCCACCTGGAGAGGCGAATGTGACTAGAGTCCAGAGGGTTATTTTAATTAGAAGCTTCTCCGGTCGGTCAATAGTTACCTTTTTAGTTTTAAGTCGATTATTTATTTCTATTGAGATATATTTGTTGTGTCTGTTGCAAGTCATGTAAAACTATAAATAGTCGAGTTCGGTCAATGTAAAAAGCAGGTTATTTTTTATGTAATGGACACGATGTGTTTTTTAGGGTAGACACCCGTATCATGTTTTGGACGGATCTTTAGAAAACCGCTGTGTTGCGATTTCTCTTCGTGGAAATTGATTTGCGCATGAGTACCTTTGTCGAGACTTGTTTTCTCGTGCTGGACCACAAGGTTCAAACCCTCTACTTCGTGTACATCGTGTGCGCGGGCGAGAGGTTGCTACTTTTGGTGGTGGAGTGTCATGAAATACCGGGCCGCAACAACAGATCAGATCTCGCTACAAGGTTCAATCTATATCAATTTGTATCATATCAAAGGTTGTTCATGGTACAATATTTTCCTTCGAGTTCTATTGAATTTTTTATCATGAGGAAAGATTGTAGCTCGCAAATGATGATGTCGGCAGAGAAGGATCCATTGCGTGCCTTGCCATGGTACCAGTGCTTTACACGTGTGCGTGTAGGGCCGGCGAGTTGTGCAACCTTGATGAATTGCTATTCTGATATGAACTTGGTGACTCAGACTATGGTTGATGCTTTGAACCTGACGTTGATTGAACATCCAGAACCATACGAGCTTTGGTGGAAGGACAAGTTTGTCAAGATTAAGCATCGCGTCAGGTATGGTTTATTCTACGTGGACATGGTGATCTAGTCATGTGTGATGTGCTTCCAATGCACATGCATAAATGTTCAATATTGTTAGGAAAACCATGGACAGATAAAAGACAGTTGACATATCATTCAGTTCTTAAATTTTCTTTTGTTCGCGGAGGACAATACATACTAGTTGATTCGTACACATCAAAGAAGTATATGGCTGATTGCAAGAAGCAGGATGTTGCTCAAGCTGCATCAGAAGTGAAGAAGATGAAGGTTGAGGCTGCTGAAATTTTTTCAAGCGTCGTTCAGTCTACAGATAAAAATATTGTTGAAGAGCTTAACTCGAAACCGAGTACGGTTTCGCTTGAAGGGGGAGAGGATGATGCAACCAGGGTTAACGTTAACCTCGTTGCTGCTCAAACATTGTCGTGTGCCAAAGAATTACGGAACAAAGATATATATGTGCCAAACATATTTCAGTTTGTTGGAAATAATAACGAGGTTGAAGCTTTGGTTGCTACCACGACTAAATATGCATCTCCAGCACAGGAGATGTGTTTGTTTGAGTCCTTGAGGTACAACGTTGGGTGTTCATGCACGCATGCATTAGAGAGTCAACGAGGACATACACATGCAATTGGGTCCAACCATGGATTAATTAGTGACCAAGCCATGTACGTGCATGAAAGAAATGACTCATACACTAGCATGTTTGATATTAAAAAAAAGGAGAGATATGGTTATGCAGCGAGCAAGCAACAGATTGAATGGCAAGGAAAGAGCTGATGGTTTCGTTCCAGATATAAAGTGTTCATACTGGTTTAAAAAGGAAGCTCAGAAGATTAACTTCCTATTTTTGTCCTTGCCTCACAAGGAAATTACCGATGTGATTAGGTTGGCCAGATCGGGGGACTTGCTGCTTATGTGCGACAGGATGGGCCCCACCTCGAGAGGCGAACGTGACTAGAATCCAGAGGGTTATTTTAATTAGTAGCTTCTTCGGTCGGTCAATAGTTACCTTTTTAGTTTTAAGTCGATTATTTATTTCTTTTGAGATATATTAGTTGTGTGCAATGCAAGTCATGTAAATATATAAATAGTCGAGTTCGGTCAATATAAAAAGCTGGCTATTTTTTATGAAATAGACACGATGTATTTTTCAGGGTAGACACCCGTATCATGTTTTGGAGGGATCTTTAGAAAACCTCTGTGTTGCGATTTCTCTTCGTGGAAACTGTTTTGCGCGTGAGTACCTTTGTTGAGACTGGTTTTCTCGTGCTGGATCCCAAGGTTCAAACCCTCTATTTCGTGTACATCGTGTGCACGGGCGAGAGGTTGCTACTGCTGGTGGTGGAGTATCGTGAAAGATCGGGCCGCGACAGCAGATCAGATCTCGCTACGAGGTTCGGTCTATATCAATTTGTATCAGAGCAAAGGTTGTTCACGGTACAATATTTTTCTTTGAGTTCTATTGAATTTTTTATCATGAGGAAAGATTGTAGCTCGCAAATGATAATGTCGGCAGAGAAGGATCAATTGCTGCCTTGCCGTGGTACCAATGCTTTACGTGTGTGCGTGTAGGTCCGGCGAGTTGTGCAATCTTGATGAATTGCTATTCTGAGATGAACTTGGTGAGTCAGACTGTAGTTGATGCTTTGAACCTGACGTTGATTGAACATCCAGAACCATACGAGCTTAGGTGGAAGGACAAGTTTGTCAAGATCATGCATCGCGTCGAGGTATAGTTTATTCTACGTGGACATGGTGATCTAGTCATGTGTGATGTGCTTCCAATTCACATGCATACATGTTCAATACTGTTAGAAAAACCATGGATAGATAAAATACAGTTGACATATCATTTAGTTGTTAAATTTTCTTTTGTTCGCGGAGGATAATACGTACCAGTTGATTCATACACATCAGACAAGTATATGGCTGATCGCAAGAAGCGGGATGTTGCTCAAGCTGCATCAGAAGTGAATAAGATGAAGGTTGAGGCTGATGAAAGTTTTCCAGGCGTCGTTAAGTCTACAGATAAAAATATTGTTGAAGAGCTTAACTCGAAAACAAGTACGGTTTCGCTTGAGGGGGGGGGGGATGTTGAAGCAACCGGGGTGAACATTAACATTGTTGCTGCTCAAACATTGTCATGTGCCAAAGGATTACGGATTAAAGATATTTATGTGCCAAAAATATTTTAGTTTGTTGGAAATAGTAACGAGATTGAAGCTTTGGTTGCCACCACGACTAAATATGCATCTCCAGCACAAGAGATGTGTTTGTTTGAGTCTTAGAGGTACAATGTTGGGTGTTCATGCACGCATGCATTAGAGAGTCAAGGAGGACATACACATGCAAGTGGGTCCAACCATGGATTAATTAGCAACCAAGGCATTTACGTGCATGAAAGAAAGGACTCATACACTAGCATGTTTGATATTTAAAAAGGAGAGATATGGTTATGCAGCGAGCAAGCAACGTATTGAATGGCAAGGAAAGAGTTGATGGTTTTGTTCCAGATGTAGAGTATCCGTACTAGTTTAAAAAGGAAGCTCTGAAGATTAACTTCTTCCTTTTGTTCTTGGCTCACAAAGAAAATACCGATGTGATTAGGGTGGCCAGATCGTGGCCAAAACGGGACTAGAGTCTAGAGGGTTATTTTAATTAGTAGCTTCTTCGGTCGGTCAATAGTTACCTTTTTAGTTTTAAGTCGGTTATTTATTTCTTTCGAGATATATTAGTTGTTTGCGATGCAAGTCATGTAAAACTATAAATTGCCGAGTTCGGTCAATGTAAAAAGCAGGTTATTTTTTATGAAATAGACACGATGTGTTTTTCAGGGTAGACACACATATCATGTTTTGGAGGGATCTTTAGAAAACCTATTTGTTGCGATTTCTCTTCCTGAAAATTGTTTTGCGCGTGAGTACCTTCATCGAGATTGGTTTCTCGTGCTGGACCGCAAGGTTCAAACCCTCTCCTTCGTGTATATCACGTGCGCGGGCGAGAGGTTGCTACTTCTGGTGGTGGAGTGTCGTGAAAGATCGGGCTGCAACAACAGATCAGATCTCGCTACAAGGTTCGGTCTATATCAATTTGTATCAGAGCAAAGTTTGTTCACGGTACAATATTTTTATTCGAGTTCTATTGAATTTTTTTATCATGGAGAAAGATTGTAGCTCGCAAATGATGGTGTTGGCTGAGAAGGATCCATTGTGTGCCTTGCCGTGGTACCAATGCTTTACGCGTGTGCGTGTAGGGCCGGCGAGTTGTGCAACCTTGATGAATTGATATTCTGATATGAACTTGGTGAGTCAAAGTATGGTTGATGCTTTGAACCTGCCGTTGATTGAACATCCAAAACTTGGTGAGTCAGACTATGGTTGATGCTTTGAACCTGCCGTTGATTGAACATCCAAAACAATACGAGCTTTGGAAGGACAAGTTTGTCAAGATCATGCATCGCGTCGAGGTACGGTTTATTCTACATGGACATGGTGATCTAGTCATGTGTGATGTGCTTCCAATGAATTGCATACATGTTCACTACTGTTAGGAAAACCATGAAAAGATAAAATACAATTGACATATCATTCAGTTGGTAAATTTTCTTTTGTTCGCGGAGGACAATACATACCAGTTGATTCGTACAGATCAGACAAGTATATGGCTGATCGCAAGAAGTGGGATGTGGCTCAAGCTGCATCAGAAGTGAAGAAGATGAAGGTTGAGGCTGCAGAAATTTTTCCAAGCGTCGTTCAGTCTACAGATAAAATGGTAGTGAAAGAGCTGATGGTTTCGTTCCAGATATAAAGTGTCCGTACTAGTTAAAAAAGGATGCTCTGAAGATTAACTTCCTATTTTTGTTCTTGCCTCACAAGGTAAATACTGATGTGATTAGGGTGGCCAGATCATGGGACTTGTTTTTTTTTGTGTGCGACAGGATGGGGTCCACCTGGAGAGGCGAACGTGACTAGTGTCTAGAGGGTTATTTTAGTTAGTAGCTTCTTCGGTCGGTCAATAGTTACCTTTTTAGTTTTAAGTCGGTTATTTATTTCTTTTGAGATATATTAGTTGTGTGCGATGCAAGTCATGTAAAACTATAAATACTCGAGTTCGGTGAATGTAAAAAGCAGGTTATTTTTTATGAAATAGACACGATGCATTTTTCAGGGTAAACACCCGTATCAAGTTTTGGAGGGATCTTTAGAAAACCTCTGTGTTGTGATTTCTCTTCGTGGAAATTGTTTTGCGTGTGATTACCGTCGTCAAGATTGGTTTTCTCGTGCTGCACCGCAAGGTTCAAACCCTCTACTTCGTGTACATTGTGTGCGCATGTGAGAGGTTGCTACTGCTGGTGGTGGAGTGTCGTGAAAGACCGGGTCGCAACAAAAAATCAGATCTCGCTACGATTGGTCTATATCAGATTGTCAGCGATTGGTGAAATCATCACCGATGGGTTCCATAGTTTAGTCCGTGTGCGATGTTATTTGCTCTGTCTACGCAATATCTATGTTCTGTCTACAGAACATGATTGAATAACCAAATTAAACATCCAATTACATAAGTGACTATACACAACATTCGCAGACACGTAAATAAACAATTAAATACATGCTAAACTAGGAGAAACAATCATCTAATCAGCTACTTCTTGTGACGCTACCGCCACTGCTCTGTGGATCGATCCCTCGCCTGGGGTAGGACGAAGGCACTTCCTCATGTCAATGATCCGCTTGTACATCTCGTTGCTTGTGTACGCGTCCTTGGTTGCGTACTTGATGTGTTCTTCATCTAGTGTACGCACCCAGGCACTGTGACATGCGGCATTGTTCTTCGTGCACTCACCCTTAATGTTCATGTAGTAGGGATCGATGATGACCGAGGGGAGGTCAACCAGGGAGTCCTTCTCCTTCTAGTTGCCCCAGACCCTGTACTGGGCTTGGATGTCGACAAGCTTCCCGCAGGCCAAGCCCGAAGTCTCGAGCACCTTTTGATCGTTCTCGGTGTCCACCATAGCAAACATGTAGTGGAGGCTGTTGATAAACCTAATGAAATGCTAGCAAGGTCTTGTGGCCAGGCAGTAGCGGTAGACAAGGACGTGATGGTGCACGCACAACTGGGCGATGACAACCTTCTGATCATACCCGGCACGACCGCTGGTGAACTCGAGGTCGAAGCCAACCACTTTGTACCTATCCTTAGCAAGCAACTGCTCCATAGTGTCGATGAAGCTCTCCACCGAGACCGAATCATTTGTGTGCACCACCGAGAGGTCCTTTGATGCGGAGCATCCTACGTTCATCCCCATGTACACTACGACAACTCCCCAAGCCCCAAGTGCCCACATGTTGAGACCTCAAGGATACGCCATTGGACCTAAGGTGAACTCGCTCCTTTCCGAATCTTCCCTTTTCGCATGTAAGACATGGATGCTACTTCAAGCGCGGACCTTGTGCTTACTCAGGTACACCCGAGTAGACCATGGAGAGCCCAAGGACCAAGGCCAAGTGTGCGCGGGAGCGAAGGAAGGAGAAGGAAGAAGAGACAGCTGCTACAGTGGCCGGGCATCCGACCCGATCCCTGGAAATTCGGCCGCTTCCTATCCAGACAGCTCCGGAAGTGAACCCGACAGCCCAGACATCCAGCCCCATGCCCCGGACATCCGGTTCCTCCCGAAGCCCCGGAAATCCGGCCTCTTCGCCCGGACATCCAGCCCCGCCTATCCAGAGAGCACAGGAATCGGGCAACTCCAGCCCGGACATCCGGCCGGCGGCCAGGACATCCGGCTCTTCGTGAGCCGCCGGACATCCGGCCCCCAGCCCGGATGTCCGGCACCTGCCTGTGCGCAGAGAACGGGCCAAGGGCCGATGTATCCCCCCTTTCCACTTACCCCTTCGTGGGTTAACACTATCTATAGACCCCCTCCTCCTCCTAGTTAGGGTCAGCATTGGTTTAGCTCATATGTGAGATAGAGCTTTGCTCATCCATACAGATCTGCTCCTTCAGAAAGACCACGGTGCCTCTACGGAGAAGACCCCCCTTGGATTCAGGACCCCCTCTTGGTTGGCCCCAGCAAGACCTCCTCTAGGAGAAGAATCGGTTACCTTTGTATCGTCCTTTGTTGATCGTGGATCTTGTATCTCCTCTCGTGTTTCAAGGTTCTAGCATAGGTGTGACCGTATCTCGTTGGTTTGAGTGTTTCTCTTGTGTTTCCCCTTGAGTTTCCCCTCGTGTTCTTCATGTTCTAAGTTGGGATCCGCTCCTTTCGTGAAAGATTGGCCATATAGGGTTCCACGCTACATCCTCTTGGTATCATGAGCCACGTTGATCACGATTTCGGAGCCTCCCTCCTTTGTTTTCTAGACTTGTTTTGTTGATTTTGTCCCAAATTCGAAAATTCCCCACAAAAATACCCCCCCCCCCCATTTTTTTTGTGATTTGTTGGTGTGATGAAGTTTTGTTGGATTTGATCCATGGATTTGCTTTGTTACAAGTGGATCTAGCTTTCCCCCAATTTTCTCCACTGTTCATCCATGAAATCTCTCCAATTTTGCCCCCAAAATCATCAGTTTCCGCCCCCAAAATCGAGTTCCTCGAGTTCATCCTTGGATGTGGAGCCTGGACATCCGGCTCGTAGCCCTGGACATCTGGCCCCCCGGACATCCGGCCCGTAGGCCCGGACATCTGGCTCCTGGAGCGCAATTCACGCGCGGTTCTGGACATCAGGTCCCGGAAATCCGGCACAAACCCCGAGATGTCCGGCCCCTGGGAATTCAGCCTGTCCCGTTTCACCATTTTGACCATAACTAATTCATCCGGAGTCCATTTTTGACGTTCTTTAGCTCGTTTTGAAGCTATTGACATCCCCTGTCCCATAAAAATACAACCATCTCCATTTGACTCCATCAAAATTTTGGAGCATTGGCATCTTTGCATAGGGCTTCCACCATATCATCCGCATAACCACCACCAACTTCCGCAACCTAACCAATTTTGTTCCCCTTAGCATTTGAGGTTGTTGGAGTTGTGATTCGAGTCTCCTAAGGTGTTTCGGCTACTTAGGGACGATTGCTTCTTCATCAACCACCACCACCACCATAACTGCCGCCTAGGCTTACCCACAATACACTTCCGCCACCCCAACTTAACCCAATTTTATTTGTGTTGTGAGTTGTGTCTCCTAAGGTGTTTCGGCTACTTAGGGACCGTGCTTCCAACACCGACACCGTGTATAGTCCACCACTTTACCCTCCACTTCTGCATTGCGTACTCCAAAACCCATCATTGCATTTCCGCAATCCCTTTGAGCTTACGCAAAACCACCACCGCTTTTCGCTAACACCATTTGACATTTGAGATTTTGAGTTCACGGTTTTTATTTTTCCTAAGGTGTTTCGGCTAATTAGGGACGGTTCGACATCGAGAACACCGCCACTCATCATTGCCTTGAGGTCGTCATCGACATTGACCACTTCACCATTGACGGTAACCTTGACGACACCATTGTATATTACCCTTGCAATTGCATTGATAACCCCTAGCCCATTTTGCGTCACTTGCCTATCGAGACTAGCCATTTGTGTATTGGCGGCAATGTTACTTGTGCAAATTAGTGATCAACACCTACCATTGCATACATACCATATCATATTGGTATCATCATATCATATCTTGTGTCACAAGATTGTTCCCGCATATACACAGTTGCTATCTTGGTTTGTGCATTTCGCAAAGTGGCCATACAAAACAAAGAGAATAAGCTTTTAAGCAAAGAAAAAGAGTGAACAAAGAGCTTGTAAGCAAGTGCCATAGCATCATACCACATTGCATATAAGATTGTCATATCCGATCATCTTGGATCATCTTGAGAAAAACACTGGGAACCATATATACATAGCATTATTGGGATAGAAGTCGTTGCATTTTTGTCTCCTATAGGTTGTGCACAAGTGTTGTATCCGCCTATTGCGCACTCGTGCTAGCGTCTCTCTAGAGTTGTGCAACAAGAGCATTTTCCGTGGATTCCACATTTTAAGCTCATTCCTTGGTTGCACGACCCCATTTATCTATCCGTGTGTGCGTTTCTGTGTGCCATTCATTGCTATTGGTCTACTTGTTTCATTTGCAAATTTGTGAATCTCTTTCAACATTATTGACTCTTGTATTAGGAGAGTGAACGCCAAAAGTATTGCTTGGTGCATAGCCCAGAAAAACGCAATCCAGTATTTGGTCCCAACTTGTGCCTTTTGGTTATCGACACATATGGTAGCGAACTATATGGCATGGAGTCTAAAGATTCCGCAAGTTGGTTGACGCAGATATTCATCGGCACTTAATCACCTGCACGCCAAGGATGCTCCATTTCAGTTGAACTGCACAAAAATTTGGGTGGTTCATTTTCTCAACCGCCTCCTTTCTCGCTCGCAATGTAGAATTTTGGCGAGATACATGACCAAGATGAGCCAAGAAACTAGTTGGATGAAAGTAGTGGCCAAGTTGCTCAAACCTCCTCAAAGACGAGGCCACTATTTGAGGATAAACCTACAAGCAAAGTTCAGATTGTGCATGTGCTGCCTCTTATGTACTCAAAAGTTTACTCGTACAAGAACTAATTTTAGCAAGAAGTACCTCCGATTGAACACCATTTACCAATCTGCACTCTAGGTAATTAAAGTTCGTCCATGGATCATATTGGCTGTGATCTCAATCATTTGGATGCATAAACATACCGAACATGTGTATATCTGAATCTTTTGTGAATTATGTATGAATATTGTCGTGTGATCTATCAATCATTTGGATACATAGATATGCTGAGCTTGTGTATATATGAATCTTTTGAGTTGTTGATAGTGAATGTTGGCTATGAATATGAACGTGTCCTGTGAACCTGAGTTTGATGTGAATGTTTACCTTTTCTGTTGTATTTGTGTGTGAACTTGTTAGTATGCCTACTGTCGGGTATAAAACGCAGGTCTCTTATAAAAGTAATGTTGTGTCCAATTTATGTTTTCCCTTCTAACCACATTATATATATTTATATTATTACTATTATCGTATATTTTATAGAGACTTATATATACATTATAAAAACATCCCACGTGTTATTAACTTATAAAAGTAAATGTTTAACGGAAAATCCTAGTTGTTTTTGACTCACATGCAAGGAAAATCCTGGTGATTGCGTACAAAAGCTTGCGAAGATTTTAAGGACCAATTTAATAATAACGTGCTCATTTTTATTTTGAGCAATAACTCGCTAATTTCTTAATTATATATGTATATAATGTGCCTCTCCGGCTTATTCTTTGATATTAATTGCTCCTTTAACATAACATTATATATATAACGAGCCCACCTAATACGTGTATTTCAAGGAAGTGCAAATGGGCTGGGATTTCTTAGAAAATATAAATGGGCCTGATTGACGCGAAATTATTTGTTCACCCAGCCAAGCAAATGGACTGTACATTCTAGAAAACATGGGTTAAATATATGCCACATTTTTGCAGGCTGACATGTGGGCCAATAGGTCGAAGCCTACGCAGGGCGTTGTCAACTTGGTCAACAAATGATTGTGTCATCCACAGCCATTGGATTTATATCCAACGGCCGACATGCACCTTCAATCTCTTGTCTTCTTCCTCCGGCGTTGCCGGGACCGCCTGGTCCGGCCTCCTGTGGCTAGCGGCTCTGCTTAGCATGCATTGCTGTGAAGCGCTACCCCACCGCCGGCCAGGCTATCCCTCCACCCCTCGACACCACCTGTTATTCTCCACAGACTACAGCCCCACGCCGCAACAGAACCAGTTATAACCCTTCTCCTTCTCTCAATCTGTGACTCCACTGCCGCGTTTTCCCATCTCCGAGTCATTCCCGTCCGGGGCCTCGCCTCGTCCAGCGCCTCGCTGTGTTCGGTGCGGCGTGGTCAACAAACGAGTCATCGAAAGAGGACTGTACGTGGAGAGCATGACGGCTGGGACCCACGAGGTCCATGGTCGCACGCAAGGAAAGTTCCTCCTTATTAAGCTGAAAAAAATGTTTCCTCCACCTGACAGCTGGGACCCACCGGCTGTATCTTCGCAAGGAAGGAAGTGCCTCCTTGTTTTGCTAAAAATTATTCATCCTGCTGATACCGGGACCCGTCGAGACGGTGGTGACTTGTGGGCCTGCTAAGTGGACGGTATGCACGGCTTGTCAACTTAATCAACAAATGATTCTAGCAGCTGGACCGTTGGATGTTAATCCAACAGCCGTGCTCCTTCTTCAACCTCTGTTTTGCTCCTGTCTCCCGTGCACATGGGCTGTCTGCCGCCACAAGACCAACCAAAGAAGTTTCCTCCTCTCCATCTGCGACTCCACCGCCCGCCTTCCCCATCTCCGGCCGCTCCGATCAGGTGCGCTCAGCATGGTGTGGTCAACGTGGTCAACAACCGAGAGTCATCGGAAGATGACTGTATGTGAGAGGCTGACAGTGGGGACGCACCACGCCCATGGACGCATGCATGCAACGGTACGCGGCGAGGTCAACGTGGTCAAGGAACGACTTCCATCGGAAGTATACTGTACATGGAGAGTCTCAGCTGGGTCCACGGCCACAGCAAGTAAGTGCCTCCTTATTACGTGGAAAATAATGATTCCTACCAACTAACAGAAGGGACCCACTGGACGGGCCACCGTATTTTGCGAAAAAACGTTTGCCCCCTGACTATTGGGACCCACCTGACAGGCCACCGTATTTCGCGAAAAAATGTCCCCCCGCTGTCAGCTCGGACCCACCGGAAGTGCCTCCTTATTACGCAAAAAAATGAATACTCCCCCTGCTAGCTGGGACCCACCTTGGTGGGAGGCTAACTTGTGGGCCTACTAAGTTGACGGGGACGAAGGGCTTTGTCTACTTAGTCAATATGAATGATTCTAGCTCCAGTGACCGTACAATGTCCATCCAACGACCATAGTGCTTCTTCAACCTCTAGTGTTCTTGCTCCAGCCGCCCAAACCAGCGCCAGTCATGCCTCCCGTGGCCGGCTATGCTGCTGCGGAGGCCTCACCGCCCCTACTATTCCAACCGCTGGCCAGGCCCTGCGACGACGGCAGCCTCACACCGCAGCCAAACCAGTGAACCCTCGTACTCCTCTCCGCGCGGGCTTTCACTGCCGCGTCTTCCCCGGCTCCGCGTCATCCCCTTCCTAGGCCTCGCCGTCGTCCACCGCCGTGGTGCTCTCCGCGCGGTGTGGTCAACGTGGTCAAGGAACGACTTCCATCGGAAAAGTACTGTACGTGGAGAGGCTGACAGCTGGGTCCACGGCCACAGCCCAATTTTTTTGTTATTTGCCAAGTAAGTCACTTTGTTAGGCCTGTTGGGCTGCAAATCTTTCAAGACGAGGAGAGCTTTCATTCGGCTGGCCGAGAAAATGCCCCATCAGTAATGAGAAATGGGTTGTACATTTTTAAAACACATCAAACCGACAATTAGTTTCAAATATCTTTTTTTCATTTCGAGATTTTAAATTACATTAATTTTTATGCATGGAGAATTTGTTGGATTCTATATTGATATACATTTATTTTTAAAATCAGTTTGAATGTGAGTCGAAATTTCGGATTAAAACAGTTCGGACCGACCAAATATGCAAAATTTCAGATAATTTTTAACCGTGGCACAGATGGGCTGTAATGCTAACAAAAAGAATACGGACTCCAAAAACCTTAAGAATTAGCAAATGGGCTGTAAATTATTAGAAATAATGGCAGATGGGATGTATGCTGTTTTCCACAGATTTGAGGCTTTCCTAAAAAAAGGTTGACGCACAAGCAGTGACTGTTGGATGGCCATCCAATGGCCGTCGTGCTTCTTCAATCTCTGCTCTTCCTGCTCCTGCCGCTCGAACAAGCGTCGGTGGGACTGCTTGCTCCCTCCTCCCAAGGCGGGTTGTACTACAGCAAGAGCCTCACCGCCCACCAGACTCCCATCGCTGGCCTAGCCATCCTCTACTCACCCACACTGCTGTTATTCTCTGCGCGGCAGACACGAACAAGTAAACCCTCGTTCATCAGACTCTTCGGCGTGGGAAACAACTGTTGAGTCTTCCCCGCCTCCGTGTCGTTCCTTCCTAGGCCTCGCCGTCGTCCACCGCCTGGTGCTCTCGGTAGCGGCCTGGTCAACGTGGCAACGAATCGACATGCATCTGAAGTGGAATGTACGTGGAGAGGCCGACAGCTGGGTCCACGGCCGCACGCAAGGAAATGCCTCCTTATTACGCCGCAAAATAATGATTCCTCCACCTAACATCGGGACCCACCGAAGGGCCTCTCAGATTTCGCGAAAAAACGTTATCATTACCGACAGCTCGGACCCACCAGCTATATCTTCGCACGCAAGGAAGTGACTCCTTATTACGCACAAAAATGAATACTCCTTTGTTAGCTGGGACCCAAATAGTGGCATCGACTTAGGGCCTACTAAGTTGACAGGACGGAGGGCTTTGTCAACTTAGTCAATATGCACGATTCTAGCTCCAAAGGACCGTGACGATGTCCATCCAACGACCGTAGTGCTTCTTCAACCTCTGGTCTTCTTGCTTCAGCCGCCCAAACCAGCGCCGGTCGTGCCTCGTGCTCCTGCCTCCCGTGGCCGGCTGCGATGCGGCGGAGGCCTCACCGCCCCCTACTACTCCCACCGCTGGCCAGGCCATCCCTCTACTCACCCACACCCCTGTTATTCTGCGGCAATGGCAGCCTCACACCGCAGCCGAATGAGTGAACCCTCATACTCCTCTATGCGTGGGCATCCACAGCCGCGTCTTCCCCGGCTCCGCGTCGTCCCCTTCCTAGGCCTCGCCGTCGTTCACCACCCTGGTGCTCTCGGCGCGGCGTGGTCAAGGTGGTCAAGGAATGGCTTCCATCGGACGTGGACTGTACGTGGAGAGGCTGACAGCTGGGTCCACGACCGCAGCAAGGAAGTGCCTCCTTATTACGCGCAAAATAATTATTCCTCCACCTGACAGCGGGGACCCACCGGACGGGCCACCGTATTTCGCGAAAAAAACGATTCGCCCCCTAACTGCTGCGACCCACCAGCTACATCTTCGCACGCAAGGAAGTGCGTCCGGGCAAAAAAAGATTCGCCCCCCTGACTGCTGGGACCCGCCAGCTACATCTTCGCAAGCAAGGAATTGCGTCCGGGCAAAAAAATGATTCGCCCCCTGACTGTGGGACCCACCAGCTACATATTCGCACGCAAGGAAGTGCCTGACAGTCGAGACCCACCTGGTCGAAGCGTACGTAGCATTGTCATTCTGGTCGCGAACGTGTACGTACATACTGGTCGATGTAGAGGCGCGCACGTGTCGTAGTAGAGGCGCGCACGTAGCATGTACACGTACGTACAACGACGAGGGTGCAAGAAAGAAATTACAGAAACATACGTACATACGGGCAGGGTCTCGAATGCCTACTCGCGCATACGTACATGGTTGGGTCGGAACAGAGAAATAGCATCGTCGTCGTGTTCATGGGGACCCAACCGGCTAGGTCGGAACGGAATGCGTGGTCGTGTTCATCGGGAGGGCTTGGACGGAACAGGCGATGGAAACGAGGCCTGGTGTACCGCATAACGGAGGAAACGGCCTTGTGTTCAACCGGCCACGTTCGAAACGGGATCCTGTTCATCGGGAGGGGTCTGGCGTACCGCAAAACGGAGGAAACGGACCTCCTACGGTCTAAACGGGGGTCATGTTGATCGGGAGGGGTGTGGCGTACCGCAAAACGGACGAAACGGACTTGTGTTGGAGCGCTACGGTCGAAACGGGGGTCCTGTTCATCGGGAGGGGTGTGGCATACCGCAAAACGGGACTCCACGGGATACTGTTCATCTCCACCGTCGACCTCCTCCAGCCTCCACGGGCTCCTGTTCATCTAGCCTCCACCGCGTGCTACTCCACCGGCTACTGTTCAACCACCCCTCCACGGGCACCCCTCCACCGTCTACTATTCATCTAGCCATCCACACCACGGGGTCCTGTTCAACCACCCCTCCACGGCCACCCCTCCACCTCTACTGTTCATCCAGCCCTCCACACCACGGGTCCTGTTCATCCGGAGGCAACGCCACCGCCATCGCTCAACCAACCCCCCATAACGCCACTGCTCATCCAATCGATCGGCTTGATTAGCAGCGAGAGCGGCGAATCGCCCATCGGGTTCGATTAACAGCCATCGATCGATCGCCGAGTGCAAGAACGCATAGCTGCGCAGCAATCGCCAGTTCGATTAGAGCCCAACGCCTCGCTCGGGTTCGATTAGAGCTAACGCCGCACACACGCACATACGTGTCTGAGAAAGCGCGCATCGCTTCGGCCCCGACCTCCCACCGTAACCGCAACTCCCGAAATTTTCCTACCCTCGCTTCTACCACGGTTTTTCCGTCATGGACGGCCCAAAGAATGTCATGAGCTGCGTCTCCGCCCGCCCCCGATCTGAAAAGCCCATTTTCTGTCATGATTTTTTGTCATAGAAGTAGGAGCCCACCACATCTATGATGATACCGGGCTTTGTCACAATTAGCGTCATAGAAGTGTCATATGTATGATAGAAAAAAAATTCGTTCGGCCCAAAATGTCACGGATGTGTCTTTTTTTTGTAGTGGGTGTACCGGGATATGCAATGAATCAAGAGTGACATGTATGAAAGAATTATAAAGGTGGCTTTTTCCACAAATATGATGTCAACTACATGATCATGCAAAGCAATATGACAATGATGAAGCGCGTCATAATAAACGGAACGATGGTAAGTTGCATGGCAATATATCTCGGAATGGCTATGGAAATGCCATAATAGGTAGGTATGGTGGTTGTTTTGAGGAAGGTATATGGTGGGTGTATGATACCGGCGAAAGGTGCGCGGTATTAGAGAGGCTAGCAATGGTGGAAGGGTGAGAGTGCGTATAATCCATGGACTCAACATTAGTCATATAGAAGTCACATACTTATTGGAAAAATCTATTAGTTATCGAAACGAAGTACTACGCGCATGCTCCTAGGGGGATAGATTGGTAGGAAAAGACCATCGCTCGTCCCTGACCGCCACTCATAAGGAAGACAATCAATAAATAAAGCATGCTCCGACTTCATCACATAACGGTTCACCATACGTGCATGCTACGGGAATCACAAACTTTAGAACAAGTATTTCTCAAATTTATTACTACTCAACTAGCATGACTCTAATATCACCATCTTCATATCTCAAAACAATTATCAAGTATCAAACTTCTCGTAGTATTCGATGCACTTTATATGATAGTTTTTATTATACCCATCTTGGATGTTCATCATGTTAGGACTATTTTATAGCCAAAGCAAACTACCATGCTGTTCTAAAAGACTCTCAAAATAATATAAGTAAAGCATGATAGATCAATTATTTCTATAAAATAAAACCACCACCGTGCTCTAAAAAGATTTAAGTGAAGCACTAGAGCAAAATTATCTAGCTCAAAAGATGTAAGTGAAGCACTAGAGTATTCTAATAAATTCCGATTCATGTGTGTGTCTCCAAAAGGTGTGTACAGCAAGGATGATTGTGGTAAACTAAAAAGCAAAGACTCAAATCATACAAGACGCTCCAAGCAAAACACATATCATGTGGTGAATAAAAATATAGCCTCAAGTAAAGGTACCGATTGACGAAGACGAAAGAGGGGATGCCTTCCGGGGCATCCCCAAGCTTAGGCTTTTGGTTTTCCTTGAATTTTACCTTGAGGTGCCTTGGGCATCCCCAAGCTTAGGCTCTTGCCACTCCTTATTCCATAATCCATCAAATCTTTACCCAAAACTTGAAAACTTCACAACACAAAACTCAACAGAAAATTTCATGAGCTCTGTTAGTATAAGAAAACAAATCACCATCATAAGGTAGTGTAATAAACTTATTCTTTATTTATATTGGTGTTAAAACTACTGTATTCCCCTCGCAAAAAAAACTACTGTATTCCAACTTCTCTATGGTTCATACCCCCCGATACTAGCCATAGATTCATCAAAATAAGCAAACAACAAACGAAAAACACAATCTGTCAAAAATAGAACAGTCTATAGTAATATGGATCAAACGTATACTTAAGTAACTCCAAAGATTTGGAAATATATTTGTGGACGTGAGCAATTTGTCTATTAATCATCTGCAAGAAGAATCAACATAAAATCACTCTCCAGTAAAAAATGGCAGCTAATCTCGTGAGCGCTAAAGTTTCTGTTTTTTACAGCAACATCAAAAAGACTTCACCCAAGTCTTCCCAAAGGTTCTACTTGGCACAAACACTAATTTAAAACATAAAAACACATCTTAACATAAGCTAGATGAATTATTTATTACTGAACATAACCAAAAAGCAAGGAACAAAAATAAAATTGGGTTGCCTCCCAACAAGCGCTATCGTTTAACGCCCCTAGCTAGGCATTGAGATTTCGACGATGCTCACACGAAGGACAAGAATTGAAGCACAAAAAAAGCATCATATAGCATGTGAAAAACACATCAAATTATAACATACTTCCTATGCATAGGCATCTTATAGGCAAACAAATTATCATAGCAAGCAAAAATTAGCATATGCAAGGAAGAAGAAAGAGATGATAGCAATCTCAACATGAAGAGAGGTAATTTAGTAACATGAAAATTTCTACAACTATATTTTCCTATCTCATAATAATTACATGTAGGATCATAAGCAAATTCAACAACATAGCTATCACATAAAATATTTTCAACACGATCCACGTGCATGCGAAGTTGACACTCTTCCAAAATAGTGGGACTATCATTAACTAAAGTCATGACCTCTCCAAACCCAGTTTTATAAAAAATACCATAAGATTGAACATTCTACAAATATGTGGGATCTAAATTTGACACTCTTCCAAAACCACTTTTAATATCATTGCAAATACTATTATCAATCTCATATTCATCATGGGGCTTAAATAAATTTTCAAGATTGAAAGAAGAATCACCCCAATCATGATCATTGCAACAAATAGTAGTCATAGCAAAACTAGCATCCCCAAGCTTAGGGTTTTGCATATTATTAACACAATTGACATCAAGAGAATTTATAGTAACATCATTGCAATCATGCTTTTCATCGAAGGAACTACCAAGTATGGGTGCAATAGCAACGATCTCATGTTTAACATAAGGAACTATAGCAAATTCATCTTCATAAATATTTGCATTATGGCCATAAGAATAGCAAGCATCATGTTCATCAAGGGATATTTCAATCAAATCTTTGGAATCATAATTATCTATAGATTTGTGCATATCATTATTTTCTTCCAAAGCAACGGTCATTCGCTCAATAAATTCCTTAACATAGGCATTATGAGCATAGTTTTCAAAGCAATATTTAAGTATGTCGGAATTTTCAGATTTGTAGAGAATAATATTATACTTTTCAATCAAAGAAGCAACTTCATGAGCACCCTTAAAAACGACAAATTCTTCAATTTGTTCGATATCATAGTAACTATAAACACCCTTTACATAAGAAGATAAGATTTCATTATCATTAAACTCACATAGGTAGGGAAGGTGTTTTTTAGGGTTCTTAGAGCAACAAGTAAAGTCATAAATTTCACAAAGATTCCAAGCATAGCATAGCAAAATATTTATTTGATACCATAAGAGCTTCCCCTTTTCAGACAAACGATGACGCACAAAATGAGCATGCTCATCTAAAGATTTCCCATCAACTAGGCTAGTTGGGGTTTCAAAGACGAAAGATAAAGATCGAAGATGATCCAAGTAGAACACTTTAAGAGGATCCATATCAATAGATTTTTAGCAAGCAAAGATGCAAGCAAATAGAAGGCACATGGAAAGACAAACAAAAAGACATACGGGAAGAAGGCGAAGAAAAGGTACAGGTGAAGTGGGGGAGAGGAAAACGAGAGGCAAATGGCAAATAATGTAATGCGAGGGATAAGAGTTTGTGAAGGGTACTTGGTATGTCTTGGCTTGGCGTAAGCCTCCCCGGCAACGGCGCCAGAAATCCTTCTTGCTACCTCTTGAGCATGCGCTGGTTTTCCCTTGAAGAGGAAAGGGTGATGCAGCAAAGTAGCGTAAGTATTTCCCTCAGTTTTTGAGAACCAAGGTGTCAATCCAGTAGGAGGTTACACGCAAGTCGCCTCGTACCTAAACAAACAAATAATAACCTTGCAACCAACGCGATAAATGGGTTGTCAATCCCTTCACGGCCGCTTGCAAAAGTGAGATCTGATAGAGATTATAAGATAAATATTTTTGGTATTTTTATGATATAGGTTGGAAAGTAAAGATTGCAAAATAAAAGACGGAAAGAATATTAAATTGATAGGGAAATAATATGATGGAAGATAGACCCGGGGGCCATAGGTTTCACTAGTGGCTTCTTTGAAGATAGCATAATTTACGGTGGGTGAACAAATTACTGTCGAGCAATTGATAGAAAAGCGCATAGTTATGAGAATATCTAGGCATGATCATGTATATAGGCATCACGTCCGCGACAAGTAGACCGAAACGATTCTGCATCTACTACTATTACTCCACACATCTACTGCTATCCAGCATGCATCTAGAGTATTAAGTTCATAAGAACAGAGTAACGCATTAGGCAAGATGACATGATGTAGAGGGATAAACTCAAGCAATATGATATAAACCCCATCTTTTTATCCTCAATGGAAACAATACAATACGTTCCTTGTTGCCCCTACTGTCACTGGGAAAGGACACCGCAAGATTGAACCCAAAACTAAGCACTTCTCCCATTGCAAGAAAGATCAATCTAGTAGGCCAAACCAAACTGATAATTCAAAGAGACTTGCAAAGATAATTAAATCATGCATAAAAGAATTCAGAGAAGAACCAAATATTGTTCATAGATAATCTTGATCATAAACCCACAATTCATCGGATCTCGACAAACACACCGCAAAAGAATTACATCGAATAGATCTCCAAGAAGATCGAGGAGAACTTTGTATTGAGATCCAAAGAGAGAGAACAAGCCATCTAGCTAATAACTATGGACCCGAAGGTCTGTGGTAAACTACTCACACATCATCGGAGAGGCTATGGTGTTGATGTAGAAGCCCTCCGTGATCGATTCCCCCTCCGGCGGAGCGCCGGAAAAGGTCCCAAGATGGGATCTCACGGGTACAGAAGGTTGCGGCGGTGGAAATAGGGTTTCGTGGTGCTCTTGGATGTTTTCAGGGTATATGAGTATATATAGGCGAAAGAAGTAGGTCGGTGGAGCCATGAGGGGCCCATGACGGTGGGGGCCGCGCCTACCCCCCTTGGCGCGCCCTCCTGCCTCGTGGCTTCCTCATTGCTTCCTTGACGTCCACTCCAAGTCTCCTGGATTGCGTTTGTTCCAAAAATAACTCTCCCGAAGGTTTCATTCCATTTGGACTCCGTTTGATATTCCTTTTCTGCGAAACACTGAAATAGGGAAAAAACAGCAATTTGCACTGGGCCTTCGGTTAATAGATTAGTCCCAAAAATAATATAAAAGTGCATAATAAAGCCCATTAAACATCCAAAACAGATAATATAATAGCATGGAACAATAAAAAATTATAGATACGTTGGAGACGTATCAGTGCCACATCATATGGGCCTCCAACAACAAGACGGCGACAAGAAGGTCAAGCTAGGGCAATCCCCTTCGACTACGGCGACGTGCATGAACCTCTTCAACAACATAAAGACGACGCCCGTATTGGACTCCTACTCCGAGTCAAGATATGAGACCACACATGAGACATTATCTTTGGTCTCGGAGGAGAGTGTTGTTTTGCCACATCCAACGGCATTTATCTTTGGAGGCGTATGGATGAGGAGGTTGAGCATGGGACTATCCCTTCAACCAAGGTGGCAATAGGAGTTGAGCATAGAGATATTTGCACCAACATCTCTCTGACACCCACATATGAAGAGATGCCCCAATTCCCATGTGAGGAGAGCCACCCCACCATGAGTGATATGAGTGACTCCACCATATGTGACATTGAGTGCATTTCCTATGAGAGGATGAGTGTGACCACCACTAGCCCCACATATGAGAGCATGCCATACATCCAATGCGAGGTTGAGAGCCATTTGTGTGACTCCACCAACCATACGAGTGAGAGCATCCAAGAGGGAGTGAGTGAGCCACAACACTTAGTGAGTGAGATAGTTGTGATGGCATCTGAGGCCACTATGATTTCTAACAACTTAACCTCTACTCCAAGTGTGTTTTCTTTGGTGCTAGGTATCCTACATGATGACATGCCTATCCTCGATGAGCCCATACCTCCAATGGAGACGGCGATGCCATGGTGGAAGATGATGCACCCCCCCCCCCCCCACATGGTTCCATCAAGATGAAGATGACAACGACTTAGTCTTCGACACCTCACCTACAAGGCTCCAAAGGTAACATAGGTGATGGTGCTTCTCTTGTCCCACTAGTGGACTATCTTACCAATGATTGCTAGCATGTTGTTGACACACCTATTCCCATGCTTCATGCTAGTGTGAATTCCTCATGTCATGACTTATCCATTTATGATGAATATGATGATGAGCATGTTGAGTTGCCTAGTTGTGATGCTATGCTCCATAGGATATCATGTGAAAATTCTATTGGTCACTTCATGTTTGAGAATCCATTGAACTTGTCATATGCTATGAGTGAGATCTCCCATATTGCTTCATTTCAATCTCAACATAGTAACTATGCATGCCCCATTAAAATAAATCCCATTTGCACTTATGGCATAGATGACGAGATGATGGTCATTGGCTTTTGTTTTTCATGCGATGATATTGCTATGCTTCCTTTACATGATTTGCGCAATTCATCTACTATGCCATGCCATGATCACATTGTTCCAAATATGCATTGTTTTGGATGTTGTCAATATTCTCCATGTGATGTTTCTACAAATGCTCATGAGGAGACCCCCATAGTTTCCTCATACATATTAGGAGATCTTGATGCATTCCACACTTTGCATGCTTCCCATAATTGCGTGCACCATATGCATTCCATGAATAACAACACTCTACATATTTCCCATGATGAATTACATAATTTGAGTCTCCATTATGGTATACATAATAACAAATCTCTCATGATGGATGACATGTTTCTATATCACGCGTCTCATTTATTTGAGCATTGGATATTTTGTGCTAACCAACACACGACGACGATGGGGTTTTGGGCCTGTTGGTGGCCGTCGTCGCCCCCCGGCATGTTGTATGGTGTACTGCTTCTTCTTGCTTAGTATTTGTGATCGATAGAGAACTGCATGGTGTTTCGATGAGTGACATCGATCTAATCCTCATGTCCTGGAATGTCTGCGGCTTGAACTGCCTGGCAAAGTGCACAGCCATCAGAGACTTCGTTCAGGCTAACCACGTAGCAGTTCTAGCATTGCAGGAGACTAAGGTGGAGGTCTGGTCGCCCAACGTAGCGACGGAGGTCGGCGGCGCAAATCTTCAAGGGTGTGTGGTGGTGCCGGTGCATGGGACGAGAGGTGGCTGTTGGGGAACGTAGTAATTTCAAAAAAATTCCCACGCACACACAGGAACATGGTGATGCATAGCAACGAGAGGGGAGAGTGTGTCCACGTACCATCGTAGACCGAAAGCGGAAGCGTTAGCACAACACGGTTGATGTAGTCGTACGTCTTCACGATCCGACCGATCAGGTACCGAACGCACAACACCTCTGAGTTCTGCACACGTTCAACTCGATGACGTCCCCTGAACTCCGATCCAGCCGAGCTTTAAGGGAGAGTACCGTCAGCACGATGGTGTGGTGACGATGATGATGTTGCTACCGACGTAGGGCTTCTTCTAAGCACTGCTACGATATTATTGAGGTGGACTATGGTGGAGAGGGGCACCGCACATGGCTAAAAGATCCAAGAGATCAATTGTTGTGTCTATGGGGTGCCCCTCTCCTCCATATATAAAGGGGGGAGGAGAGGGCCGGCCAAGGGGAGGAGGCGCGCCCAAGCGGGGAGTCCTACTCCCAACGGGAGTAGGACTCCTCCTTTTCCTATTTGGAGAGGGAGAGGGAAGGAAGAGGAAGGAGGGAGGAAGGAAAGGGGGCCCTCCCAATTCGGATTGGGCTTGGGGGGGCGCCCCCTCCCTTGCTCCTTTCCCCTCCTTTCCACTAAAGCCCATATACCTCCCAGGGGGTTCCGATAACCTCCTCGTGCTCCGGTATTATCCCGATCTCTCCCGGAACCAGTCCGGTATCCAAATATAGTCATCCAATATATCGATCTTTAAGTCTCGACCATTTCGAGACTCCTCGTCATGTCCGTGGTCACATCCGGGACTCTGAACTACCTTCGGTAAATCAAAACACATAAACTCAAAATATAACCGTCATCGAACTTTAAGCGTGCGGACCCTACAGGTTCGAGAACTATGTAGACACGACTGAGACACGTCTCCGGTCAATAACCAATAGCGGAACCTGGATGCTCATATTGGCTCCTAAATATTCTACGGAGATCTTTATCGGTCAACATACGTTGTTCCCTTTGTCATCGGTATGTTACTTGCCCGAGATTCGATCGTCGGTATCTCAATACCTAGTTCAATCTCGTTACGGGCAAGTCTCTTTACTCGTTCCGTAATACATCATCTCGCAACTAACTCATTAGTTACAATGCTTGCAAGGCTTATAGTGATGTGTATTACCGAGTGGGCCCAGAGATACCTCTCCGACAATCGGAGTGACAAATCCTAATCTCGAAATACGCCAACTCAACAAGTACCTTTGGAGACACCTGTAGAACACCTTTATAATCACCCAGTTACGTTGTGACGTTTGGTAGCACACAAAGTGTTCCTCCGGTAAATGGGAGTTGCATAATCACATAGTCATAGGAACATGTATAAGTCATGAAGAAAGCAATAACAACATACTAAACGATCAAGTGCTAAGCTAACGGAATGGGTCAAGTCAATCACATCATTCTCTAATGATGTGATCCCGTTAATCAAATGACAACTCATGTCTATGGCTAGGAAACATAACCATCTTTGATTCAACGAGCTAGTCAAGTAGAGGCATACTAGTGACACTCTTTTTGTCTATGTATTCACACATGTATCAAGTTTCTGGTTAATACAATTCTAGCATGAATAATAAACATTTATCATGTAATAAGGAAATAAATAATAACTTTATTATTGCCTCTAGGGCATATCTCCTTCAGTCTCCAACTTGCACTAGAGTCAATAATCTAGATCACATCGCCATGTAATTTAACACCAATAGTTCACATCACCATGTGATTAACACCCATAGTTCGCATCGTCATGTAACCAACACCTAGTTTACTAGAGTCAATAATCTAGTTCACATTGCTATGTGATTAACACCAAAAGAGTACTAAGGTGTGATCATGTTTTTGCTTGTGAGAAAAGTTTAGTCAACAGGTCTGCCACATTCAGATCCGTATGTATTTTGCAAATTTCTATGTCAACAATGCTCTGCACGGAGCTACTCTAGCTAATTGCTCCCACTTCCAATATGTATCCAAATTGACACTTAGGGTTATCTGGATCAGTGTCAAAACTTGCATCGAGGTAACCCTTTACGACGAAACTTTTTTTCAGCTCCATAATCGAGAAACATATCCTTATTCCACTAAGGATAATTTTGACCGCTATCCAGTGATCTACTCCTAGATCACTATTGTACCCTCTTGCCAAACTCATGGTGAGGTACACAATAGGTCTGGTACACAGCATAGCATACTTTATAGAACATATGACTGAGGCATAGGGAATGACTTTCATTCTCTTTTCTATTTTCTGCCATGGTCGGGTTTTGAGTCTTTACTCAACTTTGTACCTTGCAATACAGGCAAGAACTACATCTTTAACTATTCCATTTTGAACTACTTAAAAATCTTGTTAAGGTATGTACTTGTAACGACCAAACCTCGAAGGATTTGAGTCTCTGTGCTTACCGTGCTAGTCCCTCGATCGAACTCGCTAGCACACACAGTATAGATGAATACCAGAATAGCAAGTGCATCATTTATTACAACGTATGATCCAGAATGTATATAAAATAAAACAATCTGCATAGCACTTGGCTAGCTTTATTCAATCAAACAGCGGAAAGTAGCAGAAAATAACGATGAGTCCCATCATAGCCCATCGGCGATCTTTGAGTGCAGACTCGCGACCCTAACGGTACCTTACTCTTCGTCTGAATATCCTGCAACATGAGACGTTGCAGCCATATAGGCCAATACTTGGAATGTATTGGCAAGTTACACAGGAGTAATAATAAAGCAGACCCACATGTATATGCATAGTACAACAAAGGAAGGCTCGAGGGTTTATTTTTTTTGCAGAAAGCTGATTTTATCCTCATAACTACCTAATAGTCAAATTTTTTATTTAGTTCTTTATTACTACAATTAAATGCACAAGGTTGAGTTGGCAAAATCAACTCCAACCTACCCATTATTAAGTTGCCCACAAATATTATTAAGTGTCACATCTGTCAAGATCATCCAACAACTATAATGGCATAGTGGCTCAGATTTACCCATAACCGGGGGCACGGCTAATCATGATTAGATTTAATACTCTGCAGAGTTTTGTACGCTTTACCCACTAGACCCAATCCGAAGATTGAGACAAAGTCTTTCAGAAGAGGTTCCCTTAACCACCTGACGGCCACATCCCACCTACATATGCTACATCTGTCGACACTTTATGCGGGCCAGGTTCCAACAAGCGATCAACTAAGCGAGAGCCCATATAGCCAAGTGGCCGCACATGCAAGCTACTAGTCACTAAGTCTGTCTGATCTTTTTGAACACAGGCGGCATTCCACTTAGGGTGCACTCTCATGAGCGCATGGCCTTAGAAAAGGTGCAAGACCCCATGATGCCTTCCCTCAACACCAAGTAATACCACTTCCGCCCAGAGGTGAGTTAAATCTGAGTTACTACTCAATTGTTATATATATATATATATATATATATATATATATATATATATATATATATATATATATATATATATAATCCTCACATAAACTCAATGAATACACTAACCACCCCGTCTACAAAGCATAGCAACTACAACTATCACGGTTTGCAAAAGACGGAAGATAGCTCAACAAATAGCTCAAAATATAACAATCCTATAATGCATAAAGTTATAGTGTGATATATACTACAATGCATAGAAAACAATAGGTAAAGGATGATCAACATGTAACTTGCCTTGGTTTTGATTCAGAAAGTCACACTCGACAATAGCTCATACGCACTCGGACAATCTACATGTTTCACACAATTCAACAAATCAATCACGAATACGAATAGAACCAAAATAAAACCAACAGAAAGCAAATCATTTTTAAAACTCAACAACAGAATCTTAACATCACCTAAATTGCACTACGGTCACAATGCAAAAAGAATCACTCGATTCCGATAAACGGTTTGAGAGTTACGACCTTCGGAAGATTTAATTCAAATTCAAATGAATTCAAATTTGAACAGTGCAAACATGTGCAAAGTCGGTACTGTGATAAACTACTGGTATTTGTTTGTGCATAGGAAAAAGAATCACCTATTTTGGACATATAGAATAAAAGTTATAGCTAATTAAGTTTTTGGTGAAAATCTGAAAATAAAACAAAAAGGAAAACAGAAATCTCCTGAACAGCGAATACTGTAGCGGCGCTGTAGCAACTTCTGTAGCTACCGCCACGTGGCAGCACGCGGTTGGCTAAAAAGCCCCTGTGCTCGTCCTCACCAGCAAAGCAAAGGACGCGGCGGCGGCGGTCTCGGGCGTCGGCGGCGGCGCTCCTCCGGTGAGTCTCCGGCGAAGGCGAGGTGACGGACGGGTGCGGCGGTGAGAGGCGGAGGTGTAGGTGGTGTTCAACGGCGACGGGGCTCCCTCGAGCGGCGGTGGCGAAGACCTGAACGCGGCGGGTCCGGCGAAGTCGGGCGTCGGTGGCGGCGTCGTCCTGGTGCGCTGCAAGGTACTTCGAGGTGTCAAAAGAGTTCTTCGTCGAGTGGGGGTTCGAGGGGTGCAGGCAGCGCGGCTCTGCGGTCTCTTACGGCGGTGGATTCGGACGATGAACGATGGCGGCCTCGGAGCTCGACGGCGAGATCCGTTTTTGCCAAACAGCGCGTGCGGCAACGAAGAGGATCGGGACAGGAGTTGCGGGGTCTCCCCTAGGGTTTTTGCTTCGCGTACGGCAGGTCGGGCGCGCTAGAGGTGTACCAGGGGCGTTGGGCGATCCGGCTCGGCCTCGGCGTGCGTGCGCGCGTGCGGCGCGCGTGGTGTCCGGCTCGGGGAGGGACGAACAGGGGCGTGAGTGGGTCCCGCTGTCGGCCGGGCGGAGCGATCTTGGTCGGGCGCGAGCGAAGCGGGCGTCTGCGCTTGGTTAGGTGGGTAGGTGGGCTGCGGCGGCGGGAGAGCTGGGCCGGCGATGCTAGCTGTCTGGCTGGCTGGTTGGCGGCCGTACTGGTGTTTCTTTTTAAACAGAAACAACAGCAGTAAAACAAAATAAATAAAATAACATACATAATATAAAATCTAAATAAAATACCTATACACACAGTAAAAATAGCTCTACAACTATAAACTACAGGAACACTAGTTCCAACACTAATGCAATTTTTGAAATTCAATTTGATGCAATAGGCCACTCAAACAGCAATAAAACAATCAAATAAAATATTTTGAAGATCACAAAATTACCGAACATATCGATGAACTGGAAATAACATTCTGCACATTATGAACATTTTTAAAAAGGGAGAAGTCATGTTATCTCCACTCCAATAAATTGCCTTTAGTTGCATAATGATTCAATATTGCGTAAAGACAAATAATGCAATAAAATATGATATGCATATGAATGATCTAATAACATCCTAATTTAGGAAAATTGGGATGTTACAAACCTACCCCTTAAGATGAATCTCGCCCTCGAGATTCGGGCTGGCTAGCAAATAGGTGTGGGTGATCCCGCTGAGATCTTCCTCTCGCTCCTGTGTAGCTTCCTCCTCTGCTTGATGATCCCACCAACCTTGCATAACTTGATTGTCTTGGTGCGAGTAACTCTCTCGCTGTCTCCGTAATCTTAATAGGCTTCTCCTCATAAGTCAAATCACTCTCCAACTGAATTGCCTCAAGTGGCACTGTGTCCCTCAATGGAACATCCATCATCTCTGCATGGCACTTCTTCAATCGAGATACATGAAACACATCATGAACTCGACAAGGATTCCGCAACTCCAAATGATAAGCTACCTCTCCTCTACGCTCCAAGATCTTGTAAGGTCCCACAAAACGTGGTGCTAACTTACCCTTGATTCCAAACCTCTTAATTCCACGAAGTGGTGAAACTCAAGGTATGCACGGTCTCCTACCTCATATGTCACCTCCTTACGCTTTTGCATCCGCATAACTCTTACTGCTGGACTGTGCTATCTTCACTGTCACGAATCAATTTGACCTTCTCCTCAAGATCTCGATCAAGTCTGGCCCAAAGAACGGACGCTCCAACCTCATCCCACATCAACGGTGTCCTGCACTTTCGCCATACAATACCTCAAATGGTGCCATCTTCAGACTAGCCTGATAACTATTATTATAGGAGAACTCTGCATAAGGTAAATTATCATCCCAACTGGACCCATAGTCCAAAGCACAAGCTCTCAACATATCCTCCAAAATCTGATTTACCCTCTCTGCGCCCCATCATGCTCGTGGATGGAAAGTTGTCTTGAACTCCAGCCTAGTGCCCAAGGATTCATGCAACTGACGCCAAAATTTGGATGTGAACTGAGTACCTCTATCAGACACTACCTTCCTTGGAACTCCATGCAGACAAACAATTTTAGACATATAAATCTTTGCTAGCTGAGCACCGGTATAAGTAGTCTTTACCGGGATGAAGTGAGCAACTTTAGTCAAACGATCAACAACTACCCAAATAGAATCATAACCTGACCGTGTCCTGGGTAGACCTGTAATGAAATCCATACCAATCTCATCCCACTTCCAATCAGGTATAGGCAATGGCTGTAACAAACCTGCTGGTCTCTGATGTTCTGCTTTAACTCTCTGGCACACATCACATGTTGCAATATACCCAGCAATTTCCCTCTTCAGGCTAGGCCACCAAAATCTTTCCCTCAAATCCAAATACATCTTAGTATTACCTGGGTGAATAGAATAAGGTGAATCATGCGCCTCTTGAAGAATCAACTTCCTGACATCTGCATCTTGAGGTACACAAATACACTTCTCAAACAATATGGCTCCATGTTCATCCTCATGGAAACCTTCTGCCTTACCTTTAGCCATATTCTCTTATCATCCTTTTGAGCTTCTCTGATCCTGTCAAGCAAAGTAGGCTTTACCTCCAGTGTTGCTAAATATCCCTTAGGAACCATCTCCAACCTGAGATTCCTGAACTATTCACATAACTCGGGTGGCATATTATCAATACTAATTGCATTAGCATGGCTCCTACGACTCAATGCATCAGCAACAACATTAGCCTTACCAGGATGATACTGCACATTCAAATCATAATCCTTAATAAGCTCCAACCATCTCCTCTGTCTGAGGTTCAAATCCTTCTGAGTAAAAATATACTTCAAGCTCTTATGATCAGTAAATATATCACAATGGTTACCAATAAGATATGGCCTCCAAGTTTTCAATGCATGCACAACTGAGGCTAACTCCAAATCATGTGTAGGATAATTAAGCTCATGATTCTTAAGATGACGTGAAGCATAAGAAACAACTTTGCCTTCCTGCATCAAAACACTCCCAAGTCCTTGACGAGAAGCATCACAATATACCTGGAAGTCCTTATGTATGTCTGGCAGAGTTAAAACTGGTGCTGTAACCAAACACTGCTTCAATTCCTGAAAGCTGGCTTCACATGGCTTCACATTCATCAGTCCAAACAAACTTCTTCTCCTTCTTCAACAATTCAGTCATAGGCTTTGCAATTTTCGAAAAGTTCTCAATAAACCTCCTGTAATAACCTGCAAGGCCCAAAAAGCTGTGAATCCCCCCAACTGTCGTGGGTGTCTCCCACTCTGTAACTGCAGCAACCTTAGATGGATCAACTGCAACTCCATTACCTGACACAACATGTCCAAGTAATGCTACCTCATCCAGCCAAAACTCACATTTGCTGAACTTGGCATACAACTGATGTTCCCTCAATTTCTCCAATACCAAACGCAAATGCACCTCATGCTCTTGCTTATTCTTGGAGAACACCAATATATCATCAATGAAAACAACCACAAATTTATCCAAGAACTCCATAAACACCTTGTTCATCATATTCATGAAGTATGCAGGAGCATTAGTCAATCCAAATGACAAAACAGTATATTCATACAACCCATACCTCGTAGTAAAAGCAGTCTTTGGAATATCTTGCTCACGAATCTTTAATTGATGATAACCAGAAAGAAGATCAATCTTAGAAAACACAGTAGCTCCTTCCAACTGGTCAAACAGATCATTTATCAAAAGCAAAGGATACTTATTCTTAATGGTTACCTCATTCAGAGAACGATAATCAACACACATCCTCAAGGTTCCATCCTTCTTCTCCACAAACAAAACTGGAGCTCCCCAAGGTGATGAACTTGGGCGAATAAATCCTTGTGCCTGCAATTCTCTTATCTGCTTCTTCAATTCCTCCAACTCTTGAGGAGGCATTCTATACGGTCTCTTTGCAATAGGTCCAATTGCAGGTATTAAATCAATGAGAAACTCAATATCTCCATCCGTGGCATACCCGCAACTCCTCCGAAACACATCTGGATAATCTCTCTGGCGGCACCTCTTCCAGGCTACCCCCTTAAGAGAGTTCACCTGCACCTGATCACGCTTATACTTACATACATATTTGATCCTCTTCCCTCCTGGTGCACTGAGAGTAATAGATCGACTGGCACAATCAATACGGCATTTATATAACTGCAACCAATCCATACCCAAAATAATATCCAAACCTTGTGACTTTAATATAATCAAATCCGTAGGAAAATCATGCTTTCCAATAGACAAAGTCAACTGATGGCAACCAACACCTGCTATCATCTCAGCTCCTCGGGAACTCACTCTAATAGGCATGCTAAGTGTTTTGGTTGGCAATCCATGTTTATCAACAAATACCCTCGAAATGAATGAATGCGATGCACCAAGATCAAAAAGAACAAGCGCTGGTAATTGAGTTAATCAAGAACTTACCAATCATCGCATCGGGTTCATTGTAAACCTCCTCCACATTAACATGATTTACATGACCCTTTTGGAAGGGTTTGGCTTGTTGATCCCGAGTTCTTCGCCCCGGCAAGCTGTGGCATAGTGCCCCATAGCCTTACACCAAGCATCGCACCGACTCAAATCCTTGGCGCCACGTAACCCGGTGGTTCGGTTATTGTTCCTCCATTGCCATTACCATTACCATTACCTTTGCCATTGCCATTGTTACTCTTGTGCCCATTATGATGATGGTGGCCATTATGGTTGTGGCCATTCCTCCATGATGGTTATGATCATTACCTCCATGATGATTATGTCCATTACCTCCATTACCATGATATGAAGTGCGTGGCTTCATTGTGGTCCTGAATTATACCTGTTATTGTTGTTGTACTTCCTCTTGCGATTCTCTATGGCTGTTGCTTTCCTCCAAAGACAATAGCCTTATCAATTAGGTCCCGACAATTCCTAAAAGTGGCCATTTGTCAACTCAAGGCTCAACTCATCATTAAGGCCCTCCAAGAATTTCTCCGCCTAGCTGCATCGGTGTTAACATCATTAGGAGCATAACGTGCAAGATTATTAAATTCCTCCACATACGCATTAATCGTGCGACCTCCACAGGCGCAAACTGCGAAACTCCTTCTTTTTCGGACTCATAGCACCAGCAGACACATGTGCAGCACGAAAAGCATCCTGGCCCGAGGCCATGTGATAGTAGCAATGGGATAGGTGACCAAGTAATTGTCCCACCAAGCTGCAGCAGGACCCTCCAACAAATGTGAGCCAAACCTCACCCTCTCTGATCTGTGCATCCAACCTTCTCCAGTTCCTATTGACCGCACGGAGCCAATCATCAGCCACAATAGGTTCGGGGAACTGGAGAACCTCCGAGGATTCAACCTCAAGAACACAGTAAGCATATCCACCGGTGGAGGTGGCGGTGGATTGTTGTTGTTATTGTTGTTGTTCGATTCGACAAGCAAGCTGGATCAACTGAGCCTGTCCTCAAGCAAGCTGCTGCATGTATGGTGGTACATCATTGCCATTGTTGTCTCCTCCTGCAGCATTACGCCTATTATCACGCCTCGGCGGCATCTGGTGGGCAAGCATAGAAGAGTTATAAATATAATAGGGCCAAAGACTATGTATATATAAATATATTCTACCCATATGCATAATATGATCAAGCCAACAAAACACAACAACGAATAACACCGACAAACAAACAACAAACAATATGATAATATTATATATATATAGTCAAATAATTTCGACACTAAGCAATTTAACAAACAACTACCAATCAAGCAAACAATCTAGTATCTTCATACCACGATAGTGGGCATAATCAGATACGCTAACACGATAACGTTGCAATATAAAACAAACATGAATGGTGGTCTCAGCACTAGTTCCTACTTAACTGCTCAAGATACTTGAGGGGTTAACTAATAAACGAAGAAGTATAGCTAGTTTATAAAATAATTTTCAGTCCTATGGCTTTTCTAATCCATTTTCTAGGTCACGCCCTACATACAACACACTTTGCTCGATACCATCTGTAACGACCAAACCTCAAGGATTTAAGTATCTGTGCTTACCGTGCTAGTCCCTGGATCGAACTCGCTAGCACACACAGTATAGATGAATACCGGAATAGCAAGTGCATCATTTATTACAACGTATGATCCAGAATGTATATAAAACAAAACAATATGCATAGCACTTGGCTAGCTTTATTCAATCAAACAGCGGAAAGTAGCAGAAAATAACGATGAGTCCCATCATAGCCCATCGGCGATCTTTGAGTGCAGACTCGCGACCCTAACGGTACCTTACTCTTCGTTCAATATCCTGCAACATGAGACGTTGCAGCCATATAGGTCAATACTTGGAATGTATTGGCAAGTTACACAGGAGTAATAATAAAGCAGACCCACATGTATATGCATAGTACAACAAAGGAAGGCTCGAGGGTTTATTTTTTTTGCAGAAAGCTGATTTTATCCTCATAACTACCTAATAGTCAAATTTTTTATTTAGTTCTTTATTACTACAATTAAATGCACAAGGTTGAGTTGGCAAAATCAACTCCAACCTACCCATTATTAAGTTGCCCACAAATATTATTAAGTGTCACATCTGTCAAGATCATCCAACAACTATAATGGCATAGTGGCTCAGATTTACCCATAACCGGGGGCACGACTAATCATGATTAGTTTTAATACTCTGCAGAGTTTTGTACGCTTTACCCAATCGGACCCAATCCAAGATTGAGACAAAGTCTTTCGAAGAGGTTCCCTTAACCACCGACGGCCACATCCCACCTACATATGCTACATGTGTCTACACTTTATGCAGGCGAGGTTCCAACAAGCGATTAACTAAGCGAGCCCATATAGCCAAGTGGCGCACATGGAAGCTACTAGTCACTAAGTCTGTCGATCTTTTTGAACTCAGGCGGCATTCCACTTAGGGTGCACTCTCATGAGCGCATGGCCTTATAAAAGGTGCAAGACCCCATGATGCCTTCCCTCAACACCAAGCAATACCACTTCCGCCCAGAGGTGAGTTAAATCCTGAGTTACTACTCAATTGTTATATATATATATATATAATCCTCACATAAACTCAATGAATACACGAACCACCCCCGTCTACAAAGCATAGCAACTACAACTATCACGGTTTGCAAAAGACGGGAAGATAGCTCAACAGCATAGCTCAAAATATAACATCCTATAATGCATAAAGTTATAGTGTGATATATACTACAATGCATAGAAAACAATAGGTAAAGGATGATCAACATGTAACTTGCCTTGGTTCTGATTCAGAAAGTCACACTCCTGACAATAGCTCGCGTCGCACTCCGGACAATCTACACGTTTCACACAATTCAACAAATCAATCACCGAAACACGAATAGAACCAAAATAAAACCAACAGCAAGCAAATAATTTTTAAAACTCAACAACAGAATCTTAACATCACCTAAATTGCACTACGGTCACAATGCAAAAAGAATCACTCGATTCCGATAAACGGTTTGAGAGTTACGGCCTCCATAAGATTTAATTCAAATTCAAATGAATTCAAATTTGAACAGTGCAAACATGTGCAAAGTCGGTACTGTGATAAACTACTGGTATTTGTGAGTGCATAGGAAAAAGAATCACCTATTTTGGACATATAGAATAAAAGTTATAGCTAATTGAAGTTTTTGGTGAAAATCTGAAAATAAAACAAAAAGGAAAACAGAAATCTCCTGAACAGCGAATACTGTAGCGGCGCCGTAGCAACTTCTGTAGCTACCGCCACGTGGCAGCACGCGGTTGGCTGAAAAGCCCCTGTGCTCGTCCTTACCAGCAAAGCAAAGGACGCGGCGGTGGCGGTCTCGGCGTCGGCGGCGGCGCTCCTCTGGTGAGTCTCCGGCGAAGGCGAGGTGACGGACGGGTGTGGCGGTGAGTGGCGGAGGTGTAGGTGGTGTTCAACGGCGACGGGGCTCCCTCGAGCGGCGGTGGCGAAGACCTGAACGCGGCGGGTCCGGCGAAGTCGGGCGTCGGTGGCGGCGTGGTCCTGGTGCGCTGCAGGGTACTTCGAGGTGTCAAAAGAGTTCTTCGTCGAGTGGGGTTCGAGGGTGCGAGCAGCGCGCTCTGCGGTCTCTTCGGCGGTGGATTCGGACGATGAACGACGGCGGCCTCGGAGCTCGACGGCGAGATCCGTTGCCAAACAGCGCGTGGCGGCAACGAAGAGGATCGGGACAGAGCTGCGGGTCTTCCCTAGGGTTTTGCTTCGTCTGATGTAGGTCGGGCGCGCTAGAGGTGTACCAGGGGCGTTGGGCGATCCGGCTCGGCCTCGGCGTGCGTGCGCGCGTGCGGCGCGCGTGGTGTCCGGCTCGGGGAGGGACGAACAGGGGCGTGAGTGGGTCCCGCTGTCAGCGGCTGGAGCGATGCGGGTCGGGCGCGAGCGAGCGGGCGTACCGCTTCGGTTAGGTGGGTAGGTGGGCTGCTGCGGCGGGAGCCGGGCAGCAGGCAAGGCTAGGCGGGTCTGGCTGGCTGGCTGGCCGGCCGGTGTGTTCTTTTTTTAAATAGAAACAACAGCAGTAAAACAAAATAAATAAAATAACATACACAATATAAAATCTAAATAAAAATACCTATACACACAGTAAAAATAGCTCTAAAGCTATAAACTACAGGAACACTAGTTCCAACACTAATGCAATTTTTGAAATTCATTTTGATGCAATAGGCCACTCAAACAGCAATAAAACAATCAAATAAAATATTTTGAAGATCACAAAATTACCGTAACATATCGATGAACTGGAAATAATATTCTGCACATTATGAACATTTTTAAAAACAGGGGAGAAGTCATGTTATCTCCACTCCAATAAATTGCCTTTAGTTGCATAATGATTCGAATATGCAGAAAGACAAATAATGCAATAAAAATATGATATGCATATGAATTTTCTAATAACATCCTAATTTAGGAAAATTGGGATGTTACAGTACTCATTGAAAAATCTTATCAAGCGTCTTGATCTATCTCTATAGATCTTGATGCTCAATATGTTTGTAGCTTCATCAAGGTCTTTCTTTGAAAAAGTTCTTATTCAAGTATCCTTTTATGCTATCCAGAAATTATATATCATTTCCAATCAACAATATGTCATCCACATATAAGATAAGAAATGCTACAGAGCTCCCACTCACTTTCTTGTAAATACATGCTTCTCCAAAAGTCTGTATAAAACAATATGCTTTGATCACACTATCAAAACATTTATTCCAACTCCGAGAGGCTTGCACCAGTCCATAAATGGATCTCTAGAGCTTGCACACTTTGTTAGCATCTTTAGGATCGACAAAACCTTGTGGTTGCATCATATACAACTCTTCTTTAAGAAATCCATTAAGGAATGCAGTTTTGTTTATCCATTTGCCAGATTTCATAAAATGCAGCAATTGCTAACATGATTCGGATAGACTTAAGCATCGCTACGAGTGAGGAAAAACTCATCTTAGTCAACACCTTGAACTTGTCAAAAACCTTTTGCGACAATTCGAACTTTGTAACACTCTGGTACAGATCTCACTCTGGTTTACCTACGAGGTTAGGTAGTAACTTGATCTGAAGTTACATGATCATCATCATTAGCTTCCTCACTAATTGGAGTAGGAGTCACAGGAACAGATTTCTGTGATGAACTACTTTCCAATAAGGGAGCACGTACAGTTACCTCATCAAGATCTACTTTCCTCCCACTCACTTCTTTCGAGAGAAACTCCTTCTCTAGAAAGGAACCATTCTTAGCAACGAATGTCTTGCCTTCGGATTTGTGATAGAAGGTGTACCCAACTGCCTCCTTTGGTATCCTATGAAGATACATTTCTCCGATTTGGGTTTGAGCTTATCAGGATGAAACTTTTTCACATAAGTATCGCAACCCCAAACTTTAAGAAACGACAACTTTGGTTTCTTGCCAAACCACAGTTCATACGGTGTCGTCTCAAAGAATTTAGATGGTGCCCTATTTAACGTGAATGCAGCTGTCTCTAATGCATAACCTCAAAACGATAGTGGTAAATCAGTACGAGACATCATAGATTGTACCATATCTAATAAAGTATAGTTACAATGTTCGGACACACCATTACGCTGTGATGTTCTAGGTGGCGTGAGTTGTGAAACTACTCCGCATTGTTTCAAATGAAGACCAAACTCATAACTCAAATATTCTTCTCCATAATCAGATCGTAGAAACTTCATTTTCTGGTTACGATGATTTTCCACTTCACTCTGAAATTATATGAACTTTTCAAATGTTTCAGACTTCTGTTTCATTAAGTAGATATAGTCATATCTGCTCAAATCATCTGTGAAGTTCAGAAAATAACGATACCCGCCACGAGAATCAACACTCATTGGACCGCATACATCGGTATGTATTATTTCCAACAAGTCAGTAGCTCGTTCCATTGTTCCGGAGAATGGAGTTTTAGTCATTTTGCCCAGAAGGCATGGTTCGCAAGCATCAAATGATTCATAACCAAGTGATTCCAAAAGTCCATCTTTATGGAGTTTCTTCATGCGCTTTACACCGATATGACCCAAACGGCAATCCCACAAATAAGTTGCACTATCATTATCAACTTTGCATCTTTTGGCATCAATATTATGAATATGTGTATCACTATGATCGAGATCCGGCAAACCATTTTCATTGGGTGTATGACCATAGAAGGTTTCATTCATGTAAACAGAACAACAATTATTCTCTAACTTAAATGAATAACCGTATTGCAATAAACATGATCAAATCATATTCATGCTCAATGCAAACACCAAATAACACTTATTTAGGTTTAACACTAATCCCAAAAGTATAGGGAGTGTGCGATGATGATCATATCAATCTTGGAACTACTTCCAACACACATTGTCACATCACCCTCAACTAGTCTCTGTTTATTCTGTAACTCCTATTTCGAGTTACTAATTTTTAGCAAACGAACAAGTATCAAATACCCAGGGGCTACTATAAACACTAGTAAGGTACACATCAATAATCTGTATATCAAATATACCCTTGTTTACTTTGCCATCCTTCTTATCCACCAAATATTCAGGGCATTTCTACTACCAGTGACCATTTCCTTTGCAGTAGAAGCACTCAGTTTCAGGCTTTAGTCTAGCTTTGGGCTTCTTCACGGAAGTGACAACTTGCTTGCCATTCTACATGAAGTTCCCTTTCTTTCTCCTTGCCCTTTTCTTGAAACTAGTTGTCTTGTTAATCATCAACACTAGATGCTCTTTCTTGATTTCTACCTTCATAAATTTCATCATCATGAAAAGCTCAGGAATCGTTTTCGTCATCCCTTGCATACTATGGTTCATCACGAAGTTCTACTAACTTGGTGATGGTGACTAGAGAATTCTGTCAATCACTATCTTATCTGGAAGATTAACTCCCACTTGATTCAAGCGATTGTAGTACCCAGAGAATCTGATCACATGCTCACTGCTTGAGCTATTCTCCTCCATCTTTTAGCTATAGAACTTGTTGGAGACTTCATATCTCTCAACTTGGGTATTTGCTTGAAATATTAACTTCAACTCCTAGAACATCTCATATGGTCCATGACGTTCAAAACATCTTTGAAGTCCCGATTCTAAGCCGTTAAGCATGGTGCACTAAACTATCATGTATTCATCATATTGAGCTAGCCAAACGTTCATAACGTCTGCATCTGCTCCTGCAATAGGTCTGTCATCTAGCAGTGCATCAAGGACATAATTCTTCTGTGCAGCAATGAGGATAATCCTCAGATCACGGATCCAATCCGCATCATTGCTACTAACATCTTTCAACTTAGTTTTCTCTAGGAACATATCAAAAATAAAACAGGGGATCTAAACGCGAGCTATTGATCTACAACATAGATATGCTAATACTACCAGGACTAAGTTCATGATAAATTAAAGTTCAATATATTACTTAAGAAATCCCACTTAGATAGACATCCCTCTAATCATCTAAGTGATCACGTGATCCATATCAACTAAACCATGTCCGATCATCACGTGAGATGGAGTAGTTTTCAATGGTGAACATCACTATGTTGATCATATCTTCTATATGATTCACGCTCGACCTTTCGGTCTCAGTGTTCCGAGGCCATATCTGCATATGCTAGGCTCGTCAAGTTTACCGTGAGTATTCTGCGTGTGCAAAACTGTCTTGCACCCGTTGTATTTGAACATAGAGCTTATCACACCCGATCATCACGTGGTGTCTCAGCACGAAGAACTTTTGCAACGGTGCATACTCAGGGAGAACACTTATACCTTGAAATTTAGTGAGAGATCATCTTATAATGCTACCGTCGATCTAAGCAAAATAAGATGCATAAAAGATAAACATCACATGCAATCAATATAAGTGATATGATATGGCCATCATCATCTTGTGCTTGTGATCTCCATCTCCGAAGCACCGTCATGATCACCGTCGTCACCGGCACGACACCTTAATCTCCATCGTAGCATCGTTGTCGTCTCGCCAACTTATGCTTCTACGACTATCGCTACCGCTTAGTGATAAAGTAAAGCATTACAGGGCGATTGCATTGCATACAATAAAGAGACAACCATATGGCTCCTGCCAGTTGCCGATAACTCGGTTACAAAACATGATCATCTCATACAATAAAATTTAGCATCATGCCTTGACCATATCAGATCACAACATGCCCTGCAAAAACAAGTTAGACGTCCTCTACTTTGCTGTTGCAAGTTTTACGTGGCTGCTACAGGCTGAGCAAGAACCGTTCTTACCTACGCATCAAAACCACAACGATAGTTTGTCAAGTTAGTGTTGTTTTAACATTCTTAGGGACTGGGCGTAGCCACACTCGGTTCAACTAAAGTTGGAGAAACTGACACCCGCCAGCCACCTGTGTGCAAAGCACGTTGGTAGAACCAGTCTTGCGTAGGCTTACGCAATTTCGGTCCGGGCCGCTTCATCCAACAATACCGTCGAACCAAAGTTTGACATCCTGGTAACACTACGAAAAAAAGACACATCCGTGACATTTTGGGCCGAACGAATTTTTTTTTCTGTCATGCATATGACACTTCTATGACGATAATTGTGACAAAACCCGGTATCATCATAGATGTGGTGGGATCCTACTTCTATGACAAAAAATCATGACAGAAAATGGGCTTTTCGTCCTGGGCGGGACGGAGACGCAGCTGCATGACATTCTTTGGGCCGTCCCATGACGGAAAAACCGTGGTAGAAGCGAGGGGAGGAAAATTTCGGGAGTTGCGGTTACGGTGGGAGGTCGGGCTGAGCGATGCGCGTTTCTCTCGTCGACGTGTGCTGCGTGTGTGCGGCGTTAGCTCTAATCGAACCCGAGCGAGGCGTGGGGCTCTAATCAACCCGGCGATTGACAGACCGTAGGCTACGCGTTCTCGAACCCGAGCGATCGATCGATGGCTGTTAATCAACCCGATGGAGCGATTCGCCGCTGCTGCTGCTAATCAAGCCGATCGACCGATGAATAGAGAGCGTTGCGGGGGGTTTGGATGAACAAAGGCGGTGGTGTTGCCTCTGGATGAACAGGACCCCGTGGTGTTGAGGGCTGGATGAACAGTAGACGGTGGAGGGGTGGCCGTGGAGGGTTGGTTGAACATGACCCCGTGGTGTGGAGGGCTGGATGAATAGTAGACGGTGGAGGGGTGCCCGTGGAGGGGTGGTTGAACAGTAGCCGGTGGAGTAGCACACGGTGGAGGCTGGATGAACAGGAGCCCATGGAGGCTGGAGGAGGTCGACGGTAGCCCGTGGAGGCTGGCGGAGGTCGACGGTGGAGATGAACAATATCCCGTGGAGTCCCGTTTTGCGGTACGCCACACCCCTCTCGATGAACAGGACCCCGTTTATTCAGGCGCTCCAACACAGTCCGTTTAAATCCGTTTTGCGGTACGCCACACCCCTCCCGATCAACAGGACCCCCGTTTCGACCGTAAGAGGTCCGTTTCCTCCGTTTTGCGGTACGCCACACCCATCCCGATCAACAGGACCCCGTTCCGAACGTGGCCGGTCGAACACAAGGCCGTTTCCTCCGTTGTGCGGTACGCCAGGCCTCGTTTCCATCGCCTGTTCCGTCCAAGCCCTCCCGATGAACACGACCACGTATTCCGTTTCGACCCAGCCGGTTGGCTCCCATGCGTTCCGTTGCCTCCTGAACACGACGCATTCCGTTGCCTCCCCATGAACATGATGCATTCCGTTGCCTCCCCTGAACACGACGACGACGCTGTTTCTCCGTTCCGACCCAGCCATGTATGTATGCGCGAGTAGGCGTTCGAGACCCTGCCCGTATGTACGTACGTGTCCGTATTTTCTTTCTTGCACCCTCGCCACTGTACGTACGTGTGCATGCTACATGGGCGCCTCTACTACGACACGTGCGCACCTCTACAACGACAAGTATGTACGTACACGTTCACGACCAGAATAACAACGCGACGTACGCTTTGACTAGGTGGGTCCCGACTGTTAGGCACTTCCTTGCCTGCGAAGATGTAGCTGGTGGGTCCCAGCAGTCAGGGGGGCGAATCGTTTTGGGTTTTTTTTGCCCGAACACACTTCCTTGTGTGCGAAGGTGTAGCTGGTGGGTCCCAGCAGTCAGGGGGGAAACGTTTTTTTCACGAAATACGGTGGCCCGTCCGGTGGGTCCCCGGTGTCAGGTGGAGGAATAATTATTTTCCGTGTAATAAGGAGGCACTTCCTTGCTGCGGCCGTGGACCCAGCTGTCAGCCTCTCCACATACAGTCCACGTCCGTGGAAGTCGTTCCTTGACAACATTGACCACGCCGTGCCGAGAGCACCAGGGCGGTGGACGACGGCGAGGCCTAGGAAGGGGACGACGGGGAGCCGAGGAAGACGCGGCAGTGGAAGCCCACGCCGAGAGGAGTACGAGGTTCACCGGTTCGACACGGGCGTGAGGTTCTTTGTCGCCCGCAGGCTGGCCAGCCAGTGGGAATAGTAGGGCGGTGAGGCCTCCGCGGCACACATCCGCCACGGGAGGCAGGAGCATGCGACACGACCGACGCTGCTTTGGGCGGCTGGAGCAAGAAGACCAGAGGTTGAAGAAGCACTACGGCCGTTGGATGGACATCGTACGGTCACTGGAGCTAGAATCATTTATATTGACTAAGTTGACAAAGCCCTCCGTGCCCGTCAACTTAGTAAGCCCACAAGTCAGCCTCTCACAAAGGTGGGTCCCAGCTAGCAGGGGGTATTCATTTTTTTATGCGTAATAAGGAGGCACTTCCGGTGGGTCCGAGCTGACAGCAGGGGGAACGTTTTTTTCGCGAAATACAGTGGCCCATCGGGTGGGTCCCAGCAGTCAGGGGCACATGTTTTTTTCGCGAAATACTGGTGGCCCATCCGGTGGGTCCCTGCTATCAGGTGGAGGAATAATTATTTTCCGCGTAATAAGGAGGCACTTCCTTGCGGCTGCCGTGGACCCAAATCGTCGACCTCTCATGTACATATTCTTCCGATGGAATTCGTCGCGACCACATTGACCACGCCGACCGAGAGCACCACGACGGTGGACGACGGCGAGGCCTAGGAAGGGACGACGCGAGCCGGGAAGACGCGCGGTGGATGCCCATGCGGAGAGGAGTACGAGGGTTCACTGGTTCGACCGCCTTTGCCGTCGCCGCCGCAGAATAACGGGGGTGTGGGTGAGTGGAGTGGAGGGATGGCCTGCCAGCGGTGGGAGTAGTATGGGGCGGTGAGGCCTCCGTGGTAGCACAGCCGCCACGGACGCAGGAGCAAAGCGACACGACCGGCGCTGCTTTGGGCGGCTGGAGCAAGAAGACCAGAGGTTGAAGAAGCACTACGGCCATTGGATGGACATCGTACGGTCAGTCGAGCTAGAATCGTGCATATTGACTAAGTTGACAAAGCCCTTCTTCCCCGTCAACTTAGTAGGCCCACTATACCGGGTCCCAGCTAGCAGGGGGAGTATTCTTTTTTTGGGCGTAATAAGGAGGCACTTCCTTCCGTGCGAAGATATAGCTGGTGGGTCCGAGCTGTCAGCAGCGGTAACATTTTTTTGGTGAAATAGAGAGCCCTTTCGGTGGGCCCCAGATGTCAGGTGGAGGAATCATTATTTTGCGCGTAATAAGGAGGCATTTCCTTGCGTGCGGCCGTGGACCCAGCTGTCGGCCTCTCCACGTCTGATCCACTTCGATGGATGTTGTTCATTGACCATATTAACCAGGCCGCCGCCGAGAGCACCGAGGCGATGGGCGGCGGCGGGCTAGGAAGGAACGACACGGAGCTGTGGAATACTCGGCAGTTGTTTCCCACGCGAGGAGTACGAGGGTTTACTGGTTCGTCTGCCGTCGCCGGAGAATAACAGCATGTGTGGGTGAGTAGAGGGATGGCTAGGCCAGCGATGGGATTACGGTGGGGCGGTGAGGCATGAGCGGCAGCACAGCCGGCCGCGGGGAGGAGGGAGCAGGCAGTCCTGCCGGCGCTTGTTTGAGCGGCTGGAGCAGGAAGAGCAGAGATTGAAGAAGCACGACGGCCGTTGGATGGACATCCAACAGTATACAGGCCATCTGTGGAAAGCCTCAAATCTATGGAAAACAACACACAGCCCATCCGCCATTATTTCAAATAGTTTACCGCCCATTTGCTAATTCTTACGGGTTTTTTTGGAGCCCATATTCTTTTTGTTAGCATTACAGCCCATATTGTGGCCACGGTTAAAAAATTATACGAAATTTTGCATATGTCGACGCGGTCTGAACTGTTTTTAATCCCGAAATTTCGAGTCACATTCAGACTGATTTTAAAAATAAATGTATATCAGTATAAAATCCAATAAATTGTCCACGCATAAAAATCAATGCAATTTAAAATCTCGAAATGAAAAAAAAGATATTTGAAACTAATTGCCGGTTTGATGTGTTTTAAAAATGTCAAGCCCATTTTTATTAATGATAGGCCATTTTATCGGCCAGCCCGAATGAAGCTCTCCTCGTCTTGAAAGATTTGCAGCCCAACAGGCCTGATAAAGTGACTTACTTGACAAATCACAAAAAAACTGGGCTAGCCATTTTCAAGAAGAAAAAAAACCTACTGGGCTGGTGTTTGGTAAACATAAAAGAAAAGGTTGTCTAGACAGACCGGAGTGTCCCGCACAGCCCAGTTGACACCCTGCTTCTGTCTCAAAAACAAATTAGATAAATGCCACTCCAATTATGGCGATTCATAAAATGCCACCGCAATTTCCAAACTTTGAAAATGCCACGCAATTTTGCAAACTTTGAAAACGCCATCGCAGTTTGCAAACTTTGAAAACGCCACTCGGACTTCAAAAATGCCACTAGAAATGGCATGAAATGGCATTTTCAAAGTTAGGAAATTGCAGTGGCATTTCTGAGGCATTTATCAAATTAACCCAAAACAAAAATAATCGGGCGAGCTGTTTGGGTCCTCGTGTCACCGCCACAGTAATTCTCTCGCTTATTGACTACGTTGACAATGGCATGGGACCCGGATGTCGAAATCCACTAGGAGGAGCCATTTTTATTGGCTTGAAATAAGGAGGCACTTGCTTGCGTCTTCGCCATGACCTTGGCGGGTCCTCGCTGTCATCCTCTCCACGCACAATCATCTCCTGATTGTGTACGCGTCAACTTGCTAGGCCAACAAGTCAGCCTTTAAACCCGTGGAGGACAAATACAACCCATTTAAAAAATAACAGCCCATTCCATACGCTCAAACGGAAAGTTCAACATTCGTGAGCAAAGTAACATGTCCGATCCACATATAGAGTAATCTTGAACTTCCACGCTGACAACCATCATAGCAAAGTTAACTATCTACTCCCACTAGACAAGTACTAACCTACTCTTAGCTAACTAGACGATGCCGGCGGTACACGCTAAACGCCGGCACCGGTGTCCCGCCTCGCCTCGACTTGCGGAGGTGCGATAGGGCGCGTTGCTCGCGCGTTGGCCTTTCCATGCCGGCGTGGTCCACCGAAGCTTCGGCTTCCAAGCGGGAAACCCACTTGACGAGCTGGTAGTAAAAATCGGCGTCACGAACGCGTGCGTGCCCGGCAGCCTCCATGGCTATTTGCCAGGCGCCGGCCTCCACGTAGTCGGCCCAGTTGCGGGCGCTCTGCTCGCGACTTAGAGCGTCGGTGCGCTGCTGCTCCATGTCCTGGCGGCGCAAATCGGCGATACGCTGCTCCTCCGCCAGGCGCTCGCGCTCCAACAACTCCTGCTCCTCCGCCATGCGGCCGCGCTCCAACAACTCCTTGATCTGCGCATTGCCATCTAAAGATAGATAGAATGCTTCCTCCCTCCGTCTGCCTTCCGGTGAAAAACCGAACACTAGTTCCGGCGGTGACCGCCTCCGGCGTCGCCTACCGCGGACGGGCGGGGGCATGGCGGACGTGGAGAGCGACATCGGGCCGGTGGGGGCTTATGAGGATATGGCGAGTTGGGTCACGGTGGCACTGGAGAAGGCCGGGAAACAGTACTTATAGGGGGAAGGTAGCGCGACGGTCATCGGAACTCAATGCATAATGGCTTAGCGCGCCAGCTTGCCGTGGAAAACTAGGGAAACTGAAATTATGACTGTGTCGTCCTGTCCCATCTGGGTTGCACGCCGGCATGGCGGTCAAACGAGTGCACTCGAATCATCTCCCTCCTTGTCAATAATGATTTCACGGATTTAAAAAGCCCGCAACAATTAAAGCGTATCTTTTTTCGCGTCAGTTAGCTACCTTAATTACGGCCGGCTGCATGCAGGCACTCAGAATCGCTCGCATGCAGTACGCGAAGCAGCATGCAACGAGTCGCAGCCGAGGGCATGCATGCAGCCACTTAAATCGTTGGAATTAATTATGCTTAAACTTCTGCATGCCGTTAATTATTGCCATGCCTTGCTCTTGCTGCTTTGCTCACGGGACTAATAAACCCGGACGGAGGGAGTACCTTGGTTGGTGAGAGGTTTGAATTAAGCCCTGCAAACCGGAAAGGAGGTACTAGTACGTGCGTGATCCGCTATTTACTCGTGTAGGATCGAGTAGGTCGTTTCTTGAATTGAGCCCCGCAAACCGGAAAGGAGGTAGTACGTCGTGATCCGCTATTTATCCGTAGGATCGATAGTGTAGCTTGTCGCTTCTTCAGAGGTAGGCATTTTTATCCGTGTAGGATCGATAGTGTAGCTTGTCGGTTTTCAGAGGTAGGCATTTTATTCAAAAACTACCACTTCGCATCTTAAGCGTCATAAATAAAACTGCCAGGACCGCATTTGTAGCCTAGCTAGTGATCGATCAGTAACTTGTAAACACTGAGCGAACAAAAATAAGTAACTGTTAATGCATCTCAATGATTCATAGATCATATACAAATATGTAGCTCCAAAAGCAAAGATCAGCCACTTTGGATCTTGCGTCGCAACTAAAACTAACTAGTACGATTCCCATACATAAGATCAACATGTTAATGCATCTCAATGATTCATAGATCATATACAAATATGTAGCTCCAAAAGCAAAGATCTAGAAAAAACATCTATTCTTCCTACCAACATGGATGCTTCTCTTGGCCAACATTCGGTATAGACTGAAAGACAAATTTGTTTGTGAAGTCTACAATTCCTCTTGCAAACGTAAGTGGTTTCACCAACAGCTGGAACCATGAGAATGAACCACATATGATGGAGGAACATCCACTGCAATATGATTTGGTCTTCTCTCGATCACACCGCGAGACTATTTTCAGAATACAAACTTTAACTTAGGGAAAATGATGCCCATTGTATAATCAGACCAAAGCAATGAAGCACCTAGTGTTGGCCAAGAAATAGTACAAGATTACTTTTCTCGCAGTCCATGAAGTGACTATCCAATCTTTGTGTCTATTTTCAAATGGCACTCGCATGCAAGGACTATACTATTCTCTTGTGCAGTTCAACCAAAATTGTGGACACTTTGTTTGTTTTCCAAATAGCAACGGGCAGACATCTCTGTCTGCACAAATATCAAGCAGCTAGTAAACATATACCACACCATGTTCGCAGTGATGGAAGATCTGAAACCGATACAACCGAAATTGAGCATCCAATCATTGAATCCTTTCCTGCACCTCCAATGTAGGTCCACCGTGCCAATAAATTCACATGCAAACCACTAGTATTACTATCTAATGACAGTACAAAAAGAGTAGCAAGATAGTAGCAAACCATGTACCTTCGTAAAGAATAGCTCATAGTGCCACCAATTGAATATAAAGGTTTGGAAAAAACATGCTCCTAATGTTGAACCAGTTGGACTTTTGTGCAGCTCCACTAAAATCGAGCATCCCTGTTTGCATAGATATTGAAAGTGTGATTACTATAAAAGTGGCACTAGTTGAAGCATAGACTCACAAATATAAGCATTCCAATTTCTTAATGGGAAAAGGTAGCAAGACTGTTTCTAACCACCTGTTTGAAGGAATAAATAAAGCAACAATGATGATGTCGAAAGGCATACATAGTTTTTTCTGAAAAAATGAGCCATTCTTGACCTTTCCTCTTCTTTTAAGCAAATTTTGTGCAGTTCTACTAAAATAAAATGCCATCACCGCCTTGACAATTTAGTGACACTGTACAAAAGGAAATGACTTAACATTACATCATGATGTCGGGTATGTAGTAGACATGCATTAGAGACAAACATACAGACCTCCTCCGATAACATAATGAACATTAATTTTAACAAAGGTGTGACTAGCTTTACCGGGATAATTTGAGTGAACTCTCCATCGTCTGTTCCTTTATATAAGACGTTTTCGCGGTTCAATTTAAAGTACCCAAATGTCTAGTATTTAGAAAAACAGGTAGTAGTTTTCTTGAGCACATATCTGGGAAAGGTTGCCACACTTTATTTATGTCCATACGGTAATGCAACACCATTCGAATACTACAAATATACACTAATCCAAAGGGCTAGTGCAACAAGAGAGTAGTTAGTTTATTACAGGTACATTACAATTGTTTTATTGAACAGATTTCAATAAACTCTAGCACTTTGGAAGGTTTCTATAAGAATTAACAATACAAAATGTAAAGGTAACAAGTTTCAGCATTGGTATACTAGTTGTGCATGAGCATTAAACCAAATACGAAGTCTGAAGGTAACTAGCATTACTAACTAATGACAAGATAAAAAATTGCAAACAATGTACCTCCAAGGTAAATATCATTTCAAACTCGGGGCTTAAAATTGCTATCCCAATCTTGATAATCGATCAAACGAATCAAGAGAACAGCCGGAGGAGGAGGTGCCCACTTGACCTTTGCTCTTGTCTTCATAATTGTCTCATGCAGTTTAACCAAAATAAAATGAGATCAGCGCCTTGGCATTTTGTGACACTATACAAAAAAATTAACTTATCTCATGAAAGTGAGGTATGTAATCTATAAGCATTAACAAAGGCAAAAATCTGAAGGTAGTAACAAGTTTCATCGTTGGTATACCGCTGTGCAACAACATTAGAATACCTTAGCTGAAAAATCTTTAATACATCCACAATCAACACTAACCCTGAAATGATCCAAAGGACATTAAATGGCGCTGCTTAAATTTATCTGTGGCATTAGACCGAGAGCGCATTAGTTAAATGTGGCATCACTTTAGCAGTAGCATTGCTTGACTTGATCACAAGCGTTATACTAACAGCAAAAAAGTGGCAATAAGAGCATGGGAGGCCCATTCGCCGATGGGCGCACCAAGACGATGTACCTCCACGACGCAGAGTGGTGAGGGAGGTATGGTTGCCCGAGCAACAAATATCCAGGCAGCATATGTGGATTACGTCCCATTTTTGTTCTCTTTAGTCACCTTTTTCCTATGTGAGGACAACAAACCGATCGGCCTGTCATTCTCTGTTGCGTTGTCATGCCTTTCTACCCTTCTTCAACCAAGAGACACGAGACTCGTTCCTTAGCTACTGATTTTCCCCTTTTCAACCTAGATGCGGGTTCGATGCCTACTCTCTTGGACAAGACAGTCTCCTTCATTTCCTTATTCAACCCGCATATGCATTAGTCTGCATGAAGTAGGGTTTCCTTTAATAGTGCAAATTATGGTTTTCGTCTGCGTGGCCAGCAAAGCAGAGGATAGCAAATTGGGAAGATGGTGGAGTGGAAAAAGATCCATATTCAACGACGTGCCAGATGGGGCAATAGAACAAGGGTATGGTTCGAAAAGAGGTAGCATACCTGAGGGTCAGCGGGAAGTGGCTTCGCTCGTGGTCATCGTCCTCCGCACACACTACGGAAGCGAGCTTGGGGACGGAGGCCGTCCCGCGCGGGCGCTAGGTCTGAGAGCACGGCCTTGTCGTCAGTGCGTGACCTCGCTCGCGGACGATGAGTGCGTTAATGCTGCACGTACTTTTCTTCCCCGGCGGATCTGTGACCACCGGTGAGGAGGGAGAGATGGGCCGTCTTTTTTAGATCTGGAGAGAGGGTGGTAGTGTGAGAAGCAAGTGGGCAGCCCTTGGCAAGAAAGCGCTGAAGCTCCAGCCTATATATCTTGTTTATACTACTAGTACTGGAGGTGGAGTAGTGGTAGAGTAGTTTATATTTTCTCTGCGTACAGTACCAGTTAGTCGTGTTTCAAAACTGAACGGCACGCCATTAAAAAAATAAAGGTCGATAAATAATGCGGCACCTTGGGCCAACGCGGCCAGATCGCATTTTGCACGAGAAATTACACACCATGTTTCGTTGACATGTGGTCCCGTTCCACATATCAGTGAGACGACGGCGACTAGTAGGAGTATTTCCGAACCGACGTGTAGGCCGGGGCGCCCCTTCGTGAACTGTGGCAAACTGGCAACCGTCCACCGACTCTTCGCCTTTCCCTCTCGATTTGGAACTGCTGTCGCACGCTCTTCCTCTCCCTCCTCCATTTTCCTTCAGCCCTTCACCCTTTCTTCTGCCATTGTTCGATCGTCTTCTCCATGGAGGGAACAGGACGGAAACGACCCTGTTATTCTTGCCCTGGTCTGAAAGATGACGTGATGGAGGAACTCATTGATCGGTGCGACGTCATCACCTCGGCTAGCATGGCAGGTTCGTTCAAGCCCATTCTCAACTCAACTAATAACATGATTACTAATAACCCAAGAGTCAAGGAGCGGTTTGATCTCCCCTATCTTCTTCGTCGTGACCCTGATGACTGGTGCCGTCACGACAGAGGCCTCGCCCTATGCAAGTTGATGCCGCTTGATAATGATACGTATGATGTTAAGATGCCATTGCTTGAGGGCAAGGCTTGGGCAGGCGCAAATGCAGATTGGGTTGTTTACATTGGGTCCAACTACGAGTAGGAACTTGTGAATGTGTACACTCGTGACCGGGTTCCACTTCCAAAAATCTCAGCAGACTGCCTAGAGGTTGAGCACACCGGTATTGTACACACGTTCAAATACAATCATGGTGACTGTCTTCTACGGAAGATAGCAATTTTTCGAGTCCCCAACCGCTCTTGGAATTACATCAACTATGAAGTTGTTGCTATCTTCGACAAGCTTGTTGCCGTCCTTAGTGGTTTGACTGGATGTATATTGCTCAAAAAATCAGTTTCCGTACACGGATGAGTACTGTGATGCAATTCAATACGAGGGCCTTGTGTTTGCTGCCACCACTCGTGGCACTGTTTTTGCATGGCATCCTCGTTGTTTGATGACGCTTGTCTTCCACCGTAATTATAATTGTTTCATCCACATGCATGCGGGTTAGCAAGTTTCCCTTTAGTGCATAGTATCTTAGATTAGTATCATAGGTGATCTCATTTATTGCCATGCATGACACATAGTAGCATCACATTTATTATGTTACGGTATCTACCTATGTTACTATAACCATCTCTCTCTTCCTTAATTGCCTGCCACATAAGCATGTTTGCGAGTCCCAAGTGCATGATACTACTTATGTTACCCCCACTATGTCCAGCCTTACTAATTGACCTTCTTCTTGTGTTTCCAAGGTCATGTGAACATTCCACCACCTATACTTGAAGATTTTTATAACCAAGGGGGAGATGATGAAGGTGATGATCACGAGCATGAGGACGAGCAACGCCCATATACTATTTGGCGCCTGGAAACTAATTCTGATGGATCACCTCTTCTCGTGTGTATACAGCCCACTGATGATGTTACTGCTAAGGAAGCAGGTGTAGTCTCCCATGGTCGCACTCTCCGGACCTATTCCAACACCCGTTGCAAGGTATTCGGGATGGATACTAGTGTGCTAGCGCCAACTCCTTCTCCCTGGTACAGAATTGATAGTCTTGGAGAAAACTCGCTCTTCCTTGGACAAAACTATCCAATGATGGTGAAAGGCGATCCAACTGCTGTTGACACAACGTTACTACCATTTATGAAAAGCAGCTGTGTCTATACCTCGGACATTTGGGTGGTTCCCTACCCTGGTACTGATATAGTAGGCTGCTTCAGCCTGGATGATCAGTCCTGCGTTGGTCTCCAGATCAACAATGGATGGCCCGTCCCCGAGAATCACTTGTGGTTCAAAGCAAGCGTTTCCAACGCCGAGGAATGGTTGAGTTGAAGTTCATTTCATTGCTTGTTATTTGTTGTGTGGTGAAAACTTTAGTATTTATAATGTATCCTCGTTGCCGATGTGGGTTGATGACCTGTTGTATGTAATAAAATTATATGCCTGTGATAAACTTACTAAATTTATGAATGGCTTTCGAGTTGCTTCTGTGAGTAAGTGGTGCCACAAGGCAAAAAAATATTTTCCGAATACATAATTGTACGTGCATTGCAACAGGTTATCGGATGAGGCCAATCAACAATAGTAGTACACTATTTGTACTAGCTTCACATGCTTCGTCGTCGTGGGGTGTTTTCTTCAGAGCCATATTGTACTACGTAACCAGCACCTCGAATCCTCGATACTAGTAGTACTATATAGTAAGTAGTAGGAGTAGTAGGGTCGCATGGGTCGTAACAAGCATTCACGCCCGTGAGTACGGCACACGCCACCAAAGACAACTTCCATCCGACACCATATTTCTTGGAGTCCGTATAGAGCAATCTCTTCAACCTCATCGTTTCTCTAACTTAGCCATCGCAGCGGCAAAGCGAGGTGGGGTTTGCCAATAGTCGGTTTCTTAATCTGCGGTCCCACTTGTAAGGCCAACTGCAACGCACGACCCCAAACGGACCTCCGCTTTGCACGAACTCCAATGATAATTTTGACTAGAAAAGCAAGACCAAAGAAAACAAGAACCACAAGAATACATTTTACTACTCCCGTAAGTTGGATTAGTGCCTTCTCGATGCATTCATTGTTGATCTGCGGAGGCTCGATCTTGCGTGCTTCTTTCTTCTTCGAGTGTAAAGAAGTAGACGTTGCTTCCTCGCATCGCCTCATGTCTAGCCTCTATTCTAGTACTCCTCCGGTCCATTTTTCTCTGCGTCTAAGCAGCAACACGCATACCAAGTAGGAGTATCAACAAGTGCACTAATCTCATCTATAGCCTCTGTGCTAGCTAAAAGTGATAGAACATCTACTAAATTGCGCTCTATCAATATATGGATGTACTCTTCTTCCCAATACAAAAACTTGCATCCATTCTACTCCTCCGCTGCACAATACATGCCTTCTATTTGTCAAAATATATATGTATCTAGACATGTTTTAGTATATAGGTACATCCATTTTTGGACAAATGGAAGTCAAGTATTTTGGAACGGAGGAGTACACAATAAAATTTTAAGTTAGCACAACTAGTCTAATCCGAGAGCACAACCAAGATTTGGTGGGTTCTTCCTCCTTTTGCCGACCGTGGGACATCCAAATCCGTGTCGTGTCATGAAAGAAAATAGAGTGGTAGTTGAAGCCACGAGATGTGCATCTTTGGTTAAACTGTAAATAGAATCTTACTACTCTTGAGTAACTCCAAAAGCGGCCAACGAAGATCTTTCTTGGATTTGTTTTTCATCACCAGTACGTCGAGGTGAAAGATGTGCAGGTTCAGTGGATCCGCTTGCATTTTCACTGACATGTGGGACCGCATGTGAGCAAACAGACGATGGGCTCCACGCGTCCGCTGGCTGGCTGAGAAGAGAGATACTGGAGTGCTGAGCACGGACTACGAGAAATTTGTTCTACGTACCTCGATATAGGCTCGATATAGTGGGGTGGCATGGGCCATAACTAGCATTCACGTCTAGCAGTACGGCACACCCCACCCACACGAGTCCCATCCGACACCAATTTTCTTGGAGTCCGTGCTACATCCATCTCTTCTCCCTCCTGTTTTCTCAGCCATCGCGCGATGGGCGGGATGGAGGTTTGCCGATAGTCGGTTTGCTCAACTACGGTCCCACTTGTAAGTGAAAATGCAACATAGCACGCATTCCTGCTTGAGCGGCGTGCCAGACCAACCGTGTGGGGGTGCAACGCGAACACGGCAGGCTTTTCCTTTTGAACTCGTAACTTGTAAAATTTGGTTCTGCTCCATGGCGCGATCGATAGAGTAATGAGAAGTTTGGTTCTGGCGCCGTTCATGCATGGAGTACGTACGAAAATTATGAAGTTCATGCAAAAGGTAAGATAATTACTGTAGTATCATATACTACTACATGGATTTGACAGAAAGATAAAAATACATACGGATCCATCAACGACATCCTCACGCCCTAGTGCGTCGGGTCACCAACCGACGTGTGAGGAGCAGCGGCGTTGGCGACGAGCTCAACGTGCTTCTGAACAGTGTCGTCCAAGGTTGCCCTACGGTCCAAGAAGGCCAGCGTCCTATCGTCCTCCTCTTGCATGCATGTAGACGTGGGTGATTATGTCGATGGTGTCTTGCTGCGCCAGGCGCTGCGCGGCGAGCGCGACCTCGAGGTGGACATTCTCCGCGCGACGGCGGCGTCTCGGGGCCACCAAGGCGTCGAAGAGGTTGTCACCATAGTGGTCGTTGAGGGTGGCGGCATCGCAGACCACGGGCGCGTCGGCCGGAGGCTTACGTCAAAGTCGTCAGCGAGCTTCTTGACAACGGTGAACTTGTCGAGGAAACCGTCGAGGACCTCGTCGAACAAGGAGACGAAGCTGTCGTCCAAGCGGCCCCTCGCCCTGGCGGCCTCAAGCAATACTACCTGGAGACGTTCCTCGTTGCCGGGCAGCAGGCCGGTGTCGTGGACCATCTGGCATAGCCGACTGATGCACGCGCTCATCTCCTCCATGGGTCTAGCTTAGCTTATGCTACCTCCGTCCTGGTTTATTGGTCCCCATTGTAATCCGTGTCAAATTTTGACCACAGATTTAACTAACAAAATGTTTACGCATGTTACTAAAAATTATATCACTGAAAACTATGTTCAAATACGAATCCAAAAATATATTTTTTGTTGACATGCATCAACATTTTGTTAGTTAAATCTTTGGTCAAAATTTAGCACAAATTACAAAGGAGACTAATAAACCAGGACGGAGGTAGTAGTCAACTGATCTTGCGATTTGAGTGATCATTCTTGCCCTTGGTTAGCGTGCGTAGGTGCGTAGGATTTCGTACTACTCCTCGGCCCTCTACTGCACCTTCCTTTGGCTGTATGATAGGTGGACCAGCCACCCCACGGCCCACGTGTCATTCACCCAAAGGCGATTGCAGAAGTCAATGAAGCTGCGCCCCCCTCCGTGCGGTGCAGATAGTCATCTCACCGACCTCTAGTTGGGGCCAAACGAGAGAAGTTTGATGTTTATGGTTTATTGGTCCCTTTGCATTTTGCGCCAAGTTTTGACCTTTGATTTAACTAATAAAATGTTAATGCATGTAAACAAAAATGTTGTGTAAGTCACATTACGAAAACCAAATAATCCCAAAACACTTAGGCACAGTGCATTAACTCCCTCCTTGTTTCTTATTTCGTGACATATCAACCAATGAGAGATGTGGGCCGTGCACGCTTTCAATGACTTGAGACTACCAAACATGACATGCAGTGTTTAGTTCATTGCATGTAATCCTATTAGTACTCTAGTTAGCAAAAAAACATTAAACACCATGTATTTATTTACAGAGGGAGTAGTACATTTTTCGTGACATGCATTACTAGATATTGCTAGTCAAATAATAAAATCCAGATGGACGTGGTAGTACTCCTAAATCCAGACGGTGGTGCTACTAGTACTAGTAGTAGTACTACCAATGTAGTACTCCTAGGAGTACTAGCACTGTACTACCCGTTGGTCAAATTATTACGTGATGCTCCTCACAGTGAAGTGACAAGACCCTGCGCCGGAGATGACACCTAAGTATAGGCGCTGTGTTCGGCAATACCATAGTTAGCCTCACCGTCTGCAGTCACTATCATCATGGCTGTAGAGCTAGCCTGCTTACAACTAGCCCTGTTTGACATAATTTCCCGTGCGTAGATGCCCGTGCAATGCACGGAACACCAAGATTGGGGGTGGACGGCTCTGGCAGAGGCCATCGCGCCAGATTTTTCCACGGCCTTCGAGATGTGGTGGGGAGGAGATAAGGCTGATTGTGAGAGACAAGGAGTTGTTTGTAAATAGGGAACAAGTGCGGGCATCTTTCTGCAAAAATGGAGAAGCTTGGTTTGTATCGCCGATCTAGATCGGACGGCTATTGGTGAAAGATGGGAGGCACAACATCATCACCAACTCAGACCTGTTTGATTCAGAGGATTTTGAAAATGCAGGAATAGGACACGGCAATATTACAAGTTTCAAACTGATATTACAAATGTTAGGAGTAATGCTGCACCTAGGAAGAGGGAATTACTAGGAAGTTTACGTAAGAACTTTCATTACTTTAGGTGGATGCAGCGTTATCATACAAACTAAAATCCACCGCCCTGACAAGTCACTAATGGGCAAATAAGTTTTCGAGCCTCCGCCACTTGATGTTCCAAAACAAATTCAGCTTCATGGAGACTTTGTCATTTAGGTTTAGACGCTATGTGATCAGCACGCCATTCATTGTTGCGCCAGAGAACGCCAAACCTCATTACCTTGAGCACACTTGCCTCCGAACAAAGAACTCGCCAATTTAATCTCAGATGTGCTGCCTCGGTAGTCGATCAAATCAATTTCTGTAAGATGGAGATCAAGGCATTCGATGAGATTGTTATAGTGCAGCACATTTTTCACTTTCGGGTCTTTTTTTATCTGCAAAAGAAGAGAACATATTAGAGCAGCTGGCTGCATAAGATTGCTGAAGCGCAGCATCCCTCGCTCATCCCCATGGACGTGCCTACATCTCCCTCAACGCCGCTAGGACCCATGACAAGAGCCCGAGCTAAGGCTATCGAAGATAAGGTGAATTCGCTCCTCTCCGAACTCCCTCTTCCTACTCACGAGACATGGCTACTACCTCATTCCGAGACTCTATGTGTAATCAGGTACATGGAGGTGAGCCAAGGATCAACTACTTGCGAGAGCCAAGACGGCGAGGACTCCAAGCATGTTGAAGAAGAAGAAGAGATGCTGCTAAAGGCACATGCACCGGACGTCCGACGCCTTCCGGACGTCCGACGAGTCCCAGACCCGGACGACCGGACTCTCCGGACGTCCGCACTTTGCCACCGAACCCAAACTACGGACGATCGAAGCCTCCGGACGTCCGACCGACGACGCCTCAATCGAATCTACGGACGACCGTAACTTCCGGACGTCCGGACCATCCTGGCTCCGGACGACCGACCCTCTCCGGACGTCCGACGCCTTCTGATGAAACTGATTCTACGGACGCTGAGCCCGTCCGGACGTCCGGACCGTCCCGAGCCTCCGGACGTCTGACGCCTTCCGGACGTCCGACGCCTGTGTGTTGACTTCGTTTGGGCCGCAGCCCTTGTACCCCCTTCGCCCCCTAGACTATATATACTCCTTCTTCCCCAACTTTCTAGGGTTAGCTTTGGTTTAGCTCATGTTTGTGTGAGAGTCTTGCTCATCCACTTGGTTACTTCTCCTCGGAGCTCAGGACCTCTACGGAGAAGATCCCCCAAGCGGATTCAAGACCCCCTTCTAGGGTGGACCCCATCAAGACCTCCTCTCGGAGAAGAACGGCTACTCGTGTATCCTTACCTTTGTTGATTGTGGATCATATGTATCTCTTTGTGTTCGGTGATCTAGCACTTGTGTGATTGATTCCTTGTTGGTTGAGTGATCTCTCTCTCGTTTCCTCCGTGTTTCCCTTTGTTCTTCCGCGTGTTCTTCGTGATTCCCCGTAGGATCCACTCCAAACATGAAAGATCGTCCACATAGGGTTACGCCCTACATCATCTTGGTATCATGAGCCACGTTGATCATGTTTTTGGAGCCCCTACTCCTCTTTTTCTAGCTTGATTTTGTTGTTTTCGTCCTAATTCCGAAAATTCCCCACCAAAAATGGCCCCAAATTTTTTTTGTGATTTGTTTGTGAGTTGAGATTTTGTTGGATTTGGTCCATAGACTTGAGTTGCTACGTGTGGATCTAGCTTTTCCCTCCTTCCCCACCCTTTTCCATCCACCAAATCACTCGATTTCGACCTCACAATTTCCTTCTTCCCCGAAATCTCGCAGTTCTTCCCGAGTCCGATTTTTGCCCAGTCTCCGGACGACCGGAAACGGTCGGACGTCCGACGAGGTCCGGACGACCGTAAAGGCCCGGATGTCCATAAAACCCTGATGAACCTGAACTTTGTCAGTTCGCCACCACCTCAGCCCCACCTTCCACCACATCTTCCAAAACCACATACACCACCATCCTCCCCAATACATCCTATGACGATTTTACCACATTTTGGTCCTTGAGATTTTGAGTTGTGGCTTCTGTATCCTCTTGTGTTTCGGCTATCTAGGTGCGGTTCAATTTCATCATCACCATGACTCAACTTATCAAGGGTCTCATCATCGCCAAGGACGGTAACTTCGACGACATCTTGACCAAACATTGCATTTGCATTGATACCCACATTGTCCCTACTTTTGCGTAGCTTACCCATCGAGACTAGCCGTTGAGTATTGCAGGCAACGTGACTTGTGCACATTAGTGATCATACTCCATAGCATACATACCATACCACCGTGGTGCACATCTTAGGATTCATTTGTGTGTCACAAAGTTGTCATAGCATGCACAATTGCTATCTTGGTTAGTGAAGTTTTGCATGAGAAAAGAGCTCAAAAGTGAAAGAGCCACACAAGCTTTTAAGCAAAGAGGAAAGATAAGCAAAGAGCTTATGAGCAAGAACCATAGCATCATACTATATTAAGATTGTCATATTGGATCATCTTGGATCATCGCACCGAAATACCATACATATAGCATACGTGGGATAGAGATAGTTGCTTTTTTGCATAGTAGGTTGTGCACAAGTTCCATATCCGCCTATTGTGCAATCGTGCTAGCGTCTCTCTAGTATTGTGCAACAAGAGCATTTTCGTGGATTCCACATTTTGGCTCACTTTTGGTTTGCACAATCCCACTTATCTATTTGCGTGTGTGTTTCCGTGTACCACTAGTTGCTTGGTCTACTTGTTGCATTTGCAAATTTGTGTACCTTTTCCAACATTATTGACGCTCACTTACAATTGCATCAAATTTTGTGCCACCATCCTCACCAAGCTCCACCATAAGATTTTACTTGTGTAGGTGTGAGAATCGACAAGGATTGGTACCAATAGTGCTATTTCATTGTCCGCATTTGAGTGAACTTGATTCATCATCAACATCGGTCAAAGGTACATTGGTGTAAGTTCTTCTCCTTCTACCGCTCACATTTTTGCTTGGAATGATGGATAGGCCAAGTACTTCTACCATGATGAGGACATCAATACCATTGTTACACCCACAGCCCCTACTGCTACATATACTGGACCAATTACTAGAGCTCGCGCACGCCAATTAAATTATCAGGTACTTTCGTTTCTTGGTAATGATTCTAATGTTCATGAGAATATGATGCTGCCTAAATTGGATACATTTGTTTTGCTTACAAATGAAGGCCCTAGCTTGGAGAAGGATGGACATTGGAGCAAGAACAAGCATGGAGATAATGCCATGCGCAAGGGGAACAAGAACGGAGTTACAAGTGATGATTTCAGGACTTTGAAGCCACCATAATGGGTGCATGAAGCCTTGGACGAAATATACAAGATGCTACTTCATAAATGTCGTCCCGAGGCTATTCTAGGTGCTGCGTCACCTTATTAGTGGGCCAGGCCCATGTAATTTCGAAATACTTAAGTATAGGCTGTTTTAGAGTCCCTATGTGGGGAAACAAGAGTTAGGGTTGATTTCGGACCCCTCCACCAAGGGCCACGAAATCCCCCTCTTCCTCCATATATACAGCCCTTAGGGCACCGCTTAGACCTTGGGTTTTGTTTAGATTAAAAGTTCTCCATAGCTGCAACTTCGCTGCATTTCGCTTGTGTTCAACGACTGCACAAAGGCGCCACAGTAACCCCACCTTGATCAATAAAGCTTTCATCTTATATTCGCAATATCCAGATTGCAATCTCAGTTTCTTGCTTGTTCTTCGCTTTGCTCGCAGGAAATGACCCTCGTGGTCGTTTGATCGTGTTCGGCGTGGTCAATAACCTCTCGGAGTTGGTTTAGCGATTGTTAAGGCGCGACGTCCTCGCAGACGCTCGTAGTCGGATCGTCAAAGTCGACTTCCTCCAAAGCGAAAACCACATCTCATCGAAAGACGGGACACCTTTGCCTCTATCAAGTGGTATCGAGTTTCAGGTTGCTCGGTGAGATTTTACAGTTTTCCGTAGTTTAGATCGAGTCTGTTCTTCATACCTATAGTCCACAAAAAGCCACCAAAAAAATTAGGGTTAGTTCATCATATCCGAACCAATCTGAGCCTTTGCATAATCTTTTTAGGGTTTGCTTTGTTGAATTTATGGTTGCATCGTCGTGTCAAGTTGCTGGTCTTAGAGTCTAGTCTTTTAGAGTTTCGAGTTCGGTCATAAGTTGTCACGCCGCCGCGCACCATCATCATCGCCTTGCCATCTTCCACCATTGCTTATCCGCCACCGCCTCAATCCATATCCATATACCACCACCGCTGCCATATATCCACCACCATATATCCACCACCAATCCGAGTTCCTTGCATATTAGGGTTGTTTTCGAGATCCATCTAGTTTCCGATTCGTGTTTCCTTGCCGGAGTAGGTTTCGGAAAAAAAAAGAGTCTGGAAACCACCCTCCGTTTAGGCCCAAAATTTTCCGGAAACGCACTTGTCGAAAATTTTTCTGGCTATCCTATTTCTAAGTGTTTCTAAGCGTATTGAGACAGTCGCCGTTATAGAAAGTTTTTTTTGACCCGTTTCCGGTTTTTGGGTCCGGGCAGTCGAAACAAAAAAAAAATTGGTCAAAAAAATTTCGTGCCCATCCTGTCAGTTTGACCTAGGAAGAGTTTTGAGACACTCGCCATTATCGTGATTTTTCGCAAAAAAAAAAAGCAGCGCAAAAAAAAAGCGAAAAAAAATTTTCCAGAGTGTGCTTTTCCGTTGTTTCCGTGCAGCGCCGTGTTGTTAGTGTTCTAGGCTCGCGTCTCTAGCACGGTCTAGCCTAGGACCAAAGACAAGATGCTGCTGTTGAGCGCTTATTCAACTTTGCATCTCTGAATTGATTATTGCTAACCTTTTTTGCTACCATATTATAAGCCTTCCCAGCTCCACATACATCTACATCGTGCGCTTGACTCTCCCAGTAATCGCCTATCCAAGCTTTGAGAGTTTTGACTACATCGGTTGCCGATCACCGCTTTCTTCTTTGGTAAGAACTGGTAAGAATTTGAGATTTGCTGACGGATTTGTGATCTGCCCACCACACCACCACCACCACTTCCTAGTAGTCTGTCAATCATATTCTTGTGTGTTTCTATTGCTGCTAACCATGGCAGGATCACAAGCCGATTTAGACTGACCGGGAGAACATGACAAACAAAGCGCTACATGATAGGTTTCAACAAATGATGAGTGGGCAGGTGGACGATGTGCTAAATAGATTTGAAGAGGCCATGGAGAAGATAGATGGCATTGAGAAGGCGTCAAACAAAGCTCGATAACAAGTTTAATGAATTGCTCGCGTCTACCACCACCACCACCGGCTGCACCTAACGCACCTCTACTACAACAACACGGACTACCTCCACATCGCGAAACAGCCCTCCGCCGAGCTTCCCGTGTCCCTCTTCAGCCTGGGCAAGCTGTTGGTGCTGCTGTTGATACTTCTGTGGCTCCTGCTGCTGCGGTGGGGGAGGATGATTATGTGAGAGCTTACGAGGATGAGGTTGATCAACATCAGAACTACGTGCAACCACCAGCACCACAACCACCAGGTCGTCCACATGCTAATAATGGCAATGTTCGGGCTCCCCTTCAGGTACGAGATCATGACCATCTCCCTAAACTGAAATTGAATATTCCACCATTTGAGGGTAGATATGTTCCTGATATATATCTTACTTGGGAATTAGAAACTGAACAACGATTGACATGTTTACTATATCCTGAGGAGAGACGTGTTCTGCTCATCGTTTGTGCTTTCACTAGCTTTGCATGTGTTTGGTGGTCTGAACATTGTAGATTATATCCGCTCCAGCTACTTGGGCTGCTTTGAAAACTGCTATGCATACTCGTTGGGTTCCACCATATTATCAGCGTGAATTACTTCAAAATTGCAGCGCTTAAGACAAGGAAAAATTCGTAGAAGAATATTATCGGGAATTACAAACTGGCTTGATTAGATGTGGTATTGTTGAGGAGAATGAAGCTATGCTTGCACGCTTTCGGGTGGATTAAATAGAGAGATTCAGACCATTCTAGACTACAAGGATTATAATAATATCACTCGATTATTCCATCTTGCTTGTAAAGCTGAACGTGAAGTGCAGGATCGACAGCGTTGGCGCGAACTAACTTTTCTCGCAGGTCGACCTTCATCATGGACACCACGTGCATCATCTACTTCCACACGCTCTACTACACCGGCACCTCCGTCGGCTGCCACCTCCAACCGTGATACAAGAAAGCAGGCACAACCACCACTATCTCGCCAAGAGTACACCGCTGGGCCTACACAGAGCTCTTCTTCTTCCATGGCGTCAACAGGCACACAAGTGATATTATTTGTCGTCGTTGTAAGGGAAGAGGACATTTTATGAGAGAATGCCAATCTCAGCGTGTGATGATTGCTACGAGGATGGTGGGTATGAGTCTGCTAGTGACTATGATGAAGAGACTTTGGCTCTTATTACACATGAAGAACACGGTGGAGATGATTCGATCCCGAGACGCAATACATGGCTGCTGAAGATGCTTGACAGTATGAATGTTTAGTTGCTCAACGTGTTTTGAGTGTGCAGGTTACACAAGCTGAGCAAAATCAGAGGCATAACTTGTTCCATACAAAGGGAGTTGTGAAGGAACGTTCTATTCGCGTCATCATAGATGGAGGAGCTGCAACAACTTGGCTAGCATGGATATGGTGGAGAAGCTTTCTCTCACCACAAGACCACATCCACATCCTTACTACATCCAATGGTTCAACAACAGCGGCAAGGTTAAGGTAACACGTCTCGTTCGTGTGCATTTTAGTATCTCTACATATGCTGATTATGTTGATTGTGATGTGGTACCTATGCAAGCATGTTCCTTATTACTTGGTAGACCATGGCAATTTGATAAAATTCTGTACACCATGGTAGAAACAATCAGTATACTCTTGTTCACAAGGATAAAATATTACTTTGCTTCCTATGACTCTGATTCCATTTTGAAAGATGATATTAACAGAGCTAATAAAGCAAAACAGGAGAAAAATAAGAGTGAAAATCAGATTGTGGCAAAAGAATTTGAGCAACAAATGAAGTCTAATAATAAACCATCTAATATTGCTTGTGAAATTAAACTGAAAAGTGCATGTTTATTTGCCACCAAATCTGATATTGATGAGCTAGATTCTAGCAAATCTGTTTGCTATGCTTTTGTGTGCAAAGAGGCATTATTTTCATTCGAGGACGTGCCTTCCTCTTTGCCCCTCGCTGTCACTAAAATTTTGCAGGGAGTTCGCTGACGTCTTCCCACAAGACGTGCCACCGGATTACCACCTATTCGAGGGATTGAGCATCAAATTGACTTAATTCCCGTGCATCGCTACCCAACCGCGCACCATACTGTACCAATCCGGAGGAGACGAAGGAGATTATGCGTCAAGTACAGGAGCTGCTCGACAAAGGTTATATACGCGAATCTCTTAGTCCTTGTGCTGTTCCTATTATACTAGTGCCTAAAAAGGATGGTACGTCACGTATGTGTGTTGATTGTAGAGGCATTAATAATATTACTATTCGTTATCGTCATCCTATTCCTAGGCTAGATGATATGCTTGATGAATTGAGTGGCTCTACAATATTCTCCAAAGTTGATTTGCGTAGTGGATACCATCAAATTCGTATGAAATTGGGAGATGAATGGAAAACAACATTTAAAACTAAGTTTGGATTATATGAGTGGTTAGTCATGCCTTTTGGGTCAACTAATGCACCTAGTACTTTCATGAGATTAATGAACGAAGTTTTACGTGCTTTCATTGGACGATTTGTGGTAGTTTACTTTGATGATATACTGATTTATAGCAAATCTTTGGAAGAACATTTTGAACATTTACGTGATGTTTTTAATGCTCTACGTGATGCACGTTTGTTTGGTAACCTTGGGAAGTGCACCTTTTGCACCGACCGAGTATCTTTTCTTGGCTATGTTGTTACTCCACAGGGAATTGATGTTGATAAAGCCAAGATTGAAGCTATTGAGAGTTGGCCGCAGCCCAAAACGGTCACACAAGTGAGGAGTTTTCTTGGACTCGCTGGTTTCTATAGGCGTTTTGTGAGAGACTTTAGCACCATTGCTGCACCTCTCAATGAGCTTACAAAGAAGGATGTGCCTTTTGTTTGGGGTACCGCATGGGAAGAAGCCTTCACGGTATTGAAAGATAAGTTGACACATGCTCCTTTACTCCAACTTCCTGACTTTAATAAGACTTTTGAGCTTGAATGTGATGCTAGTGGAATTGGATTAGGAGGTGTGTTATTACAAGATGGCAAACCTGTTGCATACTTTTCTCAAAAATTGAGTGGGCCTAGTCTGAACTATTCTACTTATGACAAAGAATTATATGCTCTTGTTCGGACTTTAGAGACATGGCAACATTATTTATGGCCCAAAGAATTTGTTATACATTCTGATCATGAATCTTTGAAACATATTAAAAGTCAAGCTAAACTGAATCGTAGACATGCTAAATGGGTTGAATTCATTGAGACTTTCCCTTATGTCATTAAACACAAGAAGGGTAAAGAAAATGTTATTGTTGATGCTTTGTCTCGTCACTATACTATGCTTTCACAACTTGACTTCAAAATATTTGGTTTGGAGACCATCAAAGATCAATATGTGCATGATGCTGATTTTAAAGATGTAATGCAGAATTGTAAAGAAGGAAGAACATGGAACAAGTTCGTTATTAATGATGGTTTTGTGTTCCGTGCTAACAAGCTATGCATTCCTGCTAGCTCTGTTCGTCTTTTGTTGTTGCAGGAGGCGATGGAGGAGGATTAATGGGACACTTTGGCGTCAAGAAGACGGAGGATATACTTGCTACACATTTCTTTTGGCCAAAGATGAGACGGATGTTGAGCGCTTTGTTGCTCGCTGCACTACATGTCAAAAAGCTAAGTCACGACTCAATCCTCATGGTTTATATATGCCTTTGCTCTGTGCCTAGTGTTCCTTGGGAGGATATATCTATGGACTTTGTTTTAGGTTTACCTCGAACAAAGAAGGGAGGATAGCATATTTGTTGTCGTGGATAGATTCTCGAAAATGGCACACTTTATACCATGTCATAAAAGCGATGATGCTGTTAATGTTGCTGATTTGTTCTTTCGTGAAATTATTCGCTTGCATGGTGTGCCAAATACTATTGTTTCAGATCGTGATACTAAATTTCTTAGCCATTTTGGAGATGTTTATGGGCTAAGTTGGGGACTAAACTGCTTTTTAGTACTACTTGTCACCCCAAACCGATGGATAAACTGAAGTAGTCAATAGAACATTGTCTACTATGCTTAGGGTTGTTTTGAAGAATAATAAGAAAATGTGGGAAGAATGCTTGCCTCATATTGAATTTGCTTATAATCGTTCATTGCATTCTACAACTAAGATGTGCCCTTTTGAAATTGTGTATGGCTTCCTACCTCGCACCTATTGATTTATTGCCTCTTCCATCTTCGGAGAAGGTTAATTTTGATGCTAAAGAACGTGCTGAATTGATTTTAAAAATGCATGAGATAACTAAGGAAAACATTGAGCGTATGAATGCTAAATATAAACTTGCTGGAGATAAGGGTAGAAAACATGTTGTCTTTGCACCTGGAGATCTTGTTTGGTTACATTTGCGTAAGGATAGCTTTCCTAATTTGCGCAAATCAAAGCTAATGCCACGTGCTGATGGTCCATTTAAGGTGTTAGAGAAAATAAATGATAATGCATATAAACTTGAGCTGCCTCCAGATTTTGGGGTTAGTCCCACTTTTAACATTGCAGATTTGAAGCCTTATTTGGGTGAGGAATATGAGCTTCCGTCGAGGACGACTTCATTTCATGAAGGGGAGGATGATGAGGACATCAATACCATTGTTACACCCACAGCCCCTATCGCTACATATCTTGGACCAATTACTAGAGCTCATGCGCGCCAATTAAATTATCGGTACTTTCGCTTCTTGGTAATGATTCTAATGTTCATGAGAATATGATGCTGCCTAAATTGGATACATTTGTTTTGCTTACAAATGAAGGCCCTAGCTTGGAGAAGGATGGACATTGAGCAAGAACAAGCATGGAGATAATGCCATGCTCAAGGGGAACAAGAACGGAGTTACAAGTGATGATTTCAGGACTTTGAAGCCACCATAATGGGTGCATGAAGCCTTGGACGAAATATACAAGATGCTACTTCATAAATGTCGTCCCGAGGCTATTCTAGGTGCTGCGTCACCTTATTAGTGGGCCAGGCCCATGTAATTTCGAAATACTTAAGTATAGGCTGTTTTTAGAGTCCGTATGTGTGGGGAAACAAGAGTTAGGGTTGATTTCGGACCCCTCCACCAAGGGCCACGAAATCCCCCCCCCCCTCTTCCTCCATATATACAGCCCTTAGGGCACCGTTTAGACCTTGGGTTTTGTTTAGATTAAAAGTTCGCCATAGCTGCAACTTCGCGTGCCGCTTGTGTTCAACGACTGCATAAAGGCGCCACGTAACCCCACCTTGATCAATAAAGCTTTCATCTTATATTCGCAATATCCAGATTACAATCTCAGTTTCTTGCTTGTTCTTCGCTTGCTCGCAGGAAATGACCCTCGTGGTCGTTGATCATGCTCCGGCGTGGTCAATAACCTCTCGGAGTTGGTTTAGCGATTGTTAAGGTGCGACGTCCTCGCACGTTCGTAGTCGGATCGTCAAAGTCGACTTCCTCCAAAGCGAAAACCACATCTCATCGAAAGACGGGACACCTTTGCCTCTATCATACCAACCCACTCTTCATCGAACAAGATGACAACATGTCATCATACGTCACCAAGAATCACCTCTTTGGTGCACAACGAGCGTTGCACCAAGAACAACAAGCAATGAGTGACCGCATCGACAACCTCGCAACCGACTTGCGACTCTCCGAGCAATGTACAAGAGACTACTTCGACAACAAGTTCGACGCTCACAAGCAAGAGAATGATGCAAGAATGGACGAGATCCACGCCTTGATGAGAAACCGGCATCATTCCACTTCTTCATCGTCAAGACGGAGCCGCTCGAGTAGACACTTCGACGACACCTTCTACGACTCAAGTACACCTACTTTGAACACTCTTCGTCGTGCCGCACGTCAAGACCGTCATGCATCTCGCAACCCGCTACATGACAAACATTCACAAGAGCAAGTCGATGAGCAATTCCCTCGTCCTCAATCAAACCAAGACGCTTTTGGCCAAGCTCAAGAACAACAACGACTACGGCGCCAAGAGGAAGAACGAGCGCATCTACACCAAGACGAACAAGACGCCAAGGCTCAACGTCTTCAACAACAACAACGTGAAGCGCAAGCTCCTGAGGCGCAACGTGCCCTTCAAGAATCAAGTCGAGCCTTCGCCAACCGCAATCGCGAATGGCGCAATCAAGAGGAAGCCCTTCGAGAAGAAATCCAAGAGAGGAACTACCAACCTCATGGACAACGTCAAGTTCCTCAAGCTCCTCCACAAGCTCGTCAAGCTCCACTTCAACCTCAAGTTCAACAAGAGCAAGTTGATCCTGGTCTTCCTCCACGCCAAGAACAACATGAAGACGATTGCAATCCACGTCAAGGGCGTCATCATCAACATCGCCAACAACACAATGAAGAGCAACGCTACGGAAAGCTAAAATTCACCATGCCCAAGTTCAATGGAAGAAATGACCCCGAAGACTACCTCTCATGGGCACTGAAGGTTGACAAAATCTTCCGGTTGCACAACTACGATGAAGCGAAGAAAATCGCTATGGCATCACTTGAGTTCCAAGACTATGTGCTCATATGGTGGGAACAAATCATTGAGCGACGACAAGCAAGAGGTGAACCACCAATCAACACTTGGGCTCAAATGAAGGATGTCATGCAAGCACATTTTGTGCCTACTACAATCGCGACCTCTTCAAGAAACTCCAACTTCTCAAGCAAGGAACAAAGAGTGTTGAAGAATACTACAAGGAAATGGAGATAGCCATGATTCGAGCCAATGTCAAGGAAGATGATGAGCAAACTATGGCACGTTTCTTGAATGGACTCAATCATCCCATCAAGAAGATCGCCGACTTCCAACCATACTGCACCCTCATTGAGCTCGTACATCAAGCTACAAAGGCGGAACGTCAAGTGCAAGATGACTTCAAGTACGCCAAGTACTCATCCAAGACCTACGGCTTCTCCAACAACCAAGCTTCAACACCTCCTCCAACATCTACATCAACCAAACCTTCTACAAACAACGACGACAAGTCAAGTTGCAAGAGAAATTCGACAAGTTCAAGTCGTCCTCCTCCTACTACAAGCAACCTCAAGCCGCGTGCTTCATCATCTACTCCGACCGATGAGACCATCAAAACAAGCTCCTTCAAGTGTTTTACTTGCGGCGGCCGAGGCCACAAGTCCTACGAATGCACCAACAAGCGCACCATGATCCTCAACGACGACGGCACATATGACTCAATGAGTGATGAGGAGATGGAAGCCCTTGAGCAAGTGGCCATGCACCGGCGAGTGAACGAAGATGAAGATGATCAAGTCTTTTGCGATGAGGATTCGAGCCCCGCTCTCGTTGTCTCCAAGGTCTTGACCCTTCAACATCAACAAGAAGACGACCAAAGATGCCACATCTTCCACACAAAGGCCGGCATCAACGGAAGGTCCGTCAAGGTCATCATCGATGGAGGTAGTTGCCACAACTTGGCAAGTGAAGAACTATGTTCCAAACTTCATTTGGTCAAGAGGAAGCACCCGCACCCCTACAAGGTTCAATGGCTAAGTGACTCCGGCACTATACGAGTCGAGCATACGGTCCAAGTCTCCTTCAAAATTGGTGCTTATGAAGACACGTTGGAGTGTGATGTGGTCCCAATGACCGTTTGCCACCTACTGCTAGGTCGACCATGGCAATTCGACCGTGGTGTCATCCACAATGGGCGCACCAATCACTATAACTTCAAGATGAAAGGGAAGGAATATGTGCTACGACCTATGTCTCCTAGTCAAGTGATAGCCGACAAGCAAGCCACCCATCATAGAGACAAGAGTGAGAAAGTGGTCCACCAAAAAGTGAGTGCGAGCCACAAGCCAAACTTGAGCGCCTCTTCGCCTAGAGAGAAAAACCTCATCCTATTTGCCACCAAAAGTGAGATGAGAGAAGTTTGTGAGAACCCATCTAGTGTGATGCACTTTGTCCTTGTGTGCAAGGATGGAGACCCAACAACTAACACCTCTCAGGAGCTACCTTTAGTGTTTAAATCTCTTTTGCAGGAATTCCAAGATATTTTCCCCGATGAGCTACCTCCGGTCTACCTCCTCTTAGAGGCATTGAGCATCGAATCGAACTCATCCCGGGCGCCTCTACCAAACAAAGCTCCATACCGAGTCAATCCCAAGAAACCAAGGAGATTCAACGGCAAGTACAACAACTCATCGACAATGGTCATGTACGTGAAAGCCTAAGCCCTTGTGCTGCTCCGTTATACTTGTGCCTAAGCCCGATGGAAGTTTCCGCTTGTGTTCGATTGTAGACCTATAAATGCTATTACCGTCATATAGGCATCCCATTCCTCGCTTAGATGATATGCTTGATGAACTTAGTGGAGCCAACTTTTCTCAAAATTGATCTAAAAGTGGCTATTATCAAATCCGCATACACGAGGGTGATGAATGGAAAACTGCTTTCAAAACCAAATTTGGTTTATATGAGTGGTTAGTGATGCCTATGGGTCTTTCGGAGGCTCCGGTACTTTCGTATGGCCTTATGCATCATGTGCTTCGTCCTTACATTGGAGTCTTTGTTGTGGTTTACTTCGACGATATTCTTGTGTTTAGCAAAACCATGAAAGAACATCTTAATCATGTTGGGCTGTTTTGCAAACCCTTCGCAAGGAAAGTCTTTACACAAACATGAAAAAATGCACATTTGGTGTTGACAAAGTGGTTTTCTTGGGTTTTGTAGTATCCTCAAAGGGTGTCCATGTTGATGAATCTAAAATTGAAGCAATTAAAACTTGGCCCCAACCCACCAATTTGCAACAAGTGCGTAGCTTTCTTGGTCTTGCGGGTTTTTATCGTCACTTTGTGAAAGATTTTAGCACAATTTCTGCTCCTTTGCATGCCTTGAGTAAGAAGAATACTCCCTTTGTTTGGGGAACTTTGCAATCAACCGCTTTTGATGAGCTCAAGTCTTTGCTTACTCATGCTCCGATTCTTGCATTGCCCAATTTTGACAAAACTTTTGAGGTTCATTGTGATGCAAGTGGTACCGGAATTGGCGGAGTTTTGATGCAAGAAAAACGAGCCATTGCTTACTTTAGTGAAAAACTCTCCAGTGCTCAACTTAATTATCCCATCTATGGCAAAGAATTGTATGCTTTAGTACGTGTGCTACATGTTTGGGAACATTACCTTAGACCTCATGAGTTTGTCATCCATACCGATCATGAAACACTTAAGTACCTCAAAGGTCAAACTAAGTTGAACAAGCGTCATGCAAAATGGAGTGAATTTATTGAATCTTTTCCTTATGTGATAGTTGCCGACGCACTTTCACGCATATGCATGCTTGTCACTCAACTTGAGTTGAATGTTATTGGTTTTGAGCATATAAAAGACTTGTATGAGCATGATCCATCTTTTGCTATTCCTTATGCTAAGTGTTTGACGCATACTTCTTGGGAACAATATTACATCAAGGATGCTTATCTTATGAAAGCTAACAAACTATGCATTCCCGAGTCTTCTCTTCGTTTGCTCCTTTTGCAAGAGGCTCATGGAGGCGGACTCATGGGACACTTTGGAAGAGACAAGACATTCGCCGCGCTCTCCAAGAACTACTTTTGGCCCAAGATGTTCCGCGACGTCTCACGCTTCACCAATCGTTGCTCTACATGCCGCAAAGCTAAGTCTAAAGCTCAATCCCATGGTCTTTACATGCCCCTTCCTATTCCTTATCAACCTTGGGAAGACATTAGCATGGACTTTGTACTTGGTTTGCCTAGAACTCAAAATGGAAAGGATTCCGTGTTTGTTGTTGTGGATAGATTTTCTAAGATGGCACATTTCATTCCTTGCAACAAGATAGACGATGCTTCACATATTGCAAATCTCTTTTGTAGGGAAATCTTGCGACTCCATGGAGTACCAAAGACAATCGTCTCCGATCGTGACGTCAAGTTCTTGAGTTACTTTTGGAAGACCCTATGCGCCAAGCTCGGAATCAAGCTATTGTTCTCATCCGCATACCATCCTCAAACCGACGGCCAAACCGAGGTGACGAACCGCACACTATCGACTCTACTTCGTGTCTTGATCAAGAGGAACATCAAGGAGTGGGAAGCATGTCTACCCATCGCCGAGTACGCCTACAACCGTGCAAGACATTCGACTACCGGCAAGTCCCCCTTCGAGGTCGTCTACGGCTTCAACCCATTGTCCCCTTTGGACATTCTACCTCTTCCTGTACAAGAGGGCACCAACATGGATGCGAGTGCACGAGCAAGCTACATCAAGAAGATGCATGAGGATACAAGACAAACCATCGAGCGCCAAGTAAAATGACTAGCGACCAAGCTCAACGTCAACAAGCAACCCATGGTCTTCAACATTGGTGATCTAGTGTGGCTACACCTTCGCAAGGAACGCTTCCCCGAAGAACGCAAGTCCAAGCTTCTTCCTAGAGCTGATGGACCTTTCAAGGTGCTAGCATGCTACAACGACAACGCTTACAAGATCGACCTACCTCGAGACAAGTACAATGTGAGCGACATCTTCAACGTCAAGGACCTCGCACCTTACCATGGAGATGAAGCTTTTGATCCGAGGTCGGATCTCTCCCAAGGGGGGGGGGGAGATGATGCGGAGCATCCCTCGCTCATCCCCACGGACGTGCCTACATCTCCCTCAACGCCGCTAGGACCCATGACAAGAGCCCGAGCTAAGGCTATCGAAGATAAGGTGAATTTGCTCCTCTCCGAAGTCCCTCTTCCTACTCACGAGACATGGCTACTACCTCATTCGGAGACTCTATGTGTAATCAGGTACATGGAGGTGAGCCAAGGATCAACTACTTGCGAGAGCCAAGACGGCGAGGACTCCAAGCATATGGAAGAAGAAGAAGAGATGTCTGCTGAAGGCACAGGCACGGGACGTCTGACGCCTTCCGGACGTCCGACGAGTCCCAGACCTTGGACGATCGGACTCTCCGGACGTCCGGCACTTTGCCACCCGAACCAAAACTACGGACGATCGAAGCCTCCGGACGTCCGGCGAGACGACGCTCAACCAATCTACGGACGACCGACAACTTCCGGACGTCTCGACCGTCCTGAAGCTCCGGACGACCGACCTCTCCGGACGTCCGACGCCCCACGACAGAATCTGCTTTACGGACGCCTCGAGCCCGTCCGGTCGTCCGGACCGTCCTGAGCCTCCGGACGTCCGACGCCTTCCGGACGCCTAACGCTGTGTGTTGACTTCGCTTGGGCGCAGCCCTTGTACCCCTTCGCCCCTAGACTATATATACTCCTTCTTCCCCAACTTTCTAGGGTTAGCTTTGGTTTAGCTCATGTTTGTGTGAGAGCCTTGCTCATCCACTTGGTTACTTCTCCTCGAGCTCGGGACCTCTACGGAGAAGATCCCCAAGCGGATTCAAGACCCCTTCTAGGGTGGACCCCATCAAGACCTCCTCTCGGAGAAGAACGGCTACTCGTGTATCCTTACCTTTGTTGATTGTGGATCATATGTATATCTTTGTGTTCGTGATCTAGCACTTGTGTGATTGATTCCTTGTTGGTTGAGTGATCTCTCTCTCGCTTCCTCCGTGTTTCCCTTTGTTCTTCCGCGTGTTCTTCGTGATTCCCCGTAGGATCCACTCCAAACGTGAAAGATCGTCCACATAGGGTTACGCCCTACATCAATTGCCGTGTCATCAAGAGGTACCAATATCATTCGCTCATACGATAGGGTTGGATGGCTAGTGATATTTTTTCACTCTCTCTCTCTGTCTCTCCCTCTCTCTCTCTATCTTTCTGTTTCCTCTCATTTAACTAGGAGCACGTGAAGAGCTTGGTCATTTGTTGCCTTCCACTATGTGGCCGATGCCATATTTCGCAAAAGTATGCCACATAATACGCATCGATGTCAAATCAAAATATTTTGGCACCGCTCTCGCGATGTGAGGGAGTTGGCACCGCTGTGCACACAGACCCACATGTATAAACAAATCAATCAAACCAACTACACCATCCTCTCACTCTCCCAAACAAGTGTTTTTTATTGCCTCGGTCATCTCTCTCTCCCACGTAGTGTTTTTTCATTGTGTGAGTTAATTTGGCACCGGAGCAAAGTAGGTGATCCAGATTGGGGCACGAGGTGAGCAATGGAGGGGAATCGATGCCAAATGCATCACAAGTGAATTTGGCACGTGTTTTGGCCTACATAGCCCACTTTTGTACTCCCTCCGTCCCAAAATTCTTGTCTTAAATTTGTCTAAATACGGATGTATCTAGTTACATTTTAGTGTTAGATACATCCGTATCTAATCAAATGTAAGACAAGAATTTTGGGACGAAGGGAATACTACCTCGTATTTAGTATAAAATTTTGACCATAGATTTACCTAAGAAAATGCCAATGCATGTCACTAAAAATTACACCATTTGAAATTATGTTCAAATACGAATCCAACGGTATAGTTCTTAGTGACATGCATTAACATTTTGTCAGTTAAATCTATGGTCAAATTTTGATACTACAAAATTGGAAGAGTAAACCAGGACGGAGGTAGTACTTGCCCTTAGGGTAACCATAGAGTTACTGGAGTAGTCTAAGTTACTTTCCACTATGACTAGCCTAGGCTACTATAGTAGTACAGCATAAAAATGAGGCAGGTGATCACGTGAGAAAAATACTAAAACATTTCTTTCGGTGCGGTGCGTAGATGTAGTTTTGAACACTACACTTGTCATCGTAATTTGGGAAAATTACGAAAAAATTGAGCTACGCCAGATTACCGCTTACTAATAGGAAAGAAGTTTCACCTTGATGAGTAGCTTCTCCGTGCATGGAAAGCATGTAAGGAATCCAACAACTTGATCCAGCTTGGGGCCGATAGATTTTAGTGCTAAGATCTTCACTCTGCGCATGGACTGGGTCAAGCTTGTGGGAATCATTTTCTGGAAGATAGTCGTAAATACATCAAGAAGAAGCTTCTCACAAGCCTTAGGTTCTCACAACAAGCGCGATGGTTTCGGTAGGGAACGTGCCACCTTTGGGGGCGAAACAATATCCGTTGCCTCTAATTGCTTTCAAATTTTTTCTAGTGTCAACATAGAACAACAGGAGTGTTGTGTATACTTTTGGAATTTTTCGGGGTTCGTTTGGACATTTTTATACATTAACTGGGTTTTCTAGGCATTTCATGTGCATAATTCAAATTTGAACTACATGCACAAGCTCAATTGCATTTAGATTGGTTGAAAAATCAAATATGTGTCCTTCGGGGCATGCTTAGGTCCCATGCAAGAAATGGGAATGAATTTCAAACAACAGGGCACTATTGATTGCCGGCAAAATGTTGAGATACTTTTTTTAAAATTCTAGTAAATCCAAAACTCGTCTGAAATTCATGAAACTTGGCATTCTATAATGGAATGGCACCCGACATGTTGTGGTATTTTTCATGTCCATTTTGGGAGAAGACGCACTCGAATAACAGCCAACAAAGGCATTTTGAAACAAATAGCTACCACTGTAACATCTCAAACATTTTGTATAATTTAATTTTGTGCGTTTTATTAACCATTCACGTGACGCCATGCCTCACTCTTTTAATGGCTAGGAGGTGCCGTGTAGACAGGTTCCTGAGTACTTGACTAAACGGAAGGCGTGCGAGTTGTACTCCAATGCAGAGGCTCACCGGGAAGCGTTCGAGCTGTATGCTATGCAGGCTCACCGGGAAGCGAGCCCTTTGACTTCCATGGCCGGCCGCCTAGCTCGCATCCCCTACATTAATGGCGCCCAAGCCACAGTTTAATATGGTTTTTAAATATAAAACACTCATCTCAAACGTTTTAGTTAGAACACCCGTATGCAAAACCGACACTTTCCCTAGGAAGCCAAGGGAAAATGTACCTAGCAGGATTTGTGCAGCTCTTGATCGCAAACCTTTTAGTTAGAACACATGTATGCAAACCGACAGCTTCCCCAGGAAGCCAAGAGAAAATGTGCCGAGCAGGATTTCTGCAGCTCTTGAACGCAAACGTTTTAGATAGAACACCCGAATGCAAAGCGAGAGCTATGGTCTTCCCCCCTTAAGTCGAGGGAAATCCCCAGCGCAGGATTTGTGCATCCCTTCAACGCAAATGGTTGTTTTTGATGACTCATGTGCAACCACGTACAAACAATTTGGTAAGATTTGCATCTGTCATATTGGGCATGTTGTCGTTTGTCAAACTGGAAAGATTTACATGTATTGATCTAGTAACATTGCAATGTAGTAACGCAAGCAGTTGTCGGATGTGGGGTCCGGCAAACCCTCGAGGTTCAAACACTGGGGTGCGCGCGAAGTCTTTCCCTCCTACCGAACTACGCTGTGGCTCACTAGGATCTTGCGGACGAACACGACGAACTCACAACACACAGAGACACGGGGTTTATACTGGTTCGGGCCACCGATGTGGTGTAATACCCTACTCCAGTGTGGTGGTGGTGGATTGCCTCTTGGGCTGATGATGAACAGTACAAGGGAAGAACAGCCTCCCGAGGTTGAGGTGTTCTTGTGGCTAGGCTCTCGATCGGATTGGATCAAGCTAAGATGAGATGCCTCTACTGTGGTGGCTAGCTCTACTTATAGAGGCCCTGGTCCTCTTCCCAAATATCGAGCGGGAAGGTAGCCAACAATGGCAGGAAAATTTGAAGGGGGACAACTAGTACAAGCTATCCTGACAAAAGCGGTCTTCGCCTGCGAAAAGCTTTGGGGTGACGCCGTCTTGGGCTCCACGATGACCTCTGCCTTGCCGTCCTCCTGGTCTTGGTCTCGTTGCACCAATATGGCAACCTTTGCCTGATGCCTCGGTACTCTTCGCCTGCGCTTGCCTCCTTAGCACCAAAGAGGAAATGGGGACGCTGCACGCACTGCGCCCGCCTGGCACCCGCGTGGCACCGTTCGTCATGGCTCACGTCATAAGAGTCTTGCGAGGTTTGCCCCACGTTGATATCTCCGCTCCTCGTGATCCTGCCTAGATAGGCAACTCCAGAGGAGGTCTTGCACCGTCCGCCTCGCGAGGCTTGGACCCTTGCGAGGGTCTTGGGTGCCTTGTTGATGAAGATGGGCCGTACGGCCTGCTGCTTGGCCACGCTATGGGCCGCAGGCAGGCAAGTCTGGGGACCCCCATTCCCAGAACGCCGACAGTAGCCCCCGGGCCCAAGGTGCGCTCGGGCTTGGCTTCACTTGAGGAGATGACCTCCACGCCATCAAATACCTCCCATTAATACTCAAAGGACCAACTCGACACTGGTTAAATAGCCTGCTGAGAATTCCATCGGCAGCTGGGAGGACTTGGAAGAGGCTTTCCTTGATAACTTCCAAGGAACTTATGTCTGGCCACCAGATGCCGATGACCTAAGCCACATAATTCAACAACCTGGAGAATCAGCCAGAAAATTCTGGACTAGGTTCCTAACCAAAAAGAACAAGATCGTTGACAGTCCGGATGCTGAAGCCCTAGCGTCCTTTAACCATAGCATCCGGGACGAATGGCTCACTCGCCACCTCGGCCAGGAAAAACCGAGGTCCATGGTAGCCCTCACGGCACTTATGACCCGCTTCTGCGCGGGAGAGGATAGTTGGCTGGCTCGCAGCACAAACACAGCTAAGGAAAAAGGTCCCTCCGAGGCCAAAAGTAGCACCGGCAAGCTCTGACGCAACAGACACAAACACCGAAGCAATGGCGCTAACACCGATAACACTACAGTTCACGCCGGATTCAGCGCCTCCAAGTCCGGCCAGCGAAAGAAGCCCTATAAAAGGACCAGCGGAGGACCATCCAGCTTGGACCGCATACTCGATCGTCCTTGCCAGATACACGGCACCCCAGACAAACCGGCCATGCATACTAACAGGGATTGCCGGGTCTTTAAACAAGCTAGCAAGATAAACAGCAGAAACAAGGAAGGGGAATCACAGAGCGAGGACGATGACAAGGAGCCCCGACAGCCGAACACCGGAGGGCAGAAGAAATTTCCCCCTCAAGTCAAAACGGTGAACATGATATACGCTACGCACATCCCCAAAAGGGAGAGTAAGCAAGCACTTAGGGACATCTACGCGGTAGAGCCAGTCACCCCAAAATTCAACCCATGGTCATCATTCCCGATCACCTTCGATCGTCGAGATCACCCAACCAGTATCCGCCATGGCGGTTCAGCCGCACTAGTCCTCGACCCAATTATTGACGGGTTTCACCTAACACGAGTCCTGATGGACGGTGGTAGCAGCCTCAACCTGCTTTGTCAGGACATAGTGCGGAAGATGGGCATTAACCCCTCGCGGATCAAACTAACAAAGACTACCTTTAAAGGAGCCATACCAGGCGTAGAGGCCCGTTGTACGGGCTCAATAACGCTGGAGGTAGTATTCGGTTCCCCGGATAACTTCCGAAGCAAAGAACTAATCTTCGATATCGTCCCATTTTGCAGCGGCTTTCATGCCCTGCTTGGACGAACCGCATTTGCTAGATTTACGTGGTGCCACATTACGATTATCTCAAGCTCAAGATGCCCGGTCCATGTGGCGTCATTACAGTAAATGGAAACACGGAACGCTCCCTCCATATAGAGGAGTACACTGCCGCCCTAGCAGTAGAAGTACAGAGCGGCCTTCTCAAGCAGCATTATAATCCGGCTGCCGAGCCCGTGGACACAATTAAGAGGGTCCGAAACTCACTGCAACAGGACAGCTCGGCTCGTCATGAGCCGAATTAGCAACTTGGCCTCCGTCCCAACCCCGATGAGGCCATGGCATTAAATATCGCACGTACATAAATTACGCACTCAAAACCCCATGGGTATTGATGGAGGCATAACTCGCTCAAGAATCCACATGACGGCTTGATGACCACGGATTCACATGCTTTTACTTTTTCTTTTTTACGGGTTTTCTTCTCTTTTCGAGGTCTACACGGTCAACCGCCAGCAGAACACACCAAGGAGGAAGGGAGCTCTGGCTTACAAGGGAATCCCCAGGTGATCTCTACTAAACTATTGCCATAATTGCTTTTCATACTCGCATGTAGCTCGCCCTTGGTGGCAGCGTGTCAAATAGCCTTACTTGCTTCTCGCATTACTTGTACAAAGTACACCTCGACGTACTAGTTACAGCACAATGGTGAATACACGGTAGCGTCACCTTATTACTTCATTTTCCCGTTTCCTCACCTCGGTATTAATTACTCATTGCACACGTACACCATGGTATGTATTACTACGCCAGGGGCTTCATCATACCCCGCATCACAGCAATAAAAGTCCGAACACTTTTACAGTATAGTTCGGCACCCCGAACTTATAGCATTATATGCATCGGCTCCGAATCATGTCTTTGGTCAATAGTTGGGTTGCCCGGCTCCTGTGCTTACAACCTTATGTTCCGCTACATCGGCTAGGGTAGTAAAGGGAGAACTACTGCGATTGTGTCCCGGTTCTTCCGGACGAGCACCTCAGTAGAGAAAGCCGAAAACTGACTGTCATGATGCGGCGAGAGCCGGCCAGCTGTTCGAGAGGTTCTAAATTGTTGGAGATTTTTCCGCTTTTCGCAAAGAATAGGTTCTCCCGATTAGGCATGAATAAACGCCCCTAATTCGGCCTTCCGAACACCAAGGTCTTCGTCAACCTTTTTAATTGTCAAACTCCTATGGCTAAGTGAGGGCGGTAAAGGCCGCATAGTCCGACTGCCTTGTTTGTCGTGCTAAACACCTCCTTTAAGGACCAGAATGTGGAGTAAAGAGTGTTCAGATTCATCCCGAACACCCCGCATTATCTACGTAAAGGAGAAGTTTACGATCGTCAACCTCGATTTAATAAACGGCCGCACAGGAGGTAAAATCTAAATCATAAGCATTATGCTACATAACATCCTTGTTCCATATTACAGGACAAGGTAATATACATGTTCTGATGGGAATATAACATCTTCGAACATTGCTCTGCTACAAGGCGGGACCCCTCCAGAACACCATCAAAATAGTGCTCGGGTCGACGATTCTCCTTGCCTTCTGGCGGTCCCTCGGTCATCAGCTTCTTGGCCTCTAGCTTCGCCCAATGCGTCTTGATGCGGGCAAAGGCCATACGCGCACCTTCAATACAGACCGACCGCTTCACAGATTCGAGCCGTGGATAGGCACTCACAAGCCGCCGCACAAGTCCAAAGTAGTTGCTAGGTATAGGATCGGCAGGCCACAGTCGGACTATCAGGTCCTTCATGGCTAGCTCTGCCAACCTGTGCAGCTCAACCAACTGCTTTAGCTGGTCGCTAAAGGGCATCGGATGTTCAGATCCTAGATGTTGGGACCAGAATAGCTTCTCCGTAGACATCCCTTCTTCGGCTCTATAATGCTCAGCAGCATCTGACACACTGTGCGGCAGATCCATAAATACCCCTGGAAAATCCAAATTCAGGATAAGTACAAGGAAAGGTTTCTTCTACATACTTGCTATGCATGGTGACAAACTTACCCGCCGTAATCTCCTTCGCCACCTGAATTTCCTGGAGGGCGTTTTGGGCTTTGGCTCATGCATCCTGCATGCTCTGGCGGGCCTTGGCCAATTCGGATTCTTGCACCTTATAATTACGCTCCAAGGACTCAAATCTCTCTATCGCACACTGGAGCTCTTGCTGTGCCTCGCCAACCCAGGCCTCGTGCTTCTCGCGCAAGATGCGTTCCTTGGCCGCCTTGTTCTCGGCCTCGGCTAGCGCCTTTTTAAGGGCTGCCACCTCGGTCGTGGCCCCTAATAAAGTTTATGATACTTTAGTCTGGATGGACTATTCATTTTTTCAAAATGTACCCACAGGCTACGACATACCTTGGTTATCTTCCAGCTGCTTCTTCACGAGGCCGAGTTCCTCCTCGCCCGCTTCCAGCTTCGCTTCATCCGAGACCTCCGCAGCATGAGCAGTGGCAGCCTGAAGCGATACCTGCTTATTCACATAGACAACTCACGTTAGACTCCTGCGATATTTATTCTTGATCCTCTATTCGGCTTTTCTTCTCGAACACCAAACAGAGCATCAGGGGCTACTGTCTATACTGTGATATTTTTTCCTACAATCACATTACTTACCTCAAAGCCCGATAGAAGGCTAGTGCAGGCTTCGGTCAGTTTGCTTTTGACGAACTGAACCTTCTCTATCACCGTGTCCATAAGGACACGATGTTCATCCACAATAGAGGCGCCCCGTAGTGCCTCCAGCAGATTATCCGGTGCCTCTGGTTGGACAGAGGTCACCAGTGGAACAGGCACATTCTCTCCTTGCAGGGAATGCCGTTCGCTGGACCTTGGAGCCATGTAGATCTCCGGAATGGTATCCGGCTGAGGTCCAAAGGGAACTCAGGCCCCACCGCTAGTACCCACGGGGACTTTGTTCCCCGCATGTCCGGCAGCCGAAAAGTCATCTTGGGACGTCACCCCGATGATCTCCGGAATCTCCCACCAGCCTGGGAAAGTCTTTTTGGACACCACCTCATCATCACCCTTGCGTGAGACGGAATGAGCAGGTGGCAGAGATATGCTAGCCATCTCCTTCGAGTCCAGCGAATCCTCAGTCGAGGATTGCGGGGAGCCATCGCGTGCCGAACTGCAATAACAAGGCTTACAATATGTCAATACTACAAACCAGGAAGGCCATATGATTGCGGATTCCGGTACTTACGAAGCGGCCCGAGGCTTGGTCCAGCGAGGTCGCTCTGGACTGCTATCAATGTCCCACACGGAGTTATCTGCTTGGGAGCCTCTAACCATCTTAGGCGCTTTCGCCTCCGGTTCCGGGGGGGCGCCCTCTTCTTCCTCCCCAACTCAGGTGGGGAATCGTCTTCTTCTTCTTCTTCTTCTTCATCATCATCTTCATCGGACGAAGAGGAAGTCTCTTCCTCGGACGATATGTCCGGAGCGCCTTTTTGGCAAGGGCCTTTCTTGGCCCCTTTGTCGCTTTCTTGGCCGTCTTTTCTGGCACGTCATACGGCGCCGGAAACAACATCTTCGTCAGAAGTGGGAATTCTTCCTCCTCAGGAAGCGGAGCCGGACAGTTAATCTGCTCCGCCACCTTGATCCGGGCCTGGTAAAGTAGGTGGAGGAACTTAGCATCCATCCTCAAAATATGCCGGTGAAGGGTGTACCTCGAAAACATTAAAAGAATTACCGGATTGGCCTGGCGCTTTGAGCTAAGCCCGCGATTTTCAGTTGTGGGCGGGGGCGTCTCGCTAGCCTTGAAGAGCGCTTTCCAGATGCCTTCGTGCATTGTGCCGAAGAGCCCTTGCAGCGTATGATGCTCGACGGGGTCGTACTCCCAAAAATAGCAAGTCCGGCGTTGGCACGGAAGGATCCGGCAAATGAGCATAACCTGGATCACATGCACAAGCTTGATCTTTTTGGTTATCATGTTCTGGACGCAGGTCTGGAGTCCAGTTATCTCGTCCAAGGATCCCCAGGTCAGGCCCTTCTCTTGCCAGGAAGTGAGCCGCATCGGAACTCCGGATCGGAATTCAGGGGCTACAACCCAATCGGCGTCACGCGGCTCGGTGATGTAAAACCACCCCGACTGCCATCCCTTCACCGTCTCTGCGAAGGAGCCTTCGGGCCAGGTGACATTGGGCATTTTGCCCACCATGGCGCCTCCGCACTCTGCTTGTTGACTTCTCACCACCTTCGGTTTCACGTTGAAGGTCTTCAGCCATAGGCCGAAGTGAGGCAGGATGCGGAGAAAGGCTTCGCACACAATGATAAATGCTGAGATGTTGAGTATAAAGTTGGGGGCCAGATCGTGGAAGTCCAACCCATAGTAAAACATCAATCCACGGACAAATGGACGAAGGGGGAATCCTAGCCCGCGGACGAAGTGTGTGAGAAACACAACCCTCTCATGGGGTTCAGGGGTAGGGACGATTTGCCCTTTTGTCGGGAGTCGGTGAGCAATCTCCTTGGCTAAATAGCCGACCTCCCGGAGCTCCATAATGTCCTTCTTAATGGAGGAGGCCATCCACTTGCCTCCAGCTCCGGATCCGGACATGATTGGAGTGCCTTCTCGAACGAGGAAAAGATAAAGCTTGGGCACTAGAGCTCGAGGAAGGAAGGACTAAGGATGAAGAAGGGTGCGGGTAAAGGGAGAGTGTCCTTAACCCCTTATAAAGGCCGCGAATATCAAGCGCCTCCCCACTCGTCCTAAAAGCTCGCCTATTCCCAAGGGTCGTATAAGCGGCACAGTTGAGTTACCCATGCCCGCATTGATGAGAATCCCGCAATAAGGGGACATGATCTCTGCTTCGACAAGACGTGCCAATAGCAACCGCATCTCGGAACATGGGATGGCAGAAGAAAAACGGTTCGAAATTATGACCGGACAAACCCGATGTCATGTTGTAAAGAAGCTATCAACAGATTAGATTCGTGCAAATATTATATGCTCTCTGCGGTTGTATATGGTGTGTGTAACAGGTCCGGATACAATCATCGCATCCGAAGACTATCTTGGAGTTCGGAAAAAGGGGAACCCGCCTTGCAATGCCAAAGACAATCTGCGCGCCGGACTCCTCGTCATTGATGCCAGGCTCAGGGGCTACTGAGGGAGTCCTGGACTAAGGGGTCCTCGGGCGTCCGGCCTGTTATCCATGGGCCGGACTGGTGGGCTGTGAAGACATGAAGACCAAATACCATACTCGTGGCCGGATTGGACTCTCGTTGGCGTGGGAGGCAAGCTAGGCGACCAGCTATGAAGATTCCTTCTTATGTAACCGACTCCATGTAACCCTAGATCTCTCCTGTGTCTATATAAACCGGAGAGCATAGTCCGGATAGGACACATTCATTACCATATACACATAGGCTAGACTTCTAGGGTTTAGCCATTACGATCTCGTGATAGATCAACTCTTGTAATACCCATATTCATCAAGATCAATCAGGCAGGAAGTAGGGTATTACCTCCATAGAGAGGGCCCAAACCTGGGTAAACATCGTGCCCCCCGTCTCCTGTTACCATCGATCCTAGATGCACAGTTCGGGACCTCCTACCCGAGATCCGCCGGTTTTGACATCGACAGCCGGGGCGCCTCTTGGTGTACCGTAGCAACCGTCCACCGCCTCTTCGCCTTCCCCTCTTGATTTGGAATTGTTGTCGCACGCCGTTTGCCTTCACCCTTCCTTCTACCATTGTTCAATCCTCTTCTCCATGGAGGGAACAGGCCCGAAACGAACCCGTTATTCTTGCCCCGATCTAAAGATGACGTGGTGGAGGAACTCATTGACCGGTGCGACGTCATCACCTCGGCTAGCATGGCAGGTTCGTTCAAGAACATTCTTGACTCAACTAATAACATCATCACAAAGAACCCAAGGGTCTGGGAGCGGTTTGATCTCCCCTATCTTCTTCACCATGACCCTGCTCGCTGGCGCGCGGACGAGGGAAGCCTCGCCTTGTGCAAGTTGATGCCGCTTGATAATGATACGTGTGATGTTAAGATGCCATCACTTAAGGATAAGGCCCGGGCAGGCACAAATGGAGATTGGGTTGTTTATATTGGGCACACAACTGTGAGTGGGAACTTGTGAATGTGTACACTCGTCACCGGGTTCCACTTCCAAAAATCTCAGACTGCCCAGAGGTTGAGCACACCAGTATTCTACGTAGGTTCAAATACGATCATGGTGACTGTCGTCTATGGAAGATAGAAATTTGTCGAGTTCCCAACAGCTCTTGGGATTACACGAACTATGAAGTTGTTGCTATCTTCGACAAGCTTGTTACCGTCCTTACTTCCACGCCTTGATGGATATTGCTCAAAAATCAATTTATGTACACGGATGAGTATTGTGATGCAATTCGATATGACGGTCTTGTGTTTGCTGCCACCACTCGTGGCACTGTTTTCGCATGGAATCTTGATGCTTTCGGTATGTTTGTCTTCCACCGTAAATATAATTTTTTCATCCACATGCATGTGGGTTTGCTAGTTTCCCTTTACTAATTAACCTTCTTGTGTTTCCAAGGTCCTGTGAACATTCCACCACCTATACTTCCAAAAAATTATAACCAAGGTGGAGATGACGATGATGATGATCACGAGCATGAGGACCCATATACTTAGTGGCGCCTGGCAACTTATTCCAATGGATCACCTCTTCTTGTCTGTATACAGGGCACTGCTGATGTTACTAAGGAAGCAGGTGTTGTCTCCCATGGTCGCACTCTCCGGACCTATTCCAACATCCGTTGCAGGGTATTCGGGATGGATACTACTGTGCTAGCGCCAACACCTTCTCCCTGGTTTAGTATTGATACTCTTGGAGGAAACTCGCTCTTCCTTGGACAAAACTATCCAATGATGGTGAAAGGCGATCCAACTGTTGTTGACACAACGTTACTACCATTTATGAGAAGCAACTGTATCTATACCTTGGACATTGCTATGGTTCCCTACCATGGCTATCACCATATGCGTCCTGATATAGGCCGTTTCAACCTGGATGATTAGTCCTACATTGGTCTCGATATTGAAAATAGCTGGCCCTTCCCAGAGGCTTACCTATGATTCAAAGCAAGCGTTTCCAACATGGAGGATTAGTTGATCTAAAGTTCATTTCATTGCTTGTTATTTGTTGTGTGATGAAAACTTTAGTATTTACTAGAATGTTTTGTTGGAACTAATCTATAATCCAACATGTATCCTCGTTGTTGTTGTGTGTTGATGACTTGTTGTATGTAATGAATGGTACATTTTCATATGCATGTCATAAACTCAATTTATTAATTGTTTTCGACTCACTTCTTGGAGTGTTAGTGTCGTAGTAGTATAGCCAGCATCCTGTTATATGAAGTTGCCACATCACATAGAGCCAACTAGTATTAGCACAATAGTTAGTTCTAGTTAGATCAACTAGAGCTAGGTGTCGCACGGAGGCCGAGAAATATGGTGATAGCGTGACTTCATGAGGTGAGCTTGTACGTAGTATGATGTGGGCACAGGGCTTGCCGTGTTTCCTACTCCTCTGGTCTAAATGTGAAGAAGATTTGGTCGAGTTCTTCCTCCTTTTGCCGACATGTGGGACATCTAGCATCCAGGTTGTGTCATGCAAGAAAATGGAATGCTAGTTGAAGCCACGTGATGTGCATCTTGCGTTAAACTATAAATATAATCTTACTACTCTTGAGTAACTCCAAAAGCGGCCACCGAAGATCTTTATTGGATTTGTTTTTCATCACCAGCACGTCGAGGTGAAAGATGTGCAGGTTCAGTGGGTCTTCTTGCATTTTCACTGACATGTGGGACCGCATGTGAGCAAACAGACGATGGGCTCTGCACGTCTGCTGGCTGACTGAGAAGAGAGATAAAGGAGGGACGAGAATGGACTCCAGGCAATTTGTTCCGTAACCAGCACCTCGATATAGGCTCGATATAGTGGGGTGGAATAGCATTCACGTCTAGCAGTACGGCACACGCCACCCACACGAGTCCCATCTGATACCAATTTTCTTGGAGTTCGTGCTACAGCCATCTATTATCCCTCCTGTTTTCTCAGCCATCACGCAGTGGGCAGGGTGGGGGTTTGCCAATAGTCGGTTTGCTCAACTGCGGTCCCACTTGTAAGTGAAAATGCAACACAGCACACATTCCCCCTTGAGCGGCGTGCCGGACCAACTGTGTGGGGGTGCGACACGAACACGACAGGCTTTTCCTTTTGAAATTGTAACTTGTAAAATTTGGTTCTGCTCCATGGCGCGACCGATAGATAGAAATAATGATTTTCCCTAGAGCAATGAGAAGTTTGGTTCTGGCGCGATTCATGCATGGAGTATGTACGAAAATTATGAAGTTGATGCGAAAGGTAAGATAATTACTAGTAGTACCATATACTACTACATGGATTTGCCAGAAAGATAAAGATACATACGGATATGGATCCATCAACGACATCCTCACGCCCTAGTGTGCCGGGTCACCAACTGACGTGTGAGGAGCAGCGGCATTGGTGGCGAGCTCAACGTGCTTGTGAACAATGCCATCTAAGGTTGCCATGCAGTCCAAGAAGGCTAGCGACCTATCGCCCTCCTCTGGTACGTAGTAGTCCTTGTGGACGATTTGCATGTAGACGTGGTTGATTATGTCGATGGTGTCTTGGTGCACCAGGCGCTGCGCGGCGAGCGTGACCTCGAGGTGGACATTCTCCAGCGCGACGGCAGGCAGTCGCAGGGCCACCAGTGTGTCGAAGAGGTTGTCACTACAGAGGCCGCTGAGGGTGGCGGGCATCGCAGATCCTGAGCACGTGGGCTGGAGGTGTACGTCAAGGTCGCCCGCGAGCTTCTTAACGATGGTGAACTTGTCGAGGAAGCCGATGAGGACCTCGTCGAACAAGGAGATGAAGTTGTCGTCCAAGCAGCCTCTCGCCCTGGCAGCCTCAAGCATGACCAGGAGACGTTCCTCGATGCTGGGCCACAGGCTGGCATCGTGGACCATCTGGCACAGCCGGCTAATGCTCGTGCTCATCGCCTCCATGGGTCTAGCTTCTAGTCAACTGATCTTGCGATTGGAGTGATCACTGTTGCCCTTGGTTAGGGTGCGTAGGTGCGTAGGATTTTGTAGATTGGACTGGCGGGGAGCCTTAAGCGCAGACTGCATTGCATTCACGTGTGTGTTGACCAACTACTCCTCGGCCCTCTACTACACCTGCCTTTGGCTATATGACTGGTGGGCCAGCCACCTGTTGGGCCCACGTGTCATACACCCAAAGGTAGGTGCAGTAAGTCAATGAAGCTGTGTCCCCCTCCGTGCCGGTGCAGTATAGTCATCTCACCGGACCTCTAGTGGGGGCCAAACGAGAGAACTTTGATGTTTACTGGTTTATTGGTCCCTTTTGCATTTTGCGCCAAGTTTTGACCCTTGATTTAACTAATAAAATGTTAGTGCATGTAACCAAAAATCTTGTGTAAGTCACCTTACGAAAACCAAATAATCCCAAAACACTTAGGCATGGTACCTTAACTCCCTCCTCGTTTCTTATTCCATGACATATCAACCAATGAGAGATGTGGGTCGTGCATGCTTTCAATGACTTGAGACTACCAAACATGACATGCATTGGTTAGTTCATTGCATGTAATGCTATTAATTAGTCAAAAGACATTAAGTTCTCTCGCTTTCCCCTTCGTCTTAGTCACGGTGCACAACCTAAGAGCAAGGTTAATAGTATAGCCAGCTGCTGGCTATATGATGTTGCCATGTCATATAGAGCCATCAATTGTAGCCACTCATACAATAAGGTTAGCTATAAGGTTGGCTATAAGAGTACTACTTTTTCTCATCTTCTCTCTCTCTTTCTTCATATTTATTGTATCAGCCTAGGAATCTGCATATAGCTAGGCTCTTGCATGAGAGCCCACTCCTCTTTTTCACTTGCTCTAAGATGACTTATACACCTAGACGGAGGGAGTAGTCTCAAGTCATTGGATGCATAGGCACCCACGTCTCGTATTGGGTGATTTCTTTTTTCGTGGCAAAAAACAGGGAACGAGGTGGGTAGTTAATATACCGCGCCTAAAAGTTTTGGGATTACTATTTGGTTTTCGTAACATGACTAATGCACCAGTACGAAGGGAGTACAATAGTAGTCTTTGATTGCAATTTTTTGTTGGTAGCTTACAAAGCTGAGTGCTCGGTGAGTACAATAGTAGTTTGATTGATGAGACTTCGGATTTGAGCCATCTACCGGAAGGAATAAAACAATACACCATGTATTTATCTACAGAGGGAGTAGTACATTTTTTGTGACATGCATTACTAGATATTGCTAGTCAAATACTAAATCTAGACGGACGTGGTAGTACTACTAAATCCATATGGTGGTTGAGGGAGTCCCGGACTAGGGGGTGTCCGGATAGCCAGACTATCGTCACAGCCGGACTCCAAGACTATGAAGATACAAGATTGAAGACTTCGTCCCGTGTCCGGATGGGACTTTCCTTGGCATGGAAGGCAAGCTTACGACACGGATATGTAGATCTCCTACCATTGTAACCGACTACGTAACCCTAACCTATCCGATGTCTATATAAACCGGAGGGTTTTAGTCCGAGGGATCTAACAACAATCATACCATAGGCTAGCTTCTAGGGTTTAGCCTCCTTGATCTCGTGGTAGACCTACTCTTGTACTACCCATATCATCAATATTAATCAAGCAGGAGTAGGGTATTACCTCCATCGAGAGGGCCCAACCGGGTAAAAACATCGTGTCCCTTGTCTCCTGTTACCATCCGCCTAGACGCACAGCTCGACCCCCTACCGAGATCCGCCGGTTTTGACAATCGACATTGGTGCTTTCATTGAGAGTTCCTCCGTGTCGCCACCGATAGGCCCGATGGCTCCTACGATCATCAATAACGACGCGTCCAGGTGAAACTTTTCTCCCGGACAGATCTTCGTGTTCGCGCGGCTTTTGCATCATGGGCCAATTCGCAGGCCATCCGGAGCAGATCGAAGCTACGCCCGCCATCAGTCAGATTTGGAAGTTTAAACTATACAGCCGATATCCGCGGAGACTTGATCTTCGACGGATTCGAGCCGCAGCCAAGCACGCCGCCTTGTCTCGATGGGCATGATCTAGCTCGCAGCCGAACAAAGGCTCTCGAGGCCGCACCAAAGAACCGCCTCCGACCCTTAATCCGAGTCGATTCCCGACGAGGACGCAGTGGTTGGACACCGCCTTGGGGGCTACAATCTCTACGGCGATTGAGCCGAACTCCATCCCTGTCCTTATGAAGACTCGACTCTGGGTGCCGGACTCCTCTCCGGACTCAACCCTCCATACCGCCAATCGAATCCGATTGGGCCGGTCATGGAGTTCATCGCCATGGACATCTTTCAAAGACTCGCCTTTTGGCGACATCCTGAATTCACTAAAGTCTCTCTCTTTATCCAGAGAGCCCTAGCCGGACTACGGACAGCAAGGTTGGGATGCGGACGACGAAGAAATTCAACACCCACCCACCACCCACTTTGTAGCCACTGTCGATGATTTAACCGACATGCTAGACTACGACCAAGACATCAACGGTATGGACGACGATGCCGAGATTTAACAAGACCCAGCGCCCACAGGCACCGAAAGCCACCTCGCCATATGACATATATATGGTGGACATCCCAAAAGATGGGAACGGCGATGGAACAACGGAGGATGACCCCTCCAAGAAACAGCCGAAGCACCGACGTCAGCGGCGCCGCTCTAAATCCCGCCACAATAAAAACGGTGATTCCGGCACGGGAGATAATAACAGCCCTGACAAGGCGAAGAGAACCCCTCCAAAGAGACTCAGCGCAGAGGGGGAGAATCAAGCCCGCACGAAGGCGGCGTAAAAAAGAGGTTGAGGACGATAATTATGCGCCCCCCCAAGATGAGGCAAGCCTCGACGACGACGAGTTTGTCGTGCCCGAGGATCCCGCCAACAGAGCTGCTTTCAAACGCAGGCTTATAGCCACGGCAAGCAGCCTCAAGAAAGCAAAGAAACAGCTTAGAGCTGATCAAGACCAAGCTGGCTGCGATGGACTCAAGTCCTTGTAGCCAAGAGTATGAACTCGAACGCCTCCAAAGCTACCCCCAAACGCAGGCCGCTGCCTCGACTAGAGGAGGAAGCACCCAAGTCACCAACAAGATGACATGGCAGACCAGCCACCCCTGCGGGCGCGATAGAGAGGCCTCTAGACCTCCGCTCAAGCCACTCCCGACGCTGCTCAAAAAGTACCAAGGCACGGAAAACGCGCAGACTTGCGAGATATATTGGAGGATAAGGCAAAATATACAAGATCGATCTACAGATCGCGGGCGCCCCAGCAATGCGGATGATTACCGTCGCGCGGGATACAAAGAAAACCGGCCGGGCAACACGAGAGACAAAGCTCATACGAGCTACGTCGTGATATAGCCCAATACAGAGGCGCCGCACACCCACTATGCTTCATAGATGAAGTAATGGATCATCAAATCCCCGAGGGCTTCAAGCCCGTAAACATCGAATCATACGATGGTACCACAGATCCCGCGGTCTGGATCTAGGATTATCTCCTCCATATCCACAGGGCCTGCAGTGATGATCTACATGCCATCAAATACCTCCCACTCAAGCTTAAAGGACAAGCTCGACACTGGCTCAATAGCTTACCAAAGAGAATCAATTGGTTGTTGGGAGGACCTAGAAGCAGCATTCCTTGATAACTTCTGTGGCACATATGTGCGACCACCGACGCCGATGACCTTAGCCACATAATTCAGCAGCCGAAGAATCGCCGGACAATTACGGACTCGGTTCCTAACAAAGAAAAATCAAATCGCTGATCGTCTGGATGCAGAGGCCCTTGCAGCCTTCAAACATAACATCCGCGACGAGTGGCTTGCCCGGCACCTAGGACAGGAAAAGCCGAAATCTATGGCAGCCCTCACAACCCTCATGACTCGCTTTTGTGCGGGAGAGGACAGCTGGCTAGCTCGAAGCAACAACTTGGCCAAACATCCTGATAGTCCGGATACCAAGGACAGCAATGGCAGGTCGCGTCGCAACAAGAACAAGCGCCGCATTAACGGCAATAATACTGAAGATACTGCCATCAATGCCGGATTCAGAGGCTCTAATCCCGGTCAGCGGAAGAAGCCATTCAAAAGAAATACCCAGGGCCCATCCAACTTGGACTGCATACTCGATCGCTTGTGCCAAATACATGGCACCCCCGAAAAACTAGTCAATCACACCAACAGGGATTGTTGGGTGTTCAAGCAAGCAGGCAAGTTAAGTGCCGAACTCAATGACAAGGGGCTGCATAGCGACGACGAGGAAGAGCCCCGGGCACCGAACAATAGAGGACAGAAAGGTTTTCCCACACAAGTGCGGACGGTGAACATGATATACGCAACCCACATACCCAAAAGGGAGCGGAAGCGTGCACTACGGGGCGATACGCTGATGGAGCCAGACGCCCCAAAGTTCAACCCATGGTCTTCCTGCCCGATCACCTTCGATCAAAGGGACCGCCCCACTAGCATCCGTCACGGCGGCTTCGCCGCATTGGTTCTTGACCCAATTATTGACGGATTTCACCTCACCAGAGTCCTGATGGACGGCGGTAGCAGCCTGAACCTGCTTTATCAGGATACAGTGCGCAAAATGGGCATAGACCCTCAAGGATTAAACCTACAAAGACGACCTTTAAAGGCGCCATACCGGTGTAGAGGCCAATTGTACAGTGCTCACCACACTCAAGTGGTCTTCGGATCTCCGGATAACTTCCGGGCGAAGAGTTAATCTTCGACATCGCCCCATTCTGCAGCGGCTATCATGCATCGCTTTCGGACGAACCGTGACGGTAAAGTTCAATGCGGTGCCACACTACGCATACCTCAAGCTCAAGATGCCAGGCCCTCCAGGAGTAATCACGGTCAATGGAAACACCGAACGCCTCTCGAACGGAGGAGCATACGGCGTTCCTTGCGGCGGAGGTGCAAAGCAGCCTCTCACGGCAATTCTCGAGTCCGCCACTAAGCGCCCCGACACCGCCAAGAGCGCCGGAGTAACCTGCAACAAGACCACCGCACGATTCAAGCACGATTAGCAATCCGCCCCAACCCCAGCCCTCGCGAAATTACGAAGGTAGTATTACGCGTACATAATTACGCCCGAGATACCATGGGCATATGGCGAGGGCAAGACAACGGCACGCCAAGAATGCGGCTCGACCGCACTGGGCTCCCTTTACTTCGCTTCTTTTTTCTTTTTTTTCTTTTTCTTCCTTTTTTACTTTCAGACTCCGCCTTTGAGAAGTCCCGTCCGCACTCGAATCGCCGAACTCACGATGCAACAGCCAGGAAGCGGAAAGCCACGACGAGTGTTGTGTGGTCTCTATTACGAGCATTATACCTGTTTTACATATCATCCAGCAGCTTACCCCTGGAGGGAGACATGTTAGATAGTCCCATCCCTTGCTTATCGCACTATTTGTATCGTTCTGCTTCCATTGCAGTACCTTTTTGAATAAAACAATACACAGCTTTTGCTTATTATTGCTCTACTTCCTTTTTATATACATGTGTTCATTTCATGACATGTTGCAACCGCACACTTTGGTACGGCTAATACACCAGTGGGCTTAAGTACCCCAAAATTATGGTGTGAGAAGTCCAACACTTTCACAAGTGCGGCACCTCAACTTATAGCGTTATATGAATTGGCTCGAATCATGTCTTGGGTCAATAGTTGGGTTTGCCTGGCTCCCGTGTTTTGGTACCTTACGCTCCGCTATATCGGCTAAGGTAGCACCAGAGAACCACTGCGATTGTGCCCAGCTTATGCTGGGTCGAGCACCTCAATGGAGAAAGCTAAAATGACCGTCATGATAGGGCGAGAGCCGGTCGCTGTTCGAGAGGTTTTTTCGGTCCCTAAAGACTTATGCCGCTTAGAGCGAGGAACCGAATTATCCGCCATATGCGGATAGCGCCTCAACTCGGTCTTCCGAATACTAGGGGCTTCACGAAATTTAAAAGTATAGAATTCTATGGCTAAGTGAGAGTGTTCAAGCATTATAAGTCCGGTTGCCTTGTCCGTTGTGTTGAGCGCCTCCTAGATGGACCCAAGAATGGGAACAAGAGTGCTCAAGTTTATCCCAACACCCCAAAGACTGTGGCATGGGGGCTGAAGCCAACGACTTGCCATCTCTCAAATTTGATAAACGGCCGCATCGGAAGGTAATATTTTAAATTAATAAGCGTTGCTTAGCGATATGAACAAGTTCTCAAAGATACAGGATAACAAATGTGAGTTTATTCAAAATTACATCTTTGGAGCACTCATCCGCTATTCGGGGGCACCCTTCAGAGGCCCTCATAGTACATTTCGGGCGTCACGATGCTCATGGCCCTTCGGTGGCCCGTCCCTCACAAGCCTCTCCGCATCCAGCTTGCCCCAGTGCACTTTAGCACGGGCAAGGGCCCGACGGACACCTTCAATACAGACGGAGCGCTTGATGACTTCAAGCCGCGGACAGGCATCCAACAGCCGCTGCACCAATCCGAAGTAGCTCCCGGGCATGGCCTCCAATGGCCACGGCCGCGCTATAAGGCCTTTCATGGCCTGTTCGGCGACCTTATGGAGCTCGACCAACTGTTTCAGCTAGTTGCACAGGGGCACCGGATGGTCGGCCTCAGCATACTGAGACCAGAACACCTTCTCCGTGGAGCTCCCCTCATGGGCACGGTAGAATGCGGCAGCATCAGACGCACTACGGGGCAAATCTGCGAATGCTCTTGGAGAGCTCCGAATCCGGGTAAGTAACAGGCAATTGACATTTACATTCTTGCTTTGCATAAAGAATGCCTTACCCGCCGCTATCTTCTTTAGTGCTTCAATTTCTTGGAGGGCTTTTTGGGCCTCGGCCCTAGCAGCTTTGGCACTCTCAAGAGCCGAGGTAAGGTCGGACTCTCGGGTCTTCGAGTCACGCTCCAAACCCTCGTGTTTTTTCACGAGAATCTGGAGCTCTTGCCGCACCTCCGCCAGCTGCGCCTCCCCTTTCTCTCGCTCGGTGCGTTCCACAGCCGCTTTGTTTTCGGCCATGGACACCGCTTCCTTCAGGGTCGCCACCTCGCTCGTGGCCCCCGCAGCACTCCAAGTTATTCCTGTTATTTTTTGCAACCAAAGCCTTTTCTATAAGGTATTTCTTTAATAAGGTATTACTTACCTTCCTTGTCCTCGAGCTCCTTCTTGGCTTGTCCGAGCTCGTTCTCGGACCGCTCGAGGTTTTGCTTCAATGCATTGACCTCTGCAGTCAGTGTGGCAGAGGTCAGCAGCGCAGCCTGCATTCCCATATTGACATACTTATGTTAGACTCCTGCGTATATCTTTTTAGATCCTTAGTCCGGCTTTTCTTTCCGAACACCGAACTAAGCATCTGGGGCTACTGTCTATGCGGTTAAATTTTTTACATATTCTAAAACTTACCTCAAAGCCTGTTAGAAGGCTGGTACAGGCTTCGGTCAGCCCGCTCTTGGCGGACTGAACTGTCCGGATCACCGCACCCATGACAGTGCGGTGTTCCTCCTTGATGGAAGCGCTGTTAAGCGCCTCCTGTAAGCTATCCAGTGCCTCCGGTTGGACGGAGGACACCGGCGTCTTACCCTTCTTGCGAAGGATCCGCTGTCCGGACTTCGGAACCGCTGATGGTTCCGGCATGGAGTCCGGACAAGGGTCGGGCTTAGAGCCCCTGGGGGTCTTGCCCCCCGCGCGCCTGGAGTCCGGGAGGTCGCCTTGTGGCACCTCCTGCGCTACCTCCTCTTGACCAAGCCCCCCTTGGGGCCCCACCGCAGCGTCGTCCGCAGCATGAGGCGAGGAGGCGGTCGGAAGTGAAGTACTCTCCATTTTCGACGAGCCCAGGGACCCGCTCGATGAATCGGCGAACTCGCCCTTGGGCGGGCTGCACGGTTGTTCAACATTAGAGAACACTCTGCAATAATAAAAAAAACATGGGTATTCGGACACTTACGATCTCGCCAGGGGCTTGGCCCTTGTAGGCCAGTCCTCCTCGTCGTCGTCGACGTTGGTGGAGAAGTCTGGAGGAAGGGTTCTTCCCTTCTTGGACCCTCCGGCCTATCCAGCTGGGGCGGCCTTCCTTTTTCTCTCCCCACTGGGAGGAGCTTCTTCTTCCTCCTCGCGTCGTGAGAGAAGATTCCGCTTGAATCGATAGCACTGGCGCCGGAGCTCCTTTGAGTTCCCGTGGCCTCCTTCTTAGCCTTCTTCTCCGGCACCACGTGACGGTGCCGAAGCCAGCAGCCCGTCAATCAGGCGTCCGCTGGTCTTCGGCAAAGGAGCCGGACAGCTTAATCTGTCCGCACGCCTTCACCGATCCTGTCAAGATTAGGGAGTTTTAGATCCCATGTAGAGTCAATCTATGAAAAAAGAGTCCCGTAAAGGGTAAAATAACTTACCTCGCCGGTTGGACGCTACGAGCTGTATCCGCGATCTTTGGTAGCGGACGATGGGGCTTCGGCGCCCTTGAACAGCACCTTCCAGGCGTCTTCGTACGTAGTGTCGAAGAGCCGTCTCAAGGTTTGGTGCTGTGCCGGATCGAACTCCCACAAGTTAAAGGCCCGTTGTTGGCATGGGAGAATCCGGCGGATGAGCATCACCTGGATTACGTCGACGAGTCTAAGATTCTTGGGCACCAGGTTTCGGACGCATGTTTGAAGTCCGGATGTCTCGTCTGAATTCCCTCACGTCAGGCCCGTCTCTTTCCATGACGAGAGCCGTGTGGGGAAGCCAGATCTGAATTCGGGGGCCGCCACCCATTTGGTGTTGCAGGGCTCGGTGATGTAGAACCACCCCGATTGCCACCCCTTTATTGTCTCCACGAAGGCGCCTTTGAGCCATGGGACTTTGGCCATCTTGCCAACCATGGCTCCTCCACACTCCGCTTGATGGCCGCCCACTACCTTCGGCCGGACGTTGAAGATCTTCAGCCATAAGCCGAAGTGGGGCTGGATGCAGAGGAAAGCCTCGCACACGATGATAAACGCCGAGATGTTGAGGATGAAATTCGGGGCCAGGTCGTGGAAGTCCAGGCCGTAGTAGAACATGAGCCCCCGGACGAAGGGGTGAAGAGGAAAACCTAGTCCGCCGGAGGAAGTGGGGAGAAACACCACCTCTCATGGGGCCTGTGGGTCGGAATGAGCTGCCCTCGTCGGGAAGCTCAGGCGCGATGTTGCCGGACAAGTATCCGCCTCCCGCAGCCTTATGATGTGCCCTCCGTGACGGAGGAGGCCATCCACCCGCCTCCCGCCTCCCGACATGATTGGAGAAAGGTTGAGGTGGGATGTGCGGACTTGGGCGCTGGAGCTCGAAAAGGAAATGGATAAGCAAAGGAGGAAGAAGGCGAGGTGGAAAGGTGGATCCTTATCCCTTATATAGACGCACGGCTATGCGCCCCACCACCGGTAAAACTCGCTTATTTCCCAAGCGCCATAATCAATGGCGCGGATGGGTTACCCACGTCCGTATTGATGGGAATCCCGGAATAAGGGGGCACGATCTATGCTTTAATAAGACGTGCCAAGGAAACCGCCTCGCTAAAGACGCTGAGGTGGGAACAGTGAAAAACGATTCGTATAAAGGCCTTCCCGGGTGTGATGTCACGCTGAATACGCCGACAGATCTGCAAAAATTATTCTCTCTACGGTGTTATGTGGAACTTGTTTTGCAGAGCGGACACTATCCTTGTGTTCAAAACCTTCTATGAAGTATTCAAGGAGGAACCCGCCGCAATGCCAAGACAATCAACGCGCGGACTCATCGTCATTGAAGCCTGGTTCGTGGACTACCGAGGAGTCCCACTAGGGTGTCCGGATAGCGGACTATCGCCACGGCCGGACTCCAAGACTATGAAGATACAAGATTGAAGACTTCGTCCCGTGTCCGGATGGGACTTTCCTTGGCGTGGAAGGCAAGCTTGGCGATACGGATATGTAGATCTCCTACCATTGTAACCGACTGTAACCCTAACCTATCCGTGTCTATATAAACCGGAGGGTTTTTGTCCGTGGACTAACAACAATCATACCATAGGCTAGCTTCTAGGGTTTAGCCTCCTTGATCTCGTGGTAGATCTACTCTTGTACTACCCATATCATCAATATTAATCAAGCAGGAGTAGGGTATTACCTCCATCGAGAGGGCCCGAACCTGGGTAAAAACATCGTGTCCCTTGTCTCCTGTTACCATCCGCCTAGACGCACAGTTCAGGACCCCCTACCCGAGATCCGCCGGTTTTTACACCGATAGTGGTGCTAGTACTAGTTGTAGTGCTACCAATGTAGTAGTATTGTACTACCCATTGGTCAAATTATTACGTGCTGCTCCTCACAGTGAAGTGACAAGACCCTGCGCCGAAGATGACACCTGAGTGTAGGCGCCGTGTTCGGCATACCATAGTCCGCCTCACCGTCTGCAGTCAGTATCATCATGGCTGTAGAGCTAGCCTGCTTACAACTAGCTGTGTTCGACATAATTTCCCAGGCGTAGATGCCCGTGCATTGCATGGAACACCAAGATTGGGGGTGGACGGCGCCGGTAGCGGCCATCGCGCCAGATTTTTCCATGGCCTTCTAGATGTGGTGGGGAGGAGATAAGGCTGATTGTAGAGACAAGGAGTTGTTCATAAATAGGGAACAAGTGCGGGCATCTTTTTGCAAAACTGTAGAAGTTTGGTTTGTATGCGTCAGATCTAGATCCGACGGCTATTGTTGAAAGATGGCAGGCACAAATCATCACCAACTCAGGACCTCTTTGATTCGCAGGTTTTGAAAACGCAGGAATAGGACACGGCAATATTACAAGTTTCAAACTGATATTACAAATGTTAGGAGTAATGTTGCACCTACGAAGAGGGAATTACTAGGAAGTTTACGTAAGAACTTTCATTACTTTAGGTGGATGCAGCATTATCATACAAACTAAAATCCACCGCCCTAACAAGTCACTAATGGGCAAATAAATTTTCGAGTCTCTCGCCACTTGATGTTTCAAAAACAAATTCAACTTCTGCGGAGACTTTGTCAGTTAGGCTTATACACTGTTGCGCCAGAGAACACCAAACCTCATTACCTTGAGCACACTTGCCTCCAGAACAAAGAACCTGGCCAATTTAATCTCAGATGTGCTTCCTCGGTAGTCAATCAAATCAATTTCTATAAGATGGAGATCAAGGCATTCGATGAGATTGTTATAGTGCAACACATTTTTCACTTTTGGGTCTTTTTATCTGCAAAAGAAGAGAACATATTAGAGCAGCTGGCTATACAAGATTGATGTGTCATCAAGAGGTACCAATATCATTCGCTCATACGATAGGGTGGGCTGGCTAGTGATATTTTTCCATTCTCGCTCTCTATTTCTCTTTCCTCTCATTTACCTAGGAGCACGTGAAGAGCTTGGGAATTTGTTGCCTTCCACTATGTGGCCAATGCCATATTTCTCAAAAGTATGCCACATAATACACATCGATGTCAAATCAAAATATTTTGGCACCGCTCTCGCGATGTGAGAGAGTTGGCACCACTGTGCACACAGACCCACATGTATAAACAAATCAATCAACCCAACTACACCAGCCTCTCACTCTCCCAAACAAGTGTTTTTTTATTGCCTCGGTCCTCTCTCTCCCACGCAAGTGCTTTTTCATTTCGTGAGTTAATTTGGCACCGGAGCAAAGTAGGTGATCCAGATTGGGGCACCAGGTGAGCAATGGAGGGGCATCGATGCCAAATGCATCACAAGTGAATTTGGCACGTGTTATGGCCTACATAGTGGAGGGCCGTTATAGCCCACTTTTGTACTATCTTGTATTCAGTGTAAAATTTTGACCATAGACTTACCTAAGAAAATGCCAATGCATGTCACCAAAAATTATACCATCTGAAATTATGTTCAAATGCGAATCCAATGATATAATTTTTAGTGACATGCATTAATATTTTGTCAGTTAAATCTATGGTCAAATTTTGATACTACAAAATAGGAAGAGTAAACCAAGACGGAGGTAGTACTTGCTCTTAGGGTAACCATAGAGTTACTAGTCTAAGTTACTTTCCACTATGACTAGCCTAGGCTACTATAGTAGTACAACAAAAAGACGATGCAGGTGATCACGTGAGAAGAAATACTAAAAACATTTCTTTCTGTGCAGTGCGTAGATGCAGTTTTGAACACTACACTTGTCATCATAATTTGGGAAAATTACGAAAAAAATTCAGCTACATTGTGATTACCATTTACTAATAGGAAAGAAGTTTCACCTCGATGAGTAGCTTCTCCGTGCACGGAAAGCATGTAAGGAATGCAACAACTTCATCCAGATTGGGGCCGATAGATTTTATTGCCAAGATCTTCACTGTGCGCATAGACTGGGTTAAGGCTGTGGGAATTATTTTCTGGAAGACAGTCATAAATACATCAAGAAGAAATTTAAAAATGTGAATTCAAGAAGACGGAGAAGAAGATGAGTGTTGTACCTGAACAATTATAGCTCCAATAAAGAGTTCGGAGAATTTGGAAGACGAGTACACCAATGCTGTCAATTTTGGCGCGTCAATGACCCTGATTTTTGTTGGACCTTCTAGATCAGATACAAGCAATCTCTCAAGGAAAGGCGCATTCTCAATGACCATAACGTGGAATAGATGGAGTGATCTCTTCCTAATTGATGTCTTGTTGCGGGGCTAGCAAGACACATAAATCCATCGGAGATTCGTCGAGGTGATGTGGAGGCTAATGAACCCATGGATCTGCTCAAGACGAAGGTACTCGAAAGCTTGATACAGCCATGCGAGCAGGTGCTCCATAGCCTTCTTTGAGATGACAACGTCGAAGAGGTCGAGTTGCTTGAGTTGAGGGAGAAGAAGGGCGAGCGCAGCATTAATCTGGGGAAGATAGCAGGAGCTGAAGCTGGCGCGCCGCAGCGTTGGCATGAGGTGAGCGCGGACGGCGGCAGATAGCGACATCGTCCAGCTTCAAAGCTGAGCTCCTCGAGCTGATCTAGGGCGGGGGATAAGAACCACTCGTCGAACTTGGCTTGGACCTTGCAGTTGGTACTGAACATGCGTATGTCAAGGTGTTTGGCTGGTCCAGGGTGCGATGAAAGGAGCTGTCGATGGTGAGGTTGAGGTGGACGCAACGCCAGAGGGGGCGCCACCGCCGGGAGAACAGGGCAGTCCGCATGGAAAATTTGGTGGGGAGGAGGCCGATGATGACGAGCAGCATGTAATCGGGGAGGCTGCTGATGAAGTCCAGGCTCGCCGGATGCGGTTTTGGCTCGAGCCGCCTCCGCTTGTTGGCTGCCTTGCCGTCCATCTCAAGCAGCGGCGACGCTGGTGTACACGTGTGCCGGTGTGTGTTGTCTGTTGACCTGCTGGGTGTGCACGAGTGTGTCCTTCTGTGCATGCCACCGTGCAGTGGTGAATTGTGCGCGAGTGCGTCCTTCACGCGGAAGAAGTGTGCCCTCAATTTACTAGTGTGTGGGGTGCTACCCCGAGTGGTTTCAACTTTGTTTACTTCACCGCGTGTCAGATGGGCCTCTAGTTTACTTATCTTCACCCACTGCCACATGGGCCAGCACACGAAGATAGAGAACACGAGCTGACAAGGCAGCATGTGGACTGGTTGACCGGTCAACTAAACAATATACGGAGCTATACGCTGACACAGTGACCGTATAATCCGTCGGTATAGAGAGTTCGAGTGAGAGTGTAGGCCCGTAAGAGATAGCAGAGGGAGAAAGAGCTACTCCCTCCGTTCGATAATGTAGTACCAACATTTTTTTAAGTCAAACTTTTCAAACTTTGACCAAGTTTATAAAAAAATTACTTATATCTACAATATGAAAGATAAATGATAGTATGAAGTAAGTACAGTTGTGATGAATCTAGTGATCATTCCAGATGTAAATGTTTTTCTCCACATATACCTGGTCAAACTTTTCTAAGGTTTGACTTTTCAAAACATCCATATGCTTATGGATGTGAGAGAGTACCAAACTAGAGAGAGTGTGTGTGAAACTGAAAGAGTGACTGAAAAAAGTGTGTGTGCATGTGTGAAAGAGACATGGACAACACACGATAAAAGTAGAGAAAAAGTCTGTGTGTCTTATGCAAACATATCACACATGCATCTTCGACAGCGGAAGCAAGGTGAGGAGATAGTGTGTGGTTGTTTGCAACCGAGAGAGAAAGACCCCTAGCACGTGGCCAAGAGGGGTCTAACAAACAAGGGAGAGAGGTCGAGAGAGACATACAGAGAAAATGCATACATGGGGAGGAGAGAGTGTATGTTTGTCATAGAGAGATCCCATGGAGATCGTGATGAGACTACATGGGTGGGAGATTGAGTGACAAGGTGTGTGCGTGATATAAGATACCCCGAGAGATATCGAGATAGACGTATGGATGGAAGGAGACAATACGTGTGTTCCTGATGGCTAGTGAGAGATAATCATACTTAGGGGGGCAGTGTGTGCGCCTATGATGGAGTGAGGGATTATGGTGCTTAGGGGGGTGCATGTCACATAGAGAGAGAGAGAACAAGGGCGGAGAGTGTTAGATGGGTCTATGTAGCGCGAGCGGGACATGTGTATGTGTGAACCATGGAGATATAAAGTTTGAGAGAGATAGAGGAGCCCCGATAAGGCCGAGTGGTGCGTCGGATAGCTGAGAGGGGGAAATAGATATTCCATCTGCTTGATAATGGAGTGCATATAAATTTTTTAGATGTTGAACTTTGGAAACTTTGACCAGGTTTACGCAAATGTTATTCATATCTACAATACCAAAGATACATCATACGAAACTACATCTCATGATGAATCTAATGGTATATGTTTGTCAGATGTAAATGTTTTTCTCCACGTACGTGGTCAAACTTTGTGATGTTTGACTTCTCAATAAATCTATATGTTATGGACCGAAGAGAGTGCCTTAGTCGAGAGAGATCAAGTATGTGTGAAGGAGAATGAGTGAGTGTGCAAAAAGAGTATGTGTGTGAAAGAGAAAGGGACAACAAACGATAAATCAGAGAGAGTGTGTGTTTGTTTGTTTCTTATGCAAACATATCACGCATTCATCTCTCAGATAGAAAAGCGAGGTGAGGAGATACACGAAGATAGCTAGTGTGTGATTGTTTGCAACGGAGAGAGACACCCCTATAGCACATGTCCAATAGAGGTCTGGCCAACAAGGAACAAAGGTCGAGAGGGACGCATGGAGAACATGGATGCATGGGGAGGGAGAGAGGGTGTGTTTGTGATAGAGAGATCCCCTCGGACGAGGTGCGTGCGCGATAGAAAGATGACCCGAGAGAAATCGAGATAGACCATGCATATGTTTGTGATGGAGACTAAGATTAGCTACTCATATACATATAGGGGGGGACTGCGTGTGCCTACAATTGAGTGAGAGACCATCATACTTGGCTAGGCATGAGATTGTGTGTGTGTGCATGTGAGATGGAGAGAGAACAAGGGAGAGAGATAGAGTTTTAGATGGGTCTATCGAGTGCAAGTGAGATATGCATGTGTATGTATGACCCAAGGAGATGGAGAGTTTGAGAGAGAGAGAGGGAAGAGCTCCGAGACGACATAGTGCTGCGTGAGAGAGTTACGGGCAACGAGCCAAGGAATTTGTGTGCGTACGATGAGTGCACCCAAGATATTTAGCTTGGACTAGAGAATCATACATAGTGTGCGAGAGAGACCTATAGATAGAGTATATATGCATGCGAACTAGAAAGACCCCCCCCCACACACACACACAAAGAGAGAGAGAGAGAGATGGAGAGAGAGGGAGAGGGACCAACAAGGTTTGTGTGTTGGATACGTGCGACAGAATCGAAGATTGTCGGCGAGAGAGAGAGAAAGAGCAGGAGTCCGGGAGAGGGGGAGGTCGTGTTTTATGCATCAAAGACTGATATAAACCATGTTTCGATATAAAATTGCATTCAAATATTTAAATTGGAGAACATGTTGTCTGCAATCCAGACATGAACGGAGATATGCGTATATCAAACAAGTTCATTAATTTGACTTTCAACATGTTCATGGAGTACTATAATACTGTACAACATGCTACTCGATTGTGGTATTTAATTTTGGATTTAGTTCACTATTTTGACCTGGTGAACGAGCTATTTCATTGAATCGAGATATTTCATTTTGGGTTTTATTCCCATTTTTGAGTGGGTCAACTATTTGTCATATAGTAAATCGTTAGCAACGAGCATGTAAAAACACATTACTCCCGAGCATCATCTCTCCATCTAAAAAAGAAGTGGCAAGCTAATATTTCAAAATTTGATTCGAATCGACTTGGTAAGGTAGACGTGGATGCTCGTTCTCCCAAAATTTGAACGAACCGTTAAACACCCCCTGCTTGGTAGAATTCACCCGAGCAAATAAATGGGAGACGCGAAATTACCGGCCTATGTGGGACACACATCAATTGGCCCATTGTACATCAAGGGTAGGTTCGTAACTTCATCCAAGCGCGCCTTCTCCTCGGCCGAAATGACATGTGCCGAATAATTCATAAACCATGGTCGGCAAAACACCCTCTCTTTGCCCGAAATAGCTCGCACCCACTATTTCAAAACACGCTCTCCTTGCCTAAAATCGCTCGCGCCCACTATATTTCAAAACACGTCCTCCTCACCCGAAATCACTCGCGCCCACTATATTTCAAAACACGCCCTCCTCACCCGAAATCGCTCACGCCCACTATATTTCAAAACACGCCCTCCTCGCCCGAAATTGCTCGAGCCCACTATTTGGGAGAAGCAAAGTTACTCTACTATCCCCGACCCTCAGTACACAGACCAAAGCCGAGAAGCCTAAAGGCAGGGGTAGAACTGTAACTCCCCCCATGTCGGTGTCAAAACTGGCGGATCTCGGGTAGGGGGTCCCAAACTGTGTGTCTAGGATCGATGGTAACAGGAGACGGGGGGACACGATGTTTACCCAGGTTTGGGCCCTCTCTATGGAGGTAATACCCTACTTCCTGCTTGATTGATCTTGATGAATATGAGTATTACAAGAGTTGATCTACCACGAGATCGTAATGGCTAAACCCTAGAAGTCTAGCCTATGTGTATATGGTAATGAATGTATCCTATCCGGACTATGCTCTCTCGTTTATATAGCACCAGAGAGATCTAGGGGTACATGGAGTCGGTTACATAAGAAGGAATCTTCACAGCTGGTCGCCTAGCTTGCCTTCCACGCCAAGGAAAGTCCAAACCGGACAAGGGTATAGTCATCGGCCTTTGTATCTTCACAGCCCATCAGTCTGGCCCAATGAATAGTAGGCCAGACGCCCGAGGACCCCTTAGTCCAGGACTCCCTCAGTAGCCCCTGAACCTGGCTTCAATGATGAGGAGTCCGGCGCGCAGATTTTCTTCGGCATTGCAAGGCGGGTTCCCTCCTTCCGAACTCCGTAATAGTCTTCAGATGTAGTAGATATATTCGGACCTATGTATATAATTGCATAACATACAATATTTCACCAGTCTTATTTGTTGATAACTGTTTACGACATTGCATCACGCCTGCCCAGTTACTATTTCCAACCGTTGGCTAGCACGTCGCCCCACGTCTCGGGACGCAGTTTTACTGGCACGTCTTGCCAAGGTAGAGATCATGTTCCCTTATTCACGGGATTTTCATTAATGCAAGCATGGGTAACCCAACCGTCCCCTGGGTACAACTCTCTGGGGATAGGTAAGTTTTGAGACCCAGGTGGATACGCTTAGTATTTGGGGTCTTTATATAGGGTCCTAGACTCGCCTTCTTCCTTTGCGCTTGCTTCTTCCTCAACCCTAGCCACCCCAAGTTCCAACCCTCGGGTTCCCATCGCCACCAGCCCTAATCATGTCTGGATCCAGCCGGCAAGGCCGGTGGGTGGCTTCTTCTGTCACAGAGGAGTATATTGCGAAGCCTCCGCGTAGCGAGGTATCTGACCCCAGAAATCCTTCACCGGCTTCCTGCACAAGGGCAGGTCGTTCCTACCCCCAAATCCGGCGAGAGGGTAGTGTTTGTGTCCCACTTCCTCCATGGGTTAGGGTTCGCGCTTAACCCCTTCGTCCGGGGGCTTATGTTCTACTATGGGCTAGACTTTCATGATCTGGCCCCGGACTCTATTCTCCTCATCTCGACATTTATCATCACGTGTGAGGCCTTCCTCCGGACTCCTCCACACTTTGGTTTGTGGCTCAAGACCTCTTACGTGAGGCCGCAAGTGACAGAGGAGGAGCAGGCAGAGTGCGGCAGCGTCACAATAGGCAAGCTTGCCAGCGTGGTTTGGTTTGAAGGATCTTTCGCCAAGTCTTCCGACCTATGGCAGCAGGGGTGGTTTTATATCAACGAGCCGCAGGGCTCCAAGTGGGCGGCTATGTTGGGTTCTACGGTAGGGTGCGTCGACTGCAAATTTAAAATTCCTACGCGCAGAACATTCAGGAACATGCTACGGGAGATGGATCACAGTTCGTTACCACTAGACGCGCAATGCCGTGCAGCGGAAGAAGAGTTGGGGCAGCGCGTCCGCTTGGATCGTCTCCTCCTCGTTCGATCTCCCTCGAGCGCCCGGTCGTCCGATCCCACATACGAGTTTGCCGGAGCGGCGCAAGTGCACCGCCTCTAACGGTATCCGCGCGTGCGGAGGAACACCGAGCGGCGGACTGCTAGGTCCGATCACACAGTCGGCGGCAAGTGGAGGTGGCTCCTGAGGCCGAAGCGATCAACCTCCTGAGGCGGAAGCGATCTGCCTCCTGAGGCCAAAGCGTTCTCCCTTACCTTTTTGAGTGCGCCGCACCTCCACTTTATATAGGCGTCCGTCGCGAGCTCAACACTTGGGCCTCGCACGGACCCTAAAGCACAAAGTCTACTCAATCACGTTCCTAGTCCAGTTCGGATCATATCCGACCAAAGTCCTCTGAACTGACCTCGTAGGTTCCTTCCTTAAGCGCGACCCCTTAGGTTCAAGTCGGCTTGGTCACAGCTTGATCACCTCCGACCATGCGGTTGGTAGCGGCCTCTAGCAAGGCGTGCCGACCACCAAGCGCACTATGAAGCTGGTTAGGCGAACCTGCATAACGTGTCACACTTCTTCCCTTTGCCAAGACGATATATGTTGTCGGGCTCAAGGCGACTGTCATCCTTGTGCTAACCCGACCTCTTTCTCGCTCCAAAGGATATCGACCACAATCCGGATTATCTCATAATCCTTGTCGCATGGCCATGCTGTTCCCGGTCGATCACACGAGGGCCCAGAGTATATCTCTCCGATCGGAGGGGCAATCCCATCTTGCTCGACCATGTCTCACAAAGATGGGACCGGACAAACCCAAACCTACCTTTGTAACTACCCGACCACGGAGTAGCGTTTGGTCGGCCCAAAGCAAGTCTGTCACCATCCGTAGTACATGCGCCACCAGGTCTTAGGACATAGAACGTATGTTGTACTAGAGACTCACAAATGACATATCGCTGCCTCATAGTTGGGTCTGTCCGACTCGGACCTTATCTCGACTCGGATCCGACTATGTCGAATCCGACCAGACCTTTCCAAGTCCATATTATCCGGTTAGCATCCAATGCTCCATGGCTAGTGAGACCGAGCCATCGACCGTGTCATATGCTAGTCTAGTCGGCTGCGCGTCCACACAGCCCTTTCGACTAGGGACCTTTTAGGACAGTCATTATACAATGCATAGTCCCACAAACAAGTCACGTACTTGCTGATACACATCATTGATAATGTCCAAGGACTATCTTTATTCATAAACACGTAGGAAATAACATCATACATGATTGCCTCTAGGGCATTTCTCCAACAGGCTACGCCTGCGTTCCGACCTAGTCCTCCAATTCAGATTGCTTCATGGATCAATAATGGACTGGACTGGGGATCCGTCAATGAAGTGCAGACTCTGCAAGGTCGCATCCGAAGCCTTACCGAGAAGGGCATCGGTCTTGTGAACACCGTTCAAGTAATGCTAGTCCGCCGGACCCTGCCATGTCAGCGGCAGCCTCTCCGTATGTGGGAGTTTAATCCAGAAGGGCGGCGGCCTCTTCAGCACTTCTTCGGCACCACACACGAAGGAATGTGGAAATTACATTTCGGGGAACGAGAGCAATGGCCGGACACCACCGAAGATGTCAGCCTTGACTACAATCATCCGGACACTACGGTAAGTGCTCAAACTCTGAACATCTTCCATTCAAGCATCTCTTGACAAGATACCGAACAATCCGTCCCTATACAGGACTGGATAAAGAAAGCGGTGTTGATCTGGTGTCTGGCGCCCCTTCTCGAAGACTCTACGACCGCCTTGCTAACGAGAATGCTGATTCCCACACCGTACCAGGTGCCTGCAGAGGGGGGCGAGAGCGGGGGGCCCGAAGGTGATACTCGCCCTGAGGACGAATTAGACGCTGTGTTCGGGGACACCGAAACTCTTTTGCCCAAGGGCAAAGGTGCGGAGGAAGCTCTCCATGGCAAAAAGAGGGCTGCTTCCGAAGATCGGCAGGGGAAGCCTTCCAAGAGAGGAAAAATGCCATCTTCGGGCAGTTTGGGTCGGGCAAGCGATGCTGCCGTAAGGCTTTCTGGCGAGGACGAACCTCTGGCCAAACCGTAAGTGGGGCACTTTAAACGTACCTCATTCTTCCCATATTAGTGAAGTAATCATCCGACATATGCACATCCACGCAGGTTAATGCCTGGTGTTTCTCAATCATCCTCCTCCTCGGGAGACCTTCTTCCGGAGATGATGGAGAGTGACACGCCATCTCCGGCTTCTTCGCCCGACAAGGGGGGTGATACCGAAGTATCATGCCGAAGGGCTCCTCCCAATCGTCAAGCAGTGCGGGAAACAAAGAAGGCGTTACCCAAAGGTGGTGCCTCCGTCATCCAGGGTTCAGGAATCAAGAATGACGGCCCCGAACCGTCCGGTTTACAGCCGGAGACAATTCTAGGGGAGAATAAGCAGATTCCTTCAAAGGAATGCCGTACTCCAGCGGTGGTTTCCGAAGACCCCAGAGCGCCCGAAATGTTGACGGATATGTTGCGGCGAGCGTCCATTTCAGAGAAGCACTGTGCCTTGATGGTTACGATGGTCGAAAAGGTTCTATCTGCGAAAAGTGGATTGAATGAGGCCTTCTTGATCCTTCTAAGAGGTTTTGAGGTTTGTGATGTAGTTTTGCCAATTGAATGATATTGACAGAATGCACCTGTTGTATATGCAGTAGCCCCTAAGACTTGGATTGCCTTCCGAAGGAAGCGATCGGAGGATCAAAAAACATATGCTCAGTTACTAACCTTGATTTAATTTGGAATACAGGCTGCCTCCCCTCCTGCGGCTACCCGAAATACGGAAGTGGTCGAATTGCAGCGAAAGCTCGATATTGCAGAAGATGACATTGCATTGATCAACAGGCGTCTTGACGACTCACAAGGTATATAGTTCGAGCATTCCTTACACCAATGTTCTTGTAATGTAGGCCTGACGCCGAAAAGGGTTTTATATGAAATGTGCATGATTGCAGATGGTGCTGCCGCCGTTGAAGCTCTTCGGGCGGAGCTAGCCCGGGCCAAGGAGCAGGCCCGGTGTAGTGATGCGGCTGCCGAGAAGGCATCGGCTGATCTAAGAGCCGAACAAGCAGCTCGGCGCCGAAGTGAGGAGAAAATATCCGCACTGGCGCTTGAATTGAAGAATACTGCTAGCCGCTGTGAATTCCTTGAGAACCATAATAAAGCCAAAATGGCTGAACTTGATAAGGCCGTACGAGAGGCGAGTGAAGCTCGGTCTGAATCTAGGGCAGCTCGTGAAAAGATTCGGCAGGCTAAGGAGATAGCGGCTGGTAAGCCCTTTTTGCTTCAGACTAAGTTTGGCGATCCAGACTATGCTCAGCTAAACCAGGTCTGGAGTTCTCCGGCGGAATTTTTGGACTTGCCGAAGAGTTCTTCCAATGCGGTGCAATTTTACCAAGCGCAACAGGGGAATGCAACGGAGAAGCTTTTCTGGTCACAATTTGGCGCATCAAAGCGCCCTCTGTTGCTAAATGAACAGATGTCCCAATGGGCCGAGCTTCATAGGATATCTGGCGACGCCATGAAAAACGTCATAATCCGGTTGTGGCCGAGTGAGCCTGTTCCCAAGAGCTATTTTGGCCTGGTGTGGCGTCTTGTTGATGCGGTGCCGCGTATCGGTGCTGCGAAGAGGTCGGCATGCATTGAGGGTGCATGGATGGCCTTCGCCTGAGTTAAGACGTTCTGGGGGAAGATGAAGGCCGTCGATGTTGCGGCGAAGAGTCCGCCCAAGGGCAAGGACCGTAATGAGCCGGAGCATTATTTTGAAGACGTCCTGTAAGCTGCCCGCCTGATAGAGGGCCAATGCTTGAAGAACATAATGTTCGAGTGAGGTGTATTAGAATTGTAAAAGACAATTTTATAATTGATCTATTTTATGTTTTTGCTTCAAAGCTTGAATTCCTCCTGTGCGGCCGTTTTAATATAATCTGACAGTTTTCCAGTAGTAGCCTTCAGCCCCCTCATAGGAAGAATGGGGGTGTTTGGAAAAGCATTTAATCACTCTTTATCCAACGTCTTGGTCCGTAAAGGAGGTGATAATGCACAGAACCAGGCAATCTTACGAGTGGCAGCGAGCGTTTTTTCGCGTTTTTTCTAAACCGCTTGTCGGAATGAAGCAAATGATACGCTGTTGGATAGATATCGTCGAGGCGCATCTTTTTCATATATAAATCTTTCTCTAATTCATTACGGTTTAAGAGCAATTTCAATTTTACTAAATCGCGGAATTCTGTTTTTTCAAAAAAATTCAAATTTTTACAAACCGGTTGTCGAAATGATTCAAATGATATGTCGTTGGAAAGATATCGACGAGACGCAACTTTTTCATGTAGAACACACTCTCTAATTTCTTACGGTTTAAGAGCGGTTTTAAAATTAGCAAAAGCGAATAATCGCTTTTTCGTGACACCAAAATCGCTGTCAGACGTAAAAAACGCACGCTTCAAACCGAGAACCGCCTTTGCAATGCATACCAAGTGAACTTCATGATTTCTTTTTGTCAAACATAAATTTTCTCGCACAAGTTTTTGTTGTCTTTTTTTTTTACTTTTTCCGAACGAGAGTGGACCACAACACTTCCGAAAGTGAACCGTAACACTACCAAAAGTGAACCTCATGAGTACTTGTTGTCTTTTTTATACTTATTAAATTTTTACGTGCGTTGACCAAGCGAGTGGACCTTTTCATCGGACGTAAGAACGACCGCTTCGCATAAAATACCGCGACCGCATCGACGGGCTACCGAACTTCATTGTGTTTTTTTAGACGTAAATTTTGTCAGGCGAGGAAGTGGAGTGTGCTTCACATCGGGCATAAGTGAACCGCAACACTATCGAGAGCTGAGCCGCATGAGATTACAGAGTGAGCTTCACATCTGATCGGGCGTAACTGGACCGCGAAACTATCGAGAGGTGAGCCGCTTGAGATTACAAAGTGAGCTTCACTTCGGGCATAAATGGACCGCAAAACTTGGCCTTGCAATTCCGTTACACAGGCTGTACACACAATTCACATAAAAATTATGGGGGAGGATAGCACCACGAGGCTTTCAACAGGACTCTGAAACCTAAACTACACTGCATTGCACTGCAGTACTGCACTGAACACACAAACTTTGTACTTGTTGGGTTGGATGGATGTGCTGCTGCAAAAATAATCAAAAACTGCACTCAAACCGCACGATGTGGTGCGGACGCGATGTGGACTCGCCAGAGAGAGTTTGCTCAGCGGAGGTGAGCTGCACGGGGGCGGCAAGCGAGCTGCACGGTGAGAGGCAACCGAGCTGCACAGAGGCTCGCGATGCGGTGGGTCACCGGGGAACTACACGGCTACAACGCAAGTACTGCACAGCCGCGACGCGTGGACTTCCCAGGATCCAGCAACTGCATAGACTCCGCCGACGAGGATCCCGCAGGGACGGTAGGACGCCCGTGGGAGCACACTCCCTCGTCCCTCTGCCCACCCCGCGTCGTGACATGCATCCACAGGAACGGATCAGGCGACATCCGACTCTCCTCCTACGGCCTCATGTCCGTCGCCGGTGTGCCTGGGAGCCGCGGCGACCTCGCGCCCGAGGTGGGGGAGGCGGGGCCACGACCTCTGCTGTTGACCTCGCCGTCGATGGAGCACCTCCTCCCCATCCTCCCATCGGAAGGGCGCAGGACAGGGGCGGTCGCGGCGACGCGGGACAGGGGCACCCACGCGGATCTCGCCGTATTCGGCGACGAGCTGCGCGAGCGGGGTGGCATCCGCGCTGAGCGGCCGGCGGTGGCCGGATCCGGTGGCTGAGGCCGCGCCGGGGGCCGAGGGCGGACGGATCCTGCCATGTCCGCTGGATGGTGTGGGAGAAAGAGGAGCGTGGCGGCCGGTGTAGATGGTGGTGCCCGTGGGACGCAGCCGGAGGTGGTGGTGGGCGGCGCCGCCGGAGAAGAAGGGTTGGGTAGGGGTGCTCCGCTCCGGAGGTGGGGAGGGAAGTGGGGCGGCGCAGGGGGAGAAGTGGGGCGCGGCGTGGGGAGGGAGGTGGGCGCTGCGTGGGGAGGTGGCTGGCTGGGAGGGGAGCAGGGAGATGAAGGTCGTGGGGACACGGAGCAGGAGTTTCTTTTTTTACCTCGTGCAGCTCGCCTCTTGCTTTTATGGGGTTAGTTTGTAGCTACGGTCAGCTCGGTGTCATTAGCGTAATAAGGTGTTTTGGTGTGCGAATAAGGTCTTAAGGGTGTTATCATAATAGACCCACCTATATATATATATATATATATATATATATATATATATATATATATATATATATATATATATATATATATAATAGTAAAAAGAAACTGAAGCCCGGCTATTTGACATGCTCGGGTCGGGTACGGAGGAAAAAGGGCATAGTATGTGCTCGGAATAAAGAGTGTGGTCTACAAAAGTTATTTTGGACCTCCTGTCAGACGCGTCTGCGCCGCCTGTCCTCGGGAGGGAATCTTAACGAAGTAGCCCCTTAGGTGAGTGTACGGATCCGAACTCCGATAGAGTCCGTTGTGGATGTTGTCGTGTTGGTCACCTGTTCTTAAGAAATGATACAGAAAAATAAGAAAAATGGATAAAAACATTACTTGGATTCTTGCAGGGTTGCCCATATTGTGCTTCCGCCGATGCCCATGGTATCTTGAGTGCGTAGTGATGTACGCGTGGTGTGAATCTCGCCGGTATGGTAGGTGGGTGGCGGAAGCCAAACTGCTATTTCCGTTCCGGGAGTGGTCGGACTTCGGAGGGAAACTGCTTCTGGCCACTGATATTCGGCTGGCGAGCCGCTCAAGCTGTCTTTATCGCCTGGTGGCCTCCTCCTTGCTAACGGCGTTGAGCTTGCTCGCTCGTTGAGGACCCAACAGTTTCTGTTGGTATGGTTGGCTGGCTTATCAGGATGACCGCGAATCTGACAAGGTCGGTCCAATATCCTGTCAAGGGTGGATGATCCCTCCTGGTTTGCCTTTAGCGGCTTCTTCCATTGACCAGGTTTCGGATTGTGAAATCCGGCATTGACCGCAATGTCGCGTAATATTTCAGTGTTATTACGACTATTGTGTTCGGTTCGTCATGGCTTACCGTTGCCGTCTCGAATTTCAGAAGTGCCCAGGTCACTGGCGTTGTCGCTTTTATGAGCGAGCCAGTTGTCTTCTCCCGCACAAAAGCGAGTCGTTAGAGCGGTAAGGGCTGTCATGGATTTGGGTCCTTCCTGGCCGAGGTGATGCGTGATGTCTACTATGCAACCTTCTTCTTGTAGACGTTGTTGGGCCTGCAAGTGCATAGGTTTGTAGGACAGTAGCAAATTTCCCTCAAGTGGATGACCTAAGGTTTATCAATCCGTGGGAGGCGTAGGATGAAGATGGTCTCTCTCAAGCAACCATGCAACCAAATAACAAAGAGTCTCTTGTGTCCCCAACACACCCAATACAATGGTAAATTGTATAGGTGCACTAGTTCGGCGAAGAGATGGTGATACAAGTGCAATATGGATGGTAGATATAGGTTTTTGTAATCTGAAAATATAAAAACAGCAAGGTAACAAGTAATAAAAGTGAGCGTAAACGGTATTGCAATGGTAGGAAACAAGGCCTAGGGTTCATACTTTCACTAGTGCAAGTTCACTCAACAGTAATAACATAGATAGATCATATAACAATCCCTCAACATGCAACAAAGAGTCACTCCAAAGCCACTAATAGCGGAGAACAAACATAGAGATTATGGTAGGGTACAAAACCACCTCAAAGTTATTCTTTCCAATCAATCCGGTGAGCTATTCCTATAAGTGTCACAAACAGCCCTAGAGTTCGTACTAGAATAACACCTTAAGACATAAATCAACCAAAACCCTAATGTCACCTAGATACTCCAATGTCACCTCAAGTACCCGTGGGTATGATTATACGATATGCATCACACAATCTCAGATTCATCCAACCAACATAAAAGTACTTCAAAGAGTGCCCCAAAGTTGCTACCGGAGAATCAAGAACGTATGCCAACCCCTATGCATAGGTTCATGGGCGGAACCCGCAAGTTGGTCACCAAAACATACATCAAGTGGCACATAATATCCCATTGTCACCACGGATAAGCACGGCAAGACATACATCAAGTGTTCTCAAATCTTTAAAGACTCAATCCGATAAGATTACTTCAAGGGGAAAACTCAATCCATTATAAGAGAGTAGAGGGGGAGAAGAAACATAAGATCCAACTATAATAGCAAAGCTCGCGATACATCAAGATCGTGCCAAATCAAGAACACGAGAGAGAGAGAGAGAGAGAGATCAAACACATAGCTACTGGTACATACCCTCAGTCCCGAGGGTGAACTACTCCCTCCTTGTCATGGAGAGCGCCAGGATGATGAAGATGGCCACACGTGAGGGTTCCCCCCTCCGGCAGGGTGCCGGAACAGGGTCCCGGTTGGTTTTTGGTGGCTCTGAAGGTTTTACGGCGAAGGAACTCCCGATCTAATCTCTGTTCTGGAAGTTTTACGATACGTGGGCATATATGGGTGAAAGGAGTACGTCGGTGAAACGATACATATTCTTAGCTTTCATTTGTGTTCTCCCTTTAGTTTTTTAGACCTATTGCTGCTAGTTAACCCCAGTCCTACTATTTATGTCATCTCCTACAGGCACTCATTACATAAATCTAACCACTAGTTTTCTTCCATGCATGTCAGATATAATTACACACACTGATTTATCCACAAGAACCTCACGGAGCAATGTAACGGCCAACAAACTTGACGTTAATGATACCCAATATGATGGAACATGCAAAGGCAGTTCTTCACGAGACTTGCAGAAATATGATGAATCGTATTCACCCCACAAGGTTCTTGCTCTAACTTGGCCCTTGAGATGGGTACTGCATGCATATAATGTCTTGGAGTGCATCCACTCTGTTGCAATGCCTTGTGCTTAGCCTGCTGATCATGCATGTACATATGGCATGCCTTCCTGTTTTTCAGTACCTATTCCATTCATTGTACCATGTTTTCAAATTCAAGTACTGTCATTCTACTCTATCACAATGCCATCTGCTTAGTTTGGACATCATGCTTCTGAATATCTTATACATTGTTATTCATCAGTATGTACTTCATCTGTCTACCATACCATGTTCTTTTTTTTACATTGAAGTGTTGTTCTAGTGGTCTCTTGCAATGCCATCTCAGTTTCCCAACCATACACGCATATGTTTCCTTAGTGTTTTTCTGTATGTATTCCGCTAGCATACAATTTTACATTCAAGTAGTGTTTTTTACACTGTTGTCCTGTCGTATCCCTAGCTCTTACATCATACTCCCTCCGTCCGGATTACTTGTGGCAGAAATGGATAAAACTAGATGTATCTAGAACTGAAATATGCCTAGACCCATCCATTTATTTCCGGATGGAGGGAATACATTTCAATATGTCATGCCTTTCTATTCTTCAGTACCTATTCCATCCCTGCTGTAGCATGTTTTATAATTGAAGCACCATTCTTCTATATAAGGCGTGCAAGGGGAAGACAGCTATGTTAGAATCTGAAGGGTTACAAACCAGGTCTTTGCAAAAGATCCAAACGCCAGGAGATAATAATCCAACTCCAGTTTTCATAGATACTGCTCCAGCACAGAGAAACCCAACTCCCACTGATAATAAGCAGATTCCAGTGGCCAAAGAACTAGTCTACTCCAGTCCAGCAAAAATATGTCAACTCCATTCTAAGAAGCGTGTGTGTATCCTCGCATCATAAATTTTATAGCATTCTGATCATATTTTCTACATGTATCTTACCCATCTCTCTTTTAGAAAATAAGGTTAAACGATAGAAGACTTCCTCCATTGGGATCATATTCAAGGAAAGTATCTTGCTGGAATTCTCTGTACTCCAATGCTGATGTAAGTACCTGTTGTATATCACTATATTTTTACATCAGCATGTATTTTGTTAATCGGCGTGAATCCAACTTTTATCTGATCTAAAATTAGTTGTAGAAAAATGTTCAAGGCGACAATGTTGATTTTTGTAAGGAAAACTGCCTGGTAGTTTTGCATACTGAGCTGCATGAGTGTACTATCTCATATCATGCACATTACTAAATTGTAGTGTTGCTCTGGTTGCCCATTCATTCATTGTGTCAATGTTGCTTTCGTATTACCTTACCTGGCTGATGATAGATGTGCCATATTGTGTTAATTTGGTGTAGGCTGGTATGGTCTGGTTGCCCAAACGCTCACAGTCAATGTTGCTTTCCTATTATCTGGCCTGGCCAATGATAGCAATGCTAGTGTGTTAATTTGGTGCATGCTGCTGAAGATAAGAAGACAAACTGTGAAAACAGCAAGGCAACCCCATTGTTTCTTTCCAATGAATCTAGGCCAGGTAATATGGCAATAAATCTTGATTAATCCGTTCGGTTCCCCTCCTAATTTATGTTATGATGTAGTGGTCAAGACACTCTCGCCATCTGAATCTGTTCGGTTTCCTCTGCCTCGAATGCAACAACAAAAATGTATGTTTGTGAACCAAATAATGGCTGAAGCAATGATGGAAATGGTGGAGGAATCAGAGGTGCACATTCATGCGCAACAACAACTGATCAATATTTTCAGAGACAGTGTGGCAAAGCAGCAAGAATTTTCCCACATGCTTATGGGCGTCGTCCGCGCTGAGGTTGCAGATTGTGACGTTGTAGATCGTTAGGTTCTGTCCATTTATTTGCACTGGCATCAATCTTTGATTGCCTAGTGGATGTAATTTTCTGTCATATATGGTGGATGTGCAACGTTTTTTCCTGTATGTCGTACCTTTGCTTGATCGGTTTTGGTCCTGTGCATAATTGCTCGTCGTAATGGGCTCAAATTATCTAATTGGGCCTAAAGACATGTACGAACTTTAGTGGTCCCATTAAGTTAATGGGACGATACTAGGCCGAGAGTTAATGGTCGGCCATCTTACCTCCCGGGTCGTTAACAGGCCGACATCAAAGCGGGGAACAGGTGGGCCCATTTGATTTCACGGGCCGTTAACAGGCCGATACTAAGGTCGGGCTACAAATGGCCCAACTATACTATGGGCCTTTAGCAGGCCAAAAGAGACAGCGGGCTCGTACTGGACCATGAAGAGCATGGGCTTCTAAGAGGCCGAAAGTCAGGTTGTACTATAAATGGCCCAACTGTGTTGTGGGCCTTTAGCGGGCCGAAAGAGGAACCGGGCTGGTATTGGACCATGAAGAGCATGGGCCGTTAAAAGGCCAAAACTCAGGTCCGACTACAAATGGCCCAACTCAGTTATGGGCCGTCAACAAGCTGAAAGACACATCGGGCCGAAAATTGGCCCAACACTTAAATGGGTCGCTAAAAGGCCAAAAGATGTACATCCTGAAAATTGTCCCATCCCTTGAATGGGACGTTAACAGGCCGAAACCACATTGGGCCGATATTGAGCCCAAATATATAGCGGGCTATTAACGGGCTCGAACGGACGATGGGTTGTAATGGTGTCAAATCGTTAATGGGCCATTGACAGGCCGAATTGGCACATATCGTATGGGTCGTGGGCTTAAATGGACCTGACAAAAGTAGGCCTTATAAGGGCCGACCTGCTAATTCTTACTAGGCCGGCCTTTTTCAATTTAAATGGGCCACTATTAGCCGTACACGGTCGACCTATCATAGGCGCCTCCTGTCCAATGAGTGGATGACATCTGTCCCAACGGTGAGCCTACACGTGGTTCCTCCAGCCAATGAGAATTTTACACGTGGAAAATCCCCATTGGTCCGGGCTGTTAACGAGTTATCGGATCCAAACCGAAACCCGATAGCTTAAGGCGACCCGTTACGGTGGATGCCACGTGTCGGTCACCCTTGACGAAAGAACTTCTATGACGCGCAAATTATCGTCATGGAAGTGGACACTTCTGTGATGATAATTTTGGTAATGTGATGGAACACTTCTACAACAGCACAGGTATGACTATCTTGATTCTGTCATAAAATCGTCATGGATGTACATGCATGACAAAAAAATGTGACCTACTGTGACAAACACGTATCATCACGGAAGTGTATTTTTTTTATAGTGATGTCTGCCGGTGGAACCGGTCTCATGAACGTGGTCATGTAAGGTTTGTCCGAGCCGCTTCATCTAACAATACCGCTGAATCAAAATAAGACATTGGTGATAAGCAGTATGACGATCACCGCCCACAACTCTTTGTGTTCTACTCGTGCATATCATCTACGCATAAGCCTGGCTCGGATGCCACTATTGGGGAATGCAACATGGAATTTCAAAAAGAATCATACACTCACGCAAGATCTATCTAGGATATTCATAGCAATGAGAGGGGGAGAGTGTGTCCACGTACCCTCGTAGACCGAAAGCGGAAGCGTTTGACAACGCAGTTGATGTAGTCGAACCTCGTCCTCTTGATCCAGCAAAGGTGTCGAGGAAGAAGATGAGTTCCGTCAGCGCGACGCCGTGGTGACGGTGATGGTGAAGTGATCCACGCAAGGCTTCACCTAAGCACTATGAAGATATGACCGGAGGCGTAAACTATGGAGGGGGGCATCGCACACGGCTAACAATTGTTGGTGTGTGTTCTAGGAGCCCCCTCCCCACGTATATATAGGTGGGAGGGGGAGGGGAGCAGCCTTGGGGCGCCCCAAGTAGGAGGAATCCTACTTGGGGACCTATCCCTATTCGCCCACCCCCCCCCCCTCCATATTTCCAGAGAGGGAAAAAGGAAGAGGAAGGGGAGAAGGAAAGGGGGGGCGAACCCCCTCTTTTTCCTTTCCCCACATGGCCTCCTTCCTTGAGGGGGCACGCCACCCATGTTGGCTAGTGTGCTCCCCTCCTATGGCCCATGTGGCCCATATCTTTCCCCCAGGGGTTCCGCACTTCCTGCATTCGATAAATACCGATACTATCCGGATCACATCCGTGTCCGAATACTATGATCCTATATATCAATCTTTACCTCTCGACCATTTCGAGACTCCTCTTCATGTTCGTGATCTCATCCGGGACTCCGAACAACATTCGGTCACCAAATCACATAACTCATATAATACTAAATCGTCATCGAACGTTAAGCATGCGTACCCAACGGGTTCGAGAACTATGTAGACATGACCGAGACACCTCTCCGGTCAATAACCAATAGAGGAAACTAGATTCTCATATTGGCTCCTACATATTCTACGAAGATCTTTATCGGTCGAACCGTTAAGACAACATAGGTTATTCCCTTTGTCATCAGTATGTTACTTGCCCGAGATTCGATCGTCGGTATCTTCATACCTAGTTCAATCTCGTTACCCGGAAAGTCTCTTTACTCATTCCATAATACATCATCCCACAACTAAATCATTAGTCACTTTGCTTGCAAGGCTTCTTATGATGTATATTATCGAGAGGGCCCAGGGATACCTCTCCGATACTCAGAGTGACAAATCCTAATCTCGATATATGCCAACCCAGCAAACACCTTCGGAGATACCTGTAGAGCATCTTTATAATCACCCAGTTATGTTGTGACGTTTGATAGCACACAAGGTAATCGGGATTTGCATAATCTCATAGTCAAAGGAATATGTATATGACATGAGGAAAGCAATAGCAATAGCAATAAAACTAAACGATCATAATGCTAAGCTAATGGATATGTCTTGTCCATCACATCATTCTCTAATGATATGATCCAGTTCATCAAATGACAACACATGTTTATGGTTAGGAAACTTAACCATCTTTGATTAATGAGCTAGTCCAGTAGAGGCTTACTAGGGACACGGTGTTTTGTCTATGTATCCACACATGTATCAAGTTTCCGGTTACTACAATTCTAGCATGAATAATAAACATTTATCATGATATAAGGAAATATAAAATAACAACTTTATTATTGCCTCTAGGGCATATTTCCTGCAATGCTCTCCTCGGCCCATCACCGGTGCCCCTCTTCCATTATATAAGTCATTTTGACCTAGAAAAAAATAAGGGGAGGACTTTCGGGATGGAGCACCGCAGTCTTGAGGCGGAACTTGGGCAGGAGCACTTTTGCCCTTCGGCGGAGCGATTCCTCCGAGGGAACTTCCCTCTCGGAGGGGGAAATCATCTTCAACATCATCACCAACAACCCTCTTATCTTTGGGAGGGAAATCTCCATCAACATCTTCAACAACACCATCTCCTCTCAAACCCTATCTCTTGTGTTCAATCTTTGTACCGGAACCTGAGATTGGTACATGTGGGTGACTAGTAGTGTTGATTGCATCTTGTAGTTGACTACTATATGGTTTATTTGGTGGAAGATTATATGTTCAGGTCCATTAAGCTATTTAATACCCCTCTGATCTTGAGCATGATTATCATTTGTGAGTAGTTACTTTTGTTCTTGAGGTCACGAGAGAAATCTTGTTTCAAGTAATCATGTGAATTTGATATGTGTTCGATATTTTGATGATATGTATGTTGTGATTCCCTTAGTGGTGTCATGTGAACGTCGACTACATGGCACTTCACCATATTTTTTCCTAAGGGACCGATTTGGATCCAAAAGTTTAATGCTATGGTTAGATTTTATCTTAATACTTTTCTCATAGTTGCGGATGCTTGCGAGGGGGTTAGTAATAAGTAGGAGGTTTGTTCAAGTAAGAAAACACCTAAGCAGTGGTCCACCCACATTTCAAATTATCAAAGTAGCAAACACGAATCGAACCAACATGATGAAAGTGACTAAATGAAATTCCCGTGTACCCTCAATAATGTTTTCCCTATTATAGGAAACCGTTTTGGCTTGTCCTTTGCCACTTAAAGATTGGGCTACCTTGCCGCACTTTACTTACCGTACCGTTACTTACTTATTACAAATTACCTTGCTATCAAACTATTTGTCACCGAAAATTTCAATGCTTGCAGAAATTACCTTGCTAAAAACCACTTGTCATTTCCATCTGCTCCTCGTTGGGTTCGACAATTTTACTTACCGAAAGGACTACGATTGATCCCTATACTTGTGGGTCATCACGCCCCCGCTCGTCCTGCCTCTGTCTCACCCCGCGCAGGACCCGTACGTGCCCACCCACACTTGGCATCGCCCTCCGCCCGCCCGTGGTGCCGTTGGCCGCGTCCAACTACTGCCCAGCCCGTCGGGTCCGCCCGCCCGCAGTTGCGCTCGTCTCTGCTCTCGGTCATCCCATGCGCCACCACGCACATCGCGCCTCCGCGGCGGCGCGCGCCGCTCACACACCACTGCTACGCCTTGTTTTGCTCTCCGACTACCGCTGCTCATAGTAATCGCTATTACTTCGCCGCTATTGCCCACTTTCGCGAGACGTCCGCCCAAAGATCCACCTCCCGTCCGTCTGACGGCTCACGCTAGTCGCACCCGCGCCCGCCTTCCATTGTGCATGTATGCCTGCTCGCCCACTGCTGCTGCTCTCTGTGCTGCCGTCGCCGCTATCGTGCCAGCCGGCGCGATGGCGCGTCATGCCGCCGCCCCACTGCGTTCCGGCCAGCGGCAGCCTCATCCCCTAGCTGCCGCCATCGCTCGATATCGCCGCCAGTTTGCCCCGACCCCGCGCGCAGCCCCTCTTCTCCCGGCTAAGGTCGCCTCCACTTGACACTCCCCTGGCAGCGCCCGCCGGTAGCCGCCCCGCGGTTGCCGCCGGCCATGGCCATGGCCGCATGCCTTAGCCGCACGAGCGAACTCAGCCACTGGGGGCCGGCTTGTGCCCCTGCCAAGTAGGGCCCTCTCCTGTTGATTAGGATTAACCCTCCCCCCCCCCCCGGTTAGCAGTAAGTAGTACTGCATGTGGGCCCCCACTGCTAAAACAACTGTACCATTAAACTTGTTAAAACATTAGTCTATCACAGGTTGGTCCTAATTGACCAGGTTGACCAGTCAACCCTCGACTGGTCAAGAGTTGACTCAGCACCCCCTGGCCCACTTTCATAGACATGGGCTAGCTACTGTTGTGTACATTTAGTAATTTAGCTAATTATTAAATATACTTTGATTTAATAAAAATTACATAAATTGTTTAAATCTTCGAAAAATCATATAAAATAATCCGTAACTCGGATGAAAATAATTCATATATAAAATTTGTTCACAAAAATACAACGAATTTGAATATGCAATCCGTTCATCTGTCACATGCCCCTAGCATGATGAACATGGAACCGTCCCCTCTCTTTCATCTGCCCGAAAAATGCCAATCGCTAGGAAAACCCCTCCGGATGTTTCCCCTCCCCGTCTACAATGTGTAGTACTGCGTTAGGTCACGCCTAGCACCGCTTATTGACATGTCATGCATAGTGATGCACTTGCTTGCTTTGTATTTATTGTTTCTTCCCCCTCTTCTCTCTGGTAGACACCGAGACCAACGTTGCTACCGACTACGACTACGCCTCTGACGGCCAGTCTTTTGCAGCAGAGCTTCCAGGCAAGCAAATCCCCTTGATCATTCTGATATCGCCCATTTCCCTTCTCTCTTATGCTTGCATTAGAACTGCCACTGCTTTTGTATGATCCTATTCTGATGCATAGCTTGCTTTTGTAACCTGCTTTTGTACCTTACCTGCTTAACCTAAACTGCTTAATATAGGTTGGTTGGTGATCCACCTATGACCCCTCACCTTGTCCCAGTTGCCCCTGCTAGATTACCCGATGACTCGATCAACGTGATCGACGTCTAGGCCCCAACACAGCACATCACACCCCCCCTTCATTGTACGACACTGTAGGGTTACTATCGAGTGCCGAGGGTGATACCTTGTATAGCACTTTTGATGTTAACTCTGTAGTGAAGCTAATCAGTCATGGTCATCGAGGGTGACTCCTCCTTCACCACTCCCTATAATGATTGTGGCGTGTAACCCCTCAAGTGTTGACCATCAAGGGTGATTCCTCCAAGTCCACCTTGACGGTTACATCGAGTGGGATTCCATCGACAGTGGTTCCTCGGGTTTCCCCCTCGCTGTTTTAGACACACGGTTACTTTGACTTTACCCCTAGAACCATGATGAAGTTCGGTCGGCCCCGAGGGGTACCCGTGAGAGAATTGTGAAGTCAGGTTGACCGTGAGTGTACCCGCGAGTTGATGTGTAGTCGGCGATGGAGTCCTGGACAGGGGGGTCCTCGGGCTGACGACCTAACTCTCATGGGCTAGACAGTCAGGCCACACTGTGGCTGTTAGAAGTGTAAACTATTGGATGGCGTCGTATCCATACAGGAGACCTTTTATGCCTTGGTGTGTACTCCAAGTCAATATAGGAGATTAGGTATGTTGATCCTCTTGTTGTAACCGACCATATGTAACCCTAGTACCCCTGGTGTCTATATAAATTAGAGGATTTAGTATGTAGAGGCTAGAAAAACAACCATTATCCTACTAGTCTAGGGTTTATGTCATCTGATCTCATGGTAGATCGACTCTGTAATGCTCATATACACAAGCAATATAATCGAGCAGGACGTAGGGTTTTAACTCTTAGAGAGGGCCCGAACCTGGGTAAACATCATGTCCCCGATCCCTTGTTCCCCATTGATCCAAGATCCACAGCTCGGGACCCCCTAGCCGAGATCCGCCGGTTTTGACACCGTCATTGGTGCTTTCATTGAGAGTTCCACTGTCAGATCACCAAAAGGATTGATGGCTCGCCTGTACGTCAATAACGCCATCCATGCCGAGGATGCCCCCGTCCTCGGCCAGGATCTCGCGTTTGGCAGTATCGTACTGCGCTCCGATCCGAACGGCCACCTCAGCCAGATTGGAAACTTTGCCCCATACCAGATGGTCAGATTCGAGAGCCTAGAGTTCACCGCCGACCCCCGAGGAGACCTCTCTCTGTTAAGAACCTCAGCTCCTTTAGAAAAGTTTGCCGATTCTGATGATTTAACATCGGGAGAGGTAAACTCGCTAGGGGCTAGTACAACATGGAGCCCGGACTTAAAGCCCGACTCCGCCCGATTAGCCGAGTCGATCCCGGCTAAACACAGCGGGGGCACGACCTTCAGCATCCCCATAGCGGTCACACTACGAGTCGGCCCCGAATATTTGGCGGGCATGGGCCCGTCAGATCTTTCGTCATTAAACAATCTACTAGATCAGATCTGAGCTATGGGATTCTCCGATGGCCGACCCTCGGTCTATGACCAGGTCGGGCTTAAGCCCGACAACAGAGAAGTTTACATCCCACCTATCACTCACCTTGTCACCACCGTTGAAGAATCGGCCGAAGGCTCACAGCCGCTGAAATTGAAAACAAGCTACATCTCGGTTGGCGACAACCTCGCTCAGGCTCCAGGCCAAGAAGAGAGCTTGGAACCAGACTTCAATTCGAAGCATGACATTGAGTGTGCGCCGCACTGCATGGATAACTCGGAATCCACATTCGTCATACCGGACAACCCGGGGACGATCGACACCGCTGCTAATATTCCGGATCCACTACTGATCGAAGCATGGGGTTTTGTCCCATCCACCCACCACGTCGAGTACTTCCCAAGTAATTAGGGAAACCCTGGCGCATGGAATTTGATGTACATCAAACAACAGCCTAGAGAAACAGTCCACCATTACTGGGCAAGATTCCTCCTAGTCAAAGATAAAATGACGGAGTGCTGCGATCAAGAACTAATAGAGACCTTTCGGTACAACTGCCGGGATGAAGGAATTTTGAATGCCCTCACCCGGTTCCATGTGCAATGCTTCACCGAATTATCGGACCTGGTACGCAAATATTGCACCATGGAAAGAGCTTGGAAAATGCAGCAAATGCACAAGGATTCCACCCATGCTGAGCAATTAAAAAAACTCAGGCCAAGCGCACATATCCACGGCGATCGCCCGAATATGAGCCCGCCAGGAAGAGGAATAGATTCCTCACCGGACACAGATCAGTCCTCGGTGAGTTACTGGACAAACCATGTCCCATACACTCGGCCCTGCTGAATACAAATCCAACCCATAGACTTCGAGCTTGTTGGGTGGTCAGACAGGTGGCTAAGAGTGGCGAAGCAATCCTCGGTCTCACCCCCTCCTATAGACGATCAGCAACACCCCCATACAACAACAATGATGTTCTAACGATCTATGAAACATTTTTCTCAAAAAAACAAAGGAAAAGAGCACTTAGAGAGATCGACCATGTCCACCGGGTCACAGCCACTAACTCATGGACGAACACACCGATCACGTTCAATGAGGAAGACAAACCAAGGGCCGCCCCATCTGAACACCCGTCACACTAGTCCTTGACCCCATAGTGGGCGGTTTCAGATTAACCAGGGTGCTTATGGATAGAGGCAGCGGTCTGATGGTCTCCAACGTATCTATAATTTTTGATTGTTCAATGCTATTATATTATCTGTTTTGGATGTTTTATCTGCATTAATATGATATATTATATTATTTTTGGGACTAACCTATTAATCTAGATCCCAAGTGCTAGTTTCTGTTTTTCCTTGTTTTTGAGTTTTATATAAAAGGAATGTCAAACGGAGTCCAAACGGAATAAAACTTTACGGTGATTTTTCTTGGACCAGAAGACATCCACGGAGCCTGGAGAGGGGGCCAGAAGAGTCATGAGGGAACCACAAGCCCTCAGACCACGCACTAGGGGGGCGCCTCCTTGGCTTGTGGGCCCCTCGAGAGTCGTCCAACCCTAATTCATGCGCTATAAATTCCCAAATATTCCCAAACCCTACAGAAGGGTCCACCAAAATACTTTTCTGCCGTCGCAAGCCTCTATTCCCATGAGATCCCATCTTGGGGCCTTTTCCGGCACCCCATCGGAGGGGGATTCGATCACAAAGGGCATCTACATCAACTCTATTGCCCTTCCGATGAAGCGTGAGTAGTTTACCATAGACCTACAGGTCCATAGCTAGTAGCTAGATGGCTTATTCTCTCTCTCTCTCTTTGATCTTCAATACAATGTTCTCCTCGATGTTCTTGGAGTTCTATCAGATGTAATATTCTTTTGCGGTGTGTTTGTCGAGACCCGGTGAATTGTGGATTTATGATCAGATTATCTATGATTATTATTTGAGTCTTTTCTGAACTCTTTTCTGCATGATTAAATATCTTTGTATTTCTCTTTGAATTATCGGTTTGGTTTGGCCAATTAGATTGGTTCTTCTTGCAATGGGAGAGGTGCTTAGTTTTGGGTTCAATCTTGTGGTATCCTCACCTAGTGACATAGTAGGGGTAGCGAGGCATGTATTGTATTGTTGCCATCAAGGGTAAAAATATGGGGTTTTCATCATATTGCTTGAGTTTATCCCTCTACATCATGTCATCTTACTTAAAGTGTTGCCCTGTTCTTATGAACTTAATACTCTAGATGCAGGGAGAAGTCAGTCAATGTGTGGAGTAATAGTAGTAGATGCAGAATCGTTTTGGTCTACTTGACACGGAAGTGATGCCTATATTCATAATCACTGCCTTGGATATCGTCATAACTTTGCGCTTTTCTATCAATTGCTCGACAGTAATTTGTTTACCCATCGTATGTTTTCTTTCAACAGAGAAGCCTCTAGTGAAACCTATGGCCCTCAAGTCTATTTTCCATCATATATTTTCAGATCTATAAATCAAAAACCCCAAAAATACCTTGTTGCAATTTATTTGTTTTTACTTTATTTTACGTTTTAGTAATCTTTTATACCTATCTCTATTAGATCTCACTCTTGTTCGAGACCGTGAAGGGATTGACATCCCCTTTTTCACGTTGACTGCAAGTGTTTGTTAGTTTGTGCAGGTGCATAGATTGGAGACTTGCTTGTGCCTCCTACTGGATTGATACCTTGGTTCTTAACTGAGGGAAATACTTATCTCTACTTTGCTGCATCACCCTTTCCTCTTCAAGGGAAAAATCAATGCAAGCTCAAGAAGTAGCAGGAACAATTTATGGCACCGTTGCTGGGGAGGTTATACATCAAGCCTACCAAGTACCCACCGTAAACTCTCATCTCTTGCATTACATTATTTTCCATTTGCCTCTCGTTTTCCTCTCCCCCACTTCCAACATTTTCAGAAAAACACAAAAATATTTGCCTTTTTATTCGCCCTTCTTGCGTTCGTCTTTTCGTTCGCTTTTTGTTTGCTCGTGTGCTAGATTGCTTGTTTTCTCTTATGGCTCAACTCAAAGGCTTTCATCCTTATTATAGGAAATTGGAAGAGATTGAAAATAATGCAAAAAAGTTTCATGTCTTTACAATTTGAGCATAATAGTTTCTTTAGGAACGAGCTTAAAGAACATAAAACTATGATGGAATATATTAATAAAGAGCTTGATGATGTTACTAAGGAATTTTATGGTCTTAAATCTCAATTTTCTCATCTTGAAATTTTAGTAGGCCAAATTTCCGATAAAAAAACTACTTTGTTAAATAAGATGGCCGCTAAACCGGAGTCTTTAAATAATAATGAAGATGTTAAAGTGATTGGTGTGACTCCTATTGAATATTTGTTTTATAATATAAATCTTGATAAATATGGGACTGGAGATGAGTCAACTTTAGCTAGAAGGCGTCCCGATGATTCGGATTTTAAAGATCTTAATATAAAGACTGATAAAAGTGGGATTGGAGAGGTTAGAACTTTAAGTAGCAAGACGTGAAAAAACGGTGATATATGAAATTTTATACAATGAAGATTACTTGTTGAGATATTTATTTCGTCATAACCACACTTCTGATGAGAATGCCAAAAAGTAAATTCCTCCTTTAAACATGGTCCAACAAGTTTTCAATGGTATTAATAAATAGTACTCTTGGATTGTAAAAGCAAACCAAGAAGGGTTTGAAGATGGCCAACTTAATGATGCTAAGATTTTGGTTGATGATGTGTTCCATGTTGTCTTTGAAAAGCCTCTTGATAAGTACATCTCTAGATGAGAAGAAGAAAGATAACAACTCTTGAAACTTTGCATTACGCCTAGCTAGGGGCGTAAAACAATAGCGCTAGTTGAGAGGCAACCCAATGGCTATCTTAGTTTTTCTAGTTCTTTTTCAGTTTTTGTTGTGCACACAATTATGCTTTTGTTATGGTCGTGTTTTTGTGTTTAAATTAGTGTTTGTGCCAAGTAAAGCCTTTGGGATGATTTGCATGATAGTTGCTTTGATTCTATGAAAAAAATAGAAACTTTTGCGCCCAGTAGAAGAATTATTGAGATTTACTGGAGCGTGATAAAATTCTGAATTTTTTACACATGATTGATATAAAAATTGCCCATGTTTTCCTAATCTTTCAGAATTTTTGGAGTTGTGGAAGTATGGTCATTCTTTGAATTACTATAGATTGTCCTTTTTTGCAAATTCTATTTTCGTTGTGTTGTTTGCTTGTTTTGATGAATCTATGGATTGTATCTGGGGGTATAAGCCATGGCGAAGTTAGAATACAGTAGGTATAATGCAATAATAAAATACGAATGGGTTTACAATAGTACCTAAAGTGGTGATTTGCTTGATTATACTAACGGATCTCATGAGTTTTATGTTGAGTTTTGTGTGCTGAAATTTTCAAGTTTTGAGTGAGATCACTATGGGTGAAGGAATAAGGAATGGAAAGAGCCTAAGCTTGGGGATGCCAAGGCACCCCAAGGTAATATTCAAGGACTCCCAAGCATCTAACTTGGGGATGCCCCGGAAGAAATTCTGAATTTTTTACACATGATTGATATAAAAATTGCCCATGTTTTCCTAATCTTTTAGAATTTTTGGAGTTGCGGAAGTATGGTCATTCTTTGAATTACTATAGATTGTCCTTTTTTGCAAATTCTGTTTTCGTTGCGTTGTTTGCTTGTTTTGATGAATCTATGGATTGTATCTGGGGGTATAAGCCATGGCGTAGTTATAATACAGTAGGTATAATGCAATAATAAAATACGAATGGGTTTACAATAGTACCTAAAGTGGTGATTTGCTTGATTATACTAACGGATCTCATGAGTTTTATGTTGAGTTTTGTGTGCTGAAGTTTTCAAGTTTTGGGTGAGATCACTATGGGTGAAGGAATAAGGAATGGAAAGAGCCTAAGCTTGGGGATGCCCAAGGCACCCCAAGGTAATATTCAAGGACTCCCAAGCATCTAACTTGGGGATGCCCCGGAAGGCATCCCCTCTTTCTTCCACCAACTATCGGTAAATTACTTGGAGCTATATTTTTATTCATCACATGATATGAGTTTTGCTGAAGTGTCGTGTATTATATTAGGCTTCGTTTGCTTTTTAGTTTTCCACAGTAATCTTTAATGAAAACACCTTTTTGAGATGGACACACATTATTCGTGATTTGTTAGAATACTCTATGTGCTTCACGTACATCTTTTGAGCTAGGCAGTTGCTCTAGTGCTTCACTTATATCTTTTAGAGAAATGTTTAAGCAACGCTGCAGTGGGAGTTGGAAGCTGGTTCTTAGGTTCATAATGGAAGGTGAAGCATGCTGTCGTTCAGAAAAGTCTCAAGCAATTGCTGGATCAGGTCATAGCATCGCTGTGATAGCAAGTGGTGCTGCATACACTTTTGGGTCCAACAACTCTGCCAACTTGGCCATGCCACTTTAGAAGAGGAGTAGAGACCACGTCCTATCAGGTGCTTCTGGAATTTACAGTTACCATGAATTTAACCATGACTCAAATGTCTCTGAGAAGAGTGTTAAGCTTGTTTTGGTACTCTTGTAGATAATTGCAGGGGGTTTGAATTATTCAGGCAGTAGCAGGAGTAGGATGTATAATGCTTGTCAGTGATGCTGGTAGGGTGTATGCATTTGGGAAGGATTCTTTCAGAAAGGTAGAATTTGGGAATCAAGGTTCAAGGGTTGTGACTACACCACAAATGGTAGAATCAATGAAGGACATGTACATTGTACAAGCAGCAATTGGCAACTTCTTTACTGCCATTTTATCCCGGGAGGGATGTGTGTATAAGTTTTCTTGGGGCAGTGACATGAAGCTTGGTCATCAGACAGAGCCAAAGGATGTGCAGCCTCATCTTCTCACAGGCCCTCTTGACAACATTCCATTTGTGCAGATAGATGCAGGCTATTGCTATCTCCTTGCTCTCGCATGCCAACCAAGTGGCATGTAAGATTTTCCATCCCAAACAACATGTGATCATCGATATGATGCATGACTTGCTATTTTTCATGAAGGTGGTTCTTTTAATCTGCCTTTAGCCTCGCACTTTCATTAATTTTACAATGAATCTAATAGGTAATCATGGTAAACAATGTATCGTTCGAGAGAGTGCAAATCCGTCATTGTTTAATCGCATCATAACTTCTTTATTGGACATAAGAAGGATTCGTCCAAACCTCTTTAAATTCATGTTTCTAATGTACAACGTAAGTTCTGCAAATAGCCTAATGCGGAGCATCCTGTGGTCATACCCATGGACTTACCTACGTCTCCCGTGAAACCACATGGACCAATGACTAGAGCTCGAGCAAGGGCTATTGAAACCAAGGCGAACTCGCTCCTCTCCGAAATACTACTTACCACATGTGACACATGGCTACTACCTCAACTGGAGACCCTATATGTGATCAGGTACTTAGAGGCAAGCCACGGAACAACTACATCCAACGGACAAGATGGCGAGAGCACCAAGTACAAGGACCAAGAAGAGGAGCTGCCAGAAACCCTACAGCCATCCCAAATAACATTGGAGACCGAGGCCTCCGCGGAGAAGATCCCAAGTGGATTGAAGACCCCAAAAGGGAAGATCCCCGAGTGGATTTAAGACCTCCTCTTGGAGAAGAACTAGCTACTTGTATCCTTTCTTTGTTGTCTTTGGATCGTTGTGACCTCTTTGTGTTCATGGATCTAGCACATGTGTGATCATTTCCCATTGATTTGAGTATTTCCCCTCGTGTTTTCCCTCGTGTGTTTGTTGTGTTCGTCGTGGAATCCCCTCCAAATCGTGAAAGATCAGCCCTAGGGTTCCACCCTACACCATCTTGGTATCATGAGCCAAGGTTGATCACGTATTTGGAGCCCCTACCCCTCTTTTTTGACCTAATTTTGTTGATTTTGTCCCAATTTCAAAAATCCCCACAAAAATAGCCCCAAATTTTTTTTTGTGATTTGTTGGTGTGATGAAGTTTTGTTGCATTTGATCCATGGATTTTCTTTGCCACGAGTGGATCTAACTTTTCGCCATCATTTCCCAAATTTCCATCCACAAATTCGTCCAATTTTGACCAAATTTTGCTTCTCCACCACAAACCCTAGAAGTTCATCCTGTGCCCGAATAGCCCAGGCACCGGACGACTGACAGCCTCCGGTCGTCCGACCACCACCGGACATCCGACCGAACCTGACGAAACAGATATTTTCCCCCGAAAATTTTCAGCCACCCACTACACTTTCCGCACCACCACTTCCATAACCCCTCATTGCATTGCCGCATACCACCACCGCTTTCCACAACCACCATCGCTTACCCGCTACCAACTCCAACAATTTTGACACGTTTTGTTCTTTGAGAATTTGAGCTGCAGTTTTCGTTTCCTAACGTGTTTCGGCTACTTAGGGACGGTTCAACAATGACAAGACCATAGCTCATCTTCGACATGGACTCGTCATCGACAACGACAGCTTCACCATTTTGACACCATTAGCCGCAAGCAAGGGAGGTAACCTCGACGACACCTTTATGTACTCCTTGCCATCGCATTGATAACCTCATAGCCATTTTTGTGTCACTTCCCTATCGAGACTAGCCATTTGAGTATTGCCTAGCAACGTTACTTGTGCACATTAGTGATCATAGTTCCCATCGCATACATAACACATCATCTTGGTACAAGCATCTTGACATCATCTCTTGTGTCACAAGGTTGTCACTGCATATACACAATTGCTCTCTTGGTTCGTGAAGTTTTGCATAAGTGTCCAAAGAAAGACCTCACAAGAGAAAGACCCAACAAGCTTTTAAGCAAAAGAGAAAGATAAACAAAGAGATTTTAAGCAAGAACCATAGCATCATGCTACATTAAGATTGTCATACTCGATCATCTTGGAAATATCACCGGAACACCATACATATAGCATACTTGGGATAGAAATCATTGCATTTTTGCTTTATAGGTTGTGCACAAGTCTCGTATCCGCCTATTGTGCAATCGTGCTAGCGTCTCTCTAGAGTTGTGCAACAAGAGCATTTTTCGTGCTTTCCACATTTTGAGCTCGTTCCTTGGTTGCACGACCCCATTTATCTATCCGTGAGTGTATTCCACTATGCCACATATTGCTATTGGTCTACTTGTTGCATTTGCGAATTTGTGAATCTTTTTCAACATTATTGAATCTTGATAGCAATCACATAAATTTTGTGCCACCATCCTCACCAAGCTCCACCAAAGGCTTTATTTGTGTAGGTGTGAGAAATCGACGAGATCCGATACCAATTGTGCTATTTCCTTGTTACACTATTGAGTGATCATTGATCTATTTTCAACATTGGGTAAGGTACATTTGGTCTAGTTCTTTTCATTCTCCCACTCACATTTGCTTGAGATGATGGATAGGCCAACTACTTCTTTGAATCCACTCTTCATCGAGCAAGATGAGGACCTGAACATCTACGTCACCAAGAACCACCTCTTCAGCGTGCAAAGATCTTTGCATCAAGAGAATGAAGCATTGGGCGACCGCATCGACCTACTCGCTACCGACTTGCGACAATCCAAGCAACGTACAAGAGACTACTTCAACACATCGATGGCATCTCTCAAGGAAGACATACGAGCCAAGATGGCCAATTGTTCTTCCACATCATCATGATATTCAAGAAGGATCCACTAAAGTCGACATTCTTCGCAACCTTCTTCGGATGCAAGTCCTCCACGAGCTCGTTCGCTACGTCGCCAAGACCATGAAGATCATCAAGCTCCACAAAACCCATTCCATGGAAATGTTTTACAAGGTTGTCTCTGTGAGAGCTAACGCCTACGGCAACAAGCTAATGAACCTCCGGTCCAAGAGCAAGCTCCAATACGCCAAGATCGACAAGAAGAACAAGATGGTGATGCCCTTCAACAATAGAAACAACGTTGTGAGGAACAAGCCCTTGAAGCCCAACAAGCTCTATGTGCAACCCAAGCCGTCCACACACGCAACCGGGAACAAGATGAGGCTATCCGCCATGAGCACCAAGAAGAAGCCTATCGTGAAGAGCTTCAAGAGATGAGGAACCATGCAAGAATTCCACTCCCTCAATGCCAAGCTAATCAAGCAGAGTACGAGGAGCAAGAGGCTCAAGACCCTCCACCACGACAAGAGCATCCTCATCATCACCATCGATCCCAACACAATGAAGAGCAACGCTATGGAAGGCTCAAGTTCACCATGCCTAAGTTCTCCAAAAGCAACGGTCCCGAAGACTACCTTTCATGGGCACAACTATGAAGAAGAAAATAAGATCACCAAGACTATGTCCTCATTTGCTTGAAGCAACTCATTGAGAGGCGAGAAGCAAAAGGTGACCCACCAATCACAACATGGGCTCAAATGAACGATGTCATGGGAGCGTGCTTTGTACCCATGTACTATAGCCGCGACCTCTTCAAGAAGCTACAACTCCTCAAGCAAGGCGCAAAGTCGGTTGAAGGGCCAGTTCTTTTGCTAGCTTCTAGAATCAGCTGGATAAGATGCCTCCTAGCTAACTTATTCTAGAGACCCAACCAAATTTATTTATTTAGAAGCCTACTAATTAACAATTGACTAATAGGCTTCTAAAAAATATGTTTGGTTGGGCTTCTAGAATAAGCTGGGTAGGGGGCAGCTTATTCTAGAAGCCCAAAAAAGCCACCAAAAGAACTGTCCCAAAGAGTATTACAAGGAAATGGAGATTGCCATGATAAGAGAAAATGTCACGGAAGATGAGGAGCAAACCATGGCACGTTTCTTGAATGGACTCAATCATCCTATCAAGAAGATTTCCGACTTCCAACCCTATTCCAACCTCATTGAGCTAGTGCACCAAGCTACCAAGGCGAAGCAACAGTGCAAGAAGACTACAAGTATGCCAAGTACTCTTTGAAGACATAAGGCTCCTACAACCAAGCTTCAACGACTACACCGCCTTCTACCTCAACCAAACCTTCTACAAGCAACGGCGAAAAGTCAAGTTACAAGCAAACTTCGACACCTTCAAGTCCTCCTACTACAAGCCACTTCAAGCCTAGAGCTTCATCATCTACAACTCCACCAGATGAGGCCATCAAGACAAGTTCCATCAAATGATTCACATGTGGAGGCCGAGGCCACAAGACATTTGAGTGCGTCAACCAGCGCACCATGATCGCCAACGATGACGGCACATACGACTCCATGAGTGAAGAAGAAATGGAAGCTCTTGAGCATGTGGCTATGCACCAGCAAGTGAATGAAGATGAAGATGAAAAAGTCTTTTGTGACAATGATTCGATCCCCACTCTAATTGTCTCCAAGGTCTTCACACTTCAACACCAACAAGCGGAAGACCAACATTGCCACATCTTCCATACCAAAGGGTGCATCCACGGTCATTCCATGAAGGTCATCATCGACGGAGGAAGTTGCCACAACTTGGCAAGTGAAGAGCTGTGTTCCAAGCTACAATTGGTCAAGATGAAGCATCCTCATCCCTACAAGGTCCAATGGCTTAGCGACTCCGGTACCATCCACGTCGAGCATACCGTTCAATTCTCCTTCAAGATTGGAGCTTACAAAGTCACCTTGGAGTGTGATGTGGTTCCTCATACGTATCCAGCGTATCTATAATTTATGATGTATTCATGTTGTTATTTCATCATTCTTGGATGTTTTACAGTCATTTTATAGCAACTTTATATCATTATTTGGGACTAACCTATTGACCCAGTACCCAGTGCCAGTTGCTATTTTTTGCTTGTTTTTTACATCACGGGAAATCAATACCAAACGGACTCCAAACGCAAAGAAAATCCACGGGGATTTTTTATGGGCCACAAGATTGGGCCAGAGTTGCACCTGAGGGTGCCCCGAGGAGGGCACAACCCACCAGGGCGTGTCAGGCCCCCCTGGCACGCCCAGGTGGGTTGTGCCCACCTCAGTGGCCTCCCGCACCCCCTCTTTGCACTATAAATTCCCAAATATTCCGAAACCCATCGGGGTTAACCTAGATCAGAAGTTCCACGGCCGCAGGGCTCCGTAGCCACCGAAAACCAATCTAGACCCGTTCCGGCACCCTGCCTGAGGGGGGAATCAACTTCGGTGGCCATCTTCATCATCCCGGCGGCCACCACAATGAGGAGGGAGTACTCCACCCTCGGGGCTGAGGGTTTGTACCAGTATCTATGTGTTTTCTCTCTCTCTCTCTCTCTCTCTCTCTCTCTCTCTCTCTCTCTCTCTCTCTCTCTCTCTCTCTCTCTCTCTCTCTCTCTCTCTCTCTCTCTCTCTCTCTCTCTCTCTCTCTCTCTCTCTCTCTCTCTCGTGATCTATATCATGGGCTTTGTTAATATAGTCGGATCGTATGATGTTTCTCCCCTCTATACTCTTGTTGTGATGAATTGAATCTTTACCCTTGAAAGTTTTGTCATGTTGGATTGAATATTCAGAGATGAGAACACATGATATATGTCTTGCGGTATGAATACTTGAGGTGAAAATTGGGGTATCTAATTGATTCACTTCATATATGTTATGGCATTCAACTCGCGGATTCCCGCGGTGATATTGGGGTAATCTATGCTTAGGGGTTGATGCACATTTTTCTCCGACGGAAACTTAGGGGTCTCTTAATAGTTCTTTGTGTGGATTGAGCATTATGAATATGAACTTGCTTTGGTGTTATCTTAGTACGGACTCTAGGATAGATCAAACGGAAAAAATAGCTTTGTGTTATTTTAGTACGAACTCTTGAATAGATCAAATGGAAAGAATAGCTTTGAGGTGGTTTCGTGCCCTACAAAAAAATTCCTATCTTTTGTTCTCCGCTAATACGAACTCGGGAGTGATTCTTCGTTACACTTTGAGGGATTATCATATGATCCAACTATGTTAGCATTCTTGAGAGGTCGCACTGGTGAAAGTACGGACCCTAGGCCTTGTTTTTAAGCATTGCAATACCGTTTTTGTGCCCGTTTACTATTTTCTACCTTTATGTTTTTATTTATTCAGATTATAAAAATATATTTCTACCATCCGTATTACACTTTTATTACCATCTCTTCGCCGAACTAGTGCACCTATACAATTTGCCATTGTATCGCGTGTGTTGGGGACACAAGAGATTTCTTGTATTTGGTCGCAGGGTCGTTTGAGAGAGACCATATTCATCCTACACCTCTCACGGATTGATAAACCTTAGGACATCCACTTGAGGGAAAATTGCTACAGTCCTACAAAACTCTGTGCTTGGAGGGCCAACACGTGTCTACAAGAATAAAGTTGCGTAGTAGACATCAAGCTCTTTTCTGGCGCCGTTGCCGGGGAGGTGAGTGCTTGAAGGCATATCTTTAGATCTTGCAATTTAATCTTTTAGTTTCTTGTTTATCACTAGTTTGGTCTATAAAAGAAAACTAAATAAAATGGAATTTAGTTTGCATCATATTATTGATCATCTTTATAATATCTTTCTTGAAAATGATGCATCGGAGAATTGTGCTCAATTGTTAGAAGAAGAAGTCAATAGAATGCTTGGCACGAAGTATTTGAATGATGAGCATGATTGCAATGTTGTTAGTGTGAATTCTTTGAATATCCAAAATGCTAATGATGATTGCACAAGTCATGACAAAAATGTTTCTTATAAGCATGTCACTTTTTGCAGAGTAAATTGGGAGTGCCTTTGCACACCAAAAAGGGAAGATAAATTTTGTAAGAAGCATAAATATTTAGAAACAAGAAAGTTGCAATAGAGGCTAGATGATTGTGCTGGAAGAATTAATTTTTTCGCCATCCTTGTGAACTTTGCAATGAACATGGTCATTTAAATCTCTAATGCCAATTCTTCCATGATCAAATCATGTCCAAACATTGTGATAACTTGATTACCCTTGAGCATCATAAAGAGATTAGTCTTATTTTGGGGTAAGAAGAAATGAAACGTATAACTAAGGGTATTCCAAAATTTAATCTCGAAAGATTTCTTGATTTTGATCTAGAGGAAATTTATATGTTTTGTGCGGTGAATTGCATTGAGAATCCTTATATTGCCAACTATCTAAAGTCAAGAGAACAAATAGAATATGAAGATAGTACTAATGAAATGGAAAATATTTCCCAAAACCCTCCTAGTGTTTATTATGATGAATCAGGTAATGAGGAGGAGCTTCCTATCCAACCAATCTCATCAATAAGAAGCTTGAAAATATTAATCAAACCCACACATGATGTGGTGAAGAAGAAGAAAATAAGAAAGAAGAGAGGTAAAAAGGTATCTCTCCCAAATAAGGTTGCTCCTATTATTGTTGTGCCTCACGAAAATGAATCAAAAATAATTATGGAAGATGATGCACTTGATGATGATTTTCAAGCCAAATGATCTCATATTGTGCACAAGGGTGCATATTGGAATGATCTCATATTGTGCACAAGGGTGCATATTGGAATGGCAAACAATGTTGCCTAAGGAAGTTTTCATTTTCTTTGGACGAAAAAACCATTTTTCATTTTCCGAGTGCCCCAAAGGAGGTTTTTTTGTGAAGGACCTCCCAAATAATTGTTGCAAAATTGGACCAAATCATTTTTATAAAATACTAGGCCATATTTAATGCATAATTAACAAAATGGTTGGGTGCAAAAAGTTTTGATCCACCTCTCGTGAAAAAGACAAATTTCCGCCGATTCAGTTGGAAGCGGGTCAAATTTGAACTGCAGCTGCCTCATAGTTTGCTATTTATTTTTCCAAAATCATTTCTAGTTACATAAGTACCTATTTAATCAGAGAAACACCAAAAAATTCCAAGATTCAACCACTAGCTAGGAACGGTCATTCCGCCGCTTTCGACCGCATTTTGAAACGGGCACAAAAATTCAAAAAATCAAAAATTGGGAAACCTTCGCATTGTGTCATTATATGTGGCCAAGTTCCCAGGAAAAATAACAAACTTGTAATACGGCAATTATTTTAAAAAAAGTGTTCTCAGAAATGAGCTATCATCTCTGAAGATTCATGGCTTTCAAGCCAAATGATCAATCTTGTGGCCACATTCGTGGCATAGTTTGTTCAAATGATCTCATATTGTGCACAAGAGTGCATATTGGAATGGCAAACAATGTTGCCTAAGGAAGTTTTCATTTTCTTTGGACGAAAAAACCATTTTTCATTTTCCGAGTGCCCAAAAGGAGGTTTTTTTGTGAAGGACCTCCCAAATAATTGTTGCAAAATTGGACCAAATCAATTTTCTAAAATACTAGGACATATTTAATGCACAATTGACAAAATGGTTGGGTGCAAAATTTTTGATCCACCTCTCGTGAAAAAGACAAATTTCCGCCGATTCAGCTGGAAGCGGGTCAAATTTGAACTGCAACTGCCTCATAGTTTGCTATTTATTTTTTCCAAAAATCATTTCTAGTTACATAAGTACCTATTTAATCATAAATACATGGTTTGGTGGCGATACGTCGAGGTTTGGGCGGTGGCCGAGGGCCCCAACTCTAGAGCGCATAAACTCGCATGCCCGCCACGTGGTCACCGCGTGACCGTGGCGTTGCCATGTGTTCTGGGCGGCCTAGGTATGTCTAGTGGGTTGGGCACTCCCCAGGTAGGTGCTAGGAAGAGAATCACAACATAAGATTCTCACGAGGAGACCTATCGATGCTCAAACATGAATAAGCAGCCAAGTGTTTGATTTATGATGCGGAAATGCACATGGCTAATGGGCGTGAGTTTTGGCTGAGGATGATCAGTTACTAAGAAGACCGTCTTCACAAATTTTCACCTCAAAAGGAGGAGCCTAGGTGGTACTTGCTTTACAAAGTACCACACTGGACATAAAAACGAATGTTGAAGCTCGGCTCAAAATAATGAATGGATTGAGCTGGCATTTGGTGGAGGATGGTTATTTGGGCATAGGAAAGCACTGTAGAAAATGGATACTATTTGGATATGCCAAAATGGTACTTCCTTCACAAAGTGCTGCTCTGAACAGAATAGGAAAATGAATATTTTCGAATTATTTTTGAACTAGGCAAGGAATGTTTTTGACATATTTGATGAAGATATGATCCAAAACATTTATGAGTTTTTTTTGGGAATTTTTGGAATAACAGAAATATAGGTTGCTTCACAACCTAGGGCAAAAACTGCCACATGGACATGACACCTAGGCAAAACTGATGAGATGGCGCCTAGTCATCACAACCCACCACAATCTACAAGGCTATGACCATCTATATTGGTCATTAACAACTAGAAATAAGGCAGCGGACTAGCACTGTTTGCTTTGTGACCATTTCGTGTAAGGAAATTACGACCTTTCTGACCAAAATGGTCGCAATGGTTTGGGGTTTGGAGCCCCCCGAACAGCTTTTGACCAATTGGTCTGAAATGGTCATAGATCTATGACCAATTCTTCCAGGGTCACTGACAGAAGGTCACTAGTTGACATATTTCTTGTAGTGTATCTTTTATTCATCTTATTTTGCTTAGTTCGACGATAGCATTATAAGATGATCTCTCACTAAATTTCAAGGTATTAGTGTTCTCCCTGAGTATGCACCGTTGCGGAAGTTCGTCGTGCCAAGACACCACATGATGATCGGGTGTGATAAGCTCTACGTTCACATACAACGGGTGCAAGCCAGTTTTGCACACGCAGAATACTCGGGTTAAACTTGACGAGCCTAGCATATGCAGATATGGCCTCGGAACACTGAGACCGAAAGGTCGAGCGTGAATCATATAGTAGATATGATCAACATAGTGATGTTCACCATTGAAAACTACTCCATCTCACGTGATGATCGGACATGGTTTAGTTGATATGGATCACGTGATCACTTAGATGATTAGAGGGATGTCTATCTAAGTGGGAGTTCTTAAGTAATTTGATTAATTGAACTTTAATTTATCATGAACTTAGTACCTGTAGTATTTTGCATGTCTATGTTGTTGTAGATAGATGGCCCGTCTGTTGTTCCGTTGAATTTTAATGTGTTCCTTGAGAAAGCAAAGTTGAAAGATGATGGTAGCAATTACACGACTCGGGTCCGTAATTTGAGGATTATCCTCATTGCTGCACGTAAGAATTACGTCTGGAAGCACCGCTAGGTGCCAAACCCGCTGCAGAGCAACGCCAGATGTTATGAACGTCTGGCGAGCAAAGCTGATGACTACTCGATAGTTCAGTGTGCCACGCTTTATGGCTTAGAACCGGGACTTCAACGACGTTTTGAACGTCATGGAGCATATGAGATGTTCCAGGAGTTGAAGTTGATATTTCAAGCAAATGCCCAGATTAAGAGATATGAAGTCTCCAATAAGTTTTACAGCTGCAAGATGGAGGAGAATAGTTCTGTCAGTGTGCATATACTCAAAATGTCTGGGTATAACAATCACTTGATTCAACTGGGAGTTAATCTTCCGGATGATAGTGTCATTGACAGAATTCTTCAATCACTGCCACCAAGCTACAAGAGCTTCGTGATGAACTATAACAAGCAAGGGATGGATAAGACAATTCCCGAGCTCTTCGCAGTGCTAAAGGCTGCGGAGGTAGAAATCAAGAAGGAGCATCAAGTGTTGATGGTCAACAAGACCACCAGCCAAGAAAAGGGTAAAGGGAAGAAGGGAAATTCAAGAAGAACGGCAAGCAAGTTGTTGCTCAAGTGAAGAAGCCCAAGTCTGGACCTAAGCCCGAGACCGGGTGCTTCTCCGCAAAGGAACTGGTCATTTGAAGCGGAACTGCCCCAAGTATTTGGCGGATAAGAAGGATGGCAAGGTGAACAAAGGTATATGTGATATACATGTTATTGATGTGTACCTTACTAATGCTCGCAGAGCACTGGTATTTGATATCGGTTCATTGCTAATATTTGCAACTCAAACAGGACTACGGATTAAGGGAAGATTGGCTAAGGACGAGGTGATGATGCCCATGGGAAATGGTTCCAAAGTCGATGTGATCGCGGTCGGCACGCTACCTCTACATCTACCTTCGCGATTAGTTTTAGACCTGAATAATTGTTATTTGGTGCCAGCGTTGAGCATGAACATTATATCTGGATCTTGTTTGATGCGAGACGGTTATTCATTTAAATCCGAGAATAATGGTTGTTCTATTTATATGAGTAATATCTTTTATGGTCATGCACCCCTAAAGAGTGGTCTATTTTTGATGAATCTCGATAGTAGTGATATACATATCCATAATATTGAAGCTAAAAGATGCAGAGTTGATAATGGTAGTGCAACTTATTTGTGGCACTGCCGTTTAGGTCATATTGGTGTAAAGCGCATGAAGAAATTCCATTCTGATGGACTTTTGGAATCACTTGATTATGAATCACTTGGTACTTGCAAACCATGCCTTATGGGCAAGATGACTAAAACGCCGTTCTCCGGAACTATGGAGCGAGCAACAGATTTGTTGGAAATCATACACACTGATGTATGTGGTCCGATGAATGTTGAGGCTCGCGGCGGGTATCATTATTTTCTCACCTTCAGATGATTTAAGCAGATATGGGTATATCTACCTAATGAAACATAAGTCTGAAACATTTGAAAAGTTCAAAGAATTTCAGAGTGAAGTGGAAAATCATCGTGACAAGAAAATAAAGTTTCTGCGATCTGATCATGAAGGAGAATACTTGAGTTACAAGTTTGGTCTTCATTTGAAACAATGCGGAATAGTTTCGCAACTCATGCCACCCGGAACACCACAGCGTAATGGTGTGTCCGAACATCGTAATCGTACTTTACTAGATATGATGCGATCTATGATGTCTCTTACTGATTTACCGCTATTGTTTTGGGGTTATGCTTTAGAGACGGCTGCATTCACGTTAAATAGGGCACCATCTAAATTCGTTGAGACGACGCCTTATGAACTGTGGTTTGGCAAGAAGCCAAAGTTGTCGTTTCTTAAAGTTTGGGGCTGCGATGCTTATGTGAAAAAGCTTCAACCTGATAAGCTCGAACCCAAATCGGAGAAATGTGTCTTCATAGGATACCCAAAGGAGACTGTTGGGTACACCTTCTATCACTAATCCGAAGGCAAGACATTCGTTGCTAAGAATGGATCCTTTCTAGAGAAGAAGTTTCTCTCAAAAGAAGTGAGTGGGAGGAAAGTAGAACTTGATGAGGTAACTGTACCTACTCCCTTATTGGAAAGTAGTTCATCACAGAAATCTGTTCCTCTGACTACTACACCAATTAGAGAGGAAGCTAATGATGATGATCATGTAACTTCAGATCAAGTTACTACCAAACCTCGTAGGTCAACCAGAGTAAGAACCGCACCAGAGTGGTACGGTAATCATGTTCTGGAGGTCATGTTACTTGACCATGACAAACCTACGAACTATGAGGAAGTTATGATGAGCCCAGATTCCACAAAATGGCTTGAGGCCATGAAGTCTGAGATGGGATCCATGTATGAGAACAAAGTGTGGACTTTGGTTGACTTGCCCGATGATCGGCAAGCCATGCATCAAGAATAAATGGATCTTCAAGAAGAAGCCTGACGCTGACGGTAATGTTACTGTCTACAAAGCTCGACTTGTTGCGAAAGGTTTTCAACAAGTTCAAGGAGTTGACTATGATGAGACTTTCTCACCTGTAGCGATGCTTAAGTCCGTCTGAATCATGTTAGCAATTGCCGCATTTTATGATTATGAAATTTGGCAAATGGATGTAAAGACTGTGTTCCTGAATGGATTTCTGGAAGAAGAGTTGTATATGATGCAACCTGAAGGTTTTATCGATCCAAAGGATGCTAACAAAGTGTGCAAGCTCCAGCGATCCATCTATGGACTGGTGCAAGCATCTCGGAGTTGGAATAAACGTTTTGATAGTGTGATCAAAGCATATGGTTTTATATGAGACTTTTGGAGAAGCTCAGATTTTACAAGAAAGTGAGTGGGAGCTCAGTAGCATTTCTAATATTATATGTGGATGACATATTGTCGATTGGAAATGATATAGAATTTCTGGATTAGCATAAAAGGATACTTGAATAAGAGTTTTTCAATGAAAGACCTCGGTGAAGCTGCTTATATATTGGGCATCAAGATCTATAGAGATAGATCAAGACGCTTAATTGGAATTTCACAAAGCACATACCTTGATAAAGTTTTAAAGAAGTTCAAAATGGATCAAGCAAAGAAAGGGTTCTTGCCTGTGTTACAAGGTGTGAAGTTGAGTCAGACTCAATGCCCGACCACTGCAGAAGATAGAAAGAAAATGAAAGACGTTCCCTATGCTTCAGCCATAGGCACTATCATGTATGCAATGTTGTGTACCACACCTGATGTGTGCCTTGCTATTAGCTTAGCAGGGAGGTACCAAAGTAATCCAGGAGTGGATCACTGAAAAGCGGTCAAGAACATCCTGAAATACCTGAAAAGGACAAAGGATATGTTTCTCATTTATGGAGGTGACAAAGAGCTCATCGTAAATGGTTACGTCGAAGCAAGATTCGACACTGATCCGGATGACTCTAAGTCACAAACCGGATACGTGTTTATATTGAACGGTGGAGCTGTCAGTTGGTGCAGTTCTAAACAAAGCATCGTGGCGGGATCTACGTGTGAAGCGGAGTACATAGCTGCTTCAGAAGCATCAAATGAAGGAGTCTGGATGAAGGAGTTCATATCCAATCTAGGTGTCATACCTAGTGCATCGGGTCCAATGAAAATCTTTTGTGACAATACTGGTGCAATTGCCTTGGCAAAGGAATCCAGATTTCACAAGAGAACCAAGCACATCAAGAGACGCTTCAATTCCATCCGCGACCAAGTCAAGGAGGGAGACATAGAGATTTGCAAGATACATACGGATCTGAATGTTGCAGACCCGTTGACTAAGCCTCTCTCACGAGCAAAACATGATCAGCACCAAGACTCCATGGGTGTTAGAATCATTACTTTGTAATCTAGATTATTGACTCTAGTGCAAGTGGGAGACTGAAGGAAATATGCCCAAGAGGCAATACTAAAGTTTTTACTTATATTTTCTTATATCATGATAAATGTTTATTATTCATGCTAGAATTGTATTAACTGGAAACGTAGTACATGTGTGAATACATAGACAAACAGAGTGTCATTAGTATGCCTCTACATGACTAGCTCGTTGAATCAAAGATGGTTAAGTTTCCTAGCCATAGACATGAGTTGTTATTTGATTAACGGGATCACATCATTAGAGAATGATGTGATTGACTTGACCCATTCTGTTAGCTTAGCATACGATCGTTTAGTATATTTATATTGCTTTCTTCATGCACTACTAGGGAAAAGCCTATACACAGAATCTTAGCAGCAGCGCGGCTCAAAAAGGAGTGCTGCTGCTAATTAGTAGTAGCGCATGTGCGGGAAACTCGCTACTGACAAGTTTTTAGCAGTAGCACGCTCAGTGTAAATTGCGCTGCTACAAATATCGACCGGTGGTGTCCACCAAACTCCATTTAGCAGCAGCACGGTGCCGCGAGCCGCGCTACTGCTATGGATGTAGTAGTAGCGCGCTTTTCCTGAGGTCGCTGCTGCTAAATTTCAAATATCCACACTTTTTTGTCCCCGTTAGCAGTAGCGCCGTTGCCCAAAGCGCGCTGCTACTACTTCCTTAGCAGCAGCGCGTTTTAGCTCCCGCGCTACTACTAATCCGCACCAACCCACCACCTTTTCCCCACCCGTCCCTCCCCCTCCCCCTCCTCTCTTCCCTTTCCCCTACCTCCCACATGCTCCCCTCTCACTCTTCTTCTTCCTCAATACTTCTCCCCCATTACTCTCCCTCTTCTATCTACCTTTCTCTCTCTTCATTACTCCTACCTAACTACACCACCTCCATAAATGCATCTCCATTCCCTTTTTCCTTCCCCCTCCACTAGTTGAAGTTGTCTCCTCCCAAATTAGGTAGCTAGGTAGATGTAGGATTTAGTTAAGTGACCTATTTGCCCCCTAACTAGATCTATCTTTGTCAAGAAGAGGTTTGTGCACTTTTGATCTCCCTACAACATCATCTCCACCGTGTGCTCGATCTCGAGATAGAGGTGATTAAAATTTCATGCTTTTGAGTGTGGCATGTTTATGGAAATTGTCTGTGTGGCATGAGTTGACGCCAAATTGTGCTTTTGAGTTGCCTATGTTTTGCCAAAATGTCGATTTATTTACGTTTCGGCGAATTCCAGGCAAACTCTAGATCCATATATGTCCTATTTTTAGGGAAGGTCATGCCAAATTTTTGTATGCCTTTGATGCATGCATGCATTTTTATAATCAATTTGTTTTATTATTACCGTGCAGACGTTCATGATGGTCAGTGGAACGATGGTGGACAAGTGGTTGCGGTCGGCGGTGCAGGACATGAAAGAAAATAACCTGACAGAGGTTTTATGTCCGTGTCGAAAGTGCAAAGGAACAGTTTGGCTCGACCCCTATGACGATGGTCGTGTCGAACCGCACCTGCTCATGACTGGTTTCATGGATGGCTATACTCGGTGGATAACTGAAGATGAGGATGACGATGTTGAGGATGCCGACGGGGCAGGCAATGATGACACGGGGCAAGACGAAGAGATGATCGATAATGGCGGCGGGGAAGAGGCCGGACATGGCGGCGGAGAAGGGGTCGGACATGGCGGAGGAGAAGGGGCCGGACATGGCGGCGGAGAGAACGACATGGACTCCACGCAGCAGATTTCGTTGGTACTAAGTACAATCGTGCGGGACCCTCATGTTCAAGCATTGCTTCGCAAGGAGACGAGTACTGAGAGACCTGCTTCTAGAGAGGAGGCTAAGCTGGAGCAACTGGTGGTACACTCGAACACTCCATTGTATGATGGTTGCAATCCTGAGGTGACCCGCTTGAGTTTCACGCTCCAACTCCTGAAGACGAAGGCTAAAAACAAATGGACCGACACTAGCCTCGATGAGCATCTCAAGTACCTAAAGGATGTTCTTCCCGCGGGTAATCTATGTCCTACTAGTGTTGATGAGGCCAAGAAGATCGTGTGCCCTCTTGATCTGCCACACGTTAGATACCAAGCATGCATCAACGCTTGCATAATTTATCGGAAAGAGCACGCAGAAAAAACAAGCTGTCCGGTGTGCAATGCTTCTTGATACAAGAAGGCCGGGAAGAAATGTCCCCAGAAAGTTGTATGGTACTTACCGATCACTCCCTGTCTCCAGAGGTATTTTGTAGATCCCAAGGAAGCAAAGCTAATGCGCTGGCACACGGAGAGGAAGAAGCCCGACGATGGAGATGATCTGAAGCTAAGACACGTGAAGGATGGAAGCCAGTGGAGAGCGTTGAACAGCATCTATCAGTATTTTGAATGTGATGCAAGGAACATCGTGCTTGGCGCGTGTACCGATGGCATGAATCTGTTTGGCAACCAGAACACCAACCATAGCACATGGCCCGTGTTTGTATGGATGTACAACCTCCCCCCTGGTTGTGCATCAAATCGAAGTACATTCACATGAGCATGCTTATTCAAGGGCCGAAACAACCAGGAAATAATATTAATTTATATCTGGGGCTACTTTAAGAGGAGTTAGACACGTTATGGAAAACACCGCCAAGACATGGGACGCCAAAGAAAGGCGTAGTATTTCAACATGAGAGCGCGCCCGATCACGACGGTGGTACACGACTATCTCATTACGGATATGTGGCAGGCCAGGTGTGCCATGGATATTGCGGATGCACGCGGTGCATGGATGATACGACGTCTCAGCAGCTAACTTCAAGGAAAGATGGCGGGTCTGGGAAAATCGTGTACATGGGGCATCGAAGATGGCTTGAACAAGATGACCCATGGAGAAACCGTGGAGATCTATTCAATGGTCACGTTGAGCATCGAGGACCTCCACGTAAGCAGAGCGGTGCCGAAATCGATGAGCTGTTGAAAAGCTGGAAGGAGTGCCCCGCGCCGGGAAAGACGATGAGAAAGGCGCCGGAGCCGTTGCTGAAGGTATGGAAGATGAGGTCTGTGTTCTAGGACTTGGAGTACTGGCACAAACTCGATACACCTCACTGCCTTGATCAAATGCATATCTGTAAGAATGTCCTTGAGAGCTTGCTCGCAACACTGATGAACATGTCGGATAAGACCAAGGATGGGCCGAAGGCAAGAAAAGACTTGCAAGATTTGAAAATCAGGGAAGATCTGCACATGCCGCCCCGTAAAATGTCAGACGAGACAGAGAAGGAGACAGAGGCACGGGAGAATAAGGGCAAGAAAATAAAGAAAGAGGATTATTGCCCCCCTTCTTGCTTCACCTTAAGTCAGGCTGAGATCAATCAATTCTTTAAGTGCCTTACCAGAGTCAAAGTTAGTTCCGGTTATTGTGGCAAGATAAGCAGATATCTAGACACGGACAAGAAAAGGTTCAGCGGGATGAAGTCTCATGACTGTCATGTGATGATGACGCAGATACTACATGTTGCCCTTAGAGGGATAATGGACAAGCACGTCCGTGACACGCTTATTGGTCTCTGCAACTTTTCGATGTCATCTCTCGAAAGTCGATCAGTGTGAAGCAGCTCCGAAGGCTACAGGAAGAGATCGTTGTGATACTGAATGAGCTTGAGATGTACTTCCCGCCCGCGTTCTTTGACGTGATGGTGCATCTGTGTGTCCATATTGTGGATGACATAATAGACTGGGGCCGTCATTCCTGCACAACATGATGCCGCTTTGAGAGGATGAATGGGATCATCAAAGGATTCGTTTCAGAACATGTCCCGTCCGGATGGAAGCATCGTCCCAGGCTATTTGACACAAGAGTGCATCTCTTTACGTGAGAATTTTCTATATGGCGCAGACCAGCCGCCGGTATTAGTGTTGGTTTGCCCGTTAACAAGCACGATGGGAGGCTCAAGGAGATGGTCATCGCAACGGTCGCGAGGAACTGCACGTGGCATACTCAGATCGACGCAACGACTTTGACAGAGCAAACTTGGTAGTACTACAACACCTAGACGAGGTAGATCCTTTCGTGGCAATCGCACAAAGAAATTATCGCAAAGAAGTATCGTGACCGGGGTATGCGGATTGACGCCGGTTACTAGAGAGCACAGCTCCACTTTCCTGCATTGGTTCAAAGAGCATATTATTGCTAATCCCCCGGAGGAGGGCTCTAAGGACGGATTGCTCATATACGCCTTAGCACATGGCCCCTCGCCCAACCTCGTAACCTATCAGGCATATGATATCAACGGATACACGTTCTACACGGAGGCCAAACATATGGACAGTGATGATCATAACTCAGGGGTGACGATGGAATGCATGACCGGCAGCGACAACGGTGCAACTGAACGATTTTATGGAAGGGTCGAGGAGATCTGGGAGCTTGACTACTCTGGACTGCACAACACGACGATGTTCCGTGTCAGATGGGCTAAGAATGTCGAAAGAGAAAATCGGATTTTCACTACCATGACTATACCCGACGCCAAGAGCGCTACCATGAATGCTATCGCAAAAAACGAGCCATGGGTACACGCTAAGCACGTGACACAATGCTTCTTCAAAACCGACCCATGCAATCCCAGTCGTGTTGTCGTGAGGAGAGGCAAAAGGAACATCATTGGAATGGATGGAGTCGCCAACGAGGAAGACTATGATCAGTACGGCAACCCAATGAGGGAAGATGACGATGATGATGAAGTATACGTCAAAATAAGAATCAATACTACATTACCTAAGAAAAACCGTACTCCATGGAAAAGGCAAAGTCACAATGAGGGGCTCAATTATTCTTCGACGAACAAGAAGGGAAAGAAGCTGACCCAAAAACGAAAACGTCAGCGCTGAGGAACCGTATGTTATCGGTCAAATGATGTAATATATATGTTCCTATTTTGTATACACATGACTTAGCCATGCATTATTATGCATGGGTCCAATGATGTAATATATACGTCCCTATTTTGCATACATATTTAACCGTCAAATGATGCAATATATATCGCCTCCCTTCGCTCACTGCTCTCGGAAATAAAAGTGGGAGAAAATAAAGGAAAAGAAAAGGAAAACTGGCAGATAGCGAAGGTAGTAGCAGCGCTTTTGTCTAAACCGCTATAGCTATCAAGGTAGTAGTAGCGCATTTTTCAGATAAACCGCTACAGCTACTGAAGATAGTAGCAGCACGTTTTGTCCAAATGCGCTGCTGCTACGTCCACTTAACCCAAAATTCTCACTATCCCTGCTTCATCCCGCCTTTTCCCCAAATCCCGCTCTCTCTTCCTCGTCGCTCGCCCCGACCCGGCGCGGCCTTCGCCCCGACCAGCCCTCGCCCCGACCCGACCCAGCGCGCCCCTGTAACACCCCGGATACAACTTTCCATATTCGGAACTCCAACTCTTGCCTTTTCCGGAGATGTGTTATTTTATTTCCTCCGTGGTTGGGTTTTTGTCTTTTGTTTTTGCATTTTGTGTTTATGTCTTGCATCTCATCTCATGGCATCATGTGCATTGCATCGGCATTGTTTTCATAAAACTTGCTTCTGCTCGTAGTTGCCGCTTCTTCCTGTCTCTGTTGACCTGTCATATCAACCGGGCCGCCCTCTTCTCTCTCTTCTCTGAGCCTGTCAAAACCTTTTGTCTCCATGGCGTTTTGCCAAACCTGTCGCGCGCGTGTCTGAAACTCCCCCGAACCCGACCCGGGCAGTCGTTACCGTTGTGTCCGGATCATCCCCAAACGTCTACAAAACATCTCCGTTTTGTTTATTGGACTCCCTAACCTATTTTATTCTCGGTCGTTTGATTTCGATCGGAGGGACTAAATACCCCTAGCCTAATCCACCGGATGTATATATAAATCAGTCCAAACCCTAGACTAGGCAGACCCTTCAATCATTTACTCCCCGCAGCCGCAAAAAACCTCCACCCTGTCTCCTCCTCCTTGGGATCCCTCCCGATCCAAATCACCAACCGGCCGCCACTTCCTCCTCGCTTTCCAAATCGGGCCAACCCCAACCTACCGATTCCATCGATCCATCCCTCCTACCAGGACACCCGCAAGAGAGCCAGGGTCGATCCTGCTCATCCCGAAGCGCCACCGTCGGAGCTGCTCCGCCGCCTGCAGTTGCGCCCTGCCTCCTCCCTCCTTTCCTCTGTCTCTCCTCACGTTCTCTCTCCTCATGCCTTGCAGAGGAGTCTGCCATGGCCGCCGCCGCCTCGGGTCCTTCGCAGATCCGTCGCGGAGCTCCGTCAGCCGCCGTCGTTGCTCAAACCCGCCGGAACGGGCCCCACCTCCTCTCGCTGGATCCGCCCTTCCTGTCCCCGCTGAACCCTCGCTTCGCCGCCGGCGAAGTTCGTCATGCAAGCGCCCCGCCAGAGCGGATCGGGAGGAGCCCGATCCAGCTCGTCCCTTCGCCGTTGACCGACGTCCCTCCGTGGGCCTCCCAGCCCGGCCCAAGATCGCGAGGCCAGCGCCCTTCCACCGGCCCGCAGCTCCCGCCAAGCCTGCAGCCAGCTCCACCGACCGGCTTGGCCCAATGTGAGCAGCTCCTCAGCCTCCAGCCAGCCCGCAACGTTTTTTTCAGTTCGACGTTTAATCAATTTTCTAGAGTGTGTCAGCTTTTACGTAAAACCCCTAAGCATCATGCATTTAATATCTCTCAAACGTGCATCGGATTAAAATTATTTATATATGTAAAATGCTCAGAAAATTGTGTAGATTAATAATATGTCATTTCCATCCATGTTTAAAATGTTTAAATTGATGTTTGCATTAATTTGCTAATAATGCCATGTTGAAATGATTTATTTCATAACTAAATAACCGTAGCTCCAATTTTAACAAACTTTATATGTAAATGGGGTAGAAAAATGCATAGTTTAACATGGTGCAGTTTATTTTCCTGTTTAACAACTCTATAATATGTTTTAGGGCAGAACAGTACCGAATCTAAAATATTACTCATGAGGATTTTCCGGAATTGTTGTTTCTTATTTCCGGCCTCATTTAAACTTGCCTAAATAGTTAGTTTAATTATGTTTCACCTCTTGCCATGTTTAACAACATTTAATATTGTTGAGTACCTAAACGAGATCAAACTAAATATGTCAATGTGGTGTTTTGTCAATATGCAACCCGTTGCATATTGAGCTCCACTTAATTGGTAGTATTGTTTGTTGCATATTGCCATGCCATACCTCATTAAACCGGACATGCATCATACTTGATTGTGCATCACGCCATGTTTATGCTTGTGCATTTACCATGTTGTTTGTTTCTTTCCGGTGTTGCTTCTCGGTTCCGGTAATGTTGCGATTGTGAGGATTCGTTCGACTACTTCCGTTCGTCTTCTTCATGGACTCGTTCTTCTTCCTTGCGGGATTTCGTGCAAGATGACCGCTACCTCAGATCTCACTACTATCATTGCTATGCTAGTTGCTTCGTTCTATCGCTATGCTGCGCTACCTATTACCTGCTTATCAAGCCATCCCAAATTGCTGTGTCGCCTCTAACCTTTGTCACCCTTCCTAGCAAACCCTTGTTTGGCTATGTTACCGCTTTCGCTCAGCCCTTTTATAGCGTTGTTAGTTGCGGTGAAGATGAAGGTTGTTCCTTGTTGAACATGGAGATGTTGTTCCTTGTTGGAACATGTTTACTTGTTGGGATATCACAATATATCTTATTTAATTAATGCATCTATATACTTGGTAAAGGGTGGAAGGCTCGGCCTTATGCCCGTGTGTTTTGTTCCACTCTTGCCGCCCTAGTTTCCGTCTTATCGGTATTATGTTCCCGGATTTTGCGTCCCTAACGCGGTCGGGTGATTTATGGGACCCCCTTGACAGTTCGCTTTGAATAAGACTTTTCCAGCAAGGCCCAACCTTGGTTTTACCATTTGCCTCACCACCACCTATACCCTTCCCTTGGGTCGGCCAACCCAAGGGTCATCTTTATTTTAGCCCCCCCCCGGGCCAGTGCTTCTCTAAGTGCTGGCCTGAACCGAGTAGACTGCAGGGCCCCCTCGTGGCAACTCGAGGTTTGGTTTTACTCGTAGGATGTCTCATCCGGTGTTGCCCTGAGAACGAGATATGTGCAGCTCCTATCGGGATTGTCGGCGCATCGGGCGGCTTTGCTGGTCTTGTTTTATTGTCTGTCGAAATGTCTTGTAGCCGGATTCCGAGACTGATCGGGTCTTCCCGGGAGAAGGAATATCCTTCGTTGATCGCGAGAGCTTATCATGGGCTAAGTTGGACACCCTGCAGGTATAAACTTTCGAGAGCCGTGCCCGCGTTATGTGGCGATGGGAATTTGTTAATATCCGGTTGTAGTAAACTTGAAGCAAACTCTTCTAAAATACACCAACCATGTGCGTAACCATGAGTGTCTCTTTTCGGGTTGATCGAGAGGAGAACACGGTTTCGGGTTATGTCGACGAAGTAGGAGTTCAGGATCACTTCTTGATCATTACTAGTTGACGACCGCCTTTGTTTCTCTTCTCGCTCTCATTTGCGTATGTTAGCCACCATACTTGGTTAGTCGCTGCTGCAACCTCACCACTTTATCCCTTCCTTTCCCATTGAGCTTTGCTAGTCTTGATACCCATGGTAATGGGATTGCTGAGTCCTCGTGGCTCACAGATTACTACACCACCAGTTGCAGGTACAGGTTATGCGATGATCATGACGCGAGAGCGATGCTTGCTTGCGTTGAGCTCTTCTTCTGCTTCTTCGATCAGGGGATAGGTTCCAGGTCGGCAGCCTGGGCTAGCAGGGTGGATATTGTTTGAGTTTATGTTTATGTTTCATCCGTAGTCGGATGTTGATCTTGTATATGATGTGGTGTTGTATTCGTGTGGCATTGTATGCCTTATGTATGTATCCCCACTATTATGTAATGTTGATGTAATGATATCCACCTTGCAAAGCGTCTTCAAGATGCGCTTCTATCCTTGGTGGGACCTTCGAGTTCCTTTAGGATAGGGTCGCATCTTGGGCGTGACAAGTTGGTATCAGAGCCTCGACCGACCTTAGGAGCCCCCTTGTTTGTTGGCCGTTGTTGAGTCTAGAAGAAAACTATTTTGAGTCTTAGGATTATATATATCGGAGAGTAGGATTCTTTTTACTCCTCAGTCCCTTCGTCGCTCTGGTGAGGTCTCCTGACGTAGATGTTTTGTCTTTCCTCTCCTCAAATTTCACGAAATTTTTTAGGATCACGCGGGTATCTTGGAATCGTTCCGATGGTTTTGTGACGAGAACATTGTTCTTGGTGCCTCCTGACATTTAGGGGTTGTGGCAGTGTCCCGGGGAGTTGAGCTCCGAGGTGTTGTCGCCACAATTTTATCGCTGCAGTTCGAATACCTGAGTTTTACCGACATCGAAATCTCTTTTGTGCGGTTGTTGGTGAGATAACCCGATAACCCAAAGATCGGGCGAGCTCGAGTATTGCTATGACTCAGATAACGGATGCTTTTCAAGGTCGAGGTACACGATTTCGGAGTTTTCTTGGTTATGTGTTGACGGATGGATACAATGGATCTAGGTATTGTTAGTTTGGGTGATATATTTTGTGTCCCAGATCCCCAACACCGATTGCATAACCGTAAAGTTTCGGAGTTTATAGGTGGGAATTCAAGTAGCTCCTAGAATATCTTTTCGACAGATGCATGATATGAGATTGGGTAAATCTCTATCATATGTATTTGTTCCGGCTTATTCTGCAAGCCAAATCCTTTGTTTTGTTTTATTTGTGGTATTCGAGTTGCTTCGAAGTCAAGTGTTGATCCATACCTTCCTTAAACGGTGTTCTCATATTTCTATGAGAGTGCTAATCCTTCTTGATCATCAAGGTCTTCATGTTAATTCTTTTCCAACCGGCGTGCTTCTCTTCAAGTGGATCCGATCATTCCAACATTCGCAAAATCAATTCTAAGCTTTTTCTCAACGGTGTTTGTTTCATCCATCCCAAGTTATCTTTGTTTTCCCGCCCTCCCACCCTTTTTCTTCAGGGACTCAGATTTCTTAATCATGTGTCCTTTTATTTGTGGAACTCTCTTCATTCTTTTCTTTCAATGTTCTTATCCGGTGATTTCCCATGAAGATGCTCAACAGTTTCAAGTTCATCATTCATCATTCTCGTATTCTTTTCCGGTGGATTTAACTCAAGCTTTCAGTGTTGATCATATTCTTTTCCTCGTTTCAAATGTTTCTCCATGCCGATGCACCTCTTAATCATTCACTTCTCGCTATTCATTTGTTCTAGGGTGTTGAAGATATCTCACAAGACTTGTGTTTTCCATTCTCAATCCATTTAAGATATTTCGAGGATGTTTTCCCATTCAAGCTATTCAATTCAACCGGTGCAATCTCTCTTTTCAAACAATCGTTCAACGGTGGTTCTTTTGAGTGGGCCCTAACCCACAGGTCTTTTCCAAGGATCTTACCTGACTCTTCTAATTTTCCCGGAACTATTCTCAAATTCAATTCAAAGTTTGACGTAAGAATGAATTTTCATCAGTCAAATGTCTTTCTCCAAGATCGCTTTCAAATTCTTTTCATTGTTGGCTCAACATCTTTGCTTTTCATTCTCCCGGAGTATCTCAGTAATTTGGTGTTGTTTCTCCTCGTCATTCTTAGCAAGTGAAGACCGAAGAAGGATTTCTCCTAAATCTTGGTCCATTCTCTTGAAGATTCATGATTCTAGCCTCATGTTATCCTCATAATCGTTTTGATTGTGAGATTTATTTTCTTACCATCCGGAGCATTTCTTGAGTTGTTTTCCATTTCTTCCCTCCGAAGGCCATCATGTCATAATTCTTCATTCTCAGCGTGTAGCTATCGTTCTCCAAATCTTAATGGTGAATCGTTCAAATATCCTCTAATCAGTTCATGACCTCTTCATTTTCTTGCATTTAAATTCTCTCAAGCATCTTCATTCGTTTTCCAATTCTTCCCGGTGAATTGTGCCTTTGCTATGTTCATTTTTTTTAATTCTTACGGTGGTTCGTTCAAGATTTCTCTTCCTTCGTTATCATATCAATTCATTCATTCTTTCATTGTTTCAATCCCACCGGTGGCTCCATCAATACCTTCTCAAGTTGGCACTATATCTCTTTTCAATCCCTCAAGAAGAATAAGTAGTATGCCAAATCCATTGCTTGTCATCAAATTTAATTTGATGAACGATAAGCATACAATAAATCTTATTCTTATTTCCTCGAGGTGATTTAATTCTTTTCTTCCGGAGTTTGTTCATGATGAATAAATTCTCGGTTTCAATTCTTTCATCTTTTCTTTTCCCGGAGTTCCAAGCTCTCATCATCACGAAGATCCATCTAAATCATTGCAAGGCTTCACCTTGTGTTTTCAACTTCTCCTAATTTTTTATCATCCTTTTATTACCGGAGTTCAGCATGGAGGCTCTACATGATGGTTCGTCAAGGATTCTTTTCATTCTTCAATTGTTCTTCAAGAATTCTCTCGAAGCTATGATCCGTCAAGCTATACTCTAAAATAAACATGGTGCCCAACACATGTTTTGTTTTGAGGAGTTCAAGCATTCTTCATCGTGCATCCCGAAGTGCAATTCTTTCTACCTTTTGAGATGGTGTTATGTCACTCTTGACAATTTCCTTCATGTTTCATGATTCATATTGTTGTCAAGAATGAGGTATTTTAAATCCATCATTTTCTCTTCGTTCAAGAGATCTTTTCTACCATCAATCTTTTGTTGGAGTTATCTTGGGTCATATTTCACCTAAAGCCTTCCAGTGGGAATGTTGCTAATTGTGGTGCTTATAAATGACCCAAGTTCTTCATTTGTCCTCCCGGTGAAATAAGTTTCTCGTCTCCTTGTTGATAAATCCAATCATTTGTTTCCGTTGGTGGCAGAAGCTCACCTCATAATTTTGAGGTCTTTTCCATAAGCCCACTACAAGCTTATCCTTTCGTTGTTGGTTTTCCAACAACTCCGCTCAATTCTTCTTTGCAAGGGTGTTTTTCCAAGTTCATTTGTGGCGAAGTTGGCATTTTCTTCTCCATTCTTTTACTCCAATGACCTATCTTCTATTCTTTCTTCCGGAGGCTTTGTGATGTTACTCTCTTCGACCCATCATCTCTTTTTTGCAAATATCATGTTCTTTTCCTCGCTTATCCGTTAGCCGGAGTGTCATGTTTTCATTCAAGTTCTTTCATCTTATCAAGTTTTGCCTCTCTTTTCAACCTGAGTGCTGCCTGAAATCCCTCTTACCCATTGCAGTGTGTTGTTGATTTCATCAAGTATCCTCTCATTTGTCAAGTTCATGTTCAATTCCTTCCATTTACAGTCGGAGTGCTGCCCAAATTATATCAATCTTATTCCTTCTCTATCTAGTTTTAACCGGGAGTGGTTTCGAATTCTATCTTGTCCATTAAACTCTTGGTTCTCGTCGTATCCCTTGTTCCTCTTTTCTAACGGAGTGTTTTCAACTTTGCTCATCTTCGTGGTTTTCTTTCTTTCATTTTGCTCAATATCTCAAGGTTCATGGTTTCACTCGTCTGTCGAAGAAGCAACTTACTTTTACCTCTTCTCTTCCTCTTCCGTTTCTCTTCGGTGCCATCCTAGATCTCGGGACGAGATCCTCTCGTAGTGGTGGAGTGTTGTAACACCCCGGATACAACTTTCCATATTCGGAACTCCAACTCTTGCCTTTTCCGGAGATGTGTTATTTTATTTCCTCCGTGGTTGGGCTTTTATCTTTTGTTTTTGCATTTTGTGTTTATGTCTTGCATCTCATCTCATGGCATCATGTGCATTGCATCGGCATTGTTTTCATAAAACTTGCTTCGTCAGAAGTTGCCGCTTCTTCCTGCCTCGTTGACTGTCATATCAACGGGCCGCCCTCTTCTCTCTCTTCTCTGAGCCTGTCAAAACCTTTTGTCTCCATGGCGTTTTGCCAAACCCGTCGCGCGCGTGTCTGAAACTCCCCCGAACCCGACCCGGGCAGTCGTTACCGTTGTGTCCGGATCATCCCCAAACGCCTACAAAACATCTCCGTTTTGTTTATTGGACTCTAATCTATTTTATTCTCGGCCGTTTGATTTCGATCGGAGGACTAAATACCCTAGCCTAATCCACGGATGTATATATAAATCAGTCCAAACCCTAGACTAGGCAGTCCCTTCAATCATTTCCTCCCCGCCGCCGCAAAAAACCTCCACCTGTCTCCTCCTCCTTGGGATCCCTCCCGATCCAAATCACCAACCAAGCCGCCACTTCCCTCCTCGCTTTCCAAATCGGGCCAACCCCAACCTATCGATTCCATCGATCCATCCCTCCTACCAGGGACACCCGCAAGAGAGCCAGGGTCGATCCTCGCTCATCCTGAAGCGCCACCGTCGGAGCTGCTCCGCCGCCGCAGTTGCGCCCGCCTCCTCCCTCCTTTCCTCTCTCTCTCCTCACGTTCTCTCTCCCTCAGCCCTTGCAGAGAGTTCGCCATGGCCGCCGCCGCCTGGTCCTTCAGATCCGTCGCCGGAGCTCCGTCCCAGCCGCCGTCGTTGCTCAAACCCGCCGGAACGGGCCCCACCTCCTCTCGCTGGCTGGATCCGCCTTTCCCGGTCCCCGCTGAACCCTCGCTTCGCCGCGGCGAAGTTCGTTCGTCATGGCGCCCACCGCAGCGGATCGGGAGGAGCCGATCCAGCTCGTCCCTTCCAGCAGCTTGACCGACAAGTCCCTCCGTGTGGGCCTTCCCCGCGTGGGCCTCCCTAGCTCCAGCCCAGCATCGCGAGGCCCAGCGCCCTTCCAGCCGGCCCGCAGCTCCCCGCCAAGCCTGCAGCCAGCTCCACCGACTGGGCTTGGCCCAATGTGAGCAGCTCCCTCAGCCTCCAGTTTCAGCCCGCAACGTTTTTTTTCAGTTCTAGACGTTTAATCAATTTTCTAGAGTGTGTCAGTTTTACAGAAAACCCCCTAAGCATCATGCATTTAATATCTCTCAAACTGTGCATCGGATTAAAATTATTTATATATGTAAAATGCTCAGAAAATTGTGTAGATTAATAATATGTCATTTCCATCCATGTTTAAAATGTTTAAATTGATGTTTGCATTAATTTGCTAATAATGCCATGTTGAAATGATTTATTTCATAACTAAATAACCGTAGCTCCAATTTTAACAAACTTTATATGTAAATGGGGTAGAAAAATGCATAGTTTAACATGGTGCAGTTTATTTTCCTGTTTAACAACTCTATAATATGTTTTAGGGCAGAACAGTACCGAATCTAAAATATTGCTCATGAGGATTTTCCGGAATTGTTGTTTCTTATTTCCGGCCTCATTTAAACTTGCCTAAATAGTTAGTTTAATTATGTTTCAACTCTTGCCATGTTTAACAACATTTAATATTGTTGAGTACCTAAACGAGATCAAACTAAATATGTCAATGTGGTGTTTTGTCAATATGCAACCCGTTGCATATTGAGCTCCACTTAATTGGTAGTATTGTTTGTTGCATATTGCCATGCCATGCCTCATTAAACCGGACATGCATCATACTTGATTGTGCATCGCGCCATGTTTATGCTTGTGCATTTACCATGTTGTTTGTTTCTTTCCGGTGTTGCTTCTCGGTTCCGTAATGTTGCGATTGTGAGGATTCGCTCGACTACTTCCGCTCGCCTTCTTCATGGACTCGTTCTTCTTCCTTGCGGGATTTCGGGCAAGATGACCGCTACTGGATCTCACTACTATCATTGCTATGCTAGTTGCTTCGTTCTATCGCTATGCTGCGATACCTATTACATGTTTATCAAGCCATCCCAAATTGCCATGTCAGCCTCTAACCTTTGTCACCCTTCCTAGCAAACCCTTGTTTGGCTATGTTACCGCTTTCGCTCAGCCCTTTTGTAGCGTTGCAGTTGCAGGTGAAGATGAAGGTTGTTCCTTGTTGGAACATGGAGATGTTGTTCCTTGTTGGAACATGTTTACTTGTTGGGATATCACAATATATCTTATTTAATTAATGCATCTATATACTTGGTAAAGGGTGGAAGGCTCGGCCTTATGCCTGGTGTTTTGTTCCACTCTTGCCGCCCTAGTTTCCGTCTTATCGGTATTATGTTCCCGGATTTTGCGTCCCTAACGCGGTCGGGTGATTTATGGGACCCCTTAACAGTTCGCTTTGAATAAGACTTTTCCAAAGAAGGCCCAACCTTGGTTTTACCATTTGCCTCACCACCACCTATACCCTTCCCTTGGGTCGGCCAACCCAAGGTTCATCTTTATTTAGCCCCCTGACCAGTGCTTCTCTAAGTGCTGGCTCGAACCGAGTAGATCATGGGCCCCTCGTGGCAACTCGAGGTTTGGTTTACTCGTAGGATGTCTCATCCGTGTTGCCTCGAGAACGAGATATGTGCAGCTCCTATCGGGATTGTCGGCGATCGGGCGGCTTTGCTGGTCTTGTTTTATTGCTGTCGAAATGTCTTGTAGCCGGATTCCGAGACTGATCGGGTCTTCCCGGGAGAAGGAATATCCTTCGTTGATCGCAAGAGCTTATCATGGGCTAAGTTGGGACACCCCGCAGGTATAAACTTTCGAGAGCCGTGCCCGCGGTTATGTGGCGATGGGAATTTGTTAATATCCGGTTGTAGTAAACTTGAAGCAAACTCTTCTAAAATACACCAACCGTAAAGCGTAACTCGTGAGTGTCTCTTTTCGGGTTGATCGAGAGGAGAACACGGTTTCGGGTTATGTCGGACGTAAGTAGGAGTTCAGGATCACTTCTTGATCATTACTAGTTGACGACCGCCCTTTGTTTCTCTTCTCGCTCTCATTTGCGTATGTTAGCCACCATACTTGCTTAGTCGCTGCTGCAACCTCACCACTTTATCCCTTCCTTTCCCATTGAGCTTTGCTAGTCTTGATACCCATGGTAATGGGATTGCCGAGTCCTCGTGGCTCACAGATTACTACACCACCGATTGCGTGTACAGGTTATGCGATGATCATGACGCGAGAGCGATGCTTGCTTGCGTTGAGCTCTTCTTCTTTCTTCTTCGATCGGGGATAGGTTCCGTGTCGGCAGCCTGGGCTAGCAGGTGGATATTGTTTGAGTTTCTGTTTATGTTTCATCCGTAGTCGGATGTTGATCTTGTATATGATGTGGTGTTGTATTCGTGTGGCATTGTATGCCTTATGTATGTATCCCCACTATTATGTAATGTTGATGTAATGATATCCACCTTGCAAAGCGTCTTCAAGATGCGCTTCTATCCTTGGTGGGACCTTCGAGTTCCTTTAGGATAGGGTCGCATCTTGGGCGTGACACCCCCGACCCGTCGGCCCTCGCCTCCCTCCTCTGCTTCCTCCCCTCCCAACCTCGGCCGCCGTCAGGCCTGCCTCCTCGCCCCTGCACCCTCTGTAAACCCCCCCCCCCTCTCTCTCTGCTAGGGTTATTCGGTTAATTTACTTAGGTTTTAGTTAGGGCAGTATGTTATTTAGGTTATCTATTTAGTTATGAATTTAGCTAGGTTTCAAAATTAGCTGAATTTATATGCAAATTTGAATTGGACATGTGATATGTGGATATGTCATGTTTTGGACATGTCATGTTTGGAAAATGATCCGAGTGGCCTATGTTATGCTGGAATGTTGATTCATTTCCGTTCCGGTGAATTTCAGGCGCTCGATATGTCCATTTTTTAGCAAAGGTCATGCCGAAATTTCCCGTGAATAAAGGCATTATTTGTGCTACATAGTTGGCATATCGAGTGTTGGCACATAGATTTCTTTTTTATGTCATTTCTCATTTATTCATACTTTTAGAAATAAATGAGGACACTTAATCATAGGAAAGATGTCGAACAACGAAGAAACTAGGCCTTCTGACCAACATGCAGACGAGATGGATTACGAGGGTGAACAAGAGTACCTCGACTATTTGACTGCTAAGCAAGGTTTGCAGGTCGGCCACAATGATGGTACTGACGCCGACATCGACACCGACGGCGCCGGCACCGATGGCGGCGCCGAGACTGGTGGGGAAGGTACCGGGGAAGATATCAAGGGAAGGTACCGCCCCGATGCGCCACCGAAAAGAGGAAGCATAAGAAGCAGAGGATACGAAAACCTAACAAACTAGGGATTGTACGACTTGTGATCACAAAGATGGCACCGGCAAGTTTGAGCCGTTAGAGCGGAAGAACCTCACAAGTGCTATGGGAACCAAGTAGGATGCATCCTACGGAATGTGCGAGCATCAACGATTTATGACTTAAGGAGTAAATAACATTTGACGCAGTTGCCCCTAACGGTTGCACAAGAGATTCAAGTTCCCCGACCGATGATAACATAGAACAACCGTGGATGATCCGAAGATGAAAAAGATTAACAATCACGCCATGGGCATGTTCAGAATGATTTGGCCTCCGGAAAGGGAGGGTGAAACGAGCTATTGAGGCTGATGAACCCCGTCCAAGATTCTGGAGGAAAATCCGACACTTACGGAGAGGAGTTCAAAAGTTCAAGGACACTTGCGCTTATCGAGGCAGCCAAGGCTAAGGCTGCGAAATTCAAGAGCCTTCAAAGAAAGGAACACGGTAGCATCGCCTCGGAAGCCGTGGCTACCTCGGTAAAAGGCCCATATGGGATAAGAAGGATGCGGAACGTGAAGCCGCTGGTCTCCTGACCCCTTCGCAAGTTCACCAACCCCTTGGAGCGTGATTTCATCGGGGCCCACTACAAGTGGGACAAGGAGAAAAGGTTTTTACACGGACAAGATCACGAGGAAATTGATTAGACTCTCGGAGAAGCAACACCAGCTTGCAGCCAAAGCCCTATTCTCGATGAGGCCCAAGTGGGACACCCCACCGAACCGGCCTTGAACGAACTTAAGGGACTCCCTTTGGGCCAGCGCGCAATATGTCGTGTGTGCACGGCGCCGGAGACGGCGCCACGTGGAAGGTGTTTACAAGGAGGGCCTCGAGGCCAAGAAGCGAAAAAGAAGTTTAGTCAGCGGACATCGACGCCAAGGTGAAGCTTATGGTCGAGAAAAAGCGATTGAGGACGCGAAAAAGCAGCCGAGGACAAATATGAGTTGCTACAAGAGGCAGTCAATGCAGTTGTAACTGCCTGCAGAAATGGTTTTGCTACTAACTTGGTTCCAGTTATCATCAACTGGACGAAGGAAAATCTAGACAAGACGGTACATGATTTCCCGTTGCCCAGTTTCGTCGGGAACAACTCCATGAACAACAACACCATCGCACCATCACTTGCTCACGCAACCGGGCCTCCTCTCGCAGCCACTCCCGCTCATAGCAGCCCGTCCTCAGTCTCTGGCGCGCTAGGTGGGCCTTCGTCTTTGGCTGAGCTCGACGTCGCCACGGTAATTACATGTCGCACCAACATATATATATATATAATATTCCATTTTTGTTGCCTTTTGGTTGTTTTACGCCACAGACATATGTATTTGCAGGCGAAAGAAACCCCGTGCACCATACTCTACTTGATCAAAGGCCAGAAGGTGGACGTGGGATGATAATGGACCCCTCGCAAACCACGCCCACAACCAGCCGATCTCACCGGGCACTTCTGTGGTTAGCTTGACCAGTGTGAAATCGGGCACGAGGATTTGCCTCCTCGACAAAGATGTGGGAGCGGACGACGAGACCCCGCCATGGATCGAAGTTGCACGGGTTGGGTGCTGCTATGGCCGAAGAATCTTATTCGTCTGGAGCCGGCCGAGAGCACACCAATAACCACACAACAAGCATGTGCGGAGACCACCACCCCGCCTACGCAATTACTAGCTCCTGTAGTACCGGCTGAGAGCGGTGGACGACATGATGAAGGGGGTGCAATAGTACTGGCTGATGTAATTTCTCCTGTAGAACAGATAATGGATGATGAGACGGAGGTCGACCCTATGGATTTCCTCAATACAAGCGCGTATGACTGTGACATAGATATGATGAGTCAACCATATGAAGAATCGGGCTATCAGCTTGCTAATGAGGATATGGAGGATATGCCCGGGCAGGGTCGTGGCAGGGATTGCAAAAAGTCTCTCTTCATGAAATCCTCACAGGACACGCCTGAAGATGCGGCCTCAACACAAGCTCAACTAGCCGGGCGCGAGGGTCGTACAGTACTTAGCCCGGGAACACTGGGGCAGGGGTTAAGGAAGGGTCTGGAAGGTGTGCCCAAGAAAAAGGAGAGGAAGAGATCGGGGAAGATAACTGCCTCCAAACAAGCCAGAGCACATAGCAGCCAGACGATGCATTCTGAAGAGCGTGTACCCATGAAAGGTGCGGTCATGTTCCATCTCACGGGCGAGCCGATGCTACCGCCGAAACCGCTGGAGGCACTATCAGGGGATCTCAGGAGACTGCACGACCATGTGTTGTCGACTGAGAAAAGCCTACTAGCCTCAAAGGATCCGTGATATCCGACATATGCGGCTCGTGTGCTCGAGGGAAGTGCTACGTCGAGACACGGCCCATGGAGGTGTTCTTCCTGCGGTTTGACCATATCATTGAGATAGTTTCTAACAAAGGCGGCTCGATTTTACAATCGTCCGCCTTTTTTCGCTACATATGAGATCCGTCATGAAGAGTGAAGAAGTCTCGCAAATCTGTGTGGCGGATCCGCATTACATGCACGAAGTCTTTCTTGAGTCTCGCGACTTTGAGCGTGAAACTGCTAGGGAGTACCTCCAAAACTTCATGGTACAGAATAAGGACCGGAAATTGTCCTCGTGCCTATCATCCAAACTAAGTCAGTTCCGACAACCCTTTCAGACATTTCAATCATTCCTTCTCTCATATGGGGAATAATTTGAGGTGTCTTTTCCCGCAGCAACGGGCGCGCCGTCCTTATCGTTCTTTACCCGCAAGTCTCCCACGCCGTGTATTTTGACCCTTCCAGAGACTACGAGAAAAAGACTACACCCACATAATGAATATTCTAGATGATGCTCTCAAGGCTTCAAATTAGAGGTGGCCACGTGCAGATTAGGAAACAAAGGAACAAGAAGATGGGTTTCAAGATAAAACTAACTTCTCCTGCATCCATGTCCCAAAACCAAGCAAGAAGGATGGATTCTACATCGTCCATCTCATGATTCAGTTCAACACGGATCACCAAAGCTTCGCATGAGAAGCGTAATGATGATCATATCCACAAGTGGCTAGAATCTCATGGAGAAGCGGATTATAAACTTAGAGATGACTTCTTTCGCATCCAAAGCGACATTGCGACGATCATCATGAAAGAAGTCGTCGATGAGAAGGGGATGTTCCACCACGGCCCTATATCGCGAGCTAACGTCCGAACTCGCATAGGCATGCAACGTCTAGACCTCACGCCATTCAAGAAGCTAGGGTTCATCCTCGATGATATGGAAGGATGGAACTTCTAATGATTTATGATGCCGATGATGATGATATGTGTCGGTTGAACTTGTATACTTTTTGTAGCGATGAAACTTTATGATGTCCACGGTCCCTGCCGAACTTGCGTAACGCTACTTTGTTAGTTTGCGTACGATGACCTGCGTACCTCTAGTTAATTAATTTGCTTACTGTATGTTGCATCTGGTTGCTAACCCTTTCTTTTTCGGTGTTGCTCTAGTATATTTTGTTGCATATATATGATTGTACATCCTATTCATGAACATACATCCTAGGTACTTGTTAGAGATGCATGTTCATGAATAGGGCTATCAGCTATGTCGTGTACAAAGGGAAGGTTCCGGGGGTGTACAACGAGTGGCATGAGTGTCAGGCGCAAGTGAATGGGTTCACGGGCGCCAGCCATAAAGGCTTCAAAAGCAGACAAGAAGGAGAAGCTAGTTACTTGATGTTCACGCTAGCGCGAGAGAGGACTCGTAACCGCCACCTCATGTACTGCATAGTTCCGCTCTTACTCATAGTGATAGCTCTTCTTGCGTATACCTTTGTTTAGATGGATGACGTTGTTGTAGTTGCAAGTATTCGAGACTTGCATGTATCGCTATTTTTGAGATGATGACAAGATACCACTTTGTGTTGGATGATGATTATGATGAGACTATTTGTATGTATATGCTATGATTACATTTGTGGTCTCATGAGGCATTTGTAAGTGTATCATGATGACATTTCTATGTGCTAAAGATTCTTCTATAAAGCCTGTTCAAATACAAAACAAATATGCGAAAAAATAAAAACTACTTAAATTAGCGAGAGCGAGTGTATAAAAGTTAGCAGCAGCGCCATGATAGCGATAGCGCGTCAGCAAAGCGCTAGAGCTACTAGCAGAGCGAAGCTTCCACTAAGCGCTGCTGCTACACTTGTGTAGCAAGATGGCGCTGGTGAGCCGCACGCCATCGCTATGTGTTAGCTGTAGCGCCTTATTAGTAGTGCCACTCCCGCCATCGATACACCTAAAACCAGCGCTGCTGCTAGCCTTTTCCCTAGTAGTGATGACTTATACATGTTCCTATGACTATGAGATTATGCAACTTCCGAATACCGGAGGAACACTTTGTGTGCTACCAAACGTCACAACATAACTAGGTGATTATAAAGGTGCTCTACAGGTGTCTCCGATGGTACTTGTTGAGTTGGCATAGATCGAGATTAGGATTTGTCACTCAGATTGTCGGAGAGGTATCTCTGGGCCCTCTCGGTAATGCACATCACTATAAGCCTTGCAAGCAATGCAACTAATGAGTTAGTTGCGGGATGATGTATTATGGTACGAGTAAAGAGACTTGCCGGTAACGAGATTGAACTAGGTATTAAGATACCGACGATCGAATCTCGGGCAAGTAACATACCGATGACAAAGGGAACAATGTATGTTGTTATGCGGTTTGACCGAGAAGGATCTTCATAGAATATGTAGGAGCCAATATGAGCATCCAGGTTCCGCTATTGGTTATTGACCGGAAACGAGTCTCAGTCATGTCTACATAGTTCTCGAACCCGTAGGGTCCGCACGCTTAACATTCGGTGACGATCGGTCATATGAGTTTATGTGTTTTGATGTACCGAAGGTAGTTCAGAGTCCCAGATATGATCACGGACATGACGAGGAGTCTCGAAATGGTTGAGACATAAAGATTGATATATTGGAAGCCTATATTTGGACATCGGAATAGTTCTGGGTGAAATCGGGATTTTACCGGAGTGCTGGGGGGTTACCAAAACCCCCCAGGGGTTAATGGGCCTTGTTGGGCCCTAGTGGAGAGAGAGAGAGGGGTCGGCAAGGGCAGGCCGCGCGCCCACTCCCCTTGAGTCCAAATAGGACAAAGAAGGGGCGGCCCCCCCCTTGCCTTTCCCCTCTCCCACTCCTTCCTTCCTCCTCCTAGTGGGACTAGGAAAGGGGAGTCCTACTCCCACTAGGAGGAGGACTCCTCCTGGCGCGCGCTCCTAGGGCCGGCCGGCCTCCCCCCTTGCTCCTTTATATACGGGAGCAGGGGGCACCCCATGGACACACAAGTTGATCAGTTGATCTTTTAGCCGTGTGCGGTGCCCCCCTCCACCATAATCCACCTCGGTCATATCGTAGTGGTGCTTAGGCGAAGCCCTGCGTCGGTAGCATCATCATCACCGTCATCACGCCGTTGTGCTGACAGAACTCTCCCTCGAAGCTCTGCTGGATCGGAGTTCGTGGGACGTCACCGAGCTGAACGTGTGCTGAACTCCGAGGTGTCGTGCGTTCGATACTTGGATCGGTCGGATCGTGAAGACGTACAACTACATCAACCGCGTTCTCATGGCACTTCCACTTACGGTCTATGAGGGTACGTGGACAACACTCTCCCCTCTCGTTGCTATGCATCACCATGATCTTCCATGTGCGTAGGAATTTTTTCAAAATTACTACGTTCCCCAACACAAATCCCCCCCCCCCCCGCCAGGAGTTGATGGCGGTCTATGGCGCAATGGCCGCTGTGCGTGTTGACCCGGAGGAACACCCCCCCTCCGCTGCCACCGCCGACATGGTGCAAGCTCTGGCCCAGATGAAGTCCCGCAGCGACTACCCCCCAGGACTTAATAAGTAAGATCTGACCAGCTAAATCTTACCAATACCACTTGCAACGGCTATGATTTGTACAGTTGATGTATTAAGCATGTTTGTGCCTTGTTTATTTCAATACTACACATTGTGTGATGTTCAAATATTACCGTGTCCAACTCAATTTCACCAATACCAGCAACAAACTTACAATACATGACTCAAGATATCACTAGAGATGCTGACCATTTGCTATTTTTAGTGGATGCTAACCCTATTGAACTTCACATGCCTGTCCATGTACTTAGGCAGGGTCATAACGGCCGATGCTTTTGTTTGCCGTCGAGGTGGGCTGCATCCCATGTCTTACAGTATTTCACATAATTTGTGCAATTGCAGTTTAACTTCTACCCATTTACTGGTTGCCCGTAGGTACACATGTCGCTGGCAATCGATCCACGCTCGACCGGAGGAACAGCTCACTTCCGCCGTCACGACGTTGGGCGAGCTCTGGCCAAGATGAAGTGCCCCAGCAACTACCTCTCAGGACTTACCAAGTATGTACTCACCAGTTCAATCTTACCAATACTAGTTGCAATTAATGGTTATGTTCTGTACGGTCGATGTATTAAGCATGTTCTAGTAAACATGCCTAACACGTTTTTGCTACTATCCCTACCTTTTTATAGACATATGGGCCATTCTCTGCTCTGGCAGCACCTGCCTTGTGATGTTTAACTATGCCAATTGCATTTTTATCAGTACCGGTTTCAATATCTATTAAGCCTGTTGCAATTAACAGTTGAATCCATTTTTAGACAGTTGCATTTCAATGGCTACAAACTTACAAAACATGACTTAGGATGTTGTTAAGCCTGTTGCAATTAATAGTTGTATCCATTTTTTAATTTGTCCATTTGCTACTATGCTACTCTCCGCAATGAAGATATACTAGAGATGCTGCCCCATTTGCTATTTTTGGTGGATGCTAACCCTGTTGTACTTAACATACTTGTCCATGTACTTACGCAGGGACATAACGGCCAATGTTGTTGTTTGCCGCCAAGGTTAGCTGCATCCCATGTATTACAGTATTTCACATCATTTGTGCAATTGCAGTTTAACTTCTACCATTTACTGGTTGCCTGTAGGTACACATGTCAGTGGCACTGATCCACGCTTCGACCCGGAGGAACAGCTCGCCTCCACCGCCGCTGACTTTGGGTGAAGTGCCCCAGCAACTATCTCTCAGGACTTACCAAGTATGTACCCACCAGTTCAATCTTACCAATACCAGTTGCAATTAATGGATATGTTTTGTATTGTCGATGTATTAAGCATGTTGTAGTAAACATGCCTAACACGTTTGAGCTATTTTCCCTACCTTTTTATAGACAACTGGGCCATTATCTGCTCGGGCAGCACCTGCCCTGTGATGTTCAACTCTGCCAATTGCATTTTTATCAATACCGGTTTTAATGGCCATTAAGCCTATTGCAACTAACAGTTGTATCCATTTTTAAAGAGTTGTATTTCAATGGCTACAAACTTACAAAACATGAATTAGGATGTTGTTAAGCCTGTTGCAATTAACAGTTGTATCCATTTTTTAATCCGTCCCTTTGCTACCGTGCTACTCTTTCGAAATGGATATATCACTACAGATGATGTTGTTTTATTACCATTTGCTATTTTTTGTGGATGTTAACCCTGTTGTAGTTAACATCGGCTTTCCATTTACTTACACAGGGCTACAATGGGCGATGTTGTTGTTTGCCGTCGAGGTTAGCTGCATCCCATGTCTTATACACCATCTATTCCTAAATATAAGTATTTTTAGAGATTCCAATATAGACTACATAAGGAGCAAAATGAGTGAATCTAGATTCTAATCTAAACTATATCTATAATTCTATATACATCTGTATGTAGTTCATATTGAAATCTCAAAAAAAATACTTGTACTTAGAAACATAGGTAGTTGTATTTTACATCATTTGTGCAATCTCAGTTTTGCTTCTAACATTTATTGGTTGCTTGTAGGTACATATATGAGGGGTACTGATCCATACTTTGATCCCTTTTGCGTATGGGGCAATGAGATATTCATGAACAAGCGTCAAGTGAGGAAACTAAGAAAGATTGTTAGGCGAAAGAAACGGATGATTGGAATTAAGCTCTTTATTTACACTTAGTCGAAGACAACAGTGAACTTTAGGATGGTAAGTAATGTGTTGCCTTTTCCCCCTGCCCACAACAAGTTACTCTATTAGACCTCGATTCGATATTTTTCTTTTCGTGGTTTTCAAGATATTTAATGATGATTACCTTACAAACTACATGACCGGAGTGGAGGCAACTAAGGTTAAAGTATACAATTCATGCTACCATGATAATGCTGTAGAAGTCTTCCTGAAGGCGGTGAAGGATGGGCGGGCGGTCGTCACAAGGGGTTGGACAAAAGTGGTTCGTGCCTATGGCATGCAGGAAGGCACATTATGGGCATTCCGCTTCTTCAACACCGTCGGCAGTCAAAATGATTTACACTTGTCTCTTCGCCTTTACCGCCTTTAAATACTGCGGTTCATCATAATTAATTGTTGCCTAATCCTGTAATTACTGAACATATTGTACTGGAAATTTTATTTATGGATTCGTTGTTGAACCATTGTGCTGAGAATTTGATTTCATGTTTCGTATTTCAAAATTTCCAATTAGAATAATAAATTACAGGCAAAAATAAAAATAGAACAGACGGTCATGGACCTTTGCAAACGGTTCTAGCAGTAAAAGTGCTTGCGATGGATAGCCCAATGCCACACAGTTTTCTACATCAAATCGTGTGTAATGTAGTTAATGAAAGCAAACAGTTAACCAAGGCAGAGCGTGTGTGATAGTTACACCTTTCACACATGAGCGTATTCATAAAACCGTGTGGGATGTACATCCGAACGGAAACGTTTTCCCTGGATTGACTGTGTGGGATGTACATAAGAACGGAAACATATTCCTTGGATTGACTGCGTGTGATATACATACGAACGGAAATGTTTTTCTAGGATTCACCATGTGGGATGTACATACCTACAGAAATGATTTCTGGAATTCACCGTGTGGGATGTACATACCTACGGAAATGATTTCTGGGATTCACCATGTGGGATGTACATACCTACGGAAATGATTGGGTTTTGATGCCTCTCCTGATCGCACACGGCCCCAGCCTGGGTCCCAGGAGGGCCTATCCCAGACGATTTCTGGGTCATGTGGGAAGGACACCCTATCGCACACACTCACTTGGCGGCGGTTACAAATGCCGTAGCGGAAAGGGGTTTTAAACCGTTTGTTTAGGACCGACGCGCAGCAGTGCTAGTGGCAAAGGTATAGGAGGTGTGTTAATGCAAGATAAGCGCCCAATTGCTTATTTTAGTGAAAAACTTTTCGACGCGCAACTCAATTATACAATCTATGACAAAGAGCTATATGCCTTAGTACTAGTTTTGCATGTGGGAACATTATCTCCATCCTCATGAATTTGTCATCCACACAGATCATGAAACGCTTAAATACCTTAAGGTTCAAACTAAATTGAATAAGCGACATTCCAAATGGAGTGAGTTTATTGAGTCTTTCCTTATGTCATCAATTACATTAAGGGTAATTAAAGAGAATGTTGTGGTGGATGCTCTTTCCCGCAAATGCATGCTTGTTTCTCAACTTGAATTGAATGTCATTGGCTTTGAGCACATAAAAGACTTGTATGCGCATGACCCTACTTTTGCTATTCCTTATGCCAAATGTTTGACGCATACTTCTTGGGAACGCTATTACATCAAAGATGATTATCTTATGAGAGCTAACAAACTATGTATCCCTGAGTCTTCTCTTCGTTTGTTACTTCTACAAGAATCTCATGGAGGACTTATGCGACACTTAGGACACGACAAGACCTTCGCTACGCTCTCGAAGAACTACTTTTGGCCCAATATGTTCCGCGACGTCTCCCGCTAAACCAATCGATGCTCTACATGTTGCAAAGATAAGTCTAAAGCTCAATCCCATGGTCTCTATATGCCTCTTCATGTTCCGTATCACCCATGGGAAGATATTAGTATGGACTTTCTGCTTGGTTTGCCTAGAACTAGAAATGGCAAAGATTCCGTGTTTGTTGTTGTGGACTGTTTCTCTAAGATAGCACATTTTATTCCATGCGACAAGATAGACGATGCTTCACATGTTGCCAACCTCTTTTGTAGGAAAATCTTACAGATGTCTACTACGCAACCTTCTTCTTGTAGACGTTGTTGGGCCTCCAAGTGCAGAGGTTTGTAGGACAGTAGCAAATTTCCCTCAAGTGGATGACCTAAGGTTTATCAATCCGTGGGAGGCGTAGGATGAAGATGGTCTCTCTCAAACAACCCTGCAACCAAATAACAAAGAGTCTCTTGTGTCCCCAACACACCCAATACAATGGTAAATTGTATAGGTGCACTAGTTCGGCGAAGAGATGGTGATACAAGTGCAATATGGATGGTAGATATAGGTTTTTGTAATCTGAAAATATAAAAACAGCAAGGTAACAAGTGGTAAAAGTGAGCGTAAACGGTATTGCAATGATAGGAAAGAAGTCCTATGGTTCATACTTTCACTAGTGCAAGTTCTCTCAACAATAATAACATAGATAGATCACATAACAATCCCTTAACATGCAACAAAGAGTCACTCCAAAGCCGCTAATAGCGGAGAACAAACGTAGAGATTATGGTAGGGTACGAAACCACCTCAAAGTTATTCTTTCGGATCGATCTACAAAAGAGTTCGTACTAGAATAACACCTTAAGACACAAATCAACCAAAACCCTAATGTCACCTAGATACTCCATTGTCACCTCAAGTATCTGTGGGCATGATTGTACGATATGCATCACACAATCTTAGATTCATCCATCCAACACAAAGTACTTCAAAGAGTGCCCCAAAGTTTCTACCGGAGAGTCAAGAACGTGTGCCAACCCCTATGCGTAGGTTCATGGGCGGAACCCGCAAGTTGGTCACCAAAACATACATCAAGTGGCACATGATATCCCATTGTCACCACAGATAAGCACGGCAAGACATACATCAAGTGTTCTCATAAAAGACTCAATCCGATAAGATAACTTCAAGGGGGAAACTCAATCCATTACAAAAGAGTAGAGGGGGAGAAGAAACATAAGATCCAACTATAATAGCAAAGCTCGCGATACATCAAGATCGTATCACCTCAAGAACACGAGAAAGAGAGATCAAACACATAGCTACTGGTACATACCCTCAGCCCCGAGGGTGAACTACTCCCTCCTCGTCATGGAGAGCGCCGGGATGATGAAGATGGCCACTGGTGAGGGTTCCCCCCAGGTGCCGAACAGGTCCCGATTGGTTTTGGTGGCACTGGAGGTTTTGCAGCGGCGGAACTCCCGATCTATCTTCTGTTCTGGAAGTTTTAGGGTACGTAGGTATATATGGGTGCAGGGGGTACGTCGGTGGAGCTTCGGGGGCCCCACGAGGCAGGGGGCGCGCCCTAGGGGGTGGGCGCCCCCACCCTCGTGGCTAGCTCCGTATCTTGACGTAGAGTCCAAGTCTATCCGTGGCTTTCCTTCCAAAAATAACTTCTCCAGCTTGATTTCGTTCCGTTTGACCCCGTCGATATTCCTTTTCCTCAAAACACCGAGATAGGCATAAAACAAAGAAATCTGGGTTGGGCCTCCGATTAATAGGTTAGTCCCAAAATAATATAAAAGTGGATAATAAAGCCCAATATTGCCCAAAACAGTAGATAATATAGCATGGAGCAATCAAAATTATAGATACGTTGGAGACGTATCAAGCATCCCAAGCTTAATTCCTGCTCGTCCTCGAGTAGGTAAATGATAAAAAGATAATTTTGATGTGGAATGCTAGTTGGCATAATTTCAATGTAATTCTTCTTACTTGTGATATGAATATTCAGATCCGAAAGATTCAAGACAAAAGTTCATATTGACATAAAAATAATAATACTTCAAGCATACTAGCAAAGCAATCATGTCTTCTCAAAATAACATGGCCAATGCAAGCTATCCCTACAAAATCATATAGTCTGGCTATGCTCTATCTTCACCACACAAAGTATTTACATCATGCACAACCCCGATGACAAGCCAAGCAATTGTTTCATACTTTAACATTTTCAAAACTTTTTCAATCTTCACGCAATACATGAGCGTGAGCCATGGATATAGCACTATATGTGGAATAGAATGGTGGTTGTGGAGAAGACAAAAAGGGAGAAGATAGTCTCACATCAACTAGGTGTATCAATGGGCTATGGAGATGCCCATCAATAGATATCAATGTGAGTGAGTAGGGATTGCCATGCAACGGATGCACTAGAGCTATAAGTATATGAAAGCTCAACAAAAGAAACTAATTGGGTGTGCATCCAACTTGCTTGCTCACGAAGACCTAGGGCATTTGAGGAAGCCCATCATTGGAATATACAAGCCAAGTTCTATAATGAAAAATGCCCACTAGTATATGAAAGTGACAACATAGGAGACTCTCTATCATGAAGATCATGGTGCTACTTTGAAGCACAAGTGTGGTAAAAGGATAGTAGCATTGTCCCTTCTCTCTTTTTCTCTCATTTCATTTTTTTTTATTTGGCCCTTTTCTCATTTTTATTATGGCCTCTTTTTTTTCATTTTTCTTTTTTTTTATTTTTTGTCCGGAGTCTCATCCCGACTTATGGGGGAATCATAGTCTCCATCATCCTTTCCTCACTGGGACAATGCTCTAATAATGATGATCATCACACTTTTATTTACTTACAACTCATGAATTACAACTCGATACTTAGAACAACAATATGACTCTATATGAATGCCTCCGTGATGTATCGATATGCAATGACTCATGAGTGACATGTATGAAAGAATTATGAACGGTGGCTTTGCCACAAATACGATGTCAACTACATGATCATGCAAAGAAATATGACAATGATGGAGCGTGTCATAATAAACGGAACGGTGGAAAGTTGCATGGCAATATATCTCGGAATGGCTATGGAAATGCCATGATAGGTAGGTATGGTAGCTGTTTTGAGGAAGGTATATGGTGGGTGTATGATACCGGTGAAAAGGTGTGCGGTATTAGAGAGGCTAGCAATGGTGGAAGGATGGGAAAAAGTGCGTATAATCCATGGACTCAACATTAGTCATAAAGAACTCATATACTTATTGCAAAAATCTGCAGGTTATCAAAGAAAAGTATTACGTGCATGCTCCTAGGGGGATAGATTGGTAGGAAAAGACCATCGCTCGTCCCCGACTGCCACTCATAAGGAAGACAATCAATAAATAAATCATGCTCCGACTTCATCACATAACGGTTCACCATACGTGCATGCTACGGGAATCACAAACTTTAACACAAGTATTTCTAAAATTCACAACTACTCAACTAGCATGACTCTAATATCACCATCTTCATATCTCAAAACAATTATCAAGCATCAAACTTTTCTTAGTATTCAACACACTCATAAGAATTCTTACAAATCTTTTATGCTTAGCATATTATGATTATTTAAGCAAATTACCATGCTATTTAAGACTCTCAAAATAATATAAGTGAAGCATGAGAGTTCATCTATTTCTTCAAAATAAAACCACCACCGTGCTCTAAAAGATATAAGTGAAGCACTTGAGCAAACGACAAACTACTCCAAAAGGTATGAGTGAAGATCAATGAGTAGTCGAATAATTATGTAGCTATGCGAAGACTCTTTAACATTAAGGAGTTTCAGATCTTGGTATTGTATTCAAACAGCAAACAAAACAAAATAAAATGACAATGCAAGGATAGCACAACTCATGTGAAGAAGCAAAAACTTAGGCTCAACCGATACTAACCGATAGTAGTTGAAGAAGAAAGGTGGGATGCCTACCGGGGCATCCCCAAGCTTAGATGCTTGGGGACTTCTTGAAATATTATATTGGGGTGCCTTGGGCATCCCCAAGCTTGAACTTTTGTGTCTCCTTAATTCCTCTCATATCATGGTTTCTCTTTTTATCAAAAGCTTCATTCACAACAAACTCAACAAGAACTCGTGAGATAGGTTAGTATAAACCAATGCAAAACCTTATCATTTCCTACTGTAAAAAATCACTAAAATTATTATTCAACATTGCATACTAAATGCCTCTGCATATTTAATACTCCTATCCTCAAATAGAATCATTAAACAAGCAAACATATGCAAACAATGCAAACATAACAGCAATCTGCCAAAACAGTATAGTCTGTGAAGAATGCAAGAGTATCAATACTTCCCTAACTCCAAAAATTATGAACTGAAATTCCCACTGTAAAAAATTTATCAGAGCTCAATATGAAAAAAGATTCAACATTATACCACTTTCTGACATTTCTAGGGAATTTTTGCAACATCGGTAAACTTTCTGTTTTCAAACAGCAATATGTATACTAGCAAAATAAGCATGGCAAAGGATATCCTTGTCTTTTTTATTGAAACAAAAGTTGCAAAACATTATTATAAATAACAGCAAGCAAATACTAACAAAATAAAATGACGCTCCAAGCAAAACACATATCATGTGGTGAATAAAAATATAGCTCCAAGTAAAGTTACCGATGAACGAAGATTTAAAGAGGGATGCCATCCGGGGCATCCCCAAGCTTAGGCTCTTGGTTGTCCTTGAATATTACCTTGCGGTGCCTTGGGCATCCCCAAGCTTAGGCTCTTGCCACTCCTAACTCCATAGTCCATCGAATCTTTACCCAAAACTTGAAAACTTCACAACACAAAACTTAACAGAAAACTTGTAAGCTCCGTTAGCGAAAGAAAACAAAATATCACTTCATGGTACTGTAATGAACTCATTCTTTATTTATATTGGTGTTAAATCTACTGTATTCCAGCTTCTCTATGGTTTATAAACTATTTTACTAGCCATAGATTCATCAAAATAAGCAAACAACACAATGAAAACAGAATCTGTCAAAAACAGAACAGTCTGTAGTAATCTGTAACTAACGCAAACTTCTGGAACTCCAAAAATTCTAAAATAAATTGGTGGACCTGTGTAATTTGTCTAGGAATCATCTGAATAAATAATCAACTAAATAGCACTCTCTAGTAAAAAGTTCTAGCTAATCTCGTGAGCGCTAAAGTTTCTGTCTTTTACAGCATGATCATAAAGACTTTACCCAAGTCTTCCCAAAGGTTCTACTTGGCACAAATACTAACTAAAACACAAAACCTCATCTAAAAAGAAGCTAGATGGATTATTTATTCCTAAACAGAACCAAAAAGCAAGAAACTAAAATAAAATTGGGTTGCCTCCCAACAAGCGCTATCGTTTAACTCCCCTAGCTAGGCATGATGATTTCAATGATGCTCACATAAAAGATAAGAATTTAAACATAAAGAGAGCATCATGAAGAATATGACTAGCACATTTAAGTCTAACCCACTTCCTATGCATAGGGATTTTGTGAGCAAACAACTTATGGGAACAATAATCAACTAGCATAGGAAGGCAAAACAAGCATAACTTCAAAAATTGAAGCACATAGAGAGGAAACTTGACATTATTGCAATTCCTACAAGCATATGTTCCTCCCTCATAATAATTTTCAGTAGAATCATGAATGAATTCAACAGTATAACCATCACCTAAAGCATTCTTTTCATGATCTACAAGCATAGAATTTTTATTACTCTCCACATAAGCAAATTTCTTCTCATGAATAATAGTGGGAGCAAACTCAACAAAATAACTATCATGTGATTGAAAATTAAGATCAAGATGACAAGTTTCATGGTTATCATTATTCTTTAAAGCATACGTGTCATCACAATAATCATCATAGATAGGAGGCATGCTTTCATCATAGTAAATTTGCTCATCAAAGCTTGGGGGCAAAAAATATCATCTTCATCAAACATAGCTTCACCAAGCTTGTGGCTTTGCATATCATTAGCATCATGGATATTCAAGGAATTCCTACTAAGAACATTGCAATCATGCCCATCATTCAAAGATTTAGTGCCAAACATTTTAATGCATTCTTCTTCTAACACTTGGGCACAATTTTCTTTTCCATCATACTCACGAAAGATATTAAGAAGATGAAGCGTATGAGACAAACTCAATTCCATTTTTTTTATTTTCTTTTATAAACTAGACTAGTGCTAAAACAAGAAACAAAAAGATTCGATTGCAAGATATAAAGATATACCTTCACTTACCTAGCCTCCCCGGCAACGGCGCCAGAAAAGAGCTTGATGTCTACTACGCAACCTTCTTCTTGTAGACGTTGTTGGGCCTCCAAGTGCAGAGGTTTGTAGGACAGTAGCAAATTTCCCTCAAGTGGATGACCTAAGGTTTATCAATCCATGGGAGGCGTAGGATGAAGATGGTCTCTCTCAAACAACCCTGCAACCAAATAACAAAGAGTCTCTTGTGTCCCCAACACACCCAATACAATGGTAAATTGTATAGGTGCACTAGTTCGGCGAAGAGATGGTGATACAAGTGCAATATGGATGGTAGATATAGGTTTTTGTAATCTGAAAATATAAAAACAGCAAGGTAACAAGTGGTAAAAGTGAGCGTAAACGGTATTGCAATGATAGGAAACAAGGCCTAGGGTTCATACTTTCACTAGTACAAGTTCTCTCAACAATAATAACATAGATAGATCATATAACAATCCCTCAACATGCAACAAAGAGTCACTCCAAAGCCACTAATAGTGGAGAACAAACATAGAGATTATGGTAGGGTACGAAACCACCTCAAAGTTATTCTTTCGGATCGATCTATAAAAAAGTTCGTACTAGAATAACGCCTTAAGACACAAATCAACCAAAACCCTAATGTCGCCTAGATACTCCATTGTCACCTCAAGTATCTGTGGGCATGATTATACGATATGCATCACACAATCTCAGATTCATCCATCCAACACAAAGTACTTCAAAGAGTGCCCCAAAGTTTCTACCGGAGAGTCAAGAACGTGTGCCAACCCCTATGCATAGGTTCATGGGCGGAACCCACAAGTTGGTCACCAAAACATACATCAAGTGGCACATGATATCCCATTGTCACCACAGATAAGCACGGCAAGACATACATCAAGTGTTCTCATAAAAGACTAAATCCGATAAGATAACTTCAAGGGGAAAACTCAATCCATTACAAGAGAGTAGAGGGGGAGAAGAAACATAAGATCCAACTATAATAGCAAAGCTCGCGATACATCAAGATCGTATCACCTCAAGAACACGAGAAAAAGAGATCAAACACATAGCTACTGGTACATACTCTCAGCCCTGAGGGTGAACTACTCCCTCCTCGTCATGGAGAGCGTCGGGATGATGAAGATGGCCACCGGTGAGGGATCCACCCTCCGGCAGGGTGCCGGAACAGGGTCCCGATTGGTTTTTGGTGGCTCTGGAGGTTTTGCGGCGGCGGAACTCCCGATTTATCTTCTGTTCTGGAAGTTTTAGGGTACGTAGGTATATATGGGTGCAGGGGGTACGTCGGTGGAGCTTCGGGGGCCCCACGAGGCAGGGGGGCGCGCCCTAGGGGGGTGGGCGCGCCCCCCACCCTCGTGGCTAGCTCCCGTATCTTCTGACGTAGAGTCCAAGTCTATCCGATGGCTTTCCTTCCAAAAATAACTTCTCCAGTTGATTTCGTTCCGTTTCGACTCTGTCTGATATTCCTTTTCCTCAAAACACTGAAATAGGCATAAAATAGCAAATTTGGGCTGGGCCTCCGGTTAATAGGTTAGTCCCAAAAATAATATAAAAGTGGATAATAAAGCCCAGTATTGCCCAAAACAGTAGATAATATAGCATGGAGCAATCAAAAATTATAGATACGTTGGAGATGTATCACTTACATCTACATGGAGTGCCCAAGACTATCGTGTCGGACCGCGACGTCAAATTCCTAAGCTACTTTTGGAAGACGCTATGCGCCAAGCTCGGAATCAAGCACCTATTCTCCTCGGCATATCCACAAACCGACAGCCAGACAAAGGTCACGAACCGGACGCTATCCACTCTCCTACGCATGTTGATCAAGAAGAACATCAAGGACTGGGAGGAGTGTCTACCCATCACCGAGTACGCCTACAACCACGCAAGACATTCGACTACCGGCAAGTCCCCCTTCGAGGTCGTCTACGGCTTCAAACCGTTGTCCCCATTGGACATTCTGATGTAGGGCGGAACCCTATGGGGCCGACCTTTCACGTTTGGAGTGGATCCTACGGGGAAACACGAAGAACGCGCGGAAGAACACAAGGGAAATCACGGGTAGGAACGAGAGAAACACTCAACCGACAAGTGATTGATCACACAAGGGCTACATCACCGAACACATAAGGTAACACATGATCCAAAATCAACAAAGGAAAGACACAAGAGTAACCGTTCTTCTCCGTGAGGAGGTCTTGATTGTCTTCTCCGGATGGAGGCCTTGAATCCGAATGGATCTTCTCCGAAGAGGCACGGTCCCTCACGTGGAGTAGATCCGGTACGGATGAGCTATGCTCTATCTCAAGATGAGCTATCACAACGCTAACCCTAAACCATAGGTGGGAGAAGAGTATATATAGTTTACGGGGCGAAAGGGTACACGGGCCTCGGCCCAAGTGGCTGCGCGCAGGCAGGGCCGGAAGTTCCGGATGACGAAGGGTCCGGGCAGGGTCCGGCTTAACCAGAGAGTTGGCGCGGGTGGAGCTGGGCTGGTGTCCGGGGGCCGGAAGGTCCGGGCGGGCCGGAGGTTCCGGGGGCCGGAAGGTCCGGGACGGGTTCCGGGCAGGTTCCGGGCTAACCAGAGAGTTGGCACGCCCGGGCTGGTTGATGTCGTCTGAGGCCGGAAGCTCCGGGTAGGCCGGACGTTCCGGGGGCCGGAATTTTCGGGCTTTGGCCGGAGGTTCCGGGCTGTCCAGAAAGTTGACGCATGTCGTTTCTTCTTCATCTCCTGGCTCCTTGGCCTGAACGTTGTACTTGATCACGCATAGCGTCTCGGACTTAGGTAGTAGCCATGTCTCACTGGAAGAAAAGGGGAACTCAAGTAGGAGCGATGTCACCTCGGATTGAATAGCACGAGCTCTTGCTCTTGTCATAGGTCCACTTGGAGCTTGGATAGTCGATGGAAGGTCCATGGGGATGACCGAAGGATGCTCCGCATCACATTCTACCGCTACCATTACAAGAGCGCATCAACATGGACGCGAGTGCACGAGCGAGCTATCTCAAGAAAGTGCATGAAGATACAAGGCACACCATCGAGCGCCAAGTACAACGCCTCGCGACCAAGATCAACATCAACAAGAATCCCATGATTTTAAACACCGGAGTTCTTGTGTGGCTACACCTTCACAAGGACCGCTTCCCCGACGAACGCAAGTCCAAGCTTCTACCTCGAGCCGACGGACCCTTCAAGGTGCTAGCACGTTACAACAACAACGCCTACAGGATCGACATCCCACGTGACAAGTACTCTGTGAGCGACATCTTCAACGTCAAAGATCTCTCTCCCTACCATGGTAATGAGGCTTTCAATCCGAGGTCGATTCTTTCCCAAGGGGGGAGAGGATGCGGAGCATCCTATGGTCATCCTCATGGACTTACCTACGTCTCCCACGACACCACATGGACCAATGACTAGAGCTCGGGCAAGGGCTATTGAAACTAAGGTGAACTCGCTTCTCTCTGAACTACCACTTTCCACATGTGAGACGTGGCTACTACATCAAGCGGAGACCCTATGTGTGATCAGGTACTTAGAGGCAAGCCACAGAACAACTACATCCAACGGACAAGACGGCGAGAGCACCAAGTACAAGGACCAAGAAGAGGAGCTGCCAGAAAACCTGCAGCCACCGGACGACCGGACTAGGCTGGATGTCCGACGCCTGAAGGGTCAGCCAGCCAGCCCAAGTCCCAGCTAGTGTATTCTACAGCGGTCGGACGACCGATACGGACTAGACATCCGACACCTCCTAGCTTCCGGACGACCGAGCCCCTCTGGACATCCGATGTCACCCAATAGAAGAGAAATTAACGAAAGTCCGAAGACCTTAGGACGACCGACGACCGGACATTCGACCCCGACCAAAAATCCGACACCGACCCATCTGAGGTAAAACGCCGGACGTCCGATCCCTACTAGACGACCGGACCCTCGCGAGCCACCGGACGTCCAATAGCGACCGGACGACCGACGTCTGTTTGCGCACAGAGTGTTGAGCCGAGGCTCATGTACCCCTTCGCCCCTCTAGACTATATATACGACTCCACCTCCCCTTTTCTAGGGTTAGCATTGGTTTAGCTCATATGAGAGATAGAGCTTTGCTCATCCACTTGATACATACTCCATTGGAGACTGAGGCCTCCGCGGAGAAGATCCCAAGTGGATTCAAGACCCCAAAAGGGAAGATCCCCTAGTGGATTCAAGACCTCCTCTTGGAGATGAATTAGCTACTTGTATCCTTCCTTTGTTGTCTTCGGATCGTTGTGACCTCTTTGTGTTCATGGATCTAGCACAAGTGTGATCGTTTCCCGTTGATTTGAGTGTTTCCTCTCGTTTCCCCTTGTGTTTTCCCTCGTGTGTTCGTCGTGTTCTTCATGGGATCCCCTCCAAATCGTGAAAGATCGGCCCTAGGGTTCCACCCTACATCATAACCCTTGAAGAAAAAGACTCTCAAATGATGAGAACTGATTTCTTATTACGATGAAGTAATATTTACAGGCTTTGACATTTTTTATGAGCTATTGTTTGTGTTTTCATTTATACGAACGAACATTCTGACATGATACTATTCTAATGGTTGGTCTTAGTTTAACAGCGGGTCTGTTTATTCTGTTGGTTGTGCTTTAGGAGGAAAGCTTGGCCATGGCACCCGAACTGATGAGAAATACCCTAGATTGATTGAGCAGTTCCGGACTCTGAATATACAACCAATGGTTGTTGCTGCTAGTGCTTGGTATGCTGCTGTTGTGGGCAAGGATGGACGAGTTTGCACTTGGGGATGGGGACGTTATGGCTGCTTGGGTCATGGTAATGAGGAATGTGAGTATGTTCCCAAGGTGGTTGAGGCCTTGATCAGTGTGAAGGCCGTTTATGTAGCAACTAGATATTATAGCACATTTATTGTGTCACGCAAAGGTGATGTTTACTCGTTTGGATGTGGTGAGTCATCAAGCCTTGGCCGCAACACTACAATTGAGGCTAGGCACTATCTAGCACACCTCCTAAGTGCTTAACAAACATGCAATTCAATTTAGTTTTGTATGTATTAGTTTAGTTGGCCTACTTGATCATCAATGCGGGATTCTTGTGGCAGTTTCTATTTTATATTAAGATTATATTGTTGATTTTTTGGATTACAAATCCTCAATATTACCGAAAATTTAGACTACACATTATGATCATACAAGGAAGAGCTAATGCACATGCAGTGGCGAGTGCTTGAGTTTAGGGTTTATGTGCATGTCCACATAGGGTGTAAGCAAAAACAATTTGTATGACTAAACTTACGAGAGAGATTTGGTTTTGAGTTTTGTACTAATTATTTGTTCGATTGTAACTCCTATGATAGTGAAGAAAGAAAAAAATTGATCGAAGTTTAGATTTTTCTGTGGGAAATAGCACATAGTATAACACAGTGGAAGATTGTGGCTACAAGTATAGCTGATATGCCAGTTTTTGATCATGTAATAGAGTTATATTCCTTGAAGTTTCCGTGGAAAGCTAGCCAACACGGGGCTATTGGATGTGCACTATTGTATCTAGAATTTATTAGTTATAGAGTGATTTTTTTGTGTGTGTTGTTTAATATTATGTTTTTGTTCGGTTGGTTAACCTCTTATGGCACCGTTAATCTTCAGTTTGCAGATAATTGCTTTAGTTTGCGTTGTAAGAATAAGCAGAAAGATCAGATTTGTTGATACAAGTCCTTTTAGTCCTCTCTAATTTAGCTTGCTACTTCTGAATCAATCGTCATTTTCTTTACCATCTATGTGTGCTTTTCCAGGGTAACAACAGGCAGAGCAACGTCCTTAGCCCTGATCAGGTGACTTCGTTGCAGAGTATGAATGAGAAGGTGGTGTAGGTCAGCCTTACGAATTCCATATACTCGAATGCGCATACATTTGCACTGATAGAGTCGGCACAGGGGATAAAGGGCAGCTAGGTAGTGAACTTGTCGCACAAGAAAGTGAGAGGGGGACCTCGGAGCGGGTCGAAATTGACCTCAGTTAGGTTCTGTTGCAACATCTCCTTCTCACTCCAATCGCATGCTACTGACCATCACCTTCCTAATTAACTTTTGATTGCAAGCACTTAGTTTGTACTCCCTCAGTCCGAAAAGGTTTGTCCCAAACCTATCCCTCAAATGGATGTATATAGCATTAACTTGGTGCTAGATACATTCATTGGAGGGACAAGCTTTTTCGAACGGAGGGAGTACCCCTGTTTTGTTGTCTCATCTGTGTCTCAGCCGATCCTTATGAAAACAGTTACCCTGCAAGACATTATTTTTGTTTCGAGTGAAGACCATCATGGCTAGCTTTATTAAAATGAAACAATGTTTGCATCATCTATGAGCTTACTGACAACACAGTCAGGAGGCTCGCCCAACCAACCAAAGGAGGATTTATTACAGAAACAAAAATTGGCTAGCACATGAGCTGCTTGGTTACAAGAGCGATAACAATGCTTAAAAATGACCTTCCCGATCAAGGAACTAGTATCCACACATTCTGCGAAGATTGCCACTGTTGAGTCTCACCATCTAGTTTGACCATTACAAAAGTTAATAACTTGTAAGGAGTCTGATTCCAATGCACACGATTGAATCCGAGAGAATTAGCAAATACTAGACCATCTCTCATTGCCAAAGCTTCTGTAGTGATGACATCTGCAGCGAAAGGAATAAATTTGCATATAGTTGAAACTGTAAATATAAGGACCATGTCTTGTAGTCTGTTCCTTGAAAAATGAGCAGTTGATTGTGGTTGATAATTTAACATATTATGAAACGTACCTTCCTTGGTATACTATTTTTATTTCGGTGTGATGCTGCTGTGTTGTATTTTTGATACTTTAAGTATGAACCCATGTTTAATATGTGACCATTTTGGTAACTAGATTCGGAGGCTGCATGGCGATTGTTAAATTACTACTAGTGCTTCGTTTAAGGTGATTTTTTTGCATCACCCCCTCGGTGAAAAGCAGCAGTGTCTGGAGAGCAGCGTTTTGGCTCCCGAGCCCAGCTGCTCTCGTAATTTGTACCGTTGAATCATGTTTGAGGATGCGTGACATTGGGTTTTCTACTGCAGGTACGGTTCGCTCAAAAATAGTGTATTTCAAGCCTCCGTATGGCCCTTGTTCATGGCAGGGTTGGCAGCAGATACGTCGACCGATGGCCCAGAATCGGTGGGCGTCATAGACTTGGTACAGAAAATGTGCATGTATGTTCTGCGTGCTGGACGCCGCTCCTAGATCATGCACGCGGTGTGCTCGACCAAAGGCGAGCCACGCTCTAGTGTCCCGGGAGGCCAGGAGGAGTTGCAGGCTGTTGTCCGCGGGGCGCAGGCCACGGCCGTGATGGATGAGAAAACCTCACACCAAGTCGTCTGTTCGTCAGAATTCTGTGAATCTGTGATTTGGTTCGTGCGTTTGTTAACGAGCCGGAACGACCGAACGAGTTGTTTGCTCAGGCCAGCATGGTGGTGCTTGTGGTGATGCAGTGGCGAAGTGGCAATAGTCATGTGATGTCCACACCATCGTCCATGAATAATTGCTGAAGATGATAATGCCGATGTATGTATAGCGTGTGTTTGTTGCAGTTAAAATCATGCACGATTTGCACGCAAAAAACATGCGGTACATACCAACAGTCTATTCTTAGTCAGGTGTGAACTCTGAACGTCGAGCATGGTTAGCCACTTCTGTCCTACCACCGCGCTCGGCATCACCCAGCAGCCAGCCAGCCACGCGTGCACAAGACCTCTCCCGACAAAACCAACCAGGCCACGGACGACCAAGATGATTACTGGAGCTCCTCCCGCAACACCAATGAGCGGCCTGCCTTTCGTCGAGCACACAACATGGGTACACCAGGAGCAACACCCAGCACACCGGACGCCGGCCCATCAAGGCGCTAACGCTAGTCCCATGCCGTGGGCTCACTTTCTGCCACTTGGTTGCCAACCTTGAATACTGAGCAAGACGAGAGCTCCGCCATGGTGCACGTGTCTCCTTGCAAGCATGAAGCATTGTCGCCTCCCCATGCAACAACGGTGCACCAGGTGAGCGCCAGGCACAGAACCGGCAAGCGACGATACATAATTTATGCACAGATCCAGGACTGTCAAAAGATCTACTCGCATGATGTAAGACATTTTTTAACACTACACTAGTGTCAAAAAGCGTCTTATATTATGGGACGGAGGGAGTACTTTTTGTACCTGTCGCGGAGAGAAGCATTCAATTTCTATGGACCACCCATGGGCCTCATCTGTAAATTAAAAACCCTACCAATTCACTGTACGGGGAAGAATACAGGCTGGAAACCAAATCCCCATGCAATTGAGCGACACAGATTTCGGGAGCAGATACGCTCGGGCACCGAAAGGGATTTCCGCAGTGCATAAAACTTATATTGAATCAGTAGTATACGAACTCAAGCAAGTTAACACTGCACTTGGATTTGTAGTATACAAACTCAAGCAAGTAGGAAACACAATAGTTGCGTAACTGCAATGAATATTGTAACATCAACATTACGTCATCTGCATTACCACTAGTATGCACTGTTCAAACCAACTCAACAAGAATACTCATCTTTATACAATAAAAAAGTGTGCAAGGAAACAAGCTTCCCAAAATTTGAAGGATAACATATATACACTAACCCTACTACTGTACTGAAAATCACCCTTCTAGTATTAACTAACAGAGTTCCTTCCGAAAGAAAACAAACATTTTATCAATCCGGCACATGCCAATAGCCTCACAGCCCTAAAGACATGGGGGATAACAATTGGGACGCATCAAAACAGCAACTTGAATAAGAGGATATAAAATTACTACAACACAAATACAGATCATGTGTACTAACATAAGATTGGCAACCTTTTACTGGCAGTCGGTACATCCTACTGTCCCATCCCATACCATCTACCCCTTGCCGCCCTTCTCTCCAGATCCAACATAGGATGCACAAGCATCCCTCTCACAAGCTGGTGGCAACTGGCATGCAACTCAACAAGCAACAGAATTCACTCCGTATGTGCCATCCGCACTTGGAAATAAGCCATCAAACCTCTGGGCTGCAGTTAAGCACTGAAGCTTCAGGGTGGTTAAAGTATTACATGGTGTACACGTGAAGCCTAATGTTCCATCAAAGCTGCATCAGTTTCTGATAATGGTGCTGCAAAACAGACAAGTTATCAGTTGGTGTCAAACAGGAAGTAAAACAGACAAGTGACTTGAAACAGAAAAGGGTGCGGCAAACCCTATCCTTTTCTAGATCAGTTCAGACAACACAACTACTTACAAAAGTAGCACTGGTTTAGTTACAGCATACACATAATTACTTCTAACAAGTTTGTAAAGACATACCAAGCAAGTCCTCGTACATGTCGGGGAACAAGGAAGACTCCAGCAGAAGTGGCGGGGAGAATACTTGATCAAGAGCATCATCTGTCATAAACGACTGACCACTGACTGGGTAAAAAAAGTTTGCAGCACTGCTTGGATCGTCATGGCCATTCAGTTTACTTGACACAGCTGGGGTTGTATGCATTGGGCTGTCAGGATTGAAGTAAAGATCGCTTGTGCTCTTGGGTAACTTCGACTGTGACGACGATGGACCTATCTTTTGTTTTCTTCGGTTTGCCACGGCACCCACATCCTTCCTTGCAGCACCTGTTGATAGGGGAATGAAGAAGTGCTCCGAACCATCATCACTACTCTTGTCCTGTGGACTCTCCATGTTGCTCAATGGCTTTGATAGAGCAGCTTCACGAACAGAACGTCTGATGTCATGAGCAAAATAACCATCATTTTCTGCAAAGAGAATATAGAGTAGCTAATAATTAAATGAAACAAGACTCATCAAAAGCAGATTATAATCAGCAAAATAACAACATAAAGAAGAAGCATATTTTTACAGTTAGGCATTCCCTACAGTTTTCAGTTAAGAAAGAAGCTGATCTAGCCTATGTATTAAGATATGAATACCATGCATCGAACCATTTGCTTGATCTTTGGCCGAGGGGTGGGTAAGTGCTTTCTCTTCAGGCATAATTTCTTGCCTAGGTTGGTGTGCTAAGGCATTCCGTCTTTGTGTCTGTGCTCCTTTTCCAGAAGAACTTGGAGTCAGACTAAATAGAGGAGGTAGCTTTAGAGCAGGACTACTCCCAGCCTTGCCGATCTGTGTTGAACAGAGCTTAGAAGTCATCTCTGAAACTTCGCCGCTGCTTTCCTGCTTTAAAGTAAATAAGTAATTAGAAAGCATGTGAATAAATAAACAGAGAAAGGTGCAAAAAATGTTTTGCACGCTGAGACTCTAACGTAGAGATTTAATAAAGATGAAATGTACATACCCCCCTAAACTTCCAGGTTGGGCCACATCACCCCCTGAACTCCAAAATACCTGACTTAATCCCCGCAACTTCCAAAAACCAGACAAATCACCCCCTGGTACCCTCGTGAGTGGTTTTGCCTATGTGGAGGTTGTTTTGTTTTGTCAGCAAGGCTTAGCAGAGGCACGTAAAGAAGGCAGGAAACGGCTGAGAGGTTCCTGCCTCCATGCGAGCTCACTGGTCCTCCACTTCCTTGATTTGGTGCAGGGATTTGGGCCGGCGCCGTCATCTCTCTTGGCTCCGGCGAGCGTTGCCGCAACACCCCCTCGCCGTCGTCCTCTCTGAGCACTTATGGTGACCTATAGAAGCTCCTGGTGCCTTGGTGAATCCTCCCGACCAACAACCAAAGCCCCTCCCCGATGCCAGCAGATGCGGCCCCATCACCTCGGTTGTTCGCGAACTTGTCCGAGCACGAATTCAAACTCAGGGTGAGCTCCCAGTTCCTTCACTGACTCCTCCCTCTCCCTCCAGCTGTCTCTCTAGCGCCTGCTCCAGTTTCTCATTCCAAACGTCGCCGGCGGCGATCATGGTGCCATCTCCGGTAGCCTTGTGACCCCGGACTGACGCAGGTGAGCTCGTAGCTTTAGCCGCTCCCGTTTGGTGCATGTGACGCATCCACAGGCCCCTGCAACACGTCTTCCGGCGTAGAGCCACCGCTGCCGCAAAGCTTGCTGGAATTGGCACGACGACGGCGTCCTGCAGGCCGGGCCAAAGAGTCGATGACGTAGGGGAAGCCGTCAAGAACGCCACGCCGGATTGCAAGATGAAAATAGCATCGGAGCAGACGGCTGCTGTTGGAGTGAGCTTTGCTGCTAGGAAGAACGCCGTGGGAACGCAGAGGCACAAGACTGCTGCTGCACGCACGCGCCGCAATGATGAGGGCTGGCGGCTCTTGGCGTGCGTCCTCCATCTTATCTGGCAGCATGACGCGGGCATTGGCGCCGAACACAGAGGCCTTGATCAACGTATGTGGACATTTTTTTGCTGAGGTGGCTGCCATATCACGTCCCACAGAGGCAAAAACACTAAAAAAAACATCGAGTGGGCTACGGGGTGATTTGTCCGGTTTTTGGAAGTTGGGGGGATTAAGTAAGCCATTTTGAAGTTCAGGGGGTGATGTGGCCGAAACCTGCAAGTTTAGGGTGTTTATAATGTCAGTGAAAAGGTGCTATGTGATGATCTGTGAGAAAACAATGGTCCATTTGGTTTGACAAATGCCCCTATGCTAGAATATCTCCTCACTCATTGAGAGGATTGGGGCCATAGTCATGTGACAGCCTCTTGCTATCAACACTTCTGCCCTTCATGAATAGTCAATGCTAGCATGAGTTCACCCCATTGCACCAACCAAAACGCAAGCCTCTTGGATCCTAGGATTCAACGGTGACAACCCAAATTTTTCACCTTTCAGCAATTATATTATTACCAGGATGGAGGTGTTCCTCATAGCAAACAACCCTAATGATATGAAAGAAACTAAATATTCTGGTATGAACACGAGGAATGACAGTAGTACAAAGGAAAAATATACAATCAGAACAGCAGTTGCATTTTTGTCCATATTGAACAAGTTAAACAGGAAATACGATAAATCGTCAAACAGTAGAATCATGCAAATGAGAGTGATTTCGTACTTCTGGTCTTCCAAGCACTGTATTTTGGACAGACAACTGTGTGTAGTTTGTTTGATCCATCAGATTACTAGGTACACTATTAACTTCTTCGGAAAGTTTTGTTATTGACTGCTGCATTGCTGGAATAGCTTCCTTGAGTTGATTAATTAGGCCCTAGAAAAGGAAAAATAATGGCAAATGATTAAACAATCAGTCAAATGCCACATAAATTCGTCCTCGGTAAAATCTGTAAATGAGGTGCATCTTCGCAAGCCATGCTTACAACAGATGAATGGAGAAAAATAGCATAGCTTCTGAAGGATGTTGTTATTACCTGTATACTGACTAAATGCTGGCGATGTTCGGCCAATGTTGCAGTTAATGAGTCGGCATGGCTACTAGTTTCGCTGTCAGACGCACTGCGGAGTAATTCTGGCCCCTCCCCATCATTTGCTTTGGCCTACAACATTAGTTGGTTGTATGTTACAAGTTATAACCGAATACATTGGTTCAGAACATGTGATATGCCTGTACTTCAGGATGTGACAATACCACTATGCAATACCGATCTGTCATCAATACACCACCAATGCAGAAATATGCATGGGTGGTATGTAAGGTTATTTTCAGCTTTATAAGGAAAGAAAAACAAATGGGGATTAAATGTCCCTGTTTCTAAATATTGTCCAGTCCACTAAATATGGCTATTAACATTTTGCAGAAGTTAATAGACCTTGAAGCATGAAAAACAGGGACGTGGCAGGAGCTCTCGATGCTAAATTTTGGTTACCAAAGAATGCTGCTATACTGTATAAAATGGCCATCAAGTGAAATGGACTGCGGCAATTCATGAGTTATCTCCAGGTTAATAGGTGTGCCGCTTAGCATAAAAATGCTACTGCTGCACAAGGGCACGAGCCATAGTGAAACACTGAAACTGAAAAAACCACTAAAGATAAGAGAGGCCAGCATATTAATAGGGACAAAGCAGTTCTTTGCCAGCTCTAGCACTGTAAAATATATTGATAGTTCTGGAGGCACAGTTCTTTGCCAGCTCTAGCACTGTAAAATATATTGATAGTTCTGGAGGCTCAAGACCTTTTGACTATTTGCAGGTTATGCCACAGATGATGTTGTTTGTCTGTACTCCTCAAAATCGATGTGTCTTATAATTCCACAGCTTATTATTGCGCAATAATCCTATAGTGGTTTGTAGCAGATCTAATGGGAGGTTGAACTTTCTCCCAGTCGAATAAATTGAAATGTTGACCCCATTTAGAAAAAGAACATTTGAGCTAAAAATATATATGTGTGGGACATATTCAAATTACTGATGATTACAAACCAATGTTAGCACATAATCTGTGATGCTAAACTTTGCATAGGTGCCAAAATTCTTTTACCGTAGTGACCAAGATAATTGACAACACTTTTTACCCAATATTACACAGAAAGAACATGAGCTATAACTTTGTGCCGCTTGATGGAAAACTATAACAGCATTGTGCAGAAAAAAGCTGGTCTAATATATAGGAATAGTTTACTCACAACTCACAGTGCATGACATTTGATGCTTCCATAAGATCAATGAGTTTAAATTAATATTTAATAAAATGACTGCAACATATTAGAATGCAGAGAGAAGAATATCACATGGAAACCAAGTTTCGAAGAAACTTTATGGAAACCACATTTGAAAGTTTCGAAAAAATCTGAAAAAAATACAGGACGATAAGAGAATGATGTTCTATTTCCAATTTTCCATACAAAATTCCAAGTTCAAACACATTACCATCTACAAGCTATGAAAAGAACAAATTTAGCAATGAATAGTGATGTTTACTGTTCGACCTACTCAATGCTGATTTTAATTATTTTTTTCATACCTCGTAAATGGTAATGTGTTTGAACTTAGGAATTTCACATGCTAATAGAACATCACACTCTTAACATCCCTTTTTTTACAATTTTTTCAAAACTACAAAACATTATTTCCACAGTTTTCACCGGTTTCCACCAAAACTTGGTTTTCATGTTGTGATATTCTCTCTCTAGAGTGTAAGCTCTGGTAAAACTGGTAGTTCGATCATGCTGCGAGATTAAATAAATTCATGGTTTAAAAAGGTGTGCCTACGCAATTGCAGAACGCCTAGCTGCTAGACTGCTAGGCATGTGCTTAAGCATGCCTAGGTGTGTGCTTAGGCAAGACAGTTGCTAGGCAGATACAAGACTAGGAATTTACCCTGGTGCTTTTTTTAACCCTGCACAAATTAAACAATTGCTTACCAAATGAAGAGATTGTTTATGAATACGCTGCAAAGCATGAGTCCAACGTCGAAGAATTTCAGCTACGTCAACAGTTTGTTGGACACGCCCATTCCTATCATCTAATCTTGGAAGAGCTTCTTCCTTTCCCTGGAATAAAGATATCTGCTCCTGCTTGTCCAAAATTTGAGACGTTTCACCAGCTCGGGCTGATAGTAATTCAGAATGTGGGATGCTTGAACTTGTATCCATTGCTGCTAGCAATTGCGATCCAGATATACGGTACCTAAAAGAACGTATTTTGTGGAGCAAGGTGAGTAGTGATGATTAAGGATATTTGGATCAAAATGTAAAGTTTAACAGAAAGTGGATCACACCTATGCTCACGGTGTGCTATAAGATCTTCAATTGGCCCAGAAGCTAAAACCTCATGCTGGCCTGCAAGGGTATTTCCATTACTATCTAGAAGAAGCTAAAACATTATGCTGTCGTGCATGATATGGATAGTTTGAGCATGCTGGACACACATATTCTGGAAACGATACTTCATTGACTGTACCTTTGCGAGCCAATATCGATTCCCACAAACGTGTTGCCTTAGATACCAAATGTGAATTCTGTCCAGATGAGCTTGAGATACGTTCGTCCCACAGTTCCCCCTCTAGCTTGGCTTTGTTCCTCATATCTTGTAGCTTCTCTAACTCCTGTTGCAGATATGCCTGAAAGCTCCATGCAAACATCATAAGAAATGAAAACAGGACCCAAAACATAACCATCTGAATGGACTGTATAGAAGCTACCCTGTACCTCTTCAGCACATAGACTTCGGAATTCAGCTGTCATTTCATGGGCTAAATTTGACCAGGTTGTCTGCCTTCGAACAGCAATGTTTGCATTTTTAAGAAATTTACGCCTCTCAAGAGCAATCCTTGCCTGTTAGGAATATCACATATGAGCTCGCAGATAAACTCATAAAGAGAAATAAGCCCTGAGATAACCGGGTGTTTTTACTACAAGGACAAACAGCAGAGACCAATTTTCCTTAATGGTAGCAAAGGTGGTCCGTGCGTTTGGATAAATTATGCTATCAGGCTCAGTTTGTTGTTGCTGAACTGTGTTGTGATGTGCGTATTTGTTAAGCTACTGCATATAAGAACTCAAAAAGGATCCACCGCTCTTCCTTAGAAGCCAAATAAAATGTACATAAATCAGGTTGACTAATGGTTTTCCTCTCACATTTCATCTTGCATCTTCCACAATGAAAAGAAGAGTACATTTGCAAAATGACCAAGTAAGCGAGCAGCCAAACAATCATAATCCAACAGCAGTTCAACGCATCATGATTATATTATAACAATCCGCCTCAATGCCAAACAGAGCGTATATCTGGATCTAAAAATGGTTTGTGTACCCATCAGTTATTATACAAGCCTACTAGCTTCATTGGGTTTGCATCTTGTACAAGATTCAAATTATTCTGTTCTGTTTATTTCCTAGGTAAGAATATACTTACTGGAGTGGAATCATACTCAAATTCTACAGGCAAGTGAAGTCATCAGCTTTCAACAAAGAAGTTAGCTTGCTAAGGGGTATATTATCTTGTCATGCTCAAGAAAGGAAGAGATACATCTTGCTTCACTAAACTGAATTACTGTGCATAAAGACTAACTTAAGACTGAAGTGGTGAAGCCTGCTGTATCCACGTTATTGGTCTCGCATCAAAAAATCAAACTGTACCTCATGTGAGGTGCCCGAAGTCCCCAGCATTAAATTAAAGTATACCAAACAAAATACTCGCCAGTCTAGAAAAGTTTCGTACTGATAAGAACTTTTAGGACTTCATGTTCCCTTTATAAGTGATTTGCATTTTAGGGTAGAAGGTAGTCCTGAAAGAGGGTCACCATACGATATATAACATAAATTAACAGTTCAGAAAATTTAAGAGCAAGCTATCCTTGCCTTTGTTACAGGAAGTAATGCAGCTGCATGAAGATAAGAAACGTCTGTGAGTGCTGCCGGCAGTGGATTTGATGCTACATCAGCCGCAAATGTTCTCCTATGGACTTCCCTCAAGGCATGTACAGAGAGTTGCCACAAAAGCTCAACAAATCTGCATCAGTGTAGGGAGTATAAGCTGTTACAAGGACAATTCTGAAAATATACCAAGTTGTCTGATCAGCTGATTTACAAGCAGTTAGTTTACATCAATGACTATTGGACTTTGTTTTCTAAGAGTGAGAACTGAGTGGCTACATATTGTAGTCACGTTTTTGATATCTTAAAGATCAGCATGTTGTTTTGGCCTTCAGTATGGCACTTGAAACAATACTTGACAAGTTGACCAATGCAATAGAACTTATTAACACCTGTTCCAAATCTATGAAGGAACAATATGGAATCATCAACAGGCACATAAAGTTAAACGCGGTCTAAATTGTGTGCCTACGGGGTATGGTGACATGAGGTGAGGTGCGGCACAATGCCTCAAGCAGTTCACAGCGCAATGTGTTAGGCCTAAACACTCCTGTTTGGTGTGTCAGTGTTTCTCTCCTACTCGCTTTTCATGTGCTTTGTACTTCAGGTGACTTAAGGATCTAGCACATTGAGCGGTGGTGCAACCTTGATTGCATTGCTCAATTCTCATAATACATTGTCTGCTATCTTAGGTGAATAATCAAAGTCGAGAAGCATGTAGAGAACTCATTTCTAGCACAGTAAATACTATAATCGATCCCCCTTCTAAATTTTATTTAAAAGGAGCATTAAGCACTAGCATTCACTACCTATCTTCAAATTAGCTGACATAATATTTGAGAGAAACCATGAACTATGGATAGAGACAATCAAAGCCGCATGATTGCATCCAGTTTCAGCAGACCTTTTCAACTTAGTAACAACGTTTCAATGAATGCAGTTAAGCTACATTGCACATGTGCGCAGCACGACAAGCCGCACAAACAGGACTAGCCGATTTCTAACCGACCAAACTACAGGCATCCATGTGTACTGACCTCGGCCCGCAGCAGGTGGCGAGAGACGAAACCCTGGAGTTGCTCCGTGGCAGCGCTCCCTGCTGCTCCAGCTCGCTGATGATACATTGTACGATCTAACCAAGCAACGAAACCAAAAGTCAAAACAAGGCTGCTTTCGCGTGCACCCAATTATCAGAAAAGCTAAGCAAATCTGCAAAATCCAACCTTGCGGAACTCCCTGGACTGCGCGGAATCAAAGATCGGCCACACTTTGTCGAAGTCCTGCGCAACGGAGAATCACACTCGGAAATCATATATCTCAAAAGAACCGGAGAAGGAATACCAGCGAACGGGGTAAAATAGCGAAGAGCCGGAGAGGCTGAGGAGGATTTGAGGGCGCGTGCGTGCGTGCCTTGGCGGACTGCGCGGGGCCGCGGAGTGAGGATAGGAGGAAGTAGAGGAGCTGTTCGCCGAGGCGAGGGTTGGAGTGCCGGAAGAGGCCGACGCGAGGAGAGGCCGCGCCGGCGGGGGAGCCGAGGACGACTGGATCGAGGCCGAGGAGGAGGCAGTTGGTATACATGGCGCCCTCCAGCTCCGCCTCCCGCTCCTTCTCCCTATCGGTCGACATGGTCGCCGGTTTCTACTGGGTGGCTGGGTTGGGGCTAGGTTTAGGAGGAGGCGAGCGCCATTGGAGTTGGAGATCTCGCGAGGCGGAGGTGGAGGTGGAAGACAAACAAAAAAGGTATAATACATGTCCGGTCTAGCATCTCTAGCACACCCTGTGTAATGTCGACGAGTTAATTACATCCATAATAGCCTGCAAAAAAAAATTTACATCCATAATACATAAACTTGCAATAAGATAACAATACATACATAATTTTTAAAAACCCATAAAAATAATACAACAACTTCATAATAATAATACTAGTAGAATGTTCGTACGTTGCCACAGGCCTTTTAGTTTATTTTATTTTATCCATAAATACAAATGCATATCTCTTTCGCTTCCTCACTCTATCTACCACCCTTCATATCTCTTCCTCTCCTTCTCTCCCACCCATGCTCTCTCTCTAGCCCTCTCTCACTCTCTCTTACACACACCGTCTTTCTCTTTCATGACTTAATTTAATTTACGCTCAACTTAATTTTAGCTTAGTGTTAACATTTACGGCTATAGTATATCCTAGTAGCTTAAACACTAAAAGAAAAACTTAACTTTTACACGGGATCTAGTTAAGTTGTCCGTGCGTCGCAACGGGAGCACGCATATTTTGACGGTTTAACACCAATCGTGTCTAATATATAATTTTTACAAGCTCCATACACGTATGCATCGTTATATACATACTTTATCACTACATCACTCTGTAATGACACGTCGAACAAATAATTAATGTTGCCTCCAAGGTCGAAGTTCATTTGTCTCTCGCACGTTCGAGCATGTTTAGACATCAAATGGATGTCTAGCAGGCTCCCCAAAATCCAAGAGTCTAGATGGTCCGGGCTCCCCTAAATCCAGCTCATATGTGGGCGAGAAATGTGGTAGTCCGAACCAAATGACACCCGGCTCATCATCGCCATGGCACCCTCTGTTCTTCACACCGTACTTCCACCATAGACCGCCAAGGTGGAGTCCCCGGCCACCGTTATTAGGCGCGGAGGCGTGCGCGCCTGGGACACCCTCCGAGCCAAGAAGGTATATCCGGTGTCTCCCGAGTCATTGTCACGTTGTAACATATAGTTGAATGTCATTGATTACCACAAAATAAAAATATAATGTCCATGCAACTGATACGCCATGATGTCCATTATTAACTCTTGAATCAACCTATCTATGCATTTACCTTTCTATACAAAGAAAAAATTGTATGACTTGATGAAAAATATATAAAAACCTCACGCTCATGCAATTTACAGCAAAGCCATTTCTGATGAAAAGCAATTTGCCGCATTCTCTAAAATAGAAAATTTATTCTTCTCAGAACTGTAATTGAACAGACAAACTTTAACCTTCTCCCCGCTCACTCTCAATCCTTACTCATATCACAAAAATTCACTAACTCGTGTTCTAAGTGAGCCAGTGATCGACGCCTCCATGGCAGGCAGTAGCAAGGGACAAGGTCGGCAATCACATTCAGATTTTATTCACTACAAGCCTACAACAAAATTTCTAGATAAAATGATAATGCTACCTGAACATGCACTCAATAAAAAAAATCGAATTGCAAATCACAATAAAAAGTATTTGATGATTCGGAGTAAACAAATATTATTCTTTGTTGTTTTCTTTTCTATTTTAGTAAGAAAAAAAATGAGTACATGCGTCGTCCCCATCAAATGCTTCAAGAAAGTAGGTGGTAGCACCAAAAATAAAGCAAACTTCCTACTGGGTTGGCAACTCAGCCAAGTATGTTTACCTGGACCATCATAATGCAAGATAGATAAATGTAAACATAAAAAACAACAGTGAACCCAGGTCTAGTGTTGCTCGAAGGTCACTTTCCTTCTCATCCTGAGCAACAACTTCAGCTTTGTTTTCACATGATCTCTTTATAGCGTAGGTCAGGGCACTTGGTTCTCTACAAACATACAATTTGAATTAGACATCACCGATGCATGTAAAATATTAATGGGAGAAGGCTATTCCGTGCTTGCAACAAATAAAGGTTAGCAGTTCTGCTGCTAGAATAACTCTCGCAGCTAGCATGAATAGTACAAGAATGGAATTGTTATATGGCTCTATGTAAATCCACCTATGGAAACATGACAACAAAGCAGACCATGGATGTTGGGTTCTACGGTAGGGTGCATCGACTGCAAATTAAAAATCCTACGCGCAGAACATCCAGGAACATGCTACGGGAGATGGATCACAGTTCATTACCACTAGACGCGCAGTGTCGTGCAGCGGAAGAAGAGTTGGGGCAGCGCGTCCGCGTGGATCGTCTCCTCCTCGTTCGATCTCCCTCGGCGGCGGTCGTCCGATCCTACGTGCGAGTTCGCGGAGCGGCGCAAGTGCACCGCCTCTAACGGTATCCGCGTGCGGGAGGAACACCGGCGGCGGACTGCTAGGTCCGATCACACACGATCGGCGGCAAGTGGAGGTGGCTCACGAGGCGGCGATCTACCTCCCGAGGCCGAAGCGATCGCCTCCACGAGGCCAAAGCGTTCTCTTCTAATCTGGTATGCCGCACCTCCACTTTATATAGGCGTCCGTCGCGAGCTCAACACTTGGGCCTCGCACGGACCCTAAAGCAAAAGTCTACTCGATCACGTTCCTAGTCCATTCGGATCATATCCGACCAAAGGTGTCCTGAACGACCTCGTAGGTTCCTTCCCTTAAGCGCGACCCCTTAGGTTCAAGTCGGCTTGGTCACGATTCGGATCACCTCCGACCAGACGGTTGGTAGCGGCCTCTAGCAAGGCGTGCCGACCACCAAGCGAACTATGAAGCTGGTTAGGCGAACTCAGCATAACGTGTCACACTTCGCATTCCCTTTGCCACACGATATATGTTGCCGCTCAAGGCGAGACTGTCATCCTTGTGCTAGCCCGACCTCTTTCTCGCTCCAAAGGATATCGACCACTATCCGGATTATCTCATAATCCTTGTCGCATGGCCATGCCGTTCTGGTCGAATCACACGAGGGCCCAGAGTATATCTCTCCGATCGGAGGGCAATCTCATCTTGCTCGACCATGTCTCGCAAAGATGGGACCGACAAACCGAAACCTACCTTTGTAACTACCCGATCACGGAGTAGCGTTTGGTCGGCCCAAAGCAAGTCTATCACCATCTCGAGTACATGCGTCAGCTCAGGTCTTAGGACATAGAACGTATGTTGTACTAGAGACTCACAGATGACATATCGCTGCGTCTCATAGTTGGGTCTGTCCGACTCGGACCTTATCTCGACTCGGATCCAACTATGTCGAATCCGACCAGACCTTTCCAAGTCCATATTATCCGGTTAGCATCCAATGCTCCATGGCTAGTGAGACCGAGCCATCGACCGTGTCATATGCTAGTCTAGTCGGTCAAGGCGTCCACACAACCCTTTCGACTAGGGACCTTTTAGGACAGTCATCATACAATGCATAGTCCCACAAACAAGTCATGTACTTGCTGATACACATCATTGATAATGTCCAAGGACTATCTTTATTCATAAACACATAGGAAATATCATCATACATGATTGCCTATAGGGCATATCTCCAACAGTCTCCCACTTGCACTAGAGTTAATCAAATAGACATCGAATGCCCATAGCTCTAACGTGCCCCTCATGCTTGGGTTGTGGAAGCGGCTTAGTCAACGGATCTGCAACATTTGCATCCGTGTGAATCTTGCATAACTCTACATCACCATTCTTTACGATCTTTCATATCGGTGATATTTCCGGTCTATGTGTCCGACCTTGTGGTGATTCCTCGGCTCCTTGGCTTGTGCGATGGCACCGAATTATCACAATAAAGGTCCAACGGTTTCACCGAGGCTGGGAAAATACCAAGATCATCCGAGAAAATGTCGGATCCAAACACCTTCCTTTGCGACTTCACAAGCCGCAATGTATTAAACTTCGTGGTAGAATCGCCACCGTATCCTGCTTGGAACTCATCCATTACTCGCTCCTCCGTTCGGGGCGTACGAATCCGGTCGTGATCGACAATCATCTCTGTCGGTTTGGAAACTAGCATCGGCGTAACCCCTTACGACGAGCTCTTCCTCACCTCCATAAACTAGGAACATCTCTTTAGTCCTTTTCGGTACTTCAAAATAGTCTTTACCGCTGCCCGGTGACTCTCACAGGTTGGCACGGTATCTACTTGTTAGGCTTATTGCAAAAGCAACATCGGGCCTTATACATATCATGGCATACATGATGGATCCGATTGCCGAGGCATACGGAATCCTACTCATCCTGCTTTGCTCATCAGATGTCGAAGGACTCTGAGTCTCGCTTAGCCTTATACCATGTGAGAGCGGCAAGAACCCTTTCTTCGCCTCACTCATGTTGAACCGCTTCAACACTTTATCTATGTACGTGCTCTGGCTTAAGCCGAGCAGCCTCCTCGATCTACCTCTATAGATCTTAATGCCTAAAATATAGACTGCCTCACCAAGGTCCTTCATTGAAAACTTGCCATTCAATGATCCCTTGACCGAGTTTAACATCGAAACATTATTTCCGATCGGTAGTATGTCGTCCACATACAAGATCAAAACACTATCGAGCTCCCACTTAACTTCTTGTATAAACAAGAATCCTCTTCGCTTTTGATGAAACCGAGACCGTGGCGACCTCATCAAAGCGAATGTTCCAACTCCGAGATGCTTGCTTCAACCCATAAATGGATCTCTTGAGCTTGCATACCTTACTAGTGCTAGTCGGATCGACAAAACCCTCGGGCTGTATCATATACCGTCCTCGGTTAATTTTCCGTGAAGGAAAGCCGTCTTGACATCCATCGCCATATCTCGTAATCGAAATATGCAGCTATAGCTAGTATGATCCTCACCGATTTCAGATCGCTATCGGCGAGTAAGTCTCGTCGTAGTCAACTCCTTGAACTTGTCCATAACCTTTAGCGACAAGCCGAGCTTTGTAGCTCGAACATTTCCATCCACATCGGTTTTCTTCTTAAAGACCCATTTGCAACCAATGGCGATTCGCCGGTGGCGGATCAATCAAGTCCTGACTTGATTCTCATCCATGGACTTTAACTCGGATCTCATGGCCTCCACCATGCCTCGAATCTGGGCTCACCATCGCTTCCGCATACGTGGCGGCTCGTCGCTTTCTAGCAACAATACATCGCGCACTCTGCGCAATCTTTCCGACCTCCGTGGTTCCGTGCCGCTTCCACTACGGGTTCCCGACCGACTCGGTATGATTTCATCACCACCGAGCCGTCCCAGTGGTCCTCGAATTTCTTTGAGTCAAGCGTCCTCCCACTAGCCTCCCGACCGAGAAACTCTTTCTCAAGGAAAACCCGTTCGAGCAACAAACACTTTGTTCTCTTCCGGTTGTAGAAGCTGTATCCCAAGGTTTCCCTCGGGTATCCACGAATATGCATTTATCCGACTTGGGTGTAAGCTTGTCCGACATAAGTCGCTTGACAAATGCTTCACAACCCCAAATCTTTAGAAAAGACAAACTAGGACTCTTCCAGTCCACATCTCATGCGGTGTCTTGTCTACGGATTTTGATGGTACCCTATTAAGTGTGAAAGCTGCGCTTTCTAGAGCGTATCCCCAAAATGACAAGGGTAAATCCGATTTGCTCATCATAGACCGACCATGTCCAACAAGGTCCTATTTCTCCGTTCGACACGCCATTTCTCCGTGGCGTGCTTGAGGTGTGAGCCGAGGTACTATACCTCGACTTTTCAGATGATCATCGAACTCTGGCTCATGTACTCACCTCCACGATCGGATCGCGAAGCTTTATAGTCTTGCCGAGCTGATTCTCAACCTCGTTTGAAACTCTTTGAACTTTTCAAAAGTCTCCGACTTGTGCTTCATCAAATAGATATATCCATATCTACTCAAGTCGTCGGTAAAAGTCACGGCATCTTGATAGCCACCTCTGGCGGTTGTGCTCATTGGACCACACACATCACTATGTATAAGTTCCAATAGCTCGGACGCCTCTCGCAACTCTTTGCGAAAGGAGACTTAGTCATCTTGCCGAGCAAGCATGATTCACATGTCTCGAACGACCAAGTCGGACGGGTTAGGAGCCCATCATCATGGAGCTTCTTCATGCGTTTCGAGACTAATGTGTCCAAGCCGGCAATGCCGAAGTATGTCGATTTATCTCATTAGGCTTATGCCTCTTGACATTTACGTTATAGACGGTTCTGTTCTAGATTCAATATAAATAGCCCATCAACAATGGGTGCATAGCCGTGGAACATACCATTCAAAAATATCGAACAACCATTGTCCTTTAAATTGAATTCATAACCTTGACTCATCAAACATGAGGCGAAATAATGTTCGACTAAGTGCAGGAATGTAATAACAATTATTCAATTCCATAATGAATCCGGAAGGAAGTCGGAGCTGCATCGTGCCGACCTCCAACGCAGCAACTCTTGCTTTGTTTCCGACCACGATGCCAATCTCCCCTTGTGCCACACGCCTAGTTCTTACCAGCCCTGCATCGAGTTGCAAATATGAACAACCGATCCGATCAAATACCCAAGAGCTACTAGGTATGTCGGCAAGGTAAATGTCTATAACATATGCAACAAGTGTACCTTTGCTCAAGAAGCATTTCCGCCTTCTTGCCATGCTCGCAAGCCACTTGCTACGCTTCTCTTCCAAAGGACCGGTCTCCTTGCAATGAAAGCAAGCGGTCTTGAGTCCGTCCAGACTTGGCGCAGCGGCGAGAGTTACCGTCTCCGTGCCCTTTGCCTTAGCCTTTTCTTGGACCAACTCTTCTTGAACTTAGCGATTTACGCACCATCAACACTTGATCGTGCCTTTCTTAATATCCTGCTCGCCACTTTGAGCATCCCATGCAATTCAGTGAGCTTCTTATCCATGCCATGCATATGATAGTTCGAGATGAACGTCCCATAGCTGGGCGGAAGAGAACCCGAACAACATCGAGCAGCTCATCCAAGAGCGGGAAGCCCAAACGATCCAAAGCTTGCACATATCCGATCATCTTGATCACATGTGGGCTCGATGGATCACCTTCCTTCACTTGCAATCCATCAAGGATCGCCAGACGTTGAACCTTCGGTCCTAGCACGTATGCGAAACATGCTCTTGAGACTCTCGATCATATCGTGAGCCTCAACATTTTCAAATCTTGTTGCAATTCGGGCTCCATACAAGCCAAAGATCGACAATTAATCTCCGTTGATTCATCAACGAGTTTCTAGTAGGCATTTTAGTCTGTGGCACTAGCATTATCGGCAGGTTCCTCTGAAGTGGATCCTCTAGAACATGTTCCTTTTATCGTGCTTGAGAACAATTCTCGATTTCTATACCGGTGGTAAAGTTTGTTCCATTCAGTTTATCCTTTTCCGAATTGATTTCAATGCAAAGTTGGGTTGAGCAGGTGGTGCCATTGATCTACAATAGAAAACATGCAATCACTAAGCAATGTGTTTATGTAGAGTAGTTCTAGCCTAAACAGAAATACTCCCATCAAGTCAAGATCCTCCGCAAACTCTCGGTGATTCAGATCCGACTAGCGCATGCGACTAGTGAGCTTTAGCATCATCGCTAGCCAACATACCTATCCGTAAGCAACTCCTTGCTAATCGTATCTCTATCGACTTCGCCGATCGGGAAGGTATCTCATACCCGGCTCCCAACCTTCTTTGCCACAAGGCCCAAAACCGTTTTGATAGCCTTGTCAAGTTAACTCGATGCAAAGGCATGTCCGTGTCCGACACGAACCCTTGATTCAAGGACACCCAAAGAAGACCCCAATTTTATGAGCCCACTACTAGACGTACTTGACGTGCGAAGGTGCAACATCGGGGATGGCAATTAAGCTTGATATTCATGAGGATCATTCTATCATTTTAACATGCATAGAAACAAAGAAGCATAACAATCACAAATATAACACATATTGTGAAATAGTATGGCTCCTTCATGGACATTCTTCCAGGTCGGCTCCGACTCCGATGACCATCTACGAACTCCATCTTGTTTGTCACGTCGGGACGCCAAGCCGCCAACCTGATCTCTATTATCCAACTACTACAACTAGTAATGAATTTTACATAGAGTCACAAGTCGACACGCAGGTCGTTATACAATATAATGATAGCACTTTGGCTCCTGCCAGCTGACAAACATGACACGCAGGCCACGTATAAATTACACACATGCATCACATACACATGAGCCATACTATCCACATCAAACCTGCAAAACAAAGTATAGAATCGCATTCTACCTGTTTGTGTGGCGGGTACGAAATACATGGCGCTACGCTTCACTGTTAACCCCGATGGCGGATAACCGACCGGTAGGGGTAGATCGTGTCACGACCTCATCGATCCCGATTTACAGAAAACATAGCCTCAACGATCCCCATGTGCAGTTGATCACATCAACCGTGCACATAGCCGATCTCTTCAAGGACAACAGATCTCATCTGCCGCCTCCACATATCTAATATGCATACGATCTGAATCCAAATCCTATAACAGAGGCTCGATAGAGGCAAAGGTGTCCCGATGTTTCGATGAGATGGTGGCTATCGTTTCGTGGAGTCGACCTTGACGATCCGACTACGTGCGTGCGTCGAGACGTCGCGCCTTAGCAATCGCTAAACCAACTTCCGAGGGTTATTGACCACGCGAGCACGATCAACGACCACGAGGGCCTGCTTTCCTGCGAGCAAACGAAGAACAAGCAAGAAACTAAGATTGCAATCTGGATATTGCGAATATAAGAGGAAAGCTTTATTAATGAAGGTGGGGTTACGTGGCGCCTTGGTCCAGTCGTTGAACACAAACGGCACGCGAAGTTGCTGCTATGGCGAACTTTTGATCTAAACAAAACCCAAGGTCTAAACGGTGCCCTAAGGGCTGTATATATGGAGGAAGAGGGGGAATTTCGTGGCCCTTGGTGGAGGGGTCCAAATCAACCCTAACTCTTGTTTCCCCACACATACGGACTCTAAAAACAGCCTATACTTAAGTATTTCGAAATTACATGGGCTGGCCCAATAATAAGGTGACGCAGCACCTAGAATAGCCTATGGACGAATATTATGAAGTGGCATCTTGTATATTTCGTCCAAGGCCTCATGCACTCATTAGGGTGGCTTCAAAGTCCCGGAATCATCACTTGTAACTCCGTTCTTGTTCCCCTTGCATGCCAACATCTCCATGCTTGAACTTGTTCCAAGGTTCATCTTTCTTGTCCATGGTAGGCCCTTCATTTGTAAGCAAAACAAATGTATCCAATTTAAGCAGCATCATATTCTCATGAACATTGGAATCGTTACCAAGAAACGAAAGTACCGATAATTCAATTGGCGTCTTGAGCTCTAGTAATTGGTCCAAGATGTATAGCAGCAGGGCTGTGGGTGTAACAATGGTATTGATGTCCTCATCATCCTCCCTTCTTGAAATGAAGTCTTCCTCGTGAGCTCATCTTCCTCACCCAAATAAGGCTTCAAATCTGCAATGTTAAAAGTGGGACTAACCCCAAAATCTGCGAGCAGCTCAAGTTTATATGCATTATCATTTATTTTCTCTAACACCTTAAATGGACCATCGAGACGTGGCATTAGCTTTGATTTATGCAAATTAGGAAACCTATCCTTACGCAAATGTAACCAAACAAGATCTCCGGTGCAAAGACAACATGTTTTCTACCCTTATCTCCAAAGAAGTTTATATTTAGCATTCATACGCTCAATGTTTTCCTTAGTTAACTCATGCATTTTAAAATCAATTCAGACGTTCTTTAGCATCAAAATTAACCTTCTCCGAAGATGGAAGAGGCAACAACTCAATAGGTGCACGAGGTAGGAAGCCATACACAATTTCAAAAGGGCACATCTTAGTAGTAGAATGCAATGAACGATTATAAGCAAATTCAATATGAGGCAAGCATTCTTCCCACATTTTCAGTATTATTCTTCAAAACAGCCCTAAGCATAGTAGACAATGTTCTATTGACTACTTCAGTTTATCCATCGGTTTGGGGTGACAAGTAGTACTAAAAAGCAGTTTAGTCCCCAACTTAGCCCATAAACATCTCCAAAAGTGGCTAAGAAATTTAGTATCACGATCTGAAACAATAGTATTTGGCACACCATGCAAGCGAATAATTTCACGAAAGAACAAATCAGCAACATTAACAAATCATCGCTTTTATGACATGGTATAAAGTGTGCCATTTTAGAGAATCTATCCACGACAACAAATATGCTATCCCTCCCTTCTTTGTTCGAGGTAAACCTAAAACAAAGTCCATAGATATATCCTCCCAAGGAACACTAGGCACAGTGCAAAGGCATATATAAACCATGAGGATTGAGTCGTGACTTAGCTTTTTGACATGTAGTGCAATGAGCAACAAAACGCTCAACATCCGTCTCATCTTTGGCCAAAAGAAATGTGTAGCAAGTATATCCTCCGTCTTCTTGGCGCCAAAGTGTCCCATTAAGCCTCCTCCATGCGCCTCCTGCAACAACAAAAGACGAACAGAGCTAGCGGGAATGCATAGCTTGTTAGCACGGAACACAAAACTATCATTAATAACGAACTTGTTCCATGTTCTTCCTTCTTTACAATTCTGCATTACATCTTTAAAATCAGCATCATGCACATATTGATCTTTGATGGTCTCCAAACCAAATATTTTGAAGTCAAGTTGTGAAAGCATAGTATAGCGACGAGACAAAGCATCAAGAATAACATTTTCTTTACCCTTCTTGTGTTTAATGACATAAGGAAAGTCTCAATGAATTCAACCCATTTAGCATGTCTACGATTCAGTTTAGCTTGACTTTTAATATGTTTCAAAGATTCATGATCGTAATGTATAACAAATTCTTTGGGCCATAAATAATGTTGCCATGTCTCTAAAGTCCTAACAAGAGCATATAATTCTTTGTCATAAGTAGAATAGTTCAGACTAGGCCCACTCAATTTTTCGTAAAAGTATGCAACAGGTTTGCCATCTTGTAATAACACACCTCCTAATCCAATTCCACTAGCATCACATTCAAGCTCAAAAGTCTTATTAAAGTCGAAGTTGGAGTAAAGGAGCATGTGTTAACTTATCTTTCAATACCGTGAAGGCTTCTTCCGTGCGGTACCCCAAACAAAAGGCACATCCTTCTTTGTAAGCTCATTGAGAGGTGCAGCAATGGTGCTAAAGTCTCTCACAAAACGCTTATAGAAACCAAAGAGTCCAAGAAAACTCCTCACTTGTGTGACCATGTTGGGCTGCGCCAACTCTCAATAGCTTCAATCTTGGCTTTATCAACTTCAATTCCCTGTGGAGTAACAACATAGCCAAGAAAAGATACTCGGTCGGTGCAAAAGGTGCACTTCCCAAGGTTACCAAACAAACGTGCATCACGTAGAGCATTAAAAACATCACGTAAATTTTCCAAATGTTCTTCCAAAGATTTGCTATAAATCAGTATATCATCAAAGTAAACTACCACAAATCGTCCAATGAAAGCACGTAAAACTTCGTTCATTAATCTCATGAAAGTACTAGGTGCATTAGTTAACCCAAAAGGCATGACTAACCACTCATATAATCCAAACTTAGTTTTAAATGCTGTTTTCCATTCATCTCCCAATTTCATACGAATTTGATGGTATCCACTACGCAAATCAACTTTGGAGAATATTGTAGAGCCACTCAATTCATCAAGCATATCATCTAGCCTAGGAATAGGATGACGATAACGAATAGTAATATTATTAATGCCTCTACAATCAACACACATACGCCGACGTACCATCCTTTTTAGGCACTAGTATAATAGGAACAGCACAAGGACTAAGAGATTCACGTATATAACCTTTGTCGAGCAGCTCCGTACTTGACGCATAATCTCCTTCGTCTCCTCCGGATTGGTACAAGTATGGTGCGCGGTTGGGTAGCGATGCACCGAATTAAGTCAATTTGATGCTCAATCCCTCGAATAGGTGGTAATCCGGTGGCACGTCTTGTGGGAAGACGTCGTGAACTCCCCGCAAAATGTTAGTGGCAGCAGGGGCAAAGAGGAAGGCACGTCCTCGAATGAAAATAATGCCTCTTTGCACACAAAAGCATAGCAAACAGATTTGCTAGAATCTAGCTCATCAATATCAGATTTGGTGGCAAATAAACATGCACTTTTCAGTTTAATTTCGAAGCAACATTAGATGGTTTATTATTAGGCTTCATTTGTTGCTCAAATTCTTTTGCCACAATCTGATTTTCACTCTTATTTTTCTCCTGTTTTGCTTTATTAGCTCTATTAATATCATCTTTCAAAATGGAATCAGGAGTCATAGGAAGCAAAGTAATATTTTATCCTTGTGAACAAGAGTATACTGATTGTTTCTACCATGGTGTACGGAATTTTATCAAATTGCCATGGTCTACCAAGTAATAAGGAACATGCTTGCATAGGTACCACATCACAATCAACATAATCAGCATATGTAGAGATACTAAAATACACACGAGCAGTGCGTGTTACCTTAACCTTGCCGCTGTTGTTGAACCATTGGATGTAGTAAGGATGTGGATGTGGTCTTGTGGTGAGAGAAAGATTCTCCACCATATCCATGCTAGCCAAGTTGTTGCAGCTCCCTCCATCTATGATGACGCTGAATAGAACGTTCCTTCACAACTCCTTTGTATGGAACAAGTTATGCCTCGATTTTGCTCAGACTTGTGTAACCTGCACACTCAAAACACGTTGAGCAACTAAACATTCATACTGTCGGATCTTGACAGCCATGTATTGCGTCTCATGATCGAATCATCTCCACCGTGTTCTTCATGTGTAATAAGAGCCAAAGTCTCTTCATCATAGTCACTAGCGGACTCATACCCACCATCCTCGTTAGCAATCATCACACGCTGAGATTGGCATTCTCTCAAAAAATATCCTCTTCCCTTACAACGACGACAAATAATATCACTTGTGTGCCCTGCTGACGCCATGGAAGAAGAAGAGCTCTGTAGGCCCAAAGCAGTGTGCTCTTGGCGATAGTGGTGGTTGTGCCTGCTTTCTTGTATCACGGTTGGAGGTGGCAGCCGACGGAGGTGCCGTGTAGTAGAACGTGTGGAAGTAGATGATGCACGTGGTGTCCATGATGAAGGTCGACCTGCGAGAAAAGTTAGTCCGCGCCAACGCTCGTCGATCCTCGCACTTCATGTTCAGCTTTACAAGCAAGATGGAATAATCGAGTGATATTATTATAATCCTTGTAGTCTAGAATGGTCTGAATCTCTATTTAATCCACCCGAAAACGTGCAAGCATAGCTTCATTCTCCTCAACAATACCACATCTAATCAAGCCGTTTGTAATTCCCGATAATATTCTTCTACCGAATTTTTCCTTGTCTTAAACGCTGCAATTTTTGAAGTAATTCACGCTGATAATATGGTGGAACCCAACGCAGACGCATAGTAGTTTTCAAAGCAGCCCAAGTAGCTGGAACAGGATATAATCTACAATGTTCGGACCACCAAACACATGCAAAGCTAGTGAAAGCACAAACAATGCAGAGAACACATCTCTCCTCGTGATATTGTAAACATGTAAATCGTTGTTCAGTTTCTAACTCCCAAGTAAGATATATATCGTGAACATATCTACCCTCAAATGGTGGAATATTCAATTTCAGTTTAGGGAGATGGTCATGATCTCGTACTGAAGAGGAGCCCTAACATTGCCATTATTTGCATGTGGACGACACGGTGGTTGTGGTGCTGGTGGTTGCACGTAGTTCGATGTTGATCAACCTCATACTCGTAATCTCTCACATAATCATCCTCCCCACATCGCCAGCAGGAGCCACGTAGTATCAACAAAGCAGCACCAAAGAGCTTGGCGGTGAAGAGGGACACGGGAAGCTTCGGCGGAGGGCTGTTTCGTGATGTGGAGGTAGTCCTTGTTGTTGTAGTAGAGGTGCGTTAGGTGCCGCGGTGGTGGTGGTGGTAGACGACGAGCAATTCATTAAACTTGTTATCGAGCTTTGTTTGAACGCCTTCTCAATGCCATCTATCTTCTCCATGGCCTCTTCAAATCTATTTAGCACATCTTCCACTTGCCCACTCATCATTTGTTGAAACTTATCATGTAGCGCTTTGTTTGTCATGTTCTCCCGGTCGATCACGTCGGCTTGTGATCCTGCCATGGTTAGCAGCAATAGAAACACACAAGAATATGATTCGACGACTACTAGGAAGTGGTGGTGGTGGTGTGGTGGACGATCACAACTCCGTCAAGCAAATCTCAAATTCTTACCAGTTCTTACCCAAAGAAGAAAGGTGATCGACAACCGATGTAGTCAAAACTCTCAAAGCTTGGATAGAGCGATTACTAGGGAGAGTCAAACACACGATGTAGATGTATGTGGAGCTGGGAAGGCTTATAATATGGTAGCAAAAGGGTCAAGAATAATCAATTCGAGATGCAAAGTTGAATAAACGCTCAACGACGGTCTTGTCTTTGGTCCTAGGCTAGACCGTGCTAGAGACGCGAGCCTAGAACACTAACAAAATCACGGCACTGCACGTAAACAAGGGAAAAGCACACTCTGGAATTTTTTTTCTTTTCGCTCTTTTTTTTTGCTGCTCTTTTTTTTTTTTTTTTTGCGAAAAATCACTATAATGGCGAGTGTCTCAAAACTCTTCCCAGGTCAAACTGACTGGATGGGCACGAAATTTTTTCGACCAATTTTGTTTTTTCGACTGCCCGGACCCAAAAACTGGAAACGGGTCAAAAAAAACTTTCTATAACGGCCACTGTCTCAATACACTTAGAAACACCTAAAAATAGGATAGCCAGAAATTTTTTCGACAAGTGCGTTTTCGGAAAATTTTGGGCCTAAACGGAGGGTGGTTTCCAGACTCTTTTTTTTCCGAAACCTACTCCGGCAAGGAAGCACGAATCGGAAACTAGATGGATCTCGAAAACAAACCTAATATGCAAGGAACTCGGATTGGTGGTGGATATATGGTGGTGGTATATGGCAGCGGTGGTGGTAGCGGTGGTAGTATATGGATATGGATCGGTGGTGGTATACGGACACGGATTGGTGGTGGTCTATGGATACGGATTCGGAGCGGTGGTGGTAGGTGGCAGGGGCGATGATGATGGTGCGGTGGCGGCGTGACAACATATGACCGAACTTCGAAACTCTAAAAGACTAGACGCGAAGACCAAAGAACTAGACACGACGATGCAACCGCAAATTCAACAAAGCAAAACCCTAAAAGATTATGCAAAGGCTCAGATTGGTTCGGATATGATGAACTAACCCTAATTTTTTTATGGCTTTTTCGTGGACTTTAGGTATGAAGAACAGACTCGATCTAATCTACGAAAAACTGTAAAATCTCACCGAGCAACCTGAAACTCGATACCACTTGATAGAGGCAAAGGTGTCCCGATGTTTCGATGAGATGGTGGCTATCGCTTCGTGGGAGTCGACCTTGACGATCCGACTACGTGACGTCGCGAGACGTCGCGCCTTAGCAATCGCTAAACCAACTTCCGAGGGTTATTGACCACGCCGAGCACGATCAACGACCACGAGGGCCTGTTTCCTGCGAGCAAACGAAGAACAAGCAAGAAACTAAGATTGAAATCTGGATATTGCGAATATAAGAGGAAAGCTTTATTAATGAAGGTGGGGTTACGTGGCGCCTTGGTCCGGTCGTTGAACACAAACGGCAATCGTGAAGTTTGCTATGGCGAACTTTTGATCTAAACAAAACCCAAGGTCTAAACGGTGCCCTAAGGGCTGTATATATGGAGGAAGAGGGGGAATTTCGTGGCCCTTGGTGGAGGGGTCCAAATCAACCCTAACTCTTGTTTCCCCACACATACGGACTCTAAAACAGCCTATACTTAAGTATTTCGAAATTACATGGGCCTGGCCCAATAATAAGGTGACGAGACACCTAGAATAGCCTATGGACGAATATTATGAAGTGGCATCTTGTATATTTCGTCCAAGGCCTCATGCACTCATTAGGGTGGCTTCAAAGTCCTGGAATCATCACTTGTAACTCCGTTCTTGTTCCCCTATGCATGCCAACATCTCCATGCTTGAACTTGTTCCAAGGTTCATCTTTCTTGTCCATGGTAGGCCCTTCATTTGTAAGCAAAACAAATGTATCCAATTTAGGCAGCATCATATTCTCATGAACATTGGAATCGTTACCAAGAAACGAAAGTACCGATAATTCAATTGGCGTCTTGCGAGCTCTAGTAATTGGTCCAAGATGTATAGCGGCGCAGGGCTGTGGGTGTAACAATGGTATTGATGTCCTCATCGAGCTCGATACCACCGTTTGGGTTCTACTGTAGGGTGCATCGATCGCAAATTAAAAATCCTACGCAGAACATCCAGGAACATGCTACGGAGATGGATCACGATTCGTTACCACTAGACGCAGCGCGTGCCGCAAATGAAGAAGAGTTGGGGCAGCGCGTCGCGTGGATCGCCTCCTCCTCGCTCGATCTCCCTCGAGCGGCGGTCGTCGATCCACGTGCGAAGTTCGCGGAGCGGCGCAAGTGCACCGCCTCTAACGGTATCCGCGGCGTGCGGGAGGAACACCGGCGGTGGACTGCTAGGTCCGATCACACGATCGGCGGCAAGTGGAGGTGGCTCCCGAGGTCAAGCGATCTACCTCCCGAGGCCAAGCGATCTGCCTCCGAGGCCAAAGCGTTCTCTTCTAATCTGAGTATGCCGCACCTCCACTTTATATAGGCGTCCGTCATGAAGCTCAACACTTGGGCCTCGCCACGGACCCTAAAGCCTAAAGTCTACTCAACACGTTCCTAGTCCAGATTCGGATCATATCCGACCGGTGTCCTCTGAATCGACCTCGTAGGTTCCTTCCTTGCGCGCGACCCCTTAGGTTCAAGTCGGCTTGGTCACGATTCGGATCACCTCCGACCAGACGGTTGGTAGCGGCCTCTAGCAAGGCGTGCCGACCACCAAGCGAACTATGAAGCTGGTTAGGCGAACTCGCATAACGTGTCACACTTCATTCCCTTTGCCACACGATATATGTTGCCGGGCTCAAGGCGAGACTGTCATCCTTGTGCTAGCCCGACCTCTTTCTCGCTCCAAAGATACCGACCACTATCCGGATTATCTCATAATCCTTGTCGCATGGCCATGCCGCTCTGGTCGAATCACACGAGGGGCCCAGAGTATATCTCTCCGATCGGAGGGGCAATCCCATCTTCCTCGACCATGTCTCGCAAAGATGGGACCGGACAAACCGAAACCTACCTTTGTAACTACCCGATCACGGAGTAGCGTTTGGTCGGCCCAAAGCAAGTCTATCACCATCTCGAGTACATGCGTCGGCTCGTGTCTTAGGACATAGAACGATGTTGTACTAGAGACTCACAGATGACATATCGCTATGTCTCATAGTTGGGTCCGTCCGACTCGGACCTTATCTCGACTTCGGATCCAACTATGTCGAATCCGACCAGACCTTTCCAAGTCCATATTATCCGTTAGCATCCAATGCTCCATGGCTAGTGAGACCGAGCCATCGATCGTGTCATATGCTAGTCTAGTCGGCCAAGGCGTCCACGCAGCCCTTTCGACTAGGGACCTTTTAGGACAGTCATCATACAATGCATAGTCCCACAAACAAGTCACGTACTTGCTGATACACATCATTGATAATGTCCAAGGACTATCTTTATTCATAAACACATAGGAAATATCATCATACATGATTGCCTATAGGGCATATCTCCAACAATGGAGAGCTAAGAATGACATGCACATCAAATAAAATTTATAAATTAGCTGTGGAACATAGTACGTTTTGTCGGTTTTGTTCTGTCAAACTACTCAATATGACATTTCAGACAATGCAATTAAGAAATTTTAAAAATTCTTAAACCTAAATAAGATCATGCTATTCTTTGTTGACTACTGTACTTAACAATTAAGCATGTCAACAAATCTAAAAATAAAATAGATCATGATTCAAACAACTAGGGTGCTGAGAACTTCTATTCGATGCCAAAGGGGAACTCAATTCCTAATAGAAACCATAGTATTTGTTTACGGAAACAAAAAGGAAATATCAACATCATGATCAAACATCATATCACCAAATGATTAAACAAAAGCAATTTTGTTTAGGGCCTAAGGCTGACATACACCATCAAACGACGGTATTGACAACATATATGCAAAAATATATTTTAAAAATAGGAACAGAAGAGGAAAACTTAACCAGTTAATTAGACTGATATGAGCTAAAACCCCAAAATAAGATTAGACTCCACAACTCTTAAACCTTAATGGGTAGCGCACTACAACAACCCATTCTATATAGAATTGTTTGCATTATACATGATTCTGATAATAAGACTATCCTACCTCCAAACCAAGGCTATCTAAAGATCTAAAGATTTCTCGAGGCTCAGGATGTTCTGAATGGAGTTCAATTATCAAACCAGATAGGTAGCCAAAAGATCGTTGTTCAATCTGGCTGTCTTGAAGTTATTAGTACACTACAGGTTAGAGGATTTTCGGCAATAGCATCAGCTTCTACATACGAAGACATCAGCGTTTAAGCTTCTTCTTTTGTGAAAGATTTGTATTTCTTTTGCCCGAGAGAAGTAATAAAGACAACTATCGAAGAACAATTAATGCATGCAAAAAGGAAGATAATATCACAAGTGTTTATAAATCACTACCCCACGAATTTCACAAGGCCATCAAGACGAAAGTTGAAAAAATAGGAAAAGATCAGTTTGATTTACTACATATACCAATCTACAGATATTCTATAACATTTCAAGCTACAACTATGAATTTAGGCACTTATTTTCTTCTAATACTGAAAAGCAAACTATACAGTGCTCAATTAAGCTCTCCATCTATATTTCATAGCATTTACAAGCACATAATGATAAGGAATTCCCATCAGCTCCAAATTGCAATAAGCTAATATTAGTTTTTAATCTTGGTCTACCATATTTTTGTATTCTCTCAAGTTAAAAAAAACATGGGTTGATGCTCACAATTTTTTGAATTGAAAAAAAAAACATGTAAGAGATCAATTAGCTCCCTCCTCTGGTGAATGCAGAACAGGTCTTCCTTTTGATCTCTAGTCAAAAGAACAAAAATAAATATCTAGAGGAGGATTATAGAAAGTGGACTAACTCAGCGAAATAAGCAAACCATTCAATTATTAACATAGATTTGTGTAACCAGCTTATTGACAAGGCCAATTGATGTAGGGCGGAACCCTATGTGGACGATCTTTCACGTTTGGAGAGGATCCCTACGAGGAACACGAAGAACGAGTGGAAGAGCACGAGGGAAATCACGGGGAAAAACACAAGAGAACCACTCAAACCAACAAGATTCGATTACACATGCGCTAGATCGATGAACACAAAGAGAGATACACGATCCACGATCAACAAAGGACGATACAAGAGGTAACCAGGTCTTCTCCGTGAGGAGGTCTTGATTGTCTTCCTTGAAGGGGTCTTGAATCTGCTTGGGGATCTTCTCCAAGAGGTCGTGAGTCTGAGGAGAAGTAACCAAGTGGATGAGCAAGGCTCTCACACAAAATATGAGCTAAACCATTGCTAACCCTAACTAGGAGGAGGGGGTGGTCTATTTATAGTCTAAGCCACGAAGGGGTAAGTGGGAAAGGGATACATGGGCTTGGCCCGAGTCTTTACACGCAGCAGCCGGAAGTTCCGGCAGGCCGGAAGTTCCGGCTCCGAAGTTCCGCAGGTTCCGCCGGGTTCCCTGCTATCCAGAGAGTTGGCGCGCTGGGCTGGTCTGACTGGGGGAGGAGGTTCCGGCAGGCCGGAAGGTCCGGGGCGGAAGTTCGAGGCAGAGGCCTAAGGTCCGGCTTTCGAAGCTTGTCCTCGCTTCTTCTTCCTTCTCCTCTTCCATGCTTGGCCTTGGTCCTGGATCCTCCATGGTCGCCTCGGTTGTACCCGAGTGTATGCAACGTCCATGCATGAGGTAGTAGCCATGTCTCATATGTGGAAAGTGACGGTTCAAGAGGAGTGAGTTCACCTTGTGTCCAATGGCGTATGGTCGAGGTCTCATCGATGTCCTCTTGGGGCTTGGGGAGTAGTCAAGTGTACATGGGGATAACTGTAGGATGCTCCGCATCATCTCCCTCCCTTGGGAAAGATCCGACCTCGGATCGTGATCCTCATGTAGCGACCCGACCTCGAGACGGTCAAGCCTTCGTATTATTGTGCCATCCTCGGATCAAGATCTTTGCACACACACATCAATGTATATATCAAAGTGCAATCACATGTAAAATGATATATACCTCATAATACTCAATGAAACAAGTAATCGGTTGTGGAGTCCCATCAACGCCATCGGCAGTTGAGTGTAGACCGTAACCTCAGATCGTAACTCTTACTCGTCGAGGAAATATCTCGCAACATGATACGTTGCAGCCGTGTAGGTCAAGACATTGAATGTACCGGCAAGATCACAATAAGAGAAAACAGATGATAAACTATACTAGCAAAGTATGGCTTTGTGGCTCAGATCTCGAGTTTTGTTTGCCTAAAAGCTAGTTTTATTTTACCTACATCAAAGGAATAAAATGAAGCCTGTACTATGGAGTTTTTCTGTCATGACATGGTTCCGCCAACCGATGTCTCATAGCCCAAAATCATCATAAGTTGCCCACAATTAAGTTATCAATCCGTGTTGAGAGTTCCGAGATAGATCCAAGTCCAGATGCTCAAATTGTCCGTGAATCGGGACACGGCTAATCGATTAGGTTATAACCCTCTGCAGAGGTTTGTACACTTTACCCGCAAGATTCGATCCTCTCTTTACGCTCTCGCACTTCAGAGTGTTTGAGAACAAGATGACCAAACATGGTCTTCCAAAGAGTTCCCCGACCACCGTCCAGTACTCAACCCATCCTACCGTAGTTCTACATCTGCTAGTACCGCCCCACCAGAGTCACAACTAAGGTCAACCAAGCCAGAGCCCATAATGACTTGCGGTTGCACAGGTAAGCTTCCGGCGTGAAGTATTCTTCCGCCTCTTTGAGTCCGGGTGAAGCTTTCCGAAGATGTCATGGCGCTTCTCCATGCATCCCGCCAACCACTGGTTTCTCCAGGTGCCCGTCAACCATCCTTCACCCAAAGAGTGTATATTGAATTCTTGTCTCGAGTCTTGAAGTCTTGAGGCCTTGAAGATGCAGTCCTTGCAGATTCCGTCATGGGGTTGTCGCCATTGACGAGAGCCTCCATTCTCACACCACTCCAGTACTCATACCAAACCCCGCCTACTATAGCGTAGCATTAAATAAAATATCGCCCCGGCTTGGTAACAGGGGTGGGTTCCTACCTCATGCATACTACTCAACTACAAGGATTCAATAACACTATCGAGGGTGGTTGCAATGGTGCCACTAAATGCAATAAAACATAGGTATGAAAACATGGTCAAAGTGAACTTGCCTGGTGATGTTGACGAAGAAGAATTATCGTTCTCAAGAAATAACTTGATAGACTACTCGTCACTCTCTGATGAAATCTATATAACAAACATATCATTCACATAAGCACTCGCACTAACAATCAAGACAAAAGAGAGAGCTTAATAAGAATCCAAGGAACTTCAAATAAAACTAGGGAGTCTTCTTCTACAACATTCACAAAAATAGTTTTGTCTAACGGAAAATAAAACACTAAAATAACAGAGAATAAAATATAAATTTAGTTAAGACAAAAAAATAAAGTATTTTTTTCATAAAGCTATTTTGAAAGTATTTTCAATTGGGAGTTAAAACAGAGAGAAATCCATTGCAAGTTATTAGCGAACTTGAATTGATTTCACGATAACAAAATAAAAATAAATATAAAACTTGTTGAACACCTACTGTTTAACTAATACAAACCAAACATAAACTTTCTGAAATATAAAATAAAATAATTTAAAAACAACTATAGAAAAGAAGTAGCTATAATTCAATAGAACTAAAACAGAATTTGTTTTACATGAAATAATAAGCTAAAATACTCAAACAATTTTGAAATTTTTACCACTGGTAAATATGATCACTAGTGATCAGTAGAAAAAGAATCAAATAAAATCTATTTTTAAACTCCCGAATAAGCAAAACAAGCTTTAATTCAAATCTGATCTAACTCAATTTTATAAATCCAAACATAGACAAATTATATATTTTGGAAACTACAAGAAAATTGTGATCTAACGCAAAAGAATCAGCATCATTGGACTTCTAGATCAAAAGTTATAAGCTAAACAAGAACGAAACTAAATCTGTTACGGAAATAAATCTGAAAACGAAAACGCGACGTGGCGAGATTTGATTGGTTGTCGGTGTGCGCTTTTAGGCTATCTAGAGGACGGCCGCACATTTGAAGAAAACGGTTTGGCTATTAAGTGATCTATTTGGGGCCTTAGGATCAAGATCTAACGGTGGTACGGAATAGACAAAAGAAAGAGAAAAAAACAACAAGGAGTTACCAGACGTGAGGCAGAGATGGCAGGAAGGAGACGGCGATGTGGAGGGCTGCTCGGCGAGGGGGCGAGGTCGCCGGGCGAGGTGGGGGTGGCGGAGGAGGTGGGAGGAGGCGGGTGGGGAGGCACAGCAGGGGTGGGGCGCAGGGTGCCGCAGGCGATGAGGAGGTTCCAGGAGAGCTCCCGTGAGCGTTCTAGGCAGGAAAAGGAGGACGGTGGCGAGAAGGCTACGGGCAGGGAGGGGCGTGGTGATGGGAAAAATGGAACGAGGAGAGGGAGGGGTTTTATAGGCGGTCTCGGAGGCGCTGGGATGTAAAGACGAGGGAGATCGGGAGGTGGAGTTTCTGCTCCATGGATATGGAAAGCTTCAGAACGTGAGAGGAAACAGAGGAAGGAGATGATCTCTTGTTGGGCTAGAATAGGAAAGTGCTTAATGGGCCAGGTTTTCCTAATAAAATGATTCCATTCCTATTTTTAAAATTAGGAAACTAAAACAATAAAAAGGGAAATCAAATCAATTGAATAAAGAGTTTTATATACTAAAATTATCGAAAAATAAAATGTAGATGATGAGCATTATTCCACGGCCAAAATAAAACTTAAAAAAATGTTTTTAGAATATCCCTAAAGGCTTTATTTCTTTTTGCAAATAATTTTTAAATAAAAACTTTGGTTTTTCTTGGCTCAATATTTTCAAAATGCCCCGATTTTGGAGGGTCATTTTCCTCCGCTCTTTCTTGCTTGCAAGAATTTATTTTCGGGTATTTCTGGGAAGAAAAATAGAGAAGCAAGTGCAAATATTTGAAAGAATTAAATTGCAAAACTCCGTTCAAATTCTTTATAGTTGAAGAAGTCATGTCATCTTCTCTCATTGATTTTAATAGGATGAATTTGAATTTACCGGAGAAGGGGAAAGTCATTTTATTCCCTCTCTTTCAAAAGTTTTTGAGAAGGTTCAAATTTCACTCAAGTTTAATTCACTCAAGCAAACAAACAAACAATTCAATTAATTATATTAACATTCCAAAATTTGGGATGTTACACCTCATCACCATGGAAACGGTTGTCGTGGACGGACTTGTAGTTGGACGGAGTTGAAGGCATGACGCAATCCAAGTACTCCAAGGTGTCTCCGGTATGTGGTACATGCAAAATGAGCAAACACAAGCGACACTCGGAAATACAATGGTTAGCGCACACAAAATGTCCATCAATTAAGCGTGAGTCCGTGCGAAGGGATAGTACGTGACAAAGCGCATGAAGCTTATCAAGATGATATAGAATGATATGCAAAGCATTCATGGGATAATTAGCATGGTGCACAAAGCGACAAATTCTACCATTGTGTAAAATGATGTCATAGAGGGATGGTTTATCAATAGCATGAATATGGCAATGGATGCTCAATATGATTATGTTATCATGCAATTGATGGTAAGCAATGTGCTCATTATGTATGAATATGCCATCAAGAAAGATCACAACAAAATTGCTAAGGAAATGCACAAGCTCATATATCATGGATGACATGGGAATAGGTGCAACAAGACAATCATAATGTGTGTCAATCCATGCATAGGGTGCAAATTTGTCATGGGTGGTGTTGTACCATAGCTCGATGTCGTGGCACTCCTCAACTTGAAGGTCCGTAGGGTCCATCTCCAATGTCGGTCCTCCATCCAATATATGTATCATGTAGACAAGAAGAAGGAAACAACAATGAAAGAATGACCCATCCAATATGTGTATTTGAGGATGGCTAAAGGGAAGGAGGTCACCTTTAGGAGATTCTTGCAAATGTTGGTGTTGCACATCATGTACACCTTCACATAACCAAAATGTCTTTTTATTGTACCGCCTTGTGAATCCTTCAAAATGAAAGAACATGACAAACACTCGGAAAAACAAATGAGGTTAGTGCAAATGCAAGACCTATCATTCGAGGGGCGAGATACCCAACAAGTGTTTTCATCATTCTTATCATAAGAAAGAACAAGTTGTGGTATGGTATGAAAGCATATGATGCAACTACAACCAAAGATAATAGGCTCAAGTAAGCAAGCATGCATCACAAGTAATATGTCCAAGTCTCCACGATCAATAAGCATAGCAAGTTGGCACTCAACACAAGGTGATATGAGAGATGCAACTAATGGAGACAAGAGACAATGATCAAGACAAATCAAGTGAGAGGCATGAACATATATGTCATCAACCCAAGAAAGCGAGTAATGGAACATGGGTGATGCGACAAAGCAAGCAATCATAGAGATCAAGTCAAGCAAGCTAGTAGTGCGAAGATGCAACGTACTAGAAGGAATCATGGCAAGCATGTCATTGGTGCAAATAGTGGGCATGAATAATTCACATGTCATACCACAAGCATAAAGGCAAGATATGAGCAAAATAGCATCAATAGCATGGGGCACATGATAAACATGGCAATAGCAACAAGGATCTCCACCAAGCATGCAAATACACATAGGAGTAGCATAATGGTGAATCATGGGTAGATGCAAGAAAGGGTCACAATTGCATGGCAAAGGTATAGAAGCAAGCATAGCATGCAAAGTGAACACGGTAAAATGAGCATAAGGTGAGAAGTGGTAAATAGCCCATAGCCGTGTGAGAGACAAGTAAAAGAGATGTGCGTAGTCCTTGCACAAAAGGAATGGTGGGAATGAAAGTCCACGGGATCCCAAGTCATCATTGCTCTCAAGAGCTTGTTTCGTCAACTCATGGGATTGAGAAGTTGACGAGTGTATGTGGGTACCTACACAAAACAAAGACAAAGGGAAAATTGTGTGTTCGTGGTAGATGTACACATCATCCATCATGATGCGCACATGCATGTGTCGGTTAGTACAAAATAGCCAATGCTCAAATAAATGAGATGTGTGATATAGAAAGATGTCATCCATCATGATAGGTTTGTTGTTATGTCTAGCATAATGGAGACTCAAATTGTGTAATGCATCATGGGAAATATCTAGAGCATTGTTATTCATGGAATGCATATGGTTCACGCAATTATGGGAATCATGCAAAGTATGAGATGCATCAAAATCTCCTAATATGTATGAGGAAACTATGGGGGTCTCCTCATGAGCAAGAGTAGAAACATCACGTGGAGAATATTGACAACATCCAAAACAATGCATATTCGGAACAATGTGATCATGGCATGACATAGTAGATGAATTGCGCAAATCATGTAAAGGAAGCATGGCAATATCATCACAAGAGAAACAAAAGCCAATGACCATCTCTCGTCATTTATGCCATAAGTGCAAATGGGATTGATTTTAATGGGGCATGCATAGTTACTATGTTGAGATTGTGATGATGCAATATGGGAGATCTCACTCACAGCATATGACAAGTTCAATGGATTGTCGAACATGATGTGACCAATAGAATTTTCACATGATATCCTATGGAGCATAGCATCACAACTAGGCAATTCAACATGATCATCATCATATTCATCATAAATAGGTAAGTCATGACATGAAGAAGTCGCACTAGCATGAAGCATGGGAATAGGTGGATCAACATCATGCAAGAAATCATTGGTAAGATAGTCCACTAGTGGGACAAGAGAAGAACCATCACCTATCTTAACTTTGGAGCATCGCTCATGTGTTGTAGGTGAGGTGTTGAAGATCCAATCGTTGTCATCTTCATCTTGATGGAACCATGTGGGTGGTGCATCATCGTCCACCATGGCCATCGTCGTCTCCATTGGAGGTATGGACTTGTCGAGGATAGGCATGTCGTCATGTAGGAAGCCTGGCACCAAAGAAGAAAACACACTAGGAGTAGAGATTAAGTCATTAGAAATCATAGTGGCCTCATGTGCCGTGTCAACTACCTCACTCACTAAGTGTTGTGGCTCACTCACTCCCTCTTGGATACTCTCACTCATATGGTTGGTGGAGTCACTCAAATGGCGCTCAACCTCACATAGGATGTGTGGCATGCTCTCATGTGTGGGGCTAGTGGTGGTCACACTCATCCTCTCATAGGAAATTCTCTCAATGTCACATATGGTGGAGTCACTCATCTCACTCATGGGGTGGTGGCTCTCCTCACATGGCAAATGGGGCATCTCGACATATGTGGGTGTCGGAGAGACGTTGGTGCTAATGTCTCCATGCTCAACTCCTATTGCCGTCTTGGTTGAAGGGATAGTCCCATGCTCAACCTTCTTGTCGACGTCTTGTATGAGGCCCATATGATGTGGCACCTCGTAGCTCGTCTCCATGACCGAAGGGAATTTCCCATGCTCGGCCATCTTCCTTGAGGGGCTTCCGAAGATGGAAGTGTCACCCTTGCTCGTAGGTAGTCGCCTTGGACTTGTTGAAGTCGTTGTAGGCGTACTCATGGGAAGTAGGCGAAGATGCCGAACGTCCAAAGGCGAAGATGCCTTGATAGTACTTGGCGAAGATGCCGAAGTGGTTGTTGTAGCCGTAGCACCGTCTTGGTTTTGGTCGTCTCGCGGTCTTCTCTTTTGCTCATGAAGCTTGGACTTGGCGTGAAGTAGGGCTTGTTGGGACTTGTACGTTTGCGCTTGTGGAGCATCTTCATGATGATGATGTCGTTGTCGTTCTTGAGCTCGTAGTAGATGTCGTTCATCGTCGTCGTGCACATGTTGCTTGGAGGTGACTTGCCCTTCATGACGATGTTGATCACGAACGTGATGGTGATCGCCATGTAGATGTGGACGAGGACGATTTGCACTTGCATCGTTTCCGCGCTCCGAAGACTTGTGTCTTGAATGTCGCCGCCTTGAAGATGACGAAGGGGAAGAAGACTTGATCAAGGCCCTAATCTCCTCCATCCTTGAATCTTGCTCCTCTTTATGTGCGGCAAGCTTCTTGTCGATGTAGTCTCTTTTCCTTGCTTCGGAGTGATGAATGTCAATGGAGAGGTTCTCGATGCGCTTTTGCAATCTTGATTGTGCGCCTTGCATTTGTCGTTGTAGATCGAAGATGGACGCTTTGGTGATGTAGTTGTTCACGCCGTCGTTGTTGTGGAAGATCGGAGATGAAATGCCTTGCCTATCCATCACAAGACTCGAGCAAATATGAGTGGGAGAAAGAGAAGAACTTATACCAAATGTACCTTGACCGATGTTGAAGATGGATCAATGATCACTCAATGTGTAACAAGGAAATAGCACAATTGGTACCAATTCTTGTCGGTTTCTCACACCTACACAAGTAAGGCTTATGGTGGAGCTCGGTGAGGATAGTGGCACAAAAATTTGATGCAAAAATGTTAGCAAGAGTCAATAATGTTGAAAGAGATACACAAATTCGCAAGTGAAACAAGTAGACCAATAGCAATGAATGGCACACGGAAACACACACACAGATAGATAAATGGGGCCGTGCAACCAAGGAATGAGCACAAAATGTGGAATCCACGGAAAATGCTCGTGTTGCACAACTCAAGAGAGACGCTAGCACGATTGCTCAATAGGCGGATATGACACTTGTGCACAACCTATAAGATGCGAAATGGATAAACTTCTATCCCAAGTATGCTATGTATGTATGGTTCCCGGTGTTTCTCTCAAGATGATCCAAGATGATCGGATATGACAATCGTATATGCAATGTGGTATGATGCTATGGCACTTGCTTACAAGCTTCTTTGCTCTTTCTCTTTTTCTTTGCTTAAAAGCTTATTCTCTCTCTCTTTTTTTATGGCCACTTGTGCACAATGCACAAACCAAGATAGCAATTGTGTATATGCGGGAACAAACTTGTGACACACGATATGATACCAAGATATGCACCACAATGATATGGTATGTATGCTATGGGAAGTATGATCACTAATGTGCACAAGTAACGTTGTCGGCAATACTCAAATGGCTAGTCTCGATAGGCAAGTAACGCAAAATGGGCTAGGGGTTAACAATGCAGTTGCAAGGGAATATACAATGGAGGGATACCACTATAACAAGATGATATAGAGGTTACCGTCAATGGCGATGATGAGTGTCGGTGTTCTTGATGTAGATACCAAGATGATGGAGACTCGTCCCTAAGTAGCCGAAACACCTTAGGAAACGGAAAAACCGCGAACTCAAAATCTCAAACGTCAAATGTCAAATGGTGGTAGCGGGAATGCGGTGGTGGTTTGCACTTGGCAAAACGGAAGTATTGGTGGAAACCCGAGTAGCCGAAGTTGACCGGGTTATGGTGGTGGAAGTGTATGATGGGCTATACACGGAGTCAAATTTGAAAGCACGTCCCTAAGAAGCCGAAACACCTTAGGAGACACAACTCTCAACACAACAAAATTGGGTTAAGTTGAGGTGGCGGAAGTGTATGGTGTATAAGCCTATGCGAAAGTTATGGTGGTGGTTGATGAAGGATCAATCGTCCCTAAGTAGCCTAAACATCTTAGGAGACTCAAGTCATTACTCAAACAACCTCAAATGCTATGGGGATCAAAATGGGTTAGGTTGCGGAAGGCTATGGTGGTATTGCGGATGATGTGGTGGAAGCCCTAGGCAAAGATGCCAAAGTACCAAAAAAATTATGGTGTCAAAAGGTGATGAAACCAAGGTGAGGACCTCAGGCACGTCAATAGCTTCAAAACGAGCCAAAGAACACTCAAATCGGAGTTCGGAGTGAAAAGTTATGATGAAAACGGTGAAAGAGGCTCATGCTGAAATTCTGTGCAATGTTTCGGGTTAGGCCGGAAGTTCCGGGGTTAAGGCCCGAAGTTCCGGGCTCCGGAAGTTCCGGGGGTCGCGGAAAAAGTGCGGGGGTCAGGGGGATTTTTGGGGTAAACTTTCTGTTTAGCCTAGAAGTTCCGGGGGAGGCCGGAAGTTCCGAGGGTCGTGGAATTTCGTCCGGGACGAACCCTAAATTCCAGATCTGAGAACGGGGGCGGAAAAACTCGATTTACAATGTCAAAATTGGGGAGATTTTGTGGATGGAAAGGGGGAAAATGATGGGGGAAAGCTAGATCCACTTGAAACACAATGAATCCATGGATCAAAATCAACAAAACATCATCAAAACCAACAAATCACAAAAAAAATTGGGGGCTATTTTTGGTGGGGATTTTCGGATTAGGACGAAATCAACAAAGTCAAGCTAGAAAACATGAGGTAGGGGCTCCAAAAAGTGATCAACGTGGCTCATGATACCAAGATGATGTAGGGCGGAACCCTATGTGGACGATCTTTCACGTTTGGAGAGGATCCCTATGAGGAACACGAAGAACGAGCGAAAGAGCACGAGGGAAATCACGGGGAAAAACACAAGAGAACCACTCAAACCAACAAGATTCGATTACACATGCGCTAGACGATGAACACAAAGAGAGATACACGATCCACGATCAACAAAGGACGATACAAGAGGTAACCGGGTCTTCTCCGTGAGGAGGTCTTGATTGTCTTCCCTTGAAGGGGTCTTGAATCTGCTTGGGGGATCTTCTCCGAAGAGGTCGTGAGCTCCGAGGAGAAGTAACCACGTGGATGAGCAAGGCTCTCACACAAAATATGAGCTAAACCATTGCTAACCCTAACTAGGAGGAGGGGGTGGTCTATTTATAGTCTAAGCCACGAAGGGGTAAGTGGGAAAGGGATACATGGGCTTTGGCCGAGTCTTTACGCAGCAGGCGGAAGTTCCGGCAGGGCGGAAGTTCCGGCCCGGGAAGTTATGGGCAGGTTCCGGCCGGGTTCCGGCTATCCACAGAGTTGGCGCGCCCGGGGCTGGTCTGGACTCTGGGGGCGGAGGTTCCGGGCAGGCCGAAAGGTCCGGGGGTCGGAAGTTCCGGGCAGAGGCCGGAAGGTCCGGGCTTTCCAGAAGCTTGTCCCTGCTTCTTCTTCCTTCTCCTCTTCCATGCTTGGTCTTGGTCCTTGGATCCTCCATGGTCGTCTCGGTTGTACCTGAGTGTATGCAAGGTCCATGCATGAGGTAGTAGCCATGTCTCATATGTGGAAAGTGACGGTTCGAAGAGGAGTGAGTTCACCTTGTGTCCAATGACGTATGGTCGAGGTCTCACGTATGTCCTCTTGGGGCTTGGGGAGTAGTCGAAGTGTACATGGGGATGACCGTAGGATGCTCCGCATCACCAATTACCATGCAGAGTGAATATGAGGACATACATGTACTGATTTTTATTCTTGTATACAGAAATATGCAAATAGTAATTAGTATTGTTCATGCACGACCAAACCAAAAAAGCATACAAGATTGTCTTCATACTTGAAGACCACTTAGGTGAGCTCATTTCAATTTTGATAGGGAGAGTAGATAAGTTCCAAAATAATGGGAAGACAATATTACCCCTATCATAAAATATTGGAATGATCTAAAATTATGTGTGAGATTCATAGGAAAGCATCATTCATGAAGTGTGATATTTCTCTTGCTTTTATTCTTCTCAAGGGATAGCTCAACATAAGTGGAAAAGAAGCGACTACTGCCATTGAGTATTTTCATCAAACACAATGCGCCAAACTATATACACCATCAAGTCTAATAAAACTGAACATGGTAAATCATATTCATATTGGTATCATCCCTAGTAGAAGCTCTACGTAATTTAATGAGAAATGAAATTAGCATGAAAAATGGTCATATCCAGATCAATTCTCTTTAATGAGAAATGAAAACGACCCTATGCATGTCCCAAAAGAACAGTGCCCTATGGCGACTTGCAAAATAACATGCGCCACCAAATAATTTACTTAATAATTAAGCGAGTGCGGTGCCCATCAACGATGATGGAGTTGTTCACCAACTCCTCCAGCGCGTCCGGCCAGCCAGCCGCCGCCCGTTTGGAGGTGTTCGATGCTGGCGTTGGCTCCCCGACCCCTTCTCCACTGGAAGGAGGAACCTGTGCCGTCGAGGGCCTTGAGGCCTCGGGAGCGGATGACTGATGGGGCCCGGATGGTCCAGACTCTCTTCCCGCACCGGCGAGGAGGGACGCGCCCTCCTGTTCTTCGGCGACCAAGGTGTTAACCTCGGCCATGATGGTGCCGACCTCCCCATCTGTGTTCGGAGGAGGAGGAGTCCTTCAGGACCGCACCTCCCCGACCTCTTCAGAGATCAAGGGAGGCGCGAAGCGTGACGCGGACCCACTATCCGCCAGTTCGGCGGGCGGTGACGTCCCCTTTGAGGTTGGTTCGGGGGGCGGTCACGTGGAGGGCTGCAATTCTCAAGAGTTAGCCTCCAACCAGAATGAATTACTAAAGACAAGGTAGCTAAAAATACCAGCTCCATACCTGCGGGCCAGGGGCTTGACCCTGGGTCCCTTCTTTGAAATCTCCTCGGGCGCTTCGGACTCCTCATCCAAGCTGTTAGACAGGACCAGCTTGGGCCGGCACCACCTCTTCAGGGCCTGCAGGGGTCGAACCTCTTCGACGTCCTCAGACGTCGCCCTCTTCTTGGAGTGCGAGGAGGCGCTCTCCTCCTCGTCCCCATCCTGTATGAATGAGGCCGCGGCGTCCCCAGACTGGTTGCCTGGACGAGCCCTAAGGCGGAGGCCCTCCTTGGCCTCTGGTACCTCCTTCTTCCTACCCTTCTTGCCAGGCGCCTTATAAGGCGTCACAATCAACAGCTGCTCCGATCGGGGCTCTTCAGGCAGCGGTGTCGAGCCATTGATCTTCTCGGCCTTGGTGAGCCAGCCCTGCAAAATCCACATAGAGGTTCAGACCAAATCTTACGTTGTGTGAATATTCGAACACACGTTGAAAGATGAATGCCGCTCGCCTCCTTTGGAGGGTTCGCGACGTCAAGGCCGATGTCCTTCCCCTCGACCGGCCACTCTTTTCTGAGGCTTGAATAGCAGACCCCATATTTTATCATGGTTTGTGCCGAAGAGGTGTTGCAGATACTCAGGCTCGTGCTCCCACATTGGCTTGGCCCTCTCCTGGCAAGGGAGGAGTCGGTGGTTGAGCATGATCTGGACCACGTCAACCAGCTTCGTGCCAGTCTCCATTATACTGACGACGCGCTTTTGCAGTGCCTTCACGTGGGCAACGCACCTCCAGTCCGGACTCTTGGTGGTCCATGAGGCCAGTCTGGTAGGAGGTCCGGACTTGAATGCAGGAGCCGCTCCCCAAGCGACATCCCTTGGCTCAGTAATATAGAACCATTCCTTTTGCCAAACCTTAACGGTGTCGATAAACTTGCCTTCCGGCCACTGGACCCGTGGCAGCTTGCTGATCATGGCCCCGCCGCAGTCCGCATGGTCGTCGCCCACCACCTTGGGCTTGATGTTGAACACCTTCAGCCATAGGCCGAAGTGCGGCCGGACTCGAGGGAGCGCTTCACAGAAAACGATGAAGGTCGAGATGTGGAGGAGGGAGTTTGGGGCTAGATCATGAAAATATAGCCCATAAAAGAACATCAACCCCCTTACGAAGGGGTGTAGAGGAAACCCGAGCCCTTTGAGAAAATGAGAGAAAAACACAACCCTTTCGCCCGGCCTGGGCGTCGAGATGATCTGGCCCGGTTCAGGGGCCCAATGGGCGATGTTGGCCGACAAATAGCCAGCCTGCTTCAGCTTCAGAATGTCACTATCAGTGACGATGGAGGCATCCCACTTCCCCTTGTAACCAGATCCGGCCATAGCGGGGGTGAGCGGGGTGGGATTCGCCGCGAGGCAGAGAGATTGCGCGCTGGAGCTCGGAAGGATTGCGTAGGCAACAACGGAAGGTGGAGAAGGCATGGGATGCAGATTGCAGTTATCCCTCTTTATAAGCCACGGAAGGTCCACGAGTCCCTCTTTTTACGCCGTTGGCTTCTCCACTTCCTGATAATCTTGTAACGTTATGTGCGAGTGGGAGTCGAGGTCATTGATCATATCCCCGAAAAATGGAGCACGATCTTCACCTTGATGAGACGTGCCAATAAGGGGTCGGCCTCGAACCGTGCATCAAGAACGGCCTCCCGCTTGGAGTTATGACCGGTTGCGACCCTTCGTTAAAAAAGAAAAAGTTGTCAGTCAAGGACACTATTCACACTTGAGCGGCTGTTTTTTCTCCTTCAAGTCTAAGTAAAAAAGGCGTTCTAGATTCCAAACACCACTTTACTCCAAGTGTGTGCAGAATGCATTGAAGAACTCACCTTGCAATCCTAAGACTATCTGGTGTACGGATACCAGACACAATCTCCAGCGTTGGAGGCTAGTTCGGGGGCTACTGGGGGAGTTATGGACTAAGGGGTCCTCGAGGAGCCGGCCCATCCGGTGTGGGCTGGACTGGTGAAGCCGAATAACGGCGGAAGGCTCACGATCGATAAGGAAACTTTGGAGTCTTGGTGTGCCCTCCAAGCCAAGAATAGGCAGAATCCTATTCTCATTGTAATCGATTCCCTATAACCCTAACGGTGTCTATATAAACCGAGGATTGTAGACTTTAGGCTAGGACTTCATATATCACCTCATCGCCTTAGGGCTAGGCTCATGCTGATCTCGAGGTAGATCCACTCTGTAATCATACGTATCCAATATAATCAAGCAAAACATAGGGTATTACCTCTTCGAGAGGGCCCGAACTTGGGTAAACAGCGTGTTCATCGTCCCTTGTTCCCCATTGATCCAAGATCCACAGCTCGGGACCCCCTACCCCGAGGTCTGCCGGTTTTGACACCGACAGCCGTGTTTTCACTCAGGTGACTAGCAACATTCAGAAACCAATACACTCCTAGCGGGTGAATCGGCTTAGCCGGGAACTAGTTTCGCCTAGGTTAAAAATATTCTGAGTGCGGACATGTTCCACACTCGGGGCTTAGCCGCGAACTAGTTTTCGCCTAATTTAAAAACATTACGAGTGCGAACATGCTTTACACTTGGGGCCTTAGCCGCGAACCAAATTTTGCCTAACTTAAAAACATTTCGAGTGCGGGCATGCTCCACTTGGGGGCTTAGCCATGAACCCGTTTTCACCTAAGTTAAAAACATTTCGAATGCAGACATGCTCCATACCAGGGGGCTTAGTCGCAAACCAGTTTTTGCCTAAGTTCAAAACATTCCGAGTGCGGACATGCTCCACACTCGGGGGCTTAGTCATGAACCAATTCTTGCCTAAGTTAAAAATATTGCGAGTGCGGACATGCTCCACACTTGGGGGCTTAGCTGTGAACCGGTTTTCGCCTAAGTTAAAAACATTCTGAGTGCGGACATGGTCCACACTCGAGGGCTTAGCCACGAACTAGTTTTTGCTTAAGTTCAAAACATTTTGAGTGAGGACATGGTCCGCAGTTGGGAGCTTAGCCACGGACCAACTTTCACCTAATCTAAAAACATTCCGAGTGAGGACATGGTCCACACTTGGGGGATTAGTCGCGAACCAGCTTTCGCCTAAGCTAAAAACATTCCGAGTGAGGACTGGTCCACACTCGGGGGCTTAGCTGTGGACCAGCTTTCGCCTACTGATAGAGGCAAAGGTGTCCCAATGTTTCGATGAGATAGCAATCATTTTCTGTGGGAGTCGACTTTGACGATCCGACTACGAACGTGCAAAGACGTCGCGCCTTAGCAATCGCTAAACCAACTTCCGAGGGGTTATTGACCACGCCGGAGCATGATCAACCTGACCACGAGGGTCTATTTCCTGCGAGAAAACGAAGAACAAGCAAGAAACTGAGACTGCAATCTGGATATTGTGAATAAAAGAGGAAAGCTTTATTAATGAAGGTGGGGTTCTGTGACGCCTTTGTCTGGTCGTTGAACACAAACGGCACGCTGGTTGCAGCTATGGCGAACTTTTAATCTAAAAAAAACCCAAAGTCTAAATGATGCCCTAGGGGCTGTATATATGGAGGAAGAGGGGGGAATTTCGTGGCCATTGGAGGAGGGGTCCGAAACCCACCCTAACTCTTGTTTCCCCACACATACGGACTCTAAAACAGCCTATATTGAAGTATTTCGAAATTACATGGGCCTGACCCAAAAATAAGGTGACGCAGCACCTAGAATAGCCTCTGGACGAAAATTATGAAGTAGCATCTTGTATATTTTGTCCAAGGCTTCATGCACTCATTATGGTGGCTTCAAAGTCCTAAAATCATCACTTGAAACTCGTTTGTCTCCCTTGCATGCCATCAACTCCATGCTTGTTCTTGCTCCAATGTTCATCCTTCTCCAAGCTAGGCCCTTCATTTGTAAGCAAAACAAATGTATCCAATTTAGGCAACATCATATTCTCAGAACATTAGAATCATTACCAAGAAACGAAAGTACCGGTAATTTAATTTATGCTTGTGAGCTCTAGTAATCGGTCCAGTATGTATAGTAGCAGGGGTTGTGGGTGTAACAATGTTATTGATGTCCTCATCATCCTCCCATTCTTGAAATGAAGTCGTCCTCGACGGAAGCTCATCTTCCTCACCCAAATAAGGCTTCAAATCTGCAATGTTAAAAGTGGGACTAACCCCAAAATCTGCAGGCAGCTCAAGTTTATATGCATTATCATTTATTTTCTTTAACACCTTAAAAGGACCATCTGCACGTAGCATGAGCTTTGATTTGTGCAAATCATGAAACCTATCCTCACACAAATGTAACCAAACAAGATCTCTAGGTGCAAAGACAACATGTTTTCTACCCTTATCTCCAACAAGTTTATATTTAGCATTCATACGCTCAATGTTTTCCTTAGTTAACTCATGCATTTTTAAGATCAATTTAGCACGTTGTTTAGCATCAAAATTAACCTTCTCCGAAGATGGAAGAGGCAACAAATCAATGGGTGCACGAGGTAGGAAACCATACACAATTTCAAAAAGGCACATCTTAGTAGTAGAATGCAACGAACGATTATAAGCAAATTCAATATGAGGCAAGCATTCTTCCCACATTTTCTTATTATTCTTCAAAACAGCCCTAAGCATAGTAGACATTGTTCTATTGACTACTTCAGTTTGACCATCAGTTTGGGGGTGACAAGTAGTACTAAAAAGCAGTTTAGTCCCCAACTTAGCCCATAAACATCTCCAAAAGTGTCTAAGAAATTTACAACCTGAAACAATAGTATTTGGTACACCATGCAAGCGAATAATTTCACGAAACAACAAATCAGAAACATTAACAACATCATCGCTTTTATGACATGGTATAAAGTGTGCCATTTTTTAGAACCTATCCACGACAACAAATATGCTATCCCTCCCCTTCTTTGTTCGAGGTAAACCTAAAACAAAGTTCATAGATATATCCTCCCAAGGAACACTAGGTACATGCAAAGGCATATATAAACCATGAGGATTGAGTCGTGACTTAGCTTTTTGACATGTACTGCAGCGAGCAACAAAACGCTCAACATCCTGTCTCATCTTTGGCCAAAAGAAATGCGTAGCAAGTATATCCTCTGTATTCTTCACGCCAAAGTGTCTCATTAGTCCTCCTCCATGCACCTCCTGCAACAACAAAAGACGAACAGAGCTAGCTGGAATGCATAGCTTGTTAGCACGAAACACAAATCCATCGTTAACGCATTTAACTTGTTCCATGTTCTACCTTCTTTACAATTCTGCAATACATCTTTAAATTCAGCATCATGCACATATTGATCTTTGATGGTCTCCAAACCAAATATTTTAAAGTCAAGTTTGAAAGCATAGTATAACTACGAGAAAATGCATCAGCAATAACATTTTCTTTACCCTTCTTGTGTTTAATGACATAAGGGAAAGTCTCAATGAATTCAACCCATTTAGCATGTCTACGGTTCAGTTTAGCTTGACTTTTAATGTGTTTCAAAGATTCATGATCAGAATGTATAACAAATTCTTTGGGCCATAAATAATGTTGCCATGTTTCTAAGGTCCGAAGAAGAGCATATAATTCTTTATCATAAGTAGAATAGTTCAGACTAGGCCCACTCAATTTTTCAGAAAAGTATGCAACAGGTTTGCCATCTTGTAATAGCACACATCCTAATCCAGTACCACTAGCATCACATTCAAGCTCAAAGGTCTTATTAAAATCAAGAAGTTGGAGTAAAGGAGCATGTGTCAACTTATCTTTCAATATCGTGAAGGCTTCTTCCTGTGCGGTACCCCAAACAAAAGGCACATCCTTCTTTGTAAGCTCATTGAGAGGTGCAGCAATGGTGCTAAAATCTCGCACAAAACGCCTATAGAAACCAGCGAGTCCAAGAAAACTCCTCACTTGTGTGACCGTTTTGGGCTGCGGCCAACTCTCAATAGCTTCAATCTTGGCTTTATCAACATCAACTCCCTGTGGAGTAACAACATAGCCAAGAAAAGATACTCGGTCGGTGCAAAAGGTGCACTTCCCAAGGTTACCAAACAAACGTGCATCATGTAGAGCAATAAAAACAACACGTAAATGTTCCAAATGTTCTTCCAAAGATTTGCTATAAATCAGTATATCATCAAAATAGACTACCACATCCAATGAAAGCACGTAAAACTTCGTTCATTAGTCTCATGAAAGTACTAGGTGCATTAGTTAACCCAAAAGGCATGACTAACCACTCATATAAACCAAACTTAGTTTTGAAAGTTGTTTTCCATTCATCTCCCAATTTCATACGAATTTGATGGTATCCACTACGCAAATCAACTTTGGAGAATATTGTAGAGCCACTCAATTCATCAAGCATATAATCTAGCCTAGGAATAGGATGACGATAACAAATAGTAATATTATTAATGCCTCTACAATCAACACACATACGCGACGTACCATCCTTTTTTGGCACTAGAATAATAGGAACAGCACAAGGACTAAGGGATTCGCGAATATAACCTTTGTCGAGCAGCTCCAGACTTGACGATAATCTCCTTCGCCTCCTCCGGATTGGTACGGTATGGTGCACGGTTGGGTAGCGATGCACCGGAATTAAGTCAATTTGATGCTCAATCCCTCGAATAGGTGGTAATCCCGGCGGCACGTCTTGTGGGAAGACGTCAGTGAACTCCTGCAAAATGTTAGTGACTGCAGGGGGCGAGGAGGAAGGCACGTCCTCGAATGAAAATAATGCCTCTTTGCACACAAAAGCATAGCAAACAGATTTGTAAAAACTAGCTCATCAATATCAGATTTGGTGGCAAGTAAACATGCACTTTTCAATTTAATTTCAGAAGCAACACTAGATGGTTTATTATTAGGCTTCACTTGTTGCTCAAATTCTTTTGCCACAATCTGATTTTCACTCTTATTTTTCTCCTGTTTTGCTTTATTAGCTCTGTGAATATCATCTTTCAAAATGGAATCAGGAGTCATAGGAAGCAAAGTAATATTTGTATCCTCATGAACAAGAGTATACTGATTGTTTCTACCATGGTGTACATATTTTTTATCAAATTGCCATGGTCTACCAAGTAATAAGGAACATGCTTGCATAGGTACCACATCACAATCAACATAATCAGCATATGTAGAGATACTAAAATGCACCCGAACAGTACGTGTTACCTTAACCTTGCTGCTGCAATTGGATGTAGTAAGGATGTGGATGTGGTATTGTGGTGAGAGATAGCTTCTCCACCATCTCCATGCTAGCCAAGTTGTTGCAGCTCCCTCCATCTATGATGACTCGAATAGAACGTTCCTTCACAACTCCCTTTGTATGGAACAAATTATACCTCTGATTTTGCTCAGCTTGTGTAACCTGCACACTCAAAACACGTTGAGCAACTAAACATTCATACCTGTCAAGATCTTCAAGAGCTGTGTATTGCGCCTCATGATCGTAATCATCTCCACCGTGTTCTTCATGTGTAATAAGAGCCAAAGTCTCCTCATCATAGTCACTAGCGGACTCATACCCACCATCCTCAGTAGCAATCATCACACGCTAAGATATGCATTCTCTCGCAAAATGTCCTCTTCCCTTACAACGATGACAAATAATATCACTTGTGTGCCCTGTTGATGCCATGGAAGAAGAAGAGCTCTGTGCAGGCCCGACAGGTGTGCTCTTGGCAGATAGTGGTGGGTGTGCCTGCTTCCTTGTATCACGGTTGGAGGTGGAACCTGAAGGAGGCGATGGTGCAGTGGAAGTAGATGATGCACGTGGTGTCTATGATGAAGGTCGACCTGCAGAAAAGTTAGTTCGCGCCAATGCTTGTCGATCCTGCACTTCATGTTCAGCTTTACAAGCAAGATGGAATAAACGAGTGCTGTTATTATAATCCTTATACTCTAGAATGGTCCGAATCTCTCTATTTAATCCACCCATAAAACGTGCAAGCATAGCTTCATTCTCCTCAACAACACCACATCTAATCAAGCCAGTTTGTAATTCCTCATAATATTCTTCTACATAATTTTTTCCTTGTCTTAAGCGCTGCAATTTTTGAAGTAATTCACGTTGATAATATGGTGGAACCCAACGAGCACGCATAGCAGTTTTCAAAGCAGCCCAAGTAGCTGGAACAGATATAATCTACAATGTTCGACCACCAAACACATGCAAAGTTAGTGAAAGCACAAACAACGGCAGGAACATGTCTCTCCTCGTGATATTGTAAACATGTAAATCGTTGTTTAGTTTCTAACTCCCAAGTAAGATATATATCAGAACATATCTACCCTCAAATGGTGGAATATTCAATTTCAGTTTAGGGAGATGGTCATGATCTCGCACTGAGGGGAGCCCTAACATTGCCATTATTTGCATGTGGACGACCTGGTGGTTGTAGTGCTGGTGGTTGCACGTAGTTCTAATTTTGATCAACCTCATCCTCATAATCTCCCGCATAATCATCCTCCTCCACATCAGCAGCAGGAGCCACGAAGTATCAACAAAGAAGACCAGCAGTTTGGCGGTCAAGAGGGACACAGCTCGCTTCGGCGGAGGGCTGTTTCCCGACGTGGAGGTAGTCGTTGTTGTTGTTGTTGTTGTTGTTGTTGCTGCAGAGGTGCGGCAGGTGCAGCCGGTGGTGGAAGACGCGTAAGCACTTCATTAAATCTGTTATCGAGCTTTGTTTCAACGTATTCTTAAGGCCATGATCTTCTCCATGGCCTCTTCAAAATTGTTCAAGACATCTTGCACATGTTCACCATCATTTGTCAAACTTATCATGAAGCTCCTTGTTCGTTAAGTTCTCCCACCAATCTCGCCGGCTTGTGATCTCGGCATGGTTAGCAGAATAGAAACACACAAAAATATGATCCTATAGACTACTAACAAGTGGTGGTGGTGGTGGGTGTCACAAATCCGTCAAGCAAATCTCAAATTCTTACCAGCCTTACCAAAGAAGAAAGCGGTGATCGGCAACCGATGTAGTCAAATCTCTCAAAGCTTGGATAGAGCGATTACTAGGGAGAGTCAAACGCACGATGTAGATGTATGTGGAGCTGGGAAGGCTTATAACATGGTAGCAAAAATGGTCAGCAATAATCATTCAGAGATGCAAAGTTGAATAAACGCTCAACGACAGTATTGTGCTGGTCCTAGGCTAGACCGTGCTAGAGACGCGAGCCTAGAACACTAAAGAAATCACGGCGCTGCACGTAAACAAGGGAAAAGCACACTCTGGAAATTTTTTTCGCTCTATTTTTTTTGCGCTCCTCTTTTTTTTGCGAAAAATCACTATAATGGCGAGTGTCCCAAAACGCTTCCCAGGTCAAACTGACAGGATGGGTACACATTTTTTTTGACTATTTTTTTTCAGAAATCAGGGCAGCGACGATGAAAAAGTGCGACAAAAAATCACTATGATGGCGAGTGTCTCAAAAGACTGAGAAAAGCCTAAAAATAGGATAGGGAAAAAATATTTTTGGTCGCCAAAATTTTGGCCTAAAAACTGCCCGGGGGTCTCCGGACTCTTTTTTTCCGAGACCTACTCAGGCAAGGAAACACGAAACAAAAAATAGATGGATCTCGAAAACAAACCTAATATGAAAAGAACTCAGATTGGTGGTGAATATATGGTGGTAGGATATGGCAGCGGTGGTGGTATATGGTAGCGGTGGTGGTATATGGATACGGATCGGTGGTGGTATATGGATACGGATTGGTGGTGGTATATGGATACAGATTTAGAGCGGTGGCGGATAAGCAATGGTGGTAGATGGTAAGGCGATGATGATGGTGCGGCGGCGTGACAACTTATGACCGTAACTCAAACTCTAAAAGACTAGACTCTAAGACCAGCAACTTGACACGACGATGCAACCGCAAATTCAACAAAGCAAAAACCCTAAAAAGATTATGCAAAGGCTTAGATTGGTTCGGATATGATGAACTAACCCTAATTTTTTTGTTTCTTTTTCGTGGACTGTAGGTATGAAGAACAGACTCGATCTAAACTATGAAAAACTGTAAAATCTCACCGAGCAACCTAGAAATCTGATACCACTTGATAGAGGCAAAGGTGTCCCGATGTTTTGATGAGATAGCAATCGTTTTCTGTGAGAGTCGACTTTGACGATCTGACTACGAACGTGCGAAGACGTTGCGCCTTAGAAATCGCTAAGCCAACTTCCGAGGGGTTATTGACCACGCCGGAGCACGATCAACCTGACCACGAGGGTCTATTTCCTGCGAGCAAACGAAGAACAAGCAAGAAACTGAGATTGCAATCTGGATATTGCGAATAAAAGAGGAAAGCTTTATTAATGAAGGTGGGGTTCTGTGACGCCTTTGTCTGGTCGTTGAACACAAACGAAGTACGCGAAGTTGCAGCTATGGCGAACTTTTAATCTAAACAAAACCCAAAGTCTAAACGATGCCCTAGGGGCTATATATATGGAGGAAGAGGGGGGGGGGGGAGATTTCGTGGCCCTTGGAGGAGGGGTCCGAAACCCACCCTAACTCTTGTTTCCCCACACATACGGACTCTAAAAATAGCCTATATTGAAGTATTTCGAAATTACATGGGCCTGACCCAAAAATAAGGTGACACAGCACCTAGAATAGCCTCTGGACGAAAATTATGAAGTAGCATCTTGTATATTTCGTCCAAGGCTTCATGCACTCATTATAATGGCTTCAAAGTCCTGAAATCATCACTTGAAACTCTGTTCTTGTCTCCCTTGCGCATGCCATCAACTCCATGCTTGTTCTTGCTCCAATGTTCATCCTTCTCCAAGCTAGGCCCTTCATTTGTAAGCAAAACAAATGTATCCAATTTAGGCGACATCATATTCTCATGAACATTAGAATCATTACCAAGAAACGAAAGTACCTGGTAATTTAATTGGCGTGCGCGAGCTCTAGTAATCGGTCCAGTATGTATAGTAGCAGGGGTTGTGGGTGTAACAATGGTATTGATGTCCTCATCACCTACGTTAAACAAAACATCAGCAAATAAGGATTAAGTTTCCTAATTGAAAACTTCGATCTGTTTGGATGTTCAAAAGAAAAAGAAAAATAAAGGAGCCTGAAGCTCATTAAAGGTTACCTTTACAACAACCACCCGACATTCCGGAGCAAATTAATTCAGAAAAGTTTTTCACGCATCAGGCGGGGGGCTATCTGTCTCGATGAAGGTCTCCATATCAATGCCATCGGCGATCGGCGTGCCGGCCTCAGCCAATGTCTCCATGAAGTCCTTGAACCCGAGCTTATTCTTGTTGACCACTCAGAGAGTCTTCGGCTTCTCCTCACCCACATCCTTACAATGGACATGGACGAGTGATAAGGCCACATCGGTGCCGGTGCGGGTCGGCTATCTATGGGGCAGCTCGGCCCCTTCGTGGTTTGGCGAGGGAAGCACACCAGACACAGAGAGCAGGACGACAGAGGATGCAGCAATATTGACCAAGGTTCGAGCCGCCGAGAAGCGTAAAACCCTACACTACAAAAAAAAGACATCCATGACATTTTGGGCCAAATGAATTTTTTTCCTGTCATGCTTACAACATTTCTATGACAATAATTGTGACAAAACTCAGTATCATCATAGATGTGGCGGGCTCCTACTTCTATGACAAAAAATTATGACAGAAAATGGGGTTTTCGTCCTGTGCGGGCCGGAGACGCACTGCTACCTCTTGAGCACTGCGTTGGTTTTCCCTTGAAGAGGAAAGGGTGATGCAGCAAAGTAGCGTAAGTATTTCCCCCAGTTTTTTAGAACCAAGGTATCAATCCAAGAGGAGGCTATGCATGAGTCCCTCGCACCTACACAATACAAATAAATCCTCGCAACCAACACGATAAGGGGTTGTCAATCCCTTCACGGTCACTTACGAGAGTGAGATCTGATAGATATGATAGGATAATATTTTTGGTATTTTTGTGATAAAGATGCAAAGTAAAATAAAAGCAAAGTAAAAAGCAAATAAAATAACTAAGTGTTGGAAGATTAATATGATGAATATAGACCCGGGGGCCATAGGTTTCACTAGTGGCTTCTCTCAAGAGCATAAGTATTTTACTTGGGTGAACGAATTCTTGTTGAGCAATTGATGAATTGAGCATAGTTATGAGAATATCTAGGTATGATCATGTATATAGGCATCACGTCCGAGACAAGTAGACCGACTCCTGCCTGCATCTACTACTATTACTCCACTCATCGACCGCTATCCAAAGATGCATCTAGAGTATTAAGTTCATGAAAACAGAGTAACGCCTAAGCAAGATGACATGATGTAGAGGGATAAATTCATGCAATATGATAAAACCCCATCTTGTTATCCTCGATGGCAACAATACAATACGTGCCTTGCTGCCCCTCATCACATCGGGAAAGGACACCGCAAGATTGAACCCAAAGCTAAGCACTTCTCCCATTGCAAGAAAGATCAAACTAGTAGGCCAAACCAAACTAATAATTAGAAGAGACTTGCAAAGATAACCAATCATACATAAAAGAATTCAGAAAAGATTCAAATATTGTTCATAGATAATCTTGATCA